>NC_061158.1:37522083-37802083 GCF_022113875.1 Hydra vulgaris | reverse complement strand
AACGATTAAAAATCAAATTTATTTAATCAAAATTTGAATAGCATAAATTTAAAAGAAAAGATTTTTTTTTTTTTTTTTTTAAGTTAATTAAGGTGCCCCAAGAAGTCCTTACGGTCTTATCACAGAGCACCGCGGAAGAGCATTTAATAGGAAGTTCACGCCTCCTTCCCAATCGATGTCGCAAAACTTGCTCAGAGATGGGGTTTGAACCACGGATCTTACACTTCTGAGGCAAGTAGTGCGCTACCACTGCGCCACGGCTGCTTACTGCGCCACGGCTGCTTAAAGTTGCGTAACTTTATACGCAAAGAAACTTTTGCAAAGACTTTTATTTTTTATATCTTTAAATTTTTAAAATAGAAGTAGAATCTTATTTTTTTTAAAAAATTCAAAAACTTTATTTAAAGTTTATTTTTAACATTATTAAGACTAACATAAATCAACAAATATGTCTACTATGCAAAATTTGTTGTTCAAAGCTACAAGAAAAACACTCTCTTGAAGAGCAAACAGCCATTAAAAAAGAACCAAATGTATGTTGCAGCACATGTCTCTGCAAACGCTCTCGAATAAAGTTCAGGGAAAACTTTCAATAACTAGCCGCAGTAGATGGCAGAGCAGCCAAACAAATAGCATCTCGAGTTATTTACAATATAGGCTTATCTCCTAAAGGAGCAATTCGACTTGCAAAAGTATCTGGTGGGCCTCCACTTACAATTACCCGAGGTAAATATTTATATTATAATTTTTATAATGTAATGTTTATGAAAAGATTTAGAAAAAGATTCAAGGTTTCGGGAAATATATTTTTGACAAGTTTCTAATCACTTTTAAAAAAAATATTTTGAAAGTTTTAAACAAACAATTTTAAAAAAATTCTAATATAAAGATTTAGTTTCAGGTCAAATAGTGCCCAGCCCCTATCAAGCGTTCCAAAGTTGGTTACTCTAGCCCTTGTAAATGTACAATTAAATACGGGACTATCAAACTACGGAATCAAGAAACTAGTCAGAACTGTAAACCAAACATCAAGCAGCAAGGTGGTAATGCCGAATTTTTATAAGACTTTCTTATAAGCAGGTCAACATTCGAGCAGGTCAACATTCGAATGGTTTCTTCACCTTTAGTGACTTAAAAATGGCGGGGTTGTTGCTCGTGCAAAGTTTTTTGGAAATTTCATTCGAAAACTTGTTATTTCTAATTTATGTAAACAATCTCCATGAAGTCTCAAAATTAACAGCTATAATGTTTGCTGATGATACAAGCCTATTCCTATCTAATAATAACATAAATAAACTTTTTTATGATATGAACATTGAACTAACAAAAATATCTGACTGGTTTAAGTCAAATAAACTTTCACTCTACATTGATAAAACTAAAAGGATTTTCTTTCAACCACGATTTAAAAAACACTTATTTCCAAGTAATATGCCTCTTCTTCATATTGATAATATTCAAATAAAAATTTATGTAACAAATTAACAATTAAGATTAGTGCAATCGTAAGATACATTTGAGTAACAAGATTCAGTGATTGTATAGATGCGAGTAAGATGCGAGACGTATTTGTGTATCAAGAATATTATGATATTATGGTTTTCGCTTGAGTCATGTGGTTCAGAAAAACTAGTATTTTAATTCAAGCCATAAACACCATAACTAAAGAAAATTTGTATTTATTAATTTTTGTTTTTTCTAAAATCTAAATTAAGTTCAAAGTTCTTCAACAGTGGTTCTCGGTGACAAGACCTGTATGGTCGTCTTTGAGTATCTGCGTTCTTTATCTTTATGGTTTGTTTTTTTTGTTTTTTTAACGGTTTCTTTGCATGTAATTTTTCTTATTGATATATTTGTAAATATTGTATTAAATATTGTAATAAAAAAATAAAAAAAAAATAAAAAATAAAAAATCATTAGTGGGTCTTAGAATGTTCTGATTTTGGAATTAATCCTACCGATGAAATTGCATCTAACAGAAGTTATCAGTCATATTGTTAAGATAATTAAAACTGTTTGAGTAGAAGCTGTTTAGTGGCCATCTCCCCTCCACATTCAACTGAGCCCGTAACATGGGGGCCAGTTTAAGGGAAATAAATGCAGAAAGCTTCTTAGAAATGTGGATGTGTTCCAGCAACTTGCTGATTCAAACTCGGTTCCCAACATTCTTTACATAATTGAAGCATTCAAAAGTTTCATTCCTTTTCAAATCATTCAGCCTGATTTCGCTAAATTGATTAAAAATTTCAAAAGGTGCTACTTAACGATAACTACATTAAAGATTTCATCAGTTGCAATGGATCCTCCTTGGGGCTCTATAGAGAAAAAACTGCCGAGACTGCTCATTAAGACTTTTATAAACATTGGTCAAGGTATAAAAGAAACAATAATCGTTCTTGGATCAGCTAGGTTGGCAGTATCAGGATCCGTGCTAACCGTGTAAATTTGATTCTAATGAATTATTTTATAATTATAATTGAATTAAAAATAAATAAATGAATTAAAAACTTATGTTTTATAAAACAATTTCATTAATCATTTTAAATCAAAAATAAATCAAATTAGTATTAAGATTCAAAAAGTAATATGTAAAACGTTATAGAATCATTGAAGATGACTCTTTGTTATAAATTCTCTAACAATAAGCTTATCATATATAACAACAGAATGTTTACCTTTTTTTTATGCTTTATAAATATTTAATACTAGCTGTCCGGACCCGTAAAATTCGGGTCTTGGTAAATCTATTCCACACCGACCTTTTCCATACTTATTCCTTACTTTAATATTTTTTAGTTGGCGGCAGAAAAATAACTCCATATACAAAAACTATGCTTATGTTTATAGTTATTGTTTACTTTTTAATGCTTTAAAAAGAAAAAAGTTTAATTAACTTTGAAAATCTTTAAACGTTTTGGTAGCTGACAATCTTATTCACCATTATTATTCTCATACAAGTTTTGGAAGATCACTTTTAACATATCGCGGAGCTTTTCTGTGGAACAAAATAGTTTTAAAAAATTTTGATTTTTCCCAAAGTTGGAGTTTTCTTACTTTTTAAATTAAGTTGAAAAAAGTTATCTTGTCAATTGATAATATCTTTGAGTTCTTTTGAGTTTATACCTTTTAAAAAAGTGTGAGATTCCTGAATACATTGTTTTATTTTGAAATATTTAGTTTTCTATATATTCTTTATGTTGTTAAACGTTATTTTATGTTTTGAAATATCTGGTTAAATTTAAATTTTATTTATTGTAATTATTTAACTGGTTTTATTTTTACTGTATTGTTAAACGGTTCTCAGTTACAGGATCTTACGATCCTCTTTGAGTCTCCGTGTTCTGATATTTAATGAACAACGATATTTATACCATAGTATATTGTAATAAGAACAAAAAAAAAAAAAAAAAAAAAAAAAAAAAAAACAGCTGTGCGAATCGCTATTTTATCAACTAATTAGATTTTAGTAGCTGTTTAAATAATATTTTGAATACCCTCTTGAAATGTTTTAGTTAATTACCATCGGTTTAAAAAATATAAAAAAACATGAGATGACTTAAATACGTAGAATAGCGGGCTTACCATGACCCGTATACTGGTCATTATAAGTCTATTCCACTCCAACCATTTTAATAACTTCGCTTATTTTATTTTAATAACTTGATTATTTTTTTCTTAAATAAGATTCTAATTATTTCTTTCAGACCATCCGCAGCTTATTAGATCTCTTGCCGCGTAAAATTTGAAGAAAGTTAAAGTTGGCATATAAAATCTTTTTTCTATAAGAAAGAAGGTTGTCTCTTTTATGCTTGTTAAATGCGCAAGCTAATTACTTAAGCACATTAACAACGTAAGTTGTTAATCATAAACAATAATAAATTAATTATAAGCACATAAACTTATGTGCTTATAATAAATTTATCTTTATCTCTATCATATATGTGCAAAAAATTTCCAATGGTGTTTTCATGTTTTTAGAAATTTTAAAAAGCTTTTTAAAAAATTCTCTCCCTTTCGTTTGTTATAGTATGTTATACATATAATATCCGTAGTATTTTAAAAATGTTTTATTTTTTATTCTAAAAAATTAGAAAAAACTTAAAAAAAAAATTAAGTTTTTAAGCAAAAGGATTTTAAGCCACACAACGTAATTCAACTACTTTAGCATGTTTTATCATCTTTTAAAACTGTTTATAAACTAAAGACTTTATAAAACATTTATAGCATAAATAAATATTATAAATCAAAATTAAGGAGATATGGCCGAAATGAAATTTTCAAGAATTTTAAATACTTTTAAAAATTATAATTTTAATAATATGGTTTTTAAATATAATGTCACAATTTTAAATTATGTTCTTAATAAAAACATATATTTTAAACCCCCTTATTGTTTAAAAAATGTGAAGGTCACCGCGTGGCAAGTTCAAATCATCAGCTTGCTTTTTCTTTTTTTTCAACATTTGTTATTTAAAATGCAAAACAAAATAACTTTCTTTCTTTCAAAACAAACTTTTTCTTCAAAAGCTTTTTACTTTGTATTTTAGAAAAATCGAAAAGATTAAATTAAAAAAAAAAAAAAAGCAGATGGAACCGAACCTAGAATTCTGCCTCAGATCGTTGCATGCTAACCACTCGGCTACGAAGACGTAAATTTTAAAAGTATATAAGATACTTTATCAAACTGAATCAAGTGCTGCAGATCAAATTTTAAGGAGATGTTGCCGCAATGCAATTTTCAAGTGAAAGTAAAACTTATATATGTTTTAGCATGTTTTTAACATTACATAATTTGAAGAAAGTTAGATATTTGCGTAATTTAGATATTAGCATACACTTTCGTTGACTTTTCTAATACAAAAAAGTGCTGCTACCCTTTCTCTATAAAAAAGTGCTGCTATTCTTTCTCCCTATTACCGGTGTTGCAATGGCTGCGAAGAGTATCGTGTCAAACACTCTCCAATGAGCATTCACATGTTCCCTATTATATTATAATATGATTAAGTAGTCAAGATAAATGCTCGTTAACAAGTATTACTAAAAACTTTGTAAAGTCTTTCTATTTTATTTCTTTATTATTTAAAAATAGATTTTGTATTAGAAGTCTTGTGAGTCATTTACTACGTCTTTTACATAATAAGCAAATGGGGATGTGATGGGAGCTCCGGTCGCAGCACTTATAAATAGAGATTTACATACTCTGATAGGTTTCTGAATGTACTTTGATTTGTTCCATTCAGACTAAAAAATATTTTACTTGGCAAACTCCGCAACCTTCATTCACACTTGAATGCCCAGGAAAAAAAATTTCATAGAATTTTATATAAACTTTTGAAACATATCGCCGATAGAAATTCTATAGAATTCTATTAAATTTCTATAGAGTTTCTGTTAACTTAATAAAAACTCCTATTGAAATTTTTTTTCTACTTTCATTTTTATAGAAAATAAAGTTTTATAGCAATTTCTATAGAAATTAATAGACATTCTATAGAAATTCTATAGAGTTTCTATAGGCCATGCGTTTCAAAAGTTTATAGAAAATTGTATAGAACTTTTTTTCCTGGGTGCCGACCTATTAAGTTTATTTTTTCAAAAGAAACAGATCTTTTTACTAAAAAAGAAACTAAACAAATTTTAAAAATCTAAACTTATTTTAACATTCATTTGACCCGACAGGTCTCAAATTGTTATGCGCAACCTAATACTCTCAAAATTACATAATGTGAGGTTATAACCTCAACCAACAATAGTGTTAGGTCTTATTATAAACTTACGGAAAAAGATTTATTAGACGTTGTCTCTTTGTTAAAACCTAATAAAAGTTTAGGATTTGATAATATAAGTAGTAACGTCATTATCGATTCAAAATAACAAATCTCTTATTACACATTTTTATTTATCTTAAAAAACGAGATGTTTTTCTAGGTAACCTAAAATTGCAAGAGTCGAAGTATTTTATTTATTTATTGCATAATAAATACTAATTTGTCCTACTTTGAGAGTTATTTAACTAATATGAAGCAATTCAAATTATATAATGAAGGAAAGACAGATTATAAGATAATTACCTGTGGTGTTTCTCAAGGATCAATTTTAAGATCACCTTTATATCTTAATTATATAAACAACTTGGTCTTTAGAAGTGATCATGACCGCTCAAATGGTCATTTCAGTAGTGGTCAAGGGTGGTTCTGAGATGTCACGATATTTTTCAATTAGATGGGACTTATTGTATGTCTAAATATAGGTAATTGCGGTCAGAAAATTTAAAACTGGGCATATTCGGTCTTCAAGAGTGATCATGACCGCTCTGGTATTTATTTTAGGGGTGGTTAAGGGTGGTCCTGGAATATCTCGATGGTTTTTCAATTAGATGGTACATGTTGTATGTTTAAATATATGTAATTGATATCAGGAAAATCTAATCTGGCCATTCTTGGTCTCCAGGAGTGGTTATAATGGCACAGGTAAATGTGATCATGAATTGTTAAGATATTTTTGTGATTTTTGTTTTTTTTATGCACTTAATTTCTTTGATATTGTGAATATAAACAAATAACGTTCAATGAAATTGAACTTTATTAACATATATATAATCTAGGTGATCATAGACATCATACATTAGTACATCAAAAGCCCCTTGGCTTCCTCAGGTTAATAGGAGTCTTTGACTTTTCCTGACTCCTACTTATTCTGGATACCTTAGTAACGTAGCTGCAAAGCATTTTCATCATAAGATCATAATTTGTTAGAGGCCTGGAGAAGTTCATTGTGTAGTGCTCTCTGTTGTTTTAGTCGAAAACATTTAAATCAGGGTGAATGAATTGACTATTTTTCGCAACTAAATTACTGTTTTTCTATTTTATGTTATATGAACAAAACACATTTGACACATTTAAAGTACAATTTTCTAAGTGAAAACGACATTTTAGAAAAGTTATTTAGACGACATTAAATTTGAAAGTACTTGATGAAGATTTCTCACTATCAACACAACGAGAAATTAACAAACTTTTTTTTTCGTAAACAAGCTAAATTTATCTCTTTGCTGAACTAAATTTTTCTTTTTGCATAAATAAAAACTTTTTACATACATAAGTAAAACTAATAAATATTCTCTTCTGTGACGGATCCAGCATTTTTTGGTGTTTGACATCAAACTCCAAACATTTGTATGTTTATACTTATGTCAAATATCCAGAAAAAAAAGTTCTATAGAATTTTCTATAAACTTTTGAAACACATGGCCTATAGAAACTATATAGAATTTTTATAGGACTTTTATAGAACTTCTATAGAATGTCTATTAGCTTCTATAAAAACTGCTATAAAACATTTTTTCTATAAAGAAAAAAGTAGAAAAAAAAAATTTCAATAGGAATTTTTATAGAAGTTAACAGAAACTCTATAGAAATTCTATAGAATTCAATAGAATTTCTAAGCCATACGTTTCAAAAGTTTATATAAAATTCTATAGAACTTTTTTTCCTGGGTAATGATGCTTTGCAAAAAATTGAGATGATTGGAGGCTTGGAACAATTATATCCCAAAATTTTGTCATCGTCAAAAAAAATTTTATCGACTTGTTGCCATCACGTTTGGGGTGAGGAAGGGATGAAATTTTGGGGTTTATTTGTTCCCACCCAGGAAAAAAAGTTCTATAGAATTTTATATAAACTTTTGAAACGTATGGCTTAGAAATTCTATTGAATTCTATAGAATTTCTATAGAGTTTCTGTTAAATTCTATAAAAATTCCATTTGAAATTTTTTTTCTACTTTTTTTTTATAGCAACTTCTATAGAAATTAATCGACATTTTGTCAAAGTTTTATAGAAATTCTATAGAGTTTCTATAAGCCATTTGTTTTAAAAGTTTATATAAAAAAATTGAACTTTTTTTTTCTGGGCAGCCTCCAAATCCTTATTTGTTCCCTCCTCTTTCATAAAATGTTCCATAAATTTTCACAATAACATTAAAAGTATTTAAAAAAGATATTTACATGATTTAAATGGTTAAAACTGTTCTTGATGGGTCTTCTTCAGTTTTTAAGGTACTTCTATACAAGTTTTTTTGGCCATAATAGAGTTTTTAGTTCATTATAAAAAGTCATCTATTATTTTAAAAGCATAGAGAAAAGTAAACAGGTCTATAAAAAGAGTTTATATTTCAAAAAAAGACATTAAAGGATGCCAACCCTATAATGAGAAATAATCTGGATCCCATTTAGTTAGTTCTGTTTTGTTTTATGTTAATAAACATTATCTGATTTTTAAAACTGTTTTTTCGCATAACGTGTTTTTTGTTGTTTTGGTTATACCGTTTACATAATATTTTCACAAATACTTTATAAAACTTCTTGAAATTTTCCACAAATATTCGTTACTAACATAGCTACAAAATGACGCTAATTTGCGAGTCTCGCTTATTCAGATTTGTATTTATGAAATTTTGAATAGGCAAGTAAAACTGTGAAAATCACTAATTCTTATGAAAATGAGTTTATTTTTGCAAGTTTTGATAGTTTGAACGTGAAAGTGGCACAGATTGTAGTTAAATTGTTATAAAACAACTGAGCAAAATTCAAAGTTAAATAGTCACCCTATGATAAATAATTGTGTAAATGGTTCTTCGGGACCAAAACCATGATAAATAATTGGGGACCATCCTATGATAAATAATTGTGTAAATGGCTCTTCGGGACCAAAACCAACTTCTTTATCAGGATTAAAAAATATATATATATTTTGTCTTAATTCAACCTATATTTGCAATTTATGTTAACTATATTTGTAATTAATGTATTTTAAGAAAAAACGTTGTTTAATTGTATAGAATTACCTTAAAGCATAATCTACGATTGAATATCATTTATAATAAAAAGTCTAGCACCTACTGCGCTCAGCTTAGCTCAGAAAATTTGGTTGTAAACTTTTATCTATATATGAAAGTGTAATTTAAAGTAAATCACATGTGCGGCCTAGTGTTTTTCGGCTTTTGTAAAGGTAAGTGTTAAAAAAATGTTGCACATTTTAAAGGGTTTTATTGAAAAACACTTTGAAAAAAAGTATAAAAGATAAATGTTCATATTTCTTCTTCTTGTTTCAATACATGATGTAATTGGACTAATATAAACTTTTAAGAAATGTTGTAAAATTGTCTCGCTGCCCACATTTCATTTTTCTATAATTTTTTACACTTTCACCGATATTTAAAAAATAAAATACTGCCATTTTTGTAGTAAAATTAGTGAAAAAATTATATCAGTTTTAGAGTGCTGGGGGTCTCTAAATTACATTTACAACAGAAATTTACTCCAATATATAAGTTGGTTATTCACTGTTAAAAAAATGGCGCGTTTTTTACGGAAAAGTTCCGGCAGCTGCCGATGACCAAACTACCCGTTATTTTACGGAAAGACCCATCGCATGTAAACGGATGTTTCCATTAACAAACAGATTTTTTCCGTTAAAATACAATGGGTTTTTTGCGTTAAATAACGGGTTGTTTGGTCATCGGCAGCTGCCGGAACTTTTCCGTTAATAAACGGATACTTCCGTTTAAATTAAACAAGCTTTTCCCGTTAAACAACAAAAAAGGTTGCAGTCAAGGAGCTTTTGAGGTGAGTTTCCACTCATCCGTTTTTCTACGGAAAAATGAAAGGGAACTTAAAAATAATAACGTGAGCATGCGCAGTTTTCTTTCGGACAAATAAAAACTTTTATTACGCATGCTCATGTGATTATTTTTTCCTTTCCTATCCCGTCCCCTTAGAAAAACGGATGAACTGAGACGGTGTCACGTGATTTTTTTGAGGCCAGTTTTAAAAAACGGCCGCCATCTTGGTTAACCCAAAACAATTTACGGAACTTAAAATTTTACTGAAGACTTTAATAAAACATTGCACTAAATGATTGAATTATTCGGTAGTTGATGTTTGGCAGCTTCTACAATGTAATAAAGAATTATTTGCTAACTGATTGTCTTCTTCAGTTTATTCCAATAACTTTCCAAATACTGAAATAGACATTCAGATAGCTGTATTTCAACATGATAATAGAAAATATTGTATTTCAGATAGTAGGAAAGATTCTTGAGAAAATAAAACCAAATGTTTGTGAGTTATTACCTATATTTAAACAAATAAATAATATATATATTTACATAAAAGTGTTATATATATATATATATATATATATATATATATATATATGTATGTATATATATATATATATATATATATATATATATATATATATATATATATATATATATATATATATATATATAATATATATATATATATATATATATATATATATATATATATATATATATATATATATATATATATATATAGGTACGTTTAGCTAGCGTAGGGAAGACGTATTTAGTTGAAAAACTTTTTAGAATTTGATATCAATATAGATTATTTTTATAAACTAGAATAGTTAAACTTTATTATTACTATATGTATTGTAAACTTTATTTACACTTTTTTTTTTTTTTTTTTTTTTTTACAGTTTTCTTACTGTTATTATTACTTGCTAATACTGTTTAATATTTATATGTGATGTTTATTAAAATTATTATTGTTATTATTGCTATTACTACTATAATTATTAATATTGTCACTATTATATCTAATAGTTTTTTTATTATTATAATTTTCTTCGTTATTTTTAGTTTAATATTACTATATGATTGCTATTATTATTTAATTTGTGTTTACTTTAGATATTTTGTAAACAACCATGAAACATGAAAGCTAGAATATATTTATATAAAACAATAACAGTATTTGTGCTTTCAGAATATGTATTGTTGTTGTTGTTAGGCACAGTGAAAACTATACGTAAAATATATGACAGACTTTCAATCTTTTGGAAGCCAGCTTAGCCGTATCACTCGTGTAGCTCGTTGTTACTTTTTTAATTTTATTATAAGTTTTTTTAATTACAGTTGGTAAGTGGTGTTAGCTATAATTCTATAAACCTATAGATAGATAGGCAGTTGCTACGAGCAATAAGTTTGTGTCACAACGTTCGCTGTGAAAGTACAACCCACTTTATCTTCTATATCCTTTCTTTTCTTTTTTTTAATTTTGCATTTAATACTTTTTGAAAAAGTAGAATTTTAAAAATCAAGTTTTATAAAGCTGGCAATTCTTGTAGGTTCAAGTTTTTGCAACATTTCTTTATTCATTCATTCAAACCCAATAAGGATCCTGAAAAGGTTCTTTTTTTTTTCAAACAATTTGCGTCTCAGGCAAATGAATTTTAAAACTTACTATTTATTTATTTTTCGCAATAAAAACTGTTTCAGTAGATATATCTTAGTATTTACAGAGAAATTGAATGCGCGCACAGGTGTGTTAAAAACTAAACTAAACTAGATATTTTATTATACAATAACTGAAAACTAAAATGTTTAATATTGGAAATATAAATCAAATTCAAAACAAATTAAAGCGACAACAATAAATTCTTATTTGTCAATCTTTTACTGTTCCTAATGATGCAGTTTTACTTCTATACTAAATCTAATAAATCAGAATCTTTTTTTTTTTTTTTTTATAGAAGCCAGTCGGTACTTTTTAAGGATTCATTCCTCCCTCATTTTATTTGTGGAATCGCCTCTCTCTTTCTCTCTCTCTCTCTCACTCACTTACTCTCTCTCTCTCTTTATATATATATATATATATATATATATATATATATATATATATATATATATATATATATATATATATATATATATATATATATATATATATATATATATATATATATATATATATATAACAAACTTTAAATTAAAATTATATATATATATATATATATATATATATATATATATATATATATATATATATATATATATATATATATATATATATATATATATATATATATTATATATATATATAACAAACTTTAAATTAAAATTAAATTTAAGAGGTAAAGCGGTTGTAACTTAAACTTTGAAGAAAACTTTTTCAGATTTTTTCAAATTTGGTATCACGCAAAGAAAAAATTTTTAACTCTTTTTGTAACTTTTATTCTATTTTTTATGAACTATGACAACTTCAATAGAGGAGGAATATTTTTTTAATTATATAGAATTTGTAAAAAAAAACTATATTAACAAGAATGTTTTTTAAAAGTATTAAATAAGCACCCGCTGTCAACTTTTCAAGTTAACGAAAAAACCGTATAACAGAGATTTCCGTGCTCACTTGGACGGCTTTACTAAATACTTTCAAAAACTTTTACCATGAGATCAATAGAATCAGTTTTAAAACTTTGAAAAATTATTTTTTTAATCCTTGACATTTAATTCTACTTGTAGATAATTATTACTTTAGTAAATGCTTTTAAGCAACACGAAATCTCGAAACGTATTCCGGTATAATTATTTTAAGCCGGTCTACTTCGACAACTTAGAATTCAGTACTTCAATATTTAGTATTATCTAAAAGCGTTCTAGTATACTGTTTTTCAAAATTTTTATAACTTATTTGAAGACTTTGCCATAAACAAAAATGTTCCAAAATCATATTCAAACTTAGTTTTTTACTCTACTAAGTATCGTCAACCTGTTTTGTGGGAAAATTCTTTTTAAATTAAAGTTATTGACTTATTACATTTTAATTATTTTTCTAAACAATAGCAACTGTTAAAGAATAATAGATATAAATTAAAAATCTTTTTGTAAATTGAACAAAAAATAATATTAACAAAAATATTAATAATAAAAGGAGTTTTTTATGACAACTCACTTTTTTTTTTAATTATTTAGGAGACTATTATTTTTCATATTTCATACTAATTTTTATTTTATAAACATATTATATTATTGTGTATTTTATAAGTATGTTAAAATAAACTTTTTTAATTTTTTTATTTAAATTATGATTATGTCACGATTATTAATATTGATATATTACATTTTAATTACATTTTAGCATTTATTAGAATTATGATATATGTCACGATTTAACTATTAAACAGCAAAATATGTTATATAAGTAAAATATAATAATATAATAATAATTGAAATGCGAATATTATTAACATACCCGATTTTCAATGTTTTGCTTTAATTAAATTCATTCAAAAAATAAATATATATATATATATATATATATATATATATATATATATATATATATATATATATATATATATATATATATATATATATATATATATATATATATATATATATATATTACATTACATATATAGACACGCAAATACACAATATAAATGTTTAAAAGCAAAAATAAACGCCAAACTTAGGGTTGCCAGATGTCCGGCTTTTACGAAGGAGAACACAGATAAAAAATTTATTTTTATATGTTTGGCGTTGTATTCTCTTCCGTAAAAAGCGAACGTCTGGCAATCTTAGCCAAACAAAAAGTGACACGCTTTGATGGTAAAGTGAAAAAAGTTTTAGACAAATTTTTGTTTGTTAAAATTTTTTTTATTAAAACCCCCTTTTCTAGAAAACTTTGAAAAATTTTATTAAAAATTGAGTTGACTTTTACACTCAGATTTTCTTAATACCGAAGCCCTAATTAATTAATAGAACTAGGCCAGAAACATTCTTTTGGAAAAAAAGATTTCCGATCATTATCATTTTTAAAATCAAGTAAAATAATTCAATTAAAAAATAATTAAAATAGAGCTACAATAACATAAATTTTTTTATTTTTTCAGATCTAACAAAAAAGAATTAAGAGATTTGTAATAAAATGCATTTGTCAATATAAAAGCATTTTACTAATTTAGCATTAGTTGCAGTATTTTTTTACTTTAGTCTTAATTATTAAATTAGAAAATTTAAAAAGATTTATACAAATGTGCCAATAAAAAAATGTATAGCGCAAAAAATGATTAAATCACTTAAAATACAAAAAATAAATTCATTTTATCGATTAAATGTAAATAGTAATAAATAAAATCATTCTATCTATTAAACAGACTAATTGAAAGTAACCAATTTTATATTTTTCAATAACTCTTTCTGTTTTTCTAAGCAGTTTTATATCTTTATAAAATTGAAGACATAAAATATTTTTTAATAATGTTAATTAAAACATTCTATAAAAATTATAAAAATATTTTTTTTCGTTAATTTTTTTCCATTAAACGAAGCTAATTTCAGGTTTTTTTCGAATTATTGAGACTATTTTAACTTATTTTGGTTTAAATCTTCTATTCACAACTAATGTGAATAGAACATATGAAAAAATAATGTTTTGTATTAATAAAACTTTTAAAACGAAAAAATTGCAAAGCGGTAACCACAGGGGGCCAGGGAGACATTTGCTCCCCAAAAAATTTTTTAACTTATAATTATTAGGGAAAAACATATATGTAAAATATTCTTAACAAATATTTTATTGCGCCCCTTCTTTAAAAGAACTATAGACCCCCTATTATCAAAATTGTGGCTACGGCTCTGAATCGTAAAGTGTTGTGAGCCTGAATACTTTGATCTTACCTAAATTTACATTATTTATACAATATAAGTAGATAAAATACAAGCATAGTAATATTAAGATCAAATTTTATACCAAAGATGTCCTCGGTAGAAGGCGCCTTTGGTATAAAATTTAAACACAATGCCCTTTAAACAGTTTTATATAGTAGAAAAGATCATCTTATCTGTAAAATTGTTTGCCTGTTTTTTGTTGTCTAGTTTCAAGTTAAACATCATTAGTTAACTATAGTATTGGTAGTTAAAATATTTTAGTAAGTTCTGAAGTTATTGGTATCAAGAAAAACTAACGTTGCTTGTTACATACTAATTAGAATTTGTTATAAGGCTAAACTAATAAAAAATATTGATCGAGCAGCTAATAAAATCAGCAATAATCATTGATTAACTTTATTTATATTATTGCTTTATATAATTATACACTTTTCTTTATATAAACATACAATTACGGAATATATAAATATATTTCGTATAGATTCGTAGTCATTCAAAATGTTTGGATGTATTGGGAGTAATTAAGAACAAAATATTACATTATATCATAATGTAATGATGGTGTAGTAATTGAGCTCTTTTTTGTTTAGCAGTTTGTACTGAACCCCACAACGACTCTGGTACGTACTATACTTAAACAACGTCTCTGGTAAAAATGCGCTTAGTTAGATTCTTTGTACAGCAATATTTGTCAACTTACAGAGTAATGGGGTTGAAAAGGATTGCAACAATGGTTAAAAGCAAGAAAAAAGTGTATCTTCAAAGGCAGTAGTGCCTTCTTACGCCTTGAGAAACTAAATATGTATCCCAGTAAACATAAGACATGTTTTGGACGTCTAAAACTTTTATTAAAACGTATAAAACGTTTTATTGACGTGGTAGACACGTCTTCTTTTTACTAGGGTATTTTAAAAAAAAAATTTTGCTTATCTAATTAGTAGTTTATATAATTTATGTCATTAATACACTTTTAATATATTCGTTATATATTACACACAATTTATAAAGATGAAAATTATAAAACCGAAATAAGTTATACAACAAAAAAAGAGGTCAACTTTGTTGTACTATTTACTGTTAAGGTTTTTTTATAGATCTTTTCATTCGAAAAAACTCTCAGGAAAATTGTTAGAGTCTTTGTCCCTTAAACGTTGAAGTGCTTCTCGAATTGATTCCCTGTCAATACTTTTCTTGTCAGGAAATAAACTTTTAAGTACGGTTGTAAATTTATTCCAGTTGCTTTCGCTTTCGTTTTTACTGGAATTTAATTTTTCTACATACTTTATACTTTCTTCAATTTTATAGTTGAATATTTGGCGGATATTGGCATAGTTTAAATGTTTCTCAACGTGTTTTCTTTTTTCATGAGTAAATGTCACGGTAAACCAAACTGTCAAAAAAGTACAAAATATTCTAATTTTCATTTTTACTGAGCAACCACCAGCTTATCTAAAACAAAAAATCCTCAATTAATTATTATAATGATTGGAAAAATAAAGATTTACAATAAAGTTTATTTACACAAATTTGTTTTTCACTTGAAAAATAATTTTTTGCCGTATTTTAAAATTATATAAATTATGCTAGTATTTAAATACAAAATATAAATGTTTTTAAAATATAAATTTTAAGTGCATCAATATTTGCAAACCCATTTATGAAAATCCCGATTGGATTTATCCCAAAAATAAAATACGTGATAAAATTCATTTACATATCAGCTAATAAACGAGAATTTTTCTTTTTTTTACTTTTTTTAGTAAATAAATTTACGTATAAATGACCAACTGTTTTGTGTCATTTATTAAGATCTATTATTAAAAAATGACTTTTGGATTATAAATTATTATAGAACAGAAAGCTGATTAAGTTATTGAACAAAATCAAAACAATTTCTCAAATAACGTTTTCAACATAAACTAATATATCTCTTTGCAACATTATTCACATCTTTCCGTTATATTAATTGACCACTCTGTTAATTTATTCGCTAATTTTCTTTCGTTGGTCTGCTTCTTTAACTATCTGCTTTTTTAACTAAGTTTTTGTGCTATTTTTTGATTGCAACTAAACGTTATAATGCAATAGCTGCACAGAGAGTATTTTGAAAATTATTATAAACAATTTTAAATAGCAGTAATTTATATATATATATATATATATATATATATATATATATATATATATATATATATATACATATATATATATATAGCTATTCGACGCAATTCAGTCGGTTAAATTTTCTTTTTGAGGACCTTTTCTTTTTTTTTAAGTAGCTAGTCGGTACATTTTGAGGGGTCACCCCCCCCCCCTCATTTTATTCGTACAATCGCCTTTGTTTATATATATATATATATATATATATATATATATATATATATATATATATATATATATATATATATATATATATATATATATATATATATATATATATATATATATATACATATATATAGTAATAAAATAATAGTATTATAATGCAGATATGCATATCTCAAATATATGTATGTACGCTAATTTGGAAAGTGAACCGTCCCTTGGCAATGGTTTGGCGTTTTTGTCGACAGAAGCGTAAGCGTACCATCTGGCTTCACATACATGTTAGCTCTTTAGTTTGTTCTACATAACCTTTTGGATAATCTAGATTGTATTTGGAAGTATATCAGTACAAATATATAATTTATTATGTTCGATAAATAAGATTTTAATAATCATGTTCGACAAACAAGATTCTAATGATTATGTCCGACAAATAAGATTGAGTGGGCGCAAGACGATACATTTATTTTGAAAATTATGGACGTCTTTATCCGCATTTTAAAACTATTGTCATTTTAGACGTGATATTTTTTTTTGAAATTTATTGAGATTATTGTTCACATATTTTATTGGTCGAGAAGACTCATTAGTTTGATGGATGCAAGCAGGTACACAACATATCAAGAGAAAAAAAATAATACTAAACTTAAAAACTTTTGTTGAAAAAGTTTCAATTTTAGCAAAACTGTTTCTTTGCGACAAGACCTGTCATATATATATATATATATATATATATATATATATATATATATATATATATATATATATATATATATATATATATATATATATATATATATATATATATATATATATATATATATATATATATATATATATATATATATATATATATATATATATATATTTATATATATATATATATATATATATATATATATATATATATATATATATATATATATATATATATATATATATATACATATATTATTAATTATATATATATATATATATATATATATATATATATATATATATATATATATATAGAGAGAGAGAGAGAGAGAGAGAGAGTGAGAGAGAGAGAGAGAAATAGAGAGAGTTCAGGCTAGAAATATCCGTCCACTCATGATTATTAAAATTAGTTAATTAAAAATGTAAAAAATGCATGGGGGCTATCCATAAAGGACGTAATCCAAATAGAGGGGGGAGGGGGTCGAGTTAAAAAGGACAAAAAAGGACAAGGGGAGGGGAGGTTGTCAGAAAAGGACGTTACTTTATAGATTTTTTATTTTAGTTTAATTAACATGGAAAACTACGTAAGCATGTGTTTTTAAGAAGATAATGTATGAGAATATTTTTAATTTTATTTTTCAAAGGTGTAGCAGCAGATTCAAACATCATTGCGAGATGAAATAAATTTTTTTGGAGTTAAAAATAGGGGGGGGGGGTTCAGGGTTTTATGACGTCCTTTTCAAGGGGGGTATAGGGAAAAAGGACAACCGGTGACAAAGGGGGGAAGGGTCAAAAATTAGCTTAAAAATGGTGACGTCTTTTATGGATGGCCCCATGTTGGCAATCACGCGTTGCCTGATAACTAATAACATATCAGAAAATATGTTATATGCATTATATACATTAAAATCACATGTATTTCTATCATTATTATCTTAGAGTGTGGCCACACATCATTACTAACTAAACTTCATAAGAATAACTATTAATGAAAGACGACAAGTTTAAAAAAATAATTGCGGCACGTTTCTAGATCCCTAATGCAATTATGATTTTAAATACAATTACTTCCAACGGTTGCGTTGGAAATTTTCTATAAGGCAAAACCTTTTAAGACATGGCTCTAAGAAAGTACATTTAGTTTTCTGTTCCGTAGCTAGGCAACTCACCCGCTTTGAATCTCATTAAAACTTGTTTGGTAAAATTGAAAGGAGAAATTTCAAAACAACCTCTGTAGCAGATCTGAAAAGCCATTATAAAAACGTGGTGTCGTAAAACAATTATAAAATATTACGAATCTCTTGTTGTCTCAAAAAACAGAGGCTGAAAGTTTTAGGACCCCATACAAAGTACTAAAACCAGGACCCCATACAAAGTAATAAAATATGTTTTATTACGTTAAATAATATGTATACTTCTTCACTCTTTTATGTTTATGTATGTAGTTTTTGTTGAATAATAACGTTTTTGAATAAAAAATGCAAGCATAGTACAGCTGTAAACGGTTTTTTGCTAAAATTGTAAAGCTGTAAACGGTTTTTTGCTAAAATTTTTTGTCTAAAACTATCAACCATATACTCTAAACATAAACGAATACATGCAAAACCTCTTAATAAAGATATGAAAATGGTGGATATATTTGAAATAAATATCTATCAGCATCCAATTTTTATATATAACTATTAGTAGTAGTTATAGTTACTACTAGTAATGTCGTAACTTACTACAACAACATCTTGCCAGCAAACTTCAACAAAAAGTCTGAAATAATTCTAAATAAAAAGTATAATCTAAGATCGAATGGAAACAGCAACTTTAAATTACCTCGGAAAGGTAATAAACTCTCAGATTATTGTATATTTTATCGAGGACTTAAATATGGAATGATTTGTCATTCCATAATTTATTGTCAAAATACATGTCATTCCATAAAATATAATGTCATTCAAATGGTATATAAAATTATGGTGGTCTTTAAACTATTTAAGTTTTAAAATAAAAAATTAAAAAATTGTTTTTCTTTTTTTTAATTAATTTTTAATTTAATCATTTTTCCTTTTTTTTTTAATTAACATATTTTTGTCTTAACTATTTTAATGGTAACTTTGTTATTATCATTATTATTATTATTTTATAAAAGCTTTTTTTCTTTACAAAAAAAACTTGTAAAAAAAGGGCTCTATGAAAAGTTTGTGATAACTTAATATCTTATATTAAGTTATCACAAACTTTTTTATATATCTTTATCTTTTTTGAGCTAGATTTATTTTGTTGTAATTTTATTATAGACTTATCTCTCTTACATTATAAGTGCATTATAAAAATAATATGCTAAACAGATTAAAAGAATTTAAAAGAAAAAAAACAACAAAAAAGATTTAGCAAAAGGTTAACTGAAAACTTAAAAAAAAGTTGTAAGCTTGAGAATAAGACAAAATTACGAAGCAGTTTGAGAAAAAAATTTAGATTTAAGAGTTTTCATACTCTTACGGAACAGTTACAGTAAAAGGATGCAACTTTGTTGAAAGACAAGTGACACAAGGTTGTTATTTTTGTTGGTGGAACAAGATATTGCAACTTGCTTATCAGTAACAATGGTAGTATTCTTAAAAAAGCAGGTACAAATATAATTAATATTGTAAGTATTTATGTTTATATATACTTACTTTTTTTTTCATTAATTATAATATATATAATAAAATATAGTAACAAAAGATTTTTACAAAGTATATACAGTTTGCATGTTGACAATATAAACAACAATTTAAACTAGGTTTCCAATTTTATCATTAAAATCATAAAAAATAAACAATAATTAACTATTATATATACATATACTGAAGATTTAATATATAGAACAGATATAATACTAATACTTATAGATAATCTAACGTGGGGTTACTTTGACATGTGGGTAACATTGACATGTATTAGATTAAATGCTTTTACCAGTCACCCGATGATTATTGTTTAAATTAATTTAACAGATTTTGTAGCCAGGTGTTAAATAAACAAGTATAACTTTTTTTATCCACATAATAGTAAATGTAAATAACAACACAATACGGAGGGTATTAATTAAACTAATTTCGAGTTTTTTGTTGCCAAAAAACATTAGTCCAAAGAAAAGCCATACTATAACAACATTTTACATGTGTTTTTATGATATTGCTTCTAAATACTAAGCATTTGAGATTTTTTTTTAAACTCATATTTAAGTTTTGGGGTAACATTGGCAGGAACGCTTAAGTTACCCCATGCGCCAAGAAACAAGCAAACGTTGGCGGAATGTCTTACATCTGATGAATCTTTCACAATTACATGAAATGGAGTCAAACAAAGCAAACCTTAAGTTATAAGAGTAATTCTAAAAAAAAAAATGTACTATTATATCAAATTTTAACAGATCCAAAATCTGCAGTTGCAAAAAGTTAAAATCCACACATAAAAGTGTTGCAAATTTAGTTTGTCACAACTAAAAAAAAATTTTTTCTAAAGATGTAAAACCATACTATAATATTTTTATAAAAAAGCATCTTTTTTATTAAAAAAAAAAATTATAATAAATAATAAAGAATTAAATAATTTCAAATTTGTTGCCAATTTGATAAACGTATATATTGTTTATTTAGGATCAAGGGTTTCTCTTTCTAGATGGGTTTAATTTATAATTTAACTAGGACACTATAAGGGCGTAAACAAGTTATTCAATCTTGGGGCAAGGAAGAGGAGGAACGCAAACAATCTGTTTCTTAACAATAAAACTTTTAAATCTTACGTATAGAGCAATTTAGCTCTATACGTAAGATAAGTTTTTAGGGGCTATTTCTAAAACTTTCTGACCTTCACTAACCAAAAGTGTCAATTTTTTTAAATTTTTAATTAATTGTCTATTATGCTCAGAATAGTCTTGCCCAGTTCAATTTTTTAAGCTTCTTCCAAGAAAACTTGTAAAACGTCATAGTTTTGAGATATGGAGTAAAATGGTTCTGCTCGTCCAGCATGTCGAATAGAGTATACAAATACAGGGAGAAAATTTTTGAAAAGAAATTCACGCTTTGGGAATTTTTTTATCAATTTTGTTATTTCAAAGCATTTTTTATGATTCTGATGGCTTTGAGAGTATTTTGTACTGCTAAGATCAAAGTGTGGTTATAACAATTGGAACAAAGTGCTTTGGGCTCATGGTCAATTAATATCTTTACAACTCCAGACTTATTACCTTTCATGACGCTGGTACCATTATAACATTGACCGCGACAATTATTTATTAAAAGAATCATTCGCATAAGGATCTCTTTAATAGTTGCAGGTATACTTTCAGCAGATGTATTTTCTATACTGGACTCCATACATATTTCCATACTTAAATTCCGACAAACTCATCATACACTTCCAAGTCATCTTCATCTACATATCGCAAGGAAATCACCATTTGCTCAGTGTTGGACTGATGTGTGGTTTTATATATAGTAATATATATAGTAATATATATATATATATATGTATATATATATATATATATATATATATATATATATATATATATATATATATATATATATATATATATATATATATATAGTAATATAGTAATATAGTAATATAGTAATATATATAGTAATATATATATATATATATATATATATATATATATATATATATATATATATATATATATATATATATATATATATATATATATATATATATATATATATATATATATATATATATATATATATATATATATATATATATATATATAACAGCCATAATAGTAAACCATTTTCCAGAAATATTGAATTTAATGCTTCTATGTTTATTGTTTACAGTCTATGTTTAGGCATTATCTGCAGAATTTCATTTAAGTTTGTTTTACTTGTATATTTATCTTTCTCATCAATTCAGTTAAAACTGGATTATCTTTACTTTTGAGATTGAGTAACTGAGAAAAGTTTAAATTAAACTTTTTGTAATCTTTATATATATTATATCACGTAGAGCAATACCTTGAATGGAAAGAAATTAAATATTGGTGATTATTATATGTAGCATTGCTCTATTTTCCATTTTTTCCTCTGTATGTGTTTTGCTGAAAATTTCACCAATATCTTTGGTTTTTGAACAAATACTTATTACTGTTTCAATGACTTTTCAATAAAAAGAAGTATTTTTGTCCCTCTGGGATTTTTGTAAACCCTTTTTCCGATTAGAAAATTCAGTTTTTGTAAATACATCCTCGCTACATTTTGAAGTTGATAAACTATATCGTTACATGACTTGTAATGCAACCACGGAAACAGCTTGTACCATTGCTTAAATAATGATTGCTTCTGACTACTGCATGTAAGTTTTAGAAAAATTAGCACAGGTTGATACAGACTATTATTTGGATACCTTTTTTGGTAGACTGTAATAGTGGAGTCAGAGTTATTATCATTGTTTACAGAGTTAGTAAACAAAAAAATAATATTAAAAATAATGCTAATAGTAACAGTAGATGCAAAGCTAACAAAAGATAAATTATTAGCAATATTGACAGATAAATTTGTAAAAAGATGCACTTTCAAATGTAATGACAAAAGAATTTGAAATTGAAGTAGTGGCAAAAGATATAGTCTTCAGAGTAGCAACAGTACTGGTAAAAGATAAAGTCTTAACAGTAGCAACAGCAAACTGTTAAAAGGAGATAATGAAACAACATTTCTTGCATTAAAGAAAGTAATAGTGGGATATGTATCTGCTCTTTTCAATCTTTCCTATTGTCGTTTAAGACGCTTCCTTTCCGCACCAGACAATTTCTCTTTTAAAAATATATCGCTAAAGTAAATCATAGAAAACAATGTTACTACAGTTATAACAAACTTCTTTTCAAACTAGTTTAAAACCAGTTCTTTATAAACTAGTTTAAAACTAAGAAATGCATGAATAACACTTAAATTGCTTTAAATTTACAAATACAAACGCAAAAATTTGCGAATACAAACGTTTTTATAATAACCTTGCGATTGTTCTTCAGTGACGGATTTAGGAGATTGAGGGGAGGGGGTTCCTAACAAATCTTAGAAATAGAAACTAATATAAAAATTATTTAATAAAATATTCTTTTAAATGTTCAGTTCTTGTAAAATTTTCTCAAGCTTAAAAACTAAAAATAAACAAAGCAAGAAAATATAGTTTAATTAGTTCAAAATATTGTATTTAAAAAAACATAATATACCTGCACAAAATTAAAGTTTTTTTATAAAAATATTCATAAATCAAATTTTCAAGGTCTTTAATCTAATATTTATACATGAATATTATTAGAATACTCAAACTTGATCAAAAATGTAATGAAAATATTTATTTTTGACTATGCTTTTTTGTTTCTATTTTATTATAAATACCTATACCTATATTATAATATAGATACCCTATATTATTATAGATACCTAATATATTATAAATATCCTCTGCTTTCAAAGGAGAGAATATCATTTTAAAAGAGATTAAGTACTTTTTCAAAAGATCATCTGATGTTGCTGTCTTGGAAAAGACAACAAACGCATTGCAGTTAATAAAAATTTGGAGGGTTCAAGTTTTCTGTAAGCTTGAGTTTTTCACTGAAAGTATTTGCCTGCCTAACAGGATTATGTCCAGGTTGTAAGAAAAACTTTTATCTCTGTAAGGCGGGTAAAACTATTGCAGGCACAGTTACTCTAAAATAGAAAATGTGTCTAGCTTGCAAACCTCTAGAGTTTGCTCAATATTATGCAATATTTACATTATTTATATTAATATTATACAGTGTATGCAGTCAAGGAAGAAATAGATTATTAAATAAAAGCATGAAAAAGCTCAACACTAAAACTTAGCTAAACATGCTTCTGTAAAATTGCTAAAGTGAAATCCCATAATATTCACCTTTTTAAAGCACAAATTTTTCTAATAGTGTTTCTAAAATTTCTGAAAAAGTAAAGAAACGCTTCTTTGCTTCTTAAAGAAATTTATTCTGATCAAGAGTAAAGTCTAGGAGTTCAAGCTATTCTCAGAACAGGTAAATTTTTTTTAAATAAAAATAGCTATGATATATATTCTTAAAATAATAGTATATTTTATGATATTATTCTTTTATTATTTTTAAAATAAATAGTTATTTTATATTAAGGAGGTAAAAGTATTCATATTACACTTGGTTCTCCAGAAAGTGATCAAAAAAAGATTCTTTTTAATAAGGTAGAAGCTTTGGTAAATACTTTAGGACTTAGTAAGTTGAAGTCTAATAAAATTTTAAAAACTTTGAGGAGAAGTGGTGTAAAGTTTGAGTCAAACATGGAGAAAGCCCTGTATGAAAAAAGTAAACCACTTTCGAACTATTATGTAGAATTATTAGACTTTCAAGAAAAGGAAAAAGATAACTACTATGCTACAGTGAAGAGAGACTTAGTATATACTGGAGATATTAAGTATATACAATATTATATTACTTATAATATTGTATATACTGGAGATATTAGGTATATACATTATTATATTACTTATAATATTGTATATACTGGAGGTATTGGTATATACATTATTATATTACTTATAATATTGTATATACTGGAGATATTAGGTATATACATTATTATATTACTTATAATATTGTATATACTGGAGATAATAAAACATTTCTAAATTTTGTAACAAAATATTGAGGGCAGGTTTCACAAAACACATTTGTAAAGGTTGGGATGGATTCAGGTATTTATATTTATATTTTAATAATCGTCTTTTTTAAAAGATATTTTTGAAAATATTATTTTTACATATTTATATACAAATATAAAAGTGTGGAATGTATATATTTATAGGTGGAGGATCATTGAATGTAATATTAAATCTGTTTGATCCAACCAAGGATAGGGAAAAAGAATGCAACTCCATAGGCTCATACTCAGAGGCAAATATGTTACTTGTTTTAGCTTATTGTGAAAAAGTAAGTGAGGATCATTCTAACATGACAAGTATAGTGGAAAGATTGAAGTTACATGAATGCAAGTACTCATTGGCTTTTGACATGAAGTTAATCAAAACATTGCGAGGAATTTCGGTAAGTTGTTTTTAAAAAACTTTATGATAATGAGACGTATAAGGTAATCACTATATTAGGAAAAGGTTGTTTTTTTTACCCAACAACATATTTATAAATTGAATTATTATATAAAATTGTAGGCTCATAGAGGAAAGTATGCCTGCGCATGGTGTAAAAGTTCTTCTGAACTATTTTCTGGAGAGCTAAGAACATTTCAACCTTTGAATGATTATTATGAACTGTATTCATCTCCAGGGTCTCCGGTAAAAAAAATGAAGGAACATAAGGTATAAATGAATAAGTATATTATAAATATTTTCAAAATTTATCATTCATTACAAATTTATTATCTTTAAAAGGATAAAAAATTACCACAAATTTAGAATGTCATTAATCCTTGTCTGCTCAAGATAGAAGACAAATCCCGAAGTATAATAAGAGAAGCTCCATTACCAGAAGTTCATTTTCTGATAGGATTTTTAATTATGTGGCAGAATTTATAATGCAGCTTTAGTCTGAATTTATAGATTGGATTGAGAGCATTGTGTGGCTTCAAAAAGGTTATAATGGGGGAACATTTGAACACGTGGGGAGAATTACTTCAAAGTTGCGACAAACTTAATAAAGTTAATAATGTCTGTTGAACTGTAACATCTCATGGAAATAATGAGAAAGTTTAATAAGGTTGTTCATGGTGTCTTTGGCTATAAACTTGACCCAAACTATTTAATTTTAATTGAAAGTTTTACACAAAGTTATAAAGATGCGCAAGACTATTGCAGAGTGGTAATTGCTGTATTCTTTAACCTTTGTATTTGAAACCAATTTATTGATGAACATATTAATAGAAATTTTTTTTAGTTTTTAGATGAACAGCTTACGGTTACTTGGAAAGTACATGCTGTAACCGCACCTCTGGAAACATTTGTTGATTTGAGTGGCCTTTTCCTTGAGCAGTTTTATAAGCAGACATCTGAACCTTGCCATTCCAAGGTAAAAAGTGTAATAAACAGGTTTGGAGTTTCGCAGTACAGCAAAAAACATAAGGAAAGAAGCAAAAGAATTGCTGAAGTGTTCAGTTCAAATAATTTATAAGTTATTGAACAATTGTATATCAAAACACAAGCATTAATGAAATCTTAAGTTGAAAAAATTTGTAAATTCATTCAAAAAGACAATAAAAATATATTAGTATAAATAATTTTAAAATATTTTATTTAGTATTTATTAATTTATTATTATTTATGTTTTAGTTTATTAGGCAACTATGCATACAAAACAACTATTCTACTAAATTACTTATATACTATTAATATGTTCTACTTTACTAAGTATACTATGTTCACACTAAATACTATGTTCACACTAAAAATGTTCCTAAATTAATTTCAAGCGTATCTAAACTTTTTTTGCCAACTTAAAGCAGTCTAATGATGTTGATGTATAAATACAAAATTAAAAAGCATAAAAAGTTGTAATATAAAGTTATTTTATGTTAACTATCTTGTCAATATATTTAGTTTTTTAAATACGAAATAAACAACTTTTTAGCAGATTTTCATTGTCAATTTTTTAAAAATGTGATACCTTCCAGATCTAAATATGAAAAAGTTTCCAGATGCCCCACGTGCTATAATATTTTTGGGGTACTTGGATAGAAAACTTAGACCTTAAATTTCTGAGCTGTGTACAATGAGTTCTATTTTTTTTATATAGAAAAGATTTTTGCAGTATTATTATTTTTATTATTAGTTTAATAACGAAATATTTTTATTTTGATATTTAAAAAAAGAAGTTTTTATAAGTATTTTCAAATTTTATATAAATATATTTAACTATAGGCGCAACAAAAATAAAAGGTTGGACCCAACTGGTTCACGGCTATGCTATTTTTATTAATTATGAAAAGAGAAAATGAAAAAGTATATATTTTAAAAGGAAAGTTTGGTGCGGAAAAAAAATGGCTCCAACGATTGTCTTACAATAAAAATACTTAGTTCTGATCTGTTATATTTAATCTTTTGTTAAAACATATTTTTTTTTTTTTTTTTTTTTTTTTTTTTTGATATAAACTTGACCCAAACTATTTAATTAATTTTTTTATGGTAGAGCGGAGCATATAGGGACACTTAAGAAACAAAAGTTGCGGATAAACGAATCTTAGTCAATACTGTTTTTTACAAATTTCCTAAAATTTAATGATATGAGAAAACGAAAAAACAAATAAAAAATTCTTGCTGCAAAAGTAACGAAACTCTAGATTAGCTAAATTTTTACGTTTTGGAAGTAGGTGGAGCAAAACAGAACAGTTAAAAAGCGGCAATTATTCGTTAATTGTAAAGCTTTAAAAATAATAAAAAATTAATGCCATCTATGTTCAGAAAATGAAACTTTTAAATAAGTAACATACCCATATTAACTAGGGCTGTACCGGATTTAATTTTTTCAAATCCGGTCGGAGTCGGATTTGCCGGATTTCTACTGACAGATCCGGCCGGAATCGGAGCCGGAGCCGGATTTCAAAAGAAAACTACAGGAGCCAAAATCCTGTACATCCCTACTTGGTGTTGAGCATGGTCAACAAAGTGGACTATTCAGAAGACCAAGTGACTGCTTTTTTCTGTTAAACTTCATTTTTGTTATTTAAAAAGTTTTATAGCAATTTCTATATATAAATTAATAGAAATTCTAAAGAAATTCTATAGGCCATATGTTTTAAAAGTTTATAGTAATTCTATTGAACTTTTTTTTCGGGATTTTGTCACTCCGCCACTGTAGTGGATCATTGTGTCTATTTATTTCTGGTTCTTACGGATATTTCCCTAGCTGAGTTTCAATGCCTATTAGTAATTGTTGTTTATGTGCCCTGCCACCAGCGGACGTAGACTGAATAATTTTATCAATAAATTGCCATAGTAATGATGATGATGATGTAGAAAAATTACTAAGCCCGGCTTATTTTGATGGATTTTCTTCACTTTTCTCAATCTTCTGTTCAGCATGCTCAGATTGACTTCAATCTTGTTTTTTCAGCTCTCAGTGTTGCCTCTAATGAGGAGAATTTAGTTTTAAATTGTGAGTCAACCAGCCTCGTCAGTATATAAAGAGGTTTCTCTTTTCAATGCTTTTAAAACGCTCATCCAATCACTTGATTAGGGTTGACATCATAGTCTGTATACCTGCATTATGTAGAATATCGTGTGTCTTCCCTTCAGAATTTTTTGTTGCGTTGTTGTTTGAAATTAGACTAAGCTTATTAAATTATAAAGAAATATAAATACAAATACCAAAACAAATATGAGGTTCATAAAATATATAATTACAAAAAAAATTGATTTTTATAAATAAAATAATAGGTATACATGTAAACACGGGCAAAAAAAATGTAATAAATATTTGACAAAATTCAAAACTCCGGCTAAAATTATGCCGGATTTGCTAAATTTTTGCCGGAGCCGGATTTGGGATGGATTTGTAAAAACGGCCGGATTTCGGCCGGAGCAGGAGCCGGAGCCGAAATCCGGTACAGCCCTAATATTAACTATACCCCCATACACCCATACAACACAATAATTTGTGTTTTATTATAAAATACCTCCACTCTACCCTAATCTATATAAATATATTGGTAACTACAACAAAATTTAAAATTAAACAAAAAATATAATGGATCATAATAATCACACAAAAAATATCCTGAAACTATTTGATAACATTTTTGATGATCTGACTTATTAGCAATATGTCAATGTAGAAAAAATTTAAGTATACCATATTTATCAGCAGCTTTTCTAATTCTAAGTTCCTTATTACTCACAGCTAAAACTGCATTTCATCCCATTTTGGATGATTAATCTTTCTTATATAATTTCTTACCATCGTTGTTTACATTAAACACTATTAAAAATCGAAGTGAAGTAATGAAGATAACAATTTCTTTGAATTTAATACTAATTTCGCTTTTCTAAATAAGGAAATTAATATTTTCGATTAAATATAAAATAACCAAACAGCATCACAAAATGGTAGTAATATATTCGATTCTATATATAACTTGTTGTCCCTATATCCCCACAAAAGTTATTTTACTGAAATTATTACTATTCAAAAAGTTCAATTCCAGATATTCTTTTAAAACTAGATTCTAAAAGAGGATAAAAAATACTGTCTGAAAAATACAAACTTTTTATAAATAAAGCAAATTAGCAAAGTTAAATCTTTTGTCGTTGTATCGCTTAAGAAAGCAAATTTTGTTTTTCGCAATTTTACTGATGCATTTTGGTATTTCTAAAAGATGATGCGTTTCGGTATTTCTAAAATTAAATTAATTTTATAATAATGAAGCACAATAATTTAAAATTTTTATCAAAAAAAATTAATGAAAAAAAAAAATTTTTTGCTGAGATATAAGCTGAGACATAACTGTCTTGTTTTGCCGGTCAACGATTTGATTTGTTTTATTTCATGGAGTTATTTTTTTTGCAAGAGTAGCTCAAATAATTTCAATACTAACATTAAGTGAACGTCAACCGACGTTGTTTCGACGTCGCCTGACCTGATGGTGCCTGATAAATTACACTATGTCAGTGGTAAGATTATTTTTATGTGGCAATAACCCTGAAAACTTTTATTTATTTAATCCCCGGAAACTATATAACTAGATAACAATGAATTGCCATCTGGTAATATAGTTCTAATTAATAAGTTGCTAAACTTATATGACAGTTAAACTATTTGGTACGTATATCATGGTTTATTTTTTGAAAATCTTTGAAAAGAATAGTCAAAAAATGCTAGTTTGATTCTTATTTTATAACTATCTATATTATAATAAAAGCCCATCCAAAAAAATATAAACCCTACAAAGACTGTCTATTTTTTTTAAAAAGCGTTATTGGATTAATTTTATTAAAAGGTGTGATGTAAGTTAATAAAGATGTGCTAAAAAAATTAAGAATTCTACTAAAATAAAAAACTTACTTCGGTATAAAAGTTACTTTTTATACAACTTGTATTTTTTTAAAACAGATGAAACAGAAAAACTCATCACAACATGTTGTATCTCCGAAGATTCTTAAAATCACAATTATTCTTACTAAATATAGACGGTTTATATTTAGAATCAAATCTTTTAAATATTTAATTGTTCGCAGACAACTCTTATCTTTTTTTATTTCAACAAAAACATTGTTTTATAATATATGTAATAAAGAATTGTTTAAAATAAATGAGAATAAATGATACAACTAATAGGCATTAAATAAACAGACACAGTAAAAGTGATAGTTTTCCTTTCAAATTACCCGACTAGGATTAATTTTTGAAAAAATTTAATAATTTTATCTCTTACGGTAATATTGTATGAAGAAGAAATTAGCATTGTAGCCAAGCCTAGCAATAGTTCGATATTTTTATAGTCTTAAACTAAATTATTTTTTTTTCCCTCTCTCTCTTTATTTATTTCCTTGTAACTTTTTGTTTAATTTTTTCAAAAGAGAAATTCTTGTTTTATGTATATTGGTAACAAGGTAACAAACATGACTATTTATTTATATATTTTAAAATCAATTCTCGGGGTTTGGCGATAAGATAAATTGTGTCTTTTTTCTGCCCAGACCATCTATATTTATATTGAAATATTAATTGTATTTATATATTTATATTGCAACACATGAAAGTAAAAAAGAAAAAATAATGGCTCTTCGGGCTCTCATCATGAAGGCACGAAATCATATGCTACCATTAATTCCTTTTCTTACAAATGCTTTTTCGAGGACTAAATTTCTTTGTTCGCATAATTCATCAACTAGCGTAAGTATGCTTTCAACATATGCTACAACTTTTTAATCCCTAAATGGTTATCACCTGGAGTAACTGCTGGATTCAATTAAAGTGATCTAGAGAATATGACTTTCTGTTCACATCAGCAGAAAGTCATATTCTCACATCAGCCTCCACATTGCTCTCAAACCTTGTTTGATTGATTGTCTCCAGATCGCTCTCAAACCTTGATTGACTAAGATTTAATTTTAGTCAACATACTTTTAATGCTGATGCTGAATATACATCTGTATTATAAGGTTGGTAGTTTAACCTTGCTTGCCTTGCTTACTCTGTTTTTTTTGCTTAAACTTTTAAGTAATGCTTGAAGTTGAGCAACTTTTATTGTCTTGAGATAAAATTGAGTTCATTTACTTTCTTAAGTTGAGATCAATTTTTTCGATGAATTCTCAGACTACAGAATATACAATGAAATAATTAAACAACTATTCGTATTCTTCCTTGTACTGAAATAGTAACTCTTCCTTTTTTGCCAGGAGGTTTTACACTTTTACTGTTTATAATTTTCTGAAAAAAACATTATACCTTGAATAAAAAAATTTTACAAAATTTATATAGTAAAAAATCACATTTGGACACTGACCAGTGGGAAATCTCCATTTTTATGCATTCTTACTAAATTTCTTAAAACAATCTGAGCTGGAGTTTGTAAAGTATACATTGCTTGTTTTTGTTGCGACAAGCAAAACAGAATTTACTTTTACATTCCCGGATAACTTTTAAAAAAGTTTAAGTCGATTCAAGCATAGCAACATTATTATTCACCACGTTCGCGGAAAAGGTAAAAGTATTTTATTATTTTCTTTATTTTTATTTTTTTGTTTAAAAAAAAGCCTTACTGTTTTACATTCAAATTAATTGATAAAATTTAAATTTCCTTTTAAATATATTGATAGATGTTTTCGAGCTATCACAATATTAAATTAAGAAACTTTCTCACAGAGGAGGATGAAAATTTGTTTCATTTTAGTTTAAACAAATAAAAACTTAGTTAATATTTTTTATATATAACTGTCAGTGTTATCTAAAGATATACAACAAATTTAAATATATATAATAAAAATATTAAATATGTGCCAAGTTCATAAAACTAAACTGAATAAAAGAAAATAAATAGTGCAAAAAAAACAACTATCTTTAGAGTAGATAATTGCAGAAGAAAGTGACGTGGAAAGTGATAATTGCAGAAGACGTGGACGTGACGAAAGACGGAATTATTTATTAGAACCTGTTTATCTTTGGTAAACTTGTTTAACATGTAAAAAGAAAATTTTTTATAACGAAAGTTAGTTAAAACATTTTTTTTTTTTTTTAATGTTTGGTTACAGAGAAATATCGCAATTATGGTTTTCTTGCTTCTGCAAGGGTCCTAATAAAATATGAATTCAAAGTAACGTTTGAAAAGGTTAATTTTTTCATAAGATAAAAGCTCATGCAATTTTCTAACGCTCTCATATAAATGAAAGTAGTAAGTATAAATGTTAATAGTTTTATTTCTATCATGTTTGCTTTAACTCATTTAAGTTGTTATATGTATATATAGACTTATATCAAATAATTTTTATGAAAACTGACCAATAAATAACTTAAATTGATAATGTCACTCGTATATGAAAGCATTCCAACTCACAGTGAAAAAATATTGCTTGATGATGAATCTCTTTAAACAGCAACACCAAAAAAGTATTGCAAATTTGTTTTTTTTTTTTAATTTTATTCTTATGCATCTTTGTTTTGCAAGAAATTCTCAAAGAACTTTTGATTCCTAAACTGTACAACAAACTTCTTTTTTTTTGAACTGATCAAAAAAAAAATCAATTCATAAAAATATTGTTTTTATAAAAGATTAGTTTTTATAAAAGCATGAAGATATGTTTTTCTTTGGTTGAAAAAAGTTGTTTTTATGAATTGTTTTTTTTTTTTTGCTGGTAATTTCTTTTTTCCTTTTCAGTAAAGTCATGAAAAACTGTTTAAAAAATAGTTTTAGCTTGTATTTACTTGTTTATAAATAATTTAAATTTATATTCCCTAAAACTTTTCACTATGCTGCAGTACAAGCTTTGAAATTTAATTTTTCTTAAATCTTAAATTAAATATTAACTCAAATACGTAAAAAAAATATCAGAAACAATTGCAATCTGCAGAAATTGCTTCAAATTCATCAAATCACCAAGTTCATTAAATCACCAAATTTACCAAATCACTAAAAAATCTAAGGAGAAAGAATTAGAACCTTTTTAAATTTAATATACTTTAATAACAATGTCATTCTTGTAAAGTTATAAATAGATTTTATATAATAGACAACTTGAGACATAGGTTAGTTAATTAATTAATTGATAAATTGAATAAAGAGATTACTTGAGCCAATATACCGCTCAAACAAGTAAAATAAAAAATAAATATTTTTGATTTTTTTTTTTTTTTATTCAACCATATAAATAAAATTTACAAATTTCATCGTAAATTAATATAAATTGGTTAGGTGTCACTCAAAGTTACAAACTTGTCAATGGAGGGACACCTAATTTCACGAAAAAATAAATAAATAAATAAATAGAAAAAAAAAAAAGAAACAAAAGCAAACTGTAGATTTTAAAGCCACCCATATAAAATTTGAGCAACTTTACAGCGTTTAAATCTATTTACTAATATATAACTAAATGATGCTAAGAAACAATTTGATATTTGAAAAAATTCTTAATGGCATCAATATATATATATATATATATATATATATATATATATATATATATATATATATATATATATATATATATATATATATATATACATATATATATACATATATATATATATATATATATATATATATATATATATATATATATATATATATATATATATATATACATATATATATATATATATATATATATATATATATATATATATATATATATATACATATACATATATATATATACATATACATATATATATATATATATATATATATATATATATATATATATATATACATATACATATATATATATACATATACATATATATATATATATATATATATATATATATATATATATATATATATATATATATATATATGTATATATATATATATATATATATATATATATATATATATATATATATATATATATATATATATATATATATATATATATAGGCATTAAATAAACAATAAATAACAACCTTACGTTGCTTTTGCTTTTATAAACATGTTGTGGGAATGTTGGAATATATTGGTTATACAAGAATTTTTGAGCTGCGTATTTCTAAGGAAAGTTATATACAACAAAGAAAATAGGTTTTAAACTTAATGGCAAAAAAAAAGAAAAAAAATGCATTGATTTTTATAGTAAATTAGAAAATTTTTTATTTAGACTTAAAAATAATAATCCAAAAATCATTGGCTTGTGTTGGTTGTTTAATGTTTTATACAGATGTAACGAAAGTTGTTAAAAAAAAAAATTGTGGCGACGTAGAATTTTACAATTGCTCAATTAAATAAAGTTTTTGAACTTCGCAATAGTAAAAATACACGATTGAGTTATACAATAAAATTATAAAATCGATATTTATATTTAACTTTGCTCACTAAATTACTGATAAAATTGATAGTTTGGAGACCAAGTTGACCAAGAGACCAAAAAATTGATAGTTTGGAGAACCAAGGTAATATTTAAATAAAATAAGCAAAAAATAAAACTAAAAATCCAAACAACTTAGAAACTAATGTAGCAGAAACCATAAAAGGACAAGAAAATGGAGAAAATGGATTTGGATAATTGTAGCAATTTTGATTTAAATTTTTGACTATTTTTCAATCTGATGACTTTTTACTAAACCATAAATCGGATCCGGATCTAAATTATTTTATCAAAGAACGTACTTTACTAAGCAACTGCTTATATTTTTATACCATTAGTATAAAAGACTTTCTTAATTCCAATAATAATTTGCATATTTAATAGCTTCTCAATAACTTTTTAAAATTTGTGTATAAAAATGAAAGGACATTTTTAGTTTAATTTGCATGTCTGAAACCTGCAGCCGTATTCACATCTCTTCGTTAAGCTTAACGGACCTTTTGTCTGAAATTCATTCCAAGATAAGAAATGAAAAAAACTTTATTTAAATTTGTATAAATAAAACTAACACTACAATACAACATTTATGTTATAAAAATTGTATTTTTAAAGAATTTTTTTATTATGTACAGGCATTTGTACCTTAAAATGTAGGTAATATTTTAAATAGCCGTAAAAAATTTTGTTACAATAACTAAAAGCTAATCTTCAGAATATGAATATACCTTATAGTCATTTAAACTTGCACTCTTTAATCAATCATTAACAGCTTCACAAAATAAGGCTTATTTTATCATGTAAACCCTAAAATGTAGGTTTTATTTTATCATGTAAACCCTAAAATGTAGGTTTTATTTTAAATAAAGTCCTTCACTATAAATAGTAAAAAACCAACCCTATTAAAGTTCTTAAAGAACTAAAAGTTTTGAAAAATTAGTATGAAGAAGGAGCTGGGTAAATGAAAAGAAAAGTAGTTTAATATATGAAACACAGAAACAACTTACCAAATCACTTTAGAAAATTGAAGAGAGCACTAAATAACGTCTTGAATTGAAAGACTAAGAGTAAATTGAACAACAATCGCAAATATACTAACAAAGAACACTAAAAAACTAAATATTAGTAAACCTAAGACAAAAAAAAGAAAAATGCACCTAATCAGAAAGTCAAATAAAACATTACAAAGTTTTCGAAACCTTGACGTCTCGAAACCAAATTCGAATAGTGTTGACAATAAAAATGAACAACATACAAGTTCTAAATTCTTAAAGAAATCCCTAAAATTATAAAATATATGATGGTGGAAAAAGGAAGAAAAAACATTACAAAAGAATTGGTAAAAGAAATAGAAGATAAACGTTTTATAGAAAATGCCTAGAATAAAATCAGATTCAAAAAAAAAAAAAAATTAAAAATTGAAATAAGGGAAAGGGGGGTTGTATTGATAATTGTCAAACGAAACCAAACGTAATATGAAAGACATTTTTAATGTAAAAAAGAGTTATATGACTGCAAATTAGAAGGAAAGAAAAAAAAATATATAGGAAATAGCAAATATTTTTGATTGATAGAAAAAAAGATTTAAGACCATAACAGTCTTAACAAAAATATATTGCATGCAAACAACTTCTTGACAATACAATAAATAAGAAACACCGCAAGTTTATGATTGGGTAAGAAAACATTGTTTTGAGATCACATCAGTTTTAACAAATCAAACAATATAAAAAAAGATTTAAAAAATGCCAAATGTTTTAGATAACTAAAATAAAACTATTTTTGAGGCAATAACTTATAAACATTTAAATTCTATGCACAAGACATATACATAGCATGAATATAAGACATATACATATCATACAATAAAACAGATTTATACATACATGCAGAAATTTTTTTTAAATAAGTTTAAACAAAAACAAAACATTTATAAAGAGCAAAAAGCATGCAAACTGATGTATGTGTATAGATCTAACACGTAGGTTTGTATCGTACAGTAAAGTCTTTTGTTTATAGCAACCAGCGTAAAAGATTTAGCTCTGACATGACGTCAAACCAGTATTACACCAGAATACCATAATGAGTTAAACATATTTTCATGGATTTATCTGAATTATGAATCTCAAAACAAGTCCAGACGTGTTCCACAAGCAAACTTTATCTCCCATTGTTTGTGCGAGTATATGAGTATGTGAGTGTGTTTGTGACTATTATTCTCTTTATTTTTTTATTTTATATGTTATTGAAGTGTAAGGGTTTCTTATTTTAATTCTTAATTGCAGCAGGAGCTTAGCTTCCCGGCCCCATTTTATCGGAGTAGGGCCACTATTTCCCCCCACTACTTAATACACCTTATGAGCCAATGTTTTGCAAATAACATTGGAGTTATTTAGAATTAAAATTTCAATTTTAATACTCACTTTATTAAAGTGAAGTGGTTGGAAAGGAGTGGGGGTAAGTAAGTAAAGTGAAGTGGTTGAAAAGGAGTGGGGGGGGGAGGGTAAGTAAGTAATGTGATTCTTATTACTTAAAGGGTGTTTGACATTTATTATTTGTTTTTGTATTTTAAATATCAATAAAACATTTTTTTGAAAAAATGTGTTTAAGTTAAAAAAAGTTAAACTAGGTTTCCAAGTTGTCTTATTCTTAGCCCCATGCCTTGTAAACTTTAATATCTTTTACAGATTTAAAGCTGCTATCCAGCTTTCTATCACTAGAGAGAGACTACTAAATGTTCTAGAATATCAAAAACTAGCCAAGGCTGACAAGGGTTGGTGGCGCTTTAAAACGGATAAACTCTTCTTTAATTCTAATAAACCTATAATTATTTTTCATTTAAAAATCCTGAGTTTTTGATCGAGGGTGTTGCAACAGTTTTTTTGGCAATCTTTTCATGTGATTAGGTTCAGACTCATAAAAGGTGGCCAGAGCAAAGACAACTTTTGCAGAATCTAAGAACCAACTATGTTTTTCCGTCTGCTAAAGACTATTGCTACTGCTTTTTCAGTTTTTTCCGGATGGCCCTCTGCTAAATGAAGTGCTGGTACTAAAAGATAGACTTTAAAAAGTCTATGTTATAGATAAAGTATTATTCAATATGTAAAAGGCATAACTTTTTTTTATTTCTAAAAATAAAAAAAATTATACCTTTTAGAAATATAGAAATAACCTGGATTGCAGCAGTTTCTGATTTTACAGCAGTCAAAAACTTAGAAGCATGAAAAACTGAAATAAAATACCTCTGCAACCCTCAAGTTGTTCCGATTCAAAAGCTCCTTAATCTGATTAAGAAAAAGCTTAAGGTAATATATGTTCTAAGCCATAAAGTCTGAGTAATGAACAGCACCGGGCTTATAAATGTAGATTAGTTTAATTTCTAGATCCAAGAATAAAAGGGCTAACTCAGCAGTTAATGAAAACCAGCTTTTTTTCTTTTGACGCTATATTTTAATATTATAGTGTATTTGTTATTTTTATCATACCGGTTCTTAAATTTTTTTTATTAGCCATAGCTTAAAACCTTTTAACTTAAAAAAAAATCTGACAGTTCTTAAAAATTCCAGTTTTGACAATTATCATTTGCTGATTCTTTACTTTGTTGCCGGTTTTTCTAACTAAGATGCACGGTTAAATTGCCACTTAATGTAAGTGGTGCACACAGTTTGAAAAATCAAAACCATGCCACTTCTTCTTTAAATCTTTGAAGAGAGTATTTTCAGGACTTCTGGTTTGTTACATAGTTATAGCCGTCCAAAAATGTTTTAAGAACTGTTTCTAAAGCATGGTGTCTGCAAGCAAGTATCAACATAGGCTTTCCAACATGCTTCCTTAGTTTAGATTAAATACAAGCTTGAAATTTCATATCATTTATTACTTAATTGTTATCTTAATACTTGTTATCTAAACTATCTGTATACTGCGTCACGAATACCAGTGTTGTTTGCTGTAGCATCAAAGCAAACAATTGTTACATGATCCGCAATATCAATTAGGTTTTGTTCCAGAAGCAACTCCTGGAGCACTAAGTAGATGATCAAAATAATGCAGATCCTGTCAACTGTTTTATTTTTGTGAGCTAGTATTAAGTCCTAGAAATAACAAAACCTGAAAATTAAAAAATATATTTTATACACTTCATTATATTTTTTTTTTATATATATATAAATATATATATACATATATACATATATATATATATATATATATATATATATATATATATATATATATATATATATATATATATATATATATATATATATATATACATATATATATATATATATATATATATATATATATATATATATATATATATATATATATATATATATATATATATATATATATATTTATATATATATATATATTTATATATATATATATATACATATATACACATATATATATATATATACATATATATATACATATATATATATATATATATATATATATATATATATATATATATATATATATATATATATATATATATATATATATATATATATATATATATATATATATATATATATATATATATATATAGAGAGAGAGAGAGAGAGAGAGAGAGAGAGAGAGAGTTGTAGCCCCTAGATTTCTATAGCTCGTAGAGAATTGCTTTATATCTTTGACATAAGTAGAGCTAAATAATTTTCCAAAATAGCCATTGACTACTTTTTCAAAATTTCAAATTACCTTAATGTATTTAGATACGAGATCTCCAAGACTCGACTCCTGAAAAAACAGCTCAAAGCTGTCTATGTTTTTAAGCAACTTATTGCCAGCATGGCCTTCCAAACGTTGCTGCCCTTGGTAGGATACTCAGCAGATGTTTATTGTAGAAAAATATTGGTTGACAAGCTGTAACTTACACTCCATGTTTTCAGGGGCGGACTGGCCATGTGGAAGATGTGGACTATTCCACATGGGCCGTTTTCATAATCTCATAAAAATGTAAAATTCAATAAAATATATAAAAAAATAATTTTTTCTGTTCGATATTTATTCATTAATGTATATATTTATAAATTAAGCATAACTTTGTAATTTACGTCTGTTATCTTTGCTGCTTTTCCTCATTTTTCGTTGGCCTACAGGGCCGTTAAAAATATTTTTCCACATCATAATAATTTGGCCAGTCCGCCCCTGCATGTTTTCAAACAAATTTTTTTCAATATTTTTTAAAATTTTGTCTATAACAGCTAAAAGTATATGTAGACTGGGAATATTTACTAGCTCTATTATTTTATTAATTTTTGTTCCCTGTTAATAAAGGGAGTTGAAAAACATTTGAGAACATTTTTGCACTTTTTAACATTGCACCTTCAGATATCCATTGGTCGTATAATCTGCACAAAGTTTCTAAAGAATAATAATCAGCTTTTTGAAAGTTAGGAGATGAGGTCATGCAAAACGGACAAGGGTGCTTTGATGTTGCAGTTTGTTTTCTAACTATTTAAATCAAAACCTTTGGATCTTCAGATACTGTGTAATCTAAGGAAGAAATGTTTAATTTATCCAAAATTATTCCCAGATTACGGTATTTTTTGTTAAATAAAGGAAAATTACCAGTATAATAGTTTTATGTACACTTGGATCTTTGAAATCTTTGAACACATATCCGTCACACTTTCTCAATTTATTTGGGATTTTATTTTTTTTTTACTCTAGATTTAGGGTGATTGACAGAGTAGTAGTAAGTTTGAAACAATGAACACTGAACTAGAAAGCTTTAATCAATGGTTTATAGCTAATAAGTTATCATTAAATTGTGGAAAAATAAGTTATACTCTCTTCCATAAAATAAGACAATCAACTAATCTTCCATTAAAGTTGCTAAAACTGTCAATCAATAAAAATGAAATAAATCGAGTAAATCATTCAAAGTTTTTGGGAGTAATATTTGATGAGAACCTATCATGGAAAAAACATATTAGTCTCATTGAAGCAAAAATATCTTCTGCTATAAGTGTATTATATAAATCAAGGGCCTTTCTTGATTATAAATCACGCAAAATGCTTTACTTCAGTCTTGTTCATTGTCATCTCTCCTATGCTAATATTGTTTGGGGTAACACACACAAAACTAAGTTATTAAGATTACAAAGCCTACAAAACCACGCATGTAAAGCAGTTAACTATTTAAAGAGATTAGAAAACCCTTCCCCTGTAATGAAATACATGAATGTTTTAAATATATCAAAACTTAATTCACTTCAAATATTAATATTTATGTATAAATATTAATATTTGTTATATTTATTTATAAGCATTTTCACAAAAATACAATCTTCGGTCATATAACAACCATAACTATCACTTGAGCATAGTAAAATCGCAAGTGTCGAAATTCTCAATTATTAGCGAAGGTCCGTCATTACGAAATCAATTAAAAAATAACAATATAAAAAATTTGAAAAGTACTATCTCTTTTAAACGACAAATGAAACTGCATCCCCTAAATTTCTGACATATATGTAGGAATGTTTGTATATGTGTGTGTTTTTATGGGTATATGTATATATGTGTATATATGTATATATGAGTTTTTCTTTACTCTTCACGTAGTATTTAACATTTGTTTAAATTTTCTATTTATTTTTAAATTTACATCAAATAATTAATATTTGTTGTAAATTTTCTAAAGCTAAGAGGGCTTTAATTGATATTGTAAAGGAGCTCTATGAAAAGATTGTGGTGACATCAGTCATCCTTTTCTCCTTTGAGCCTCTGTCTGCTTTATATATATTCTTTGTGTAATCTAAAAGTCTCATTGTAATTTTATTATTTTATTTTTATATAAACAGCGAAATATATATATATAAAAAAAAAAAAGTAATCCCTGCCCTCTAAGAGCTTGTAGCAATGGTGCTTCATCCTCTGTGATGAAGCACCATTGCTACAAGCTCTTCAACGTCATTGCAATACACCAGAGGAGTATTTTTTTCTACCAACTATTTTTGAATAAAGATTCAAATTGAATGATACAAATTGCATTCTAGTTGTTTTAAAAAATTGTAGGTAATAGATTACTAACCTCTTTGTTTTCATTTACTCCTAATAATAATGGGAATTTATCACTATCGAATAACTTTCCAACCAGCCGGTTGCTCTCAGTCAGTTTAATATGGAAACCAGATTCCACACTTTTCTATCCTCCTTCACTTCTCAGAAAGTGTGCAACTTTAAATATATTGCGGTTACTTAGAAGTCATAACAAAATTATTGAAAAAATTGGCTTTAAATTCATAAGTAAATTATTATAAAAATATTTCTAAGCTTCAAAACCTTATCTAGTATATAGTTTTAGTAAAAGTTTGTTCAATATATTCAAAGAAAAGAAAGTTTTTTTAACCTCAGTCTTTCCAACAGAGACAAAAAGTTGCTTTAAACCAAATGTTTTCAAAGCTAAAGTGTTCCCTGATTCATTTATGTTCAAGCCTTTAATAGAACTGGACAGAACTCTTCCTTGCGTTGTAGGGGATGTTGATCTTGCAATAGCAATCAAATTTTTATGTCTTTCTAATTTCGTACAGGGATGTAGAATTCCTTGTGACACATTAACATAGCAATCTGGACTAATAAGTCTTTTTGCAGGTTTATTTGAAACGTCTTTGGCATATTTATACAGTTTTTACCGAAACACATTTAATCAAAAGGGCCAATATTTTTTCCATTTTTGATTTTCGCCCATTTTCACATATAAACATTCATATTTTCTGCCTCTGAAAACTCTGGTATTCAGGTCTAAATTTTAAAGTGTATGTCTAGTAACTATTGTCCCTATAATAACGCAACTAAATTTTAACTAAAGTACATTATATATAAATATGTATATTTTAACTTCATAACACGGTCGCATAATGAAGTAAGGGTCAGTCCCAGCAATTTTTTTTCTACAATTTGAGTAAAAAATGGAGTTTTTGAATTTTAAGTTATTAGCTGACTAATTTTTCCATTTGATAAGGTTTGAATAGTCTTTTTTCTTTTTATTTAGATTTATTGTTTTTTCGTCATTAATTATAGGTCTTAAATCTTTGCGTTTGCTGAAGCAGCAAATGAAAAACATTTTAACAAAATCAACGTGTTCGTTCGCATGGTTAGAAATTTTAAATGAATGCTTTAAATAAAAACTTCTGATGTACATTTATAATATTGGCATGATCTATCAGCCCCATTAATTAAATTTCTATTTAATGACCAAAAGTATGTTTTTAGTTCTAAACTCAACGCGCGTTACTATTTTAATTATTAACAATTAGCGACGATTAGGCGTTGCTAATTGTTAATATTTTAAATAGTAATTGAAATAACTAAATTCAAATAATAGTAATAACTGAAATAGAAATAGTAGTAAGTAATTAATAAATTTAATAGTTCAGATTGCAATTTCACTATTAAAACTCGAAAATAAATGCTCGTGGCCATGTTTTTTTTAATGCAATTTTGCAGTGTTAGGGAAGATCTCTAATCCCAAACCACCCTCACCACCACCCCCACCCCTAGTGTATGGTTCCTAAAACAAATTTCTCAAATCTTTTTTTTTTGTTTTATTATACTAAATTAAAATATATCGACAGATTTCAAATTTCATCAAAAAATAATGTCTAGTTTAAAAGTTACGACTATTCAAAGTTATTTCAGGGGGTAAGCTTGTGGAATTTTAAACTTCTTATGGTCATAAATCTTAAACGGAAAGAGATTTTTTGATGAAACTTGAAATCTCTCGATAAATTTTGGTCTAATTTATGATCGAACTTAAATAAAAGTTTTATTATCTTAGGAGACGTAGTTCTAGGAAGAGGGCAATTAGGGGTCGGGACGGGGTTGGGTTAGCTCCAATTACCTAAACTTTTTGCAAGTCATTTTCATTCGATATCAGTATTAACATACTAAAAATTTTCTCAACTCACAAGACTTAAGTCTTGTGAGTTGAGAAAGTCATAGAAGTTGGGAGGGGGTCTTGAAGCAGCCATGGTTATGGATTTCAATGTGAAAATAGCGGTTGGCTCTCTTATTGAAAATTTTTTGGGGGGAGGCAGGGGGTGATAGATTATCTCCCCCCACCCATCGCCGTTAATTGGTTTTTAAGAAAATACATGAGTATATTTTAAATTTAAACTTTTTAGATCTCAATCGCAGTCACAACACTTTGCGCAATATTCAAAACTTTAAAGATGTTGCTTGATTGAACACGCGCAATTTTTGTGTAAATTTAAAAATATACTTGGCGTAAGGTAATCCAATAACCATATATTATCCTAGTCATATTTTAAAAATCCGGACAATGGTTTGGAAAAAATATCCGGAAAAAATCCGAAATTTGTTTTCCCGTATTTATTTTTTTCGCTTTTAGTTAAGTTGATTCTAATTTTTTTTGATACTTTTCATAATTCTTTTTTAAGTGATGAGTGAAAAAGCCTAAAAATAAATATGTTACAAAAATATATACCTAAACTTGCATGTATTGAAAATATTTTGGATATCCGGAAAAACTAAAAGTTGAAAAAAATATCCGGAAAAAGATAATCTCTAAATAACGTTAGGGAACTCAATTTTTTCAACACATTTTTTAAAGATGTTTAACTATGAAGTATGTTATATACTTGTCTGTAGCACAATCAAGTTTTCAGATATTTCATAAGCAGTAAAACTTTCAAGATTTGTAAAAAATTACCCTAAGCCTGTTGGCGCAAAATGTAATAAAACAATTTAAAAAATGTATATATAACTTTAAAAAGCTCACAATTGCCTGTCTTTTTATCTTGCATACATATCAGTAAAACCAAATTTTAAAAAAGATTTTTTTTTAAAAAATACACCTTTTCTTCAATAGAACTTGAAGGGAGAAAAAAAATTTTTCTTTAGATTTGACCCATTTGAACTTCATTTTAAAAAATTGTTTCTTGGAGATTTTAAAAATGTTTACATCTAAATTTATTGAAACGCAAGAACACTAAAAAGGAGTTTACCTATTGTATAAATGGATCGCGTTTTTACAAAATGTTAGACGGATCATGTTATGAAAAAAAATCCAGGTCTCTACGATAGGTGGAAGGTGCTCATGTAAACCTCTAAAAACATTGTTATAAATCGTACATACTTACAACGCAATCAAAGAAGAAAAGTTGTAAAAAAGATGGACACCCTAATATTCAGAAAGAATCCATCGCTTTCGTAAAATTTAACTATTTAAAAAAAAAACACAAAAACTAATTAAAATTTTCAACCGATCCATTCATTCAACGTCGCAAAGATTTGACAATATTTTAAAAAATACGGAGAGTACCAAGGTGCAAAAAAGTATTTGTATAACTTGTTAGTTATAAGTTTTGTTAATCGTTTAAAAAAATTACTTTACTAGCGTTTAATCATTTTAAACACCCATTTTAACCACCCATACAACCACTTCAACATATATTTTAAAATTTTTTAGTTCTAGGTTTAGTTTTCCACTTACAACTCGACTTAATGGGCAAAAGCAAACAATTTCAAAGCAAAGTGGGTTCAATGCGCGCGAAAATAAAGTAACTTATAGTTTTCATTTTATTAACAAATCCGTACACCAAAAATATAACTCAATTATAAAATTAATTAAAAAAAAAAAAAAGGATATATATAAAAAATGTATATATATATATATATATAAAATAAAAGAAACATTTGTAGTAAAAGCTACACGATGCAACTTGCATCTTAGTAACAATGAATATAGTGCAATTTTCAAAAACGCACATAGTGCATTTTTGAAATTACATTATAAACAGAGAATAATTTACATTCAAGCAACGATGAACACAACAACTTATATTTAAACATTTCTAGAAGGTAAGTCAATTCATCTAAGAACTTAAAATGCTTTTTTAAAGTCGTCATTTTCTTTGCCTTCTGCAACAACTGTGATGGGCAAATAAGGTGTTTCAGTTTGACTTAAATAGTTGCTGGCATAAGCAAGACCGTTCTTACGTTCATCAATACTTGCTCCAGATCCTATCCAACAATATACATGCTCACCAGTGTTGATTATATAAACTGAAAAAGATAAAAATATCTTATTAATCTTCTGCTTATTTTAAAAACATTGATACACACACACACACGCTCGCACACACGCAGCTTTTTAATGAAAGAATTAAAACCATACCATCATCACTTGTAAGTTTATCTTTACTAATCTCTCCTTCGACAGGATCCATGTCTAGACTTCCATCAGCATCACTTACTCTAAAGTAAATAAATTTTACTTTAACTATAAAATTAGAAAATGCATAGATCGTGTGGATTTTTTTTTTTTTTAATTTGAAAAGTATTTTCCAGATAACTGGAAAATATCCGGAAAATATTTTCCGTTATTTTTTTCTCCTTTATCTATCTCCTTCTCTAACTTTATCTTAATCTATGGGGCGGTTTTAACACATTGTAATCTAGGAAGCGTAAAACACGCCTAACTATAATATAAATAACGCTAAATACAACATAATTTGATAATTTATATTCATATAATGCTTTGGAAGACTCCATTATCTCACTTTAACTTAAATTTTTACTGTACAAAATAGCGTTCCTATATTAAAAATTATATAATTTTTTTGGAAAAAATTCTAGAAATAACTTTCTTAGTTGTTTTTATTGTGTTAATCCACACGAAGTACATTTTGGTTTAAAGAAAAAAATTTATGAAGAACTAATTCATTTGTTTGTAACATCAAACAATATCACACTAGTATGGATGATGATCCAATTAAATGGATGGGTTTTATTTGATTATTTACTGACAAAACTTGATGGATTGAATGGATGGCAAAAATAGAATTTTTAGTCGATAGACTAACGTATCTAAAAACTGAAACATAAAATAACTTTTTTTTTTATATATATCAAAATTCTAAAACCATCAACACTATTAAATTTTAGAACCACCAACACTATCGCGTGCAAAACAATGTGATGCATATGATAAGCTAACTGCTAAAGTTGAGATCAAATCAAACCATTTTGAAACAAATGGCAGCAACATCAATTGACAGAATTAGTTGCAGTATTAGTTGCAGTTTAACTTTAAACATTATTAGTTGCAGTTTAACTTTAAACACTATACACAACAAATATATATACTTTTTCTCTTTTTCGAATTTGCAACAGCATTAAAGTTAAAAAAAACCTGCAAAACCTAATGCATTAAACTTTATGCTTCTCAGTTTTAAAAATGGCTCTTTTTTATGGCACTCAATTTTAAAAACAAACTTTGATAAACTTTTATTTTTAAGAACTTTCATTTTAATTATAATAAAATCAGAAATAAAAACTCGAAATTAAACATAGAAACAAATGAAAAAAAAAAAAAAATATATATATATATATATATATATATATATATATATATATATATATATATATATATATATATATATATATATATATATATATATATATATATATATATATATATATATATATATATATATATATATATATATATATATATATATGACAAGAAGTGTATAAAAAAATCAAATAAAGTTACCTAAACATTTTTCGTTCACCATGACATTTTTCTTTCTATTGTAAGAATAAAATAATGTTAATAAAAATTTTATTGTCCATGATTAATAATGCAAAACAGAGAAACAAATTGAGTTACTAATTACAGTTCAGTGGTGTAAATATAATGGTTGTCAAGCAATATAGGACAACTAGTCCTCAAATTGTACAAAAAAAATTTTTAAAAAAAAACTATCTAGTTGCCTAGCAGAGCAAGCAGATAATTATTATTTACAAAAAAGTATTAAAAAATCATATTTTCAGATTTGCATGAATGCCCCAAATATTTTTCAGCAGGACAATACTCCAAAAACTTCGAAGGTGCTTCAATGTCCGGCCCCACTGACAATATTACCAGATCCTTTCGACTATCACTTGTTCTAATTAATGATTCATGGTCTGGCCAAGCAACACTTCAGCTTTTAAAAATAAGAAGAAACCTGAATCAATTCTTAGACCACCTTATACAACATTTTAAAACTAAATCTGTATGCTGCTTGAAAGATTGGGAATATTGTAGCTAACGATAGAAAATATATATTTTTTAAACAGATTGTACCTGAATTTTTTAAAAAAAACATTGTAACCTCAATAAAGTACCAAAATTATAAACGAACAAATAATATTCGAAACTTATTTTAATTGACAATAACTTAATATACCCAACAAAACGTATTTAAATCCCCAATAATATGGTTTACTTAAAAAAAAAAAAAAGTAAATGTATAAGAATTTTGAACATAAAAACTATTTTAGAAAGCCTAAAAATATATATATAATAAAAAATATATATATTTTTAGGCTTTCTAAAATATCTAAATACATCAATAACTTTGTATCTTAAGCCTTATTTTGTTGATGTCTTACTTCTGTCATGTCATATTTTATCATGTCATATAAAATATTGATTATATATCTATATGTACCTTTTTACTTTCACCGTCTTTTAGAAGCATTAAAGCTGGATGTTCATTGGATATAGCATTTTCCTCCAATGTTTCAACTCTAGCTTTTCCGCGAGTACCTTTGAGTCTTGCAATTTCTTGAGCAGCTTTGAATTTTTCATCATGACTGCATTTTGAACCATTGTACTAAAATAAAATAGATTTTAAAATATGTGTGAGTGTATGTATAAAAAAGCATATATATGGAAATATATATGTATACAATGTATAATTTATACAGTGCCAACCCTAATACCTGAGGATAAATATAAACACATAAATTTTATATATATATATATATATATTATAGTTACTAATTATCGAATATATGATACTAACAAATGAATGGCATGTAATAACATGATGAATGGCAATTAATTTTTGAAAAATGTAAAAAAAATAACAGAAGATAAAAATTTTTAAAGAAGCAAATGATAAAAACTATTTATAAAATTATGTCTTTTTGAAAAGAAAACAATAATAATTATTATAAAGCAATAGAAAAGCATGCAAAAGTAGATAATATAAAAAATAAAAAAGTTTAAAAAAATGAAGTAATGCAAATAGCTAAAATGTCTTATTTAGTAAGTTTTATCTTTATGGCATTAATTAAACATGTTCTTAAATAATAACTTGTTTTTGAAATCTCTTCTATAAATAGATCTTAATTTATAAATTACATTTACTCATACAATCAATCAAACATGCTTCAACAACAATTATAAAATACTTAAATAGACTTGCCACATAGCTCACAATACAACAATACAGTGTATAAAATATAAAAACAGTTGGAAAAAAATGCCTACAATTCAACCCCACAAAAAAAAAAAAAAAAAAAAATCTGTAAACAGAAGCATACTGAAAAAGCAAAAAAAAAACTTACATATGAGTGAATGCTAAAAATGCACAAATGTATTATAAAATTAACTGGATAACCATTTTTACCTGGTAAATTTTTTCTCCTGCATCAATAATAAATACATCATCTGATGTCAAGTTGCCTCGTTTCAATCCTATTTGGGTACATGAGATATTCTTGCCTTCCTTTTTGACATGGAATAATCTTGGAACATAAACTTCAGGCAAAACTCTTCGAAAACCAGATTCAGCACCTCCTTTCAGTAGGATAAATGCTAAAAAATAAAAAAAATATTAGCTAGAACACATTGTATATTATACATAATATTATTTGTTATATATATATATATATATATATATATATATATATATATATATATATATATATATATATATATATATATATATATATATATATATATATATATATATATATATATATATATAGTGATGTACCGATATCACTTTTTTGGCTGATGCCAATACCGATGCTGATGGATGAGAAAAGGCCAATACCAATGCTGATACCAATGAATTAACTAATTATTAAAAATTTGAAAATATAAACCTATACAACTTTAAATCGATACTGGTAAACAAATACTTGAACCCAAATCAAAGCCAAACAATTATTTTAATCTTGTTTAATCAAGGTTTGTGTTTCCAAATTATAAAATTGAGAGTGAGTTGTAGCCATAACTAAAGAAGCCTCCTCAATTAAAGTAGCCTTTGTAGCCTCAGGAAGGTGAATTGAAATAAAAAAATTAAAAATATAGAAATATAGTTGATACCTGGCTATGCTTAAATACATGAAATAAGGCTGAACTATTTGCAAAGAAATTCTCTTCCAACCTGACTCTCAAATCTTATGGCCTTTCTCTTCCTTCCATTCTAATTAAACAGGTTAACCCATTGTTAGACATTCAAACTACTTCAGCTTCCATTGCTAATAGTCATATCTCGATTAAACTCTTCTACGGCTTGTGGTTCTGTCACAGTCATACAAAATTGTTTTTCAGGAACCAATTTTCTCTAAACTATTTATTAAGTACTTGACTGATTCTTGTTTTCCTGCCTGCTGGAAAATGGCATCTGTTGTTCTTTTTTTTAAAAAGTCTGGTAAACATACTGACCCCTCCAAATATTGTCTGATCAGTCTTCTTTCTGTTATTAGCAAGGTCTTTGAGTCTTTGATAATTAAATTTCTCACATTCCAACTTTAGTCAAATAACCTGCTGTCAGACAACCAATACGTGCTGTGACTGAAAGAATTTATTGTGCATTAGATGGAGACTTAGAAGCAATTGGTCTAGACATATCTGAGGCTTTTGACAAAGTTTGACATGTTGGTCTTCTCCATAAGCTTGTTTCATATGGTGTATCAGTGAAATTTTTGAGATTATCAAATCGTTTTTTTTCTAACCGCCTTAACAAAGTCATCCTCAAAGGTCAACACTCTTCTTTACTTCCAGGAAATTTTAGAGTACCTCAAGGTTTTATCCTTGGTCCTGTTTTATTACTTATCTACATTAATGATCTTCCTGACAACCTCACATCTAAAGTAGCTCTTTTTTCTGATGACTCAACTTAATACTAATGTCTTGGCAAAAATTCTTCTCTTTTTTGCATAGTAACAGCTGTCTGTTACTATGCAAAAAAGATTGTATCTGTAACTGATTGGGGCTTACAGTGGCTTGTAAATTTAAATTCCAACAAAACTCAGTTATTTATCTCAAATAACTACTGCAGTACTGTTGACACTCCTATAGCATATGCTAAGCTTGCTTCTCTTTATCATGCTCATATTTTCTCTTTCCTGATTCCATTCTCTACCTCTACAAATTTCTTATTCGCCCCTGTATGAAATACTATTGTCACATTTGGGTTGGTTTTTCTAAAAATGCTCTTTCTCTTCAAGAAAAGGTCCAAAAATACATTGTAAACAGAGTTGAACAAAGTCTATCTGCTAAGCTTGAGCCTCTTTCCCAACGTCGTAAAGTTGCATCTCCTTCTCTTTTTTATAAATACTATAATGGTTGCTGCTCAAAGGAGCTTTAATCACTAGTTCCATCAACCAAAACTCATTCCTGCTTGACTTGTCAATTATCAAAGTCTCATTCTTTTACTGTATGTCTCCTTATGCTCCAAATATATTTATTTGTCTAGCTTATTTCCCAGCACTTCAACCCTTAGGAACTCTGTCCCATCTTCATGTTTTCCTGACTCATACAACCTTCAAGTCTTTTGTCAACCGTTTCCTTGCTCTACAACTCTACTCTTTTTTTCTAGTAACTCCCAACTTGACAGTGGTTGCTCACAGCATTGTTGGGAGTAAGAAAGAATTAAAAAAATATAGATAACAATGCCTAAATTGGTTACTTTTAAAACTTTTGCCTGTAAACAAAGTCAAAATAAAAATTTATCCAAAAAATTTTAAATAATTCATAAAGTTTAGTTTATTTATTATTTCATTGTTATAATAGTGCAGGATAAAAATATTAAAATGCAATCGGGTGGAAAATCGGTAAGTGGCCAATGCCGATACCGATTCCGATTGTGCAAAAAATGGCTGATAAAGCTGATGCTGATTAATCGGTACATCACTAATATATATATATATATATCTATATACATATACACCCATATATATATATATATCTATATATATATATATAAATATATATATATATATATATATATATATATATATATATATATATATATATATATATATATATATATATATATATATATATATATATATATATACATATATATATATATATATATATATATATATATATATATATATATATATATATATATATATATATATATATATATATATTTAAGAACATTTTAAGTTAATTGGTAAAAAAATTACTTGGGAAGTACTTCCTGAAGAGACAAGATTCATAACCTTGAACTTCACGATGTTGAATAGGTTTGTCATCTAAATATGTATCAAGCTCTACGGTTTTGTATGCAGCAGTAGCATACTCATCTTGTGTTGAGTACTCCCCAATCCAGAAGTGAACATCATACTTAAGTTCTTCTTCATCTTTATATGTATTTAAGACAATGTATGAATCACCAGTAAAAAATTCTCCATACTGCTCCTTTTCCCAATGTGTAACCTTAAGTAAATAATAAATAAATGAATCTTAACTAAACCAAGAAACTATGGTTTAGTAAAGGTAAAAAATGGGCAAAAAATGAAAGTTGCAAGTCTTCCAGATATCTTAATTAAATTTTAAATTTTTTACATTTAATTTATAATAAAATACAAACTAGATTGAGTAATAACTAAAGAATTTTTAACAATGGTAAATAGTGTTGGTGTGAAACATTTTCCCGCATATTTTCTTATATAATAGAATTCATTTATTCTTTTAACAACTCTTTATACATGTTTGGCTCCTTTGAAAAATATCATTTTACGACATTTTTTATAAAGTTAGAAAAAAAAACTTATTGCACAAAAAACTTTTATTCAACTTATTGCAGAAAGAATAATTAACTTTCATTGGAAAGTTTTACTTCCGTTTAATTTAATTATTCTTAACGACATATTCGTTTTAATTTTACAAAAAATGGCGTATTTAAAGCGGTTATTTTATGTTGATTTTTTTATTTTTGAGTTAAACCATTTTTTAATTATTTTTTTAATAAACTATCTACTCTAGCTTGAAGCAACTTAATATCAAAAATTGCTGGTACCTAATGCATATGTATGTGTGTATATATGTATGTACATATGAATATATACATACATATATATATATATATATACATATATATATATATATATATATATATATATATATATATATATATATATATATATATATATATATATATATATATATATATATGCACTCCTAGTCGGCGTTTACAGGAACATGTTTTTTTCTTGCTGTAAAGTTTTTTTTTTTTTACTTTTTTTCTAGTATTTTTATCATATTTATAATTTTTTATTTATTTTCATTTTATTTTTATTTATACATATTTAAATTTATTATTTTATTATAAAAATATACTTTTTATATTTATTTTTATTTATTTATTATATAATATTTCTTTTTTTTTTTCCCCATCTATTTACAAAAACAATTAGTTACAGTAATATAACAATTTTTAAACCTTGTTCTAACCTTAACTCTAAGCATGACCTTGATGCTGACTCTAACCAAACCCGCAGTCAATGTAGCAGCACTCCGTTGCAAGTCGGGCTATTTGATAGTCGATGTATGTAGTTTTCGTTTTGTATATATGTTGCTTAGAGGGACATTTTTTTAAACATAAATAACAATGCTTAGGAGGACAAAAAAATTAACAATAAATGCATGTTTAGATAAGTGCTGCGAAATAGCTTGCTGGTGAAATCTTCAGTACATACATTAATAATCTTATAGCCTGCTGCCACAAAAGAGTGTCGCTACATTAACTGAATGTTTGGCATGAGGCCAAATCATTTTTCTTATATTTCTGAAAAAGCTGTATGCTATAAAGATAAGCAAAACAAGTAAGCATATGCTTATCTAAACACATATTTATATATAAACTGGCTGACTAGATTTTTTTAAAAGAAAAAGAGTATATTTTGTTAAACCAATGATGAGCTGCATAAAAGGGTCAGATATTTATGGTGGTATGATAAGATATTTTATCTGGTAATGTAAATTTGTAAAAACGGTTAAAAAACTCAACTAAAATTATGTAAAGCTAACATAATCTGTTAGTACATTATTTATTATATGAAATTATTTTAAAGATACTTTTCAGAATTTTTTATGTTTTATGTAACTAACTTTAATTTTCTTTAATTTCTTCATATAATTAATTGAATGTAAGAACAATGGTCCTACATGCAGTTAATAACACTTTTATTACACTCTCAACTGTACTAACTTCCAAATGGCATTTGTCTTGGAAGAAAAAAGCCATTCAATGTTGTTTATCTTAGTCTGTCAATATTAAGCTGAAAATGAATACTGACAGACTAAGCTAAAGAAATATTTACATTTTGGATTAGTTCATAATATAGTTAATACAAATGCAAAAAGCATTTCCAGCAGCTAAAGCTTTACTACTGTATTGGATTTGTTTATATATTAAAAAAAGGTTTTCTATATCAGAATTAAATTTAAAGGAACAGATAAAGCCTTTCAGAATAATATTTAATAAAATAATAAGAGTTAAAATTCTGATTTTACCATCATCAATAACAAAAAGCAACTTATCATCAATAACAGAGAACTTTTAAAATAGTTTAATAATCATAGCTGAGATATAGATTTATCAAACTTAAATTTGTTAGTATTCTTGTATTAAGCTAGTCAAAAGAAATGTTAGATTTAAGGCACTTTAAATTATGAATGATTTCGATTAATAAAATCACCTCCTCAACTGTGTAAAACAGATCTTCGGTTTCTGCAATTCTAATTATTTTTCATAGTCGATTTTCAAAAACAACAATTTTAACAATTTTTGTGTTAAGATACACAATTTTTACTGATAAATTTTTGAAATGAATAACTTTAAAATTATTAATTTCAAAAATTAAAATTTATTTATTTATTGTTATATATAAAAAATAGTATATTAAATGATTTTCAGAAAAAGAGCAAGTATAAAAGCTTTTACTTCAAAAAGAGTATAATACTCTAAAAAAGAGTATGTTTGGTCACCCTATATATATATATATATATATATATATATATATATATATATATATATATATATATATATATATATATATATATATATATATATATATATATATATATATATATATATATATATATATATATATCATATATATATATATATGTATGTATATATATATATATATATATATATATATATATATACATATATATATATATATATATATATATATATATATATATATATATATATATACATATATATATATATATATATATATATATATATATATATATATATATATATATATATATATATATATATATATATATATATATATATATATATATATATATATATATATATATATATATATATATATATATACAGACAATGTATCTATAGAGATACAGATAGTGTTTCTTTATGTTATACCAAAAGAATAAGTATATAATGGAATTTTGTAGCTTTAATTTTTCAGTTATAACTTGTAAAAAAAAATTTAACAGATTTTATTTGATAATATTAGAAAAATACATTGGTTTCATAAAATAATAACTTTATTTGTTTTTTTGTAATTTTTGATACCAATAGACATTTTCATCATCAGACTACAAAAATATCTTCTTTTTTTATAGTCTGATGATGAGACCGTCTATCGGTCTCGAAATATTACTAAAAAAACAAATAAAATAATAGTTTTTAATGTCTCCATAAAAAGAAGTAGTTTAAAACAAATAATTTAGTATAACATTCTTTAAAACAAAATAATAACTTTTATTAATGATAATTACTTTATTATTAGTATTGTTATTATTATCATTATTATATTAATTTTTTGCATATTAATGTCAAAAACGATTTTATTCACAAGATCTTACTAACTTTGAACTTGACAATTCTCCATATTTGAAGTCCAACTTTTTGCCCCGCACCGTGCCATGCTGGTTCTGATTCAGCAGACTCTTTCTTCACCTAAAAAGTAAAAATTATTTAAACTTGAACTTTAATAAATTTTTTTATTTTTAGCTCTAATAACATAAAATAAAAATAAAATTAACCTTTTTCTCTGTATCACTGCCAAACAAGGCCATGTTCGAATCTTTCCAGTCATATTTCTTAGCTTTCTGCATTTTCTAAGCTTCGGCAGTAAACAGTCCTAACTTTAAAGTAAGTAACTAGAAAGTGGCACTCCTTCAGCTAAAAAGTAATATATTTGAAAATAACACTTAGTCTTGATAAATATTTATCACCATAAAAGGTTTTAAAGGATTTAAAGACAAAAGACACTTAATAAAAATAATTGGGAGATATTGCTACGTCCAATCAGTGTAAGTTTCATGACGTACAGTTATTTAAAGCTGTCTCTCCTCCTTCAGGAGTTATTACAAAAAAATAACTTTTTTTTATTTACAAGGTTTCATATTATAAAAGTGGTTTTTAAATTAGAATTCATCCTGCTCTTTAAAGACTTTAAATTTAAAGAAATAAAAAAGTATGAACTTTTTGCTTTCACCATGTAAAGTGGTATAATAAACTTATAGTCGCAAATAAGTCAGTTATTTTATTACCAAGATTAGAATTAGCCCATAAAAAAAAACGCGTCAATGAACAATCCAACCTACTTTAAGAGTTTAACAAGTGGTTATTGAATGGATTAAATGTTGGCAAAGCAACTAAGCAGCGACAACAACAACAATTGCTGCTTCTTTTTAATTTTTTTTTTTTTTTTTTTTTACAAGTCTATGCTTAATTTTATCAGAGTGTCTGAATTTAATTTAAATAGACTACCGTAAAAAGAGATTACCTCGCGTGTCTTTTTAAGCTTTAAATTGAATGTAACAGCTTCCAAGAATTTTTTTTTATTTTAAAAGTTTTCATTGAAAAAAAAAAGACGCTATTATTATTAGTCTGACTTAATAACCTCGATGACGGATTTGTTAAAAAACACATCGACGATGGAATTATTAGTAACACTCTCTGCCTTATTACTACTAAATTATGTTATTGTTATTAACGTGAATTACTTATAGAAAAAAATTCAAATAATAAATCATGATTCAAAAATTTAAAAATAACAACAACAATAAATAAACAGTAAAATAAAATAAAATGAACCAGTAAAGTTATTCAAATCGAGTTAAACGTTTTATTTTAATTTAGGTTCATTGCTTTACTTATTATTATTATTATTATTATTATTAAAAATAAAAATAGTAACAATAATAATAATAGCAAAAATAACAATAATAATAATAATAAGTAAAGCAATGATAATGATAAAAATGCAATGATAAAAAATAGCAATATATTGCTATTATTATTAGTAGTATTTTAATTTTATCCAAAAGCTAAGAATTTACCTGCTTTAACCTAACCAAAAAGTTTTTGAAAAAAATGTTTAAATTTTAACAGCAGAAATAATACCTGCTTAACCTAACAAAAAATTTTTATTTTTGACAACAAAAAAGCTATCTGCCACTAAACAGCCATACATCTCCAACACTATTATTCAGCACCGCACATTAGTCTATTTTGCTGTAGTTTGCTTTAACTATTGCTTTTTTAGTTGCTACTGCTGCTGCTGCTGTTGTTGTTGTTGTTGTTGTTGTTGTTGTTGTTGTTGTTGTTGTTGTTGTTGTTGTTGTTGTTGTTGTTGTTGTTGTTGTTGTTGACCAGTACCCGGTGGTAAATCGACAGGCGACAAAGTCGTAATGTTATAAGTTCAATTATTATCATAAGTAATCACGCTGAAAATTCGCTAGTCACTAGCTCATTTCCTACCGGGTAAATACTTCATTATTTTTTATTTACAAACTTTTAGTTTTTTTGTTTATTTTTATTTATTTATTTTTTATTTTAGATGCCCTAAGAAGTCTTTTCGGTCTTATCACAGAGCACCGCGGAAGAGCATTTGATAGGAAGTTCACGTCTCCTTCCTTACCGATGTTATAAAACTTACCCAGAGGTGGTATTGAACTAGCGATCTCTAACAGGCAAGCGCTGCGCTACAGTTGCTCAAAAAACTAGTTTTTAAACGTTTATAAGGTTATCTTATTTATGATTTGATATAATAAGCTTTTAAAAATAGACCATTTTGAATATTTTTATTTGGACATTATTTTCAAAGTTTAAATTTTTTTATTTTATAAAGCATTACCCGTTCGTATTCAAAATATAAATTTTTAATTCCAATTGCATACAAATTTTTTATTGTAATTATTTTTAGAGAGAATTCGTTAGAAGACAATTTTACTTTAAATTAAAAGAAATCTTCTTTGAAATAAATTTATTGCATAAGTTTTTCAATACTTACAAAATATTACCAAAAGGTTAAATAGTTGAAAAATGTATATTTCAAAACTATTTTAAAATTTTAAAATATATTTAAAATAATTTTTTTTTTTTTTTTTCAAAGGAAACAAAGTACTTTAAAACATACTTTTTTAAAGATATATTTTAATATATATTTTAAAGATGGTTTTCTTAATATTTTCAACGTCACTGTACATGATTTTTTTTCCCCAAGTAAATTACTTATAATACTAATATTGAAGAAAAATGAGTTAATTAAAAAGACTTTATAACAAAATAGTTTGCAGAATAAATGAGAATTTGTAACAAAAATGTAAGGATTCATTGATCAGCCTGATGGATCTGACTGTTAACGATGAAGTAAAAAAAGAGGAAAAAATTTTTTTTGTGTGTGTGCACTTATTTAGCCCTTACGTGTGCAATTGTGGAAACACGTCTATTATACGCATATATCAGCAAAAATCAGGTAGCGAAACCGGGTCATGAACCCATCAAACTAACAACTTTTTCTTTTTTTAAATAAAAAAAGAAAGTCATTATTTTGATGTGTTCATGACCTGGTTTCGTTAATGCTAAATTTAACGCTGAGCATTTCCAAAAAATCACGCACAAAAACTCGTTTATGTTTTGTCTATTATTTTCATAAAATTAAAACTGGCAATCTCCAATTTACCCTCATTTAGTTCTAATTTTTTATAAATTAAAAATGGTATACATTACTAATGTTATCAAAGAATAAATTAAATTTGAAGCGGTATCACGTGCGGAACAGAAAAACGCAAATTTTAGTTACTTGATAAATAAATTTTAATTCCTCGGAAAATAAAAAACTTTAGCGATATACTTTTTTTAAAAAATAATATTTTATATATTAGTAAAGATTTCCAGAAAGTTGCGAATTTGTTAATTTCACTTAGTTATTTTTATCAAAATAAATTGCTTCTGAGTATTTCAAGTGAAATATTATATTTCTACAACTCATATTTAATATATTTCTGACGAGAAATATATATATATATATATATATATATATATATATATATATATATATATATATATATATATATATATATATATATATATATATATATATATATATATATATATATATATATATATATATATATATATATATATATATATATGTATATATATATATATATATATATATATATATATATATATATATATATATATATATATATATATATATATATATATATATATATATATTAAAATTAGACTAATATAAAAAGTTTCAGTCAGAGCCTTGTCATACCAATGCACAGTGAGCCAGAATTCACTTTTACAGGACAAAATTCATAACTAATTTAATATTAGAGATATATTTACTAAAATTAGCATGAGTACTAATATGATGTCTGCGCTTTTAATGAAAGTAATATTTTTTATTTCGTTGCTATGGATACCTTTATTTTGCTTAGCAACAACCTATTTTGTTATCTGCAGATATTTTGTGAGTGCTATATTCCCTAAATTTGGCATAAATACCAATATGACATCACACTTATTATAAAAGTGATAATTTTTTAAATTTAGTTGCTATGGATACTTGCCTAATATTGCTTAGTTACCAGATACTTTTCTTAGTTACAAAGATGTAAGTTGATATTTGAATATTCTATCGGATTTTTTGACCCACCTATATTGAATAATAATTGATTTTTTAGAATAAAAATGTTTTTGCAATAGAAAAAACAAAAAAATAGTGCAAGAAAATATTGTCAATTTTAAATTACATCAAAAAATTATAAAACAATAACATCGTTTAAAGATTGTTTAAGTAATTGTAAAACATCTGAAGGAAATGCTTTATGATTTGTTCCGTGTGATGTTGATTTACGCAGTGATGAAATAACAGGATCACTGGAAACTAGAAGTCTATTGATAAGATCAGTATTTGTTGCTTTTCTGGATGTTTTTCGACTGAAATTTTCGCGATAAGATTTGAAATCTTTATTTCTAGCTTTTTTAGCTTCCTCTGACATAAGTCCGATGGATAATGTAAGGTTTTTAATTATATCATGTCCATGTATCAATACTTTGTGAACTAATTGAGCCATTTAATACCATGGATAAAGGGACCCATATAGTCTAACAGTGTCAAAACAATAATCCTTGAATTTTAAGCTGTCTGTTTCATATCCTGAAGAGATTGTTACCAAGATAATGTAAAATCTGAATATACGGTTTGGATCAATACCCAGAGTTTCAGCTGTTTGTTCATATGCTGCAAAAGCACGCCTTGAGGTATTGCTATCATTGCTTGTTCCAGAGCCACCACTTTTAAAAAAATCATCAACAAGTCTCATTTTGTTCATGAAATCAGTCTGAATCTTTTGTTTAGCAGAGATGTCAAATCCAATTGGACTAGACAAGTAATAAATAATGATTCTTCACACTTCAAATCTCTGTTCATGTCAAGTTCTGATAAAACTTGTTTACTGTTATTACTGTTATGTTTGAAGGATAACATTTCAATTTTGCATCTCTGACATCATTGTAAGCGGGGTAGAGGTTATATTCTTTCTCCAAAGCTCCACTTCTAATCAATTGATAGGAAGCTTTTGCCAGACTGGCATCAATTATTAAAGCTAGTGCTTCACCTGCTGAATATTTAGTTGCTTTATCTGTGTTTGAAATATTTAAGACGTTCTTGGCAGCACTAACAACAGATTCATCTCTAAATTTTTTAATAGCAGCAAAAAATAATTCACTGGATGAATGGGATTCAATTTAGCAAGATACGCGCCGTTTTTTAATTTTGTTAGAACTATTATCAAATGCAACTGGTTTTCGATCACGTCTACTTGCAGTTGGTTTGTTGTTGTTTTTTCTGACAATTAAATATTCATTTTACAAATTTCTTTTCAAAATTTTTAATAGTATATTTGTAGATTTCCACTTTTTTTATACAAGTAAAAAAATCGTTGAACAGCATGTCTAAAATTAATCTTTAAATTCAGCAAATTTTGACTGAATAAATTTCAATATATCTTTAGTAATATTTTGTTTTGAAATAGTAAGATTATTTTTTTGGAGAAAATTATGAATGTCTAAGTTTAATAAAACCATATCTAAATAATACTTATAACAAATATTTTGTATGTAAAAGCTTAATCTTATAATATATATGCCGTATGGACTACTAATTCTTGTTAGTAATTAAGTTACTAAACGTGTTAGTAATTAAAATTATAAGTAATTAAATTACTGTTAGTGTTAGAATTTAAATTACTGACAACTACCGAAAATATGTTGTTTATATACTATGCAACTCAGATTCAGTACCATAAAATTCAACTCAAATTCAGTATCGTATGCAACTCAAATTCAGTACCATAGCAACCAAGTTAAAATATATATAAAATCTGAACGGGGATTTAAGGGGACGAACAATCAGTTAAAACTTGATTGAAGCATCATATAGCTTAAATATATATAAGACAGCACATGGTAAATTATGATAATTATTAGTTATAGTGCGGCAAAAAATAAATTTCTTAAAGATTTTTTTTTTAATCTCTGATTTTCAAAGTATAACTAAGATAACATGCTATGACATATTTATTTCACACATTGGTTTTTCTTATCTCTATATACTTAAGAGTCATTTTTTGTAAGAATCAGGCAGTCAATGAAAGTGACCTCGTCCAAATTGCTTGAATTTTTTATATATTGATCAGAATATAGAGAAAACCTGTTGAGGAAAAAAAAAAATTTCAAAAATGTTTCGTTCACTCGGAATCAGGGCTTAAATTTTTGAGATTTTTTTAAAAATTTTTAGAAATTTAGTTTTTGCCACCTTTGAACCCATTTTTTTGGCAAGGCAAAAAGTTGCACATAGCTTTTGTAGTTAATATCAGACGTAACCCAAAAGCTCTCTCCAAAAAATATAAAAAAGTTGCGTGACACTGTGCGGTTGGCTAATTATCATAGTTCAAAAATACAAAATCAATCAGTTTTGTCAATTTTTAATCGGAGTTAATTCTAGCGGCGAAGTGTTGCACACAATTTTTCTTTTAGGATTTGAAATTATCAAAGGTATTGAGTCTAAAAATGCAAAAAAAGTTATGTGATACCTAAGGCCTATTAATATATTAAGGCTTGAAATTGGAAAAAAATGTTATAGTATACTTACAAAATGAGCTATTACGGCAGAGGCGCTAAGTTTTGTAAAAATATAATCATGTTAAATGGTCAATATAAGATGACCCTAACATAGTTTAAAAAAAAAATCATGTGATCTTTAGATATTAAGTTAAAAATAAAGGTACAAATTGTTAAAAATGATTAAGTACGAAGAGATATTTTTTTGGACACACAGATGAGGTTTTCGCTCACAATAAAATTTCTATCATCCAAAATTAGCAAATAGCATTACACAAAACATTGCACGTAATGTTAAGAAAAAATTTAAGCGTTTCTGACTATGATATAGAAATCATAACAATTGAAATAAATAATAATAAAAAACAATACATGATCAGAAGTGAATTATTTAAATTTACGTCATAACCAAATAACTTGTGGTGATCGAATGGAAGAAGAATCGCTGATATCACGATTGTGGAGAAACAAGTTAGTGGGCGGTTGTTTACTTTACCATAAAAATGTCTTAACTTTATTTTAACGATCTTTAAAATTTGCATAAATAGAGTAGATATTTTATCATTGCTATTGAGAAATAGGTACTGCATAAATAGAACTTGTTTTTAGTTGAGTATGGAACAAAACAAATATTTTTATGAAAACTGTTGTTGCTTTTCAAAAGGAAATTGTGGATCATTCAAAAAACATAAAATTATAAACAAAATGTTCTACATTCATCAGCTAGGAGAAATTGATGTTAAGAAACACCTCATCAACTTAAAGGTAATTATGTATTTTAAATTTACGCAGACTGTAATATAATTTTTATAATTACATACTTTATAACTTCTCTGCAATAAGATTTTGAGACAAAGTTCTTTAAACAAAAAAAAATAGCTCTTTTAATTAATTCTTCACTCTTTTAATAAATAATCACTAAATTAATCACACTCTTGCAATATTGTATTTTAATAATAACATCAATGTATTTCAAACTTGTAAACATTTTTCGTGAAGAGTCAGATTATAAACAATGCTTTAAATGACACTTAATAATTGTTTAAAAAATTGTTTTTAGGTCATGCGATTAAACGATAATAATATTTGGGAAGAAAATGGACTTATTGCAAATAGACTTAAAAGAAATCTTGAAAAGGATGAACAAGTATGTGCTTTTCACCGGTACACGTTTGGTATTGCATGGAGTCCTCCAAAAACATGCTTTCATCCTCACCATCTAAATATAAAAGGAAAAAAATCTCCCGCTTTAAGGGCGTCACCAATACATGTCGTCATATCAATGTCAAAGCGATACAATGAAGTATTTTCAGTTGGTGCAATGCTGTGTTTTACCCATTTAAAGCAAGAAACTGCTTTATCTAGAGTCAACGAAAACACCAATTTATGTACAGAAACATAAACACAACAAGAACAAACATATATGACACCTGCTACTCCAGATGAAGAATTTGATCCCGGTGAAATTAATGTTTCACAGGAGATTTTGGACGAATCTCTAAGAAGCCGTGAGAGTGTAACTGAGGTTCTTAATGCAAGTCCAATAAAATTTAGATTAAAAAGGAAGTTCGAATATCTGGAAGATACTACTAAAGATAAGTTAAAACGCAAGTATGTTCGCCTAGAAAACTTATTAAAGAAAAAATTTGCGGAAGCTGTTGCTCCTGGACAAGAGGAAATACGTATAGATTTTCTTAACAGTAAAAATGTTGATGCAATAAATAGCCCTCTCCCAATTGAAATTATTCGTGCTCAGAAAGTATATAAGCAAAGTGATTCCATGGGAAAGTTAGTTATCCTCTCATTATTAGACCATATTAAGTATACCAAAAAGTTTATAATGAACACATTTAAGTGTACCAAACATCGTATAGAAACAGCAAGAAAATGGCATGCATTTCATAAAGGGTTGGCATTTCCAGAGAAGAAAGTATTCGTCCGATCTAGTCTTGATCAAACAAAGTGTGAACATTTCTTAGACTTTATATTTACAAGCGGTGTTTTGCATGATGTTGCTTATGGAATAACCAAATTAAAATACGACAGCGGTGAAGAACAAAAGATTGAGCATGCTTTACTGACGACAAAATATAGCCACGCTATCATGTTTTATCGAAAAAGTTGTAGTGAAAACAATTATATACCATTATCTGATTCAAGTTTGTGGAAAGTATTGCATGCAATAAAACCTTCAAGTCGAAAAAGCTTAGCTGGATTAGATGATGTTACTGCTTCAGGCATGAATGGTTTTCAAACATTACAAAAATTGGCACAAAGATTTAGTTCTAAATCTCTCAAAGCTGCCCTTGAAAAAGGAAAAAGGTATTTGAAAACAAGTTATCAAACCAATTGTAGTGTCAATGACTCAAACATTTCTTCTCATAGCTCAAAACATGCCTTATCAGATCCATCTGAAAAAAATCTTCAATCCAACACAGATATATCAGAAGTGGTATGTGCCGATTGCTATGATTTGTGCAAAGCTATCGAGATGATCAAAGAACTAAAAATTCGAAATTCTGACGATGCTGATTCTATTTATGATTTGAAATATGCTGTAAAGGATGTATTCAACTACATAAAACACCTGATGAGAGATTCTCAACAGAAAAAGGCAAAAATCGAAGCTTTTAAGCAATTAAACGATGAAACTGCTTTCTGGCTTAAAGATTTTTGTCAAAAAATTCTTCCAGTTCGATACAGAGAGGGCCAAAGAGAGTATTTTGGCAAGAAAGGAATGAGTTTACATGTGGATATATTCTTCATAAAAATAGCAGGAAAGTTATTCAAACGTGTTTACTTTACTTCAATGTATAGGTGTGATCAGGGAATAGGTGATGTTGTTTCGTTAGCCACTGCAGTTTTAGACCAATTCAGAATTGATCAACCGCATATCAAGAAAATGTTTACCAAATCTGATAATGCCGGCTGCTATCAGGGAAATCTTTCAGCTGAAGCAATCTACAAGAGATATAAAGTTGCTGAGATATGATTATAATGAACCCTGTTGTGGAAAAGATCAATGTGACAGGGAGAGTGCAGTTGTAAAGACAATTTTAAGAAGTTACGTTGACTCTGGTAATAATCTTTTGACTGCTGAAGATATACACAAGGCTATGCATTATAGTTTTGGCGCTAAAGATGCAAAAGTAGCAGTTGCTCAAATTAGCAATGATAAAACTGTAGTTACTGGACCAAAGATTAAGAACATTAGCAACTATCACTCATTTGAGTTTGGTGAGAAAAGTATGAAGATGTGGCGTTATTTCAATATCGGTTAGGGAATTGAACAAGAGTATGGAAATCTTAAAATTCAACCCTCGATTAAGTTGTTGTTGCCATTTAGCAAAACAGATAATTCAATTAAGCGTAACAAGTCACTTAAGGAAAAACAGAAAAGAAGTGACAGGCAATTATATTCATTAAGATTTTGCACTGAAATAAATTGTACTTTATCATTTGAAAGCGATGCTGAGTTAGAAGAACTCATGCTATCCGGTCTTCATACAGTTCCGAAATCATTAACATCATTGGATAAAGTTCGCAACTCGTTTGTTCATAAGATAAAAATTACTTCACAACTAAATATGCCAGTTTCTTTATCCTCTAACAGTGCTTCCGTAAAAGACAAACCACATTGCATGAACATTTTTCTATTGCAAGGTTGGGCATTACCAGTTCGAAGTTCTTTTAGATTTTCAAATCAGCAGAAAGAACTGTTCTATAAATACTTTATTCGTGGAGAAGAATCAGGTAATAAAATGAGCCCTGAGCAGGTTCACATGCAGCTGAGGAGAGAACTTCCGCCTGATCAATATGTAACTGGCCAACAGATAAGATCTTTATTTTCAAGGTAGGCATTGTTGCTATCAAAACTTTTGCAAATTAGATTATGTTTCTGACTGTTAAATAGTTCTTTTACAAATATGAAATTAAAATTTAGGTGAAATTTATAATTTTGTGTGTTTGTTTACATATGTTTAAAAATATGTACAATTGATATTGTTATAGATTTAGTAACCTGAAAAGAAAAGGTAAGCTGGTAGAAGCGACAACAGAAAATAATGAAAATAGTCAGGTTAACGATAACAATAAAGTTTATGGCGAAAATGATGACTTTAATCTGACAGGAGACAATGAAGATGATAATAAATATGAGGAAGACATCGCCAATCTTGCAAAAGAAATTTGTCTTGTATGAAAAGTGAATGATTGGGTTGCTGTTGCATATGAAAAACAATGGAATATTGGATATATTGTGGAGGTAATATTATTAAAAGTATATATTAGTTTCAAGTTTTTATTTTGTTTTACAAAACAGTGCTCTAAAATAAAAGGAATATAAATAAAATGTAAAAATAATTTCAGAATGACATTATATAAGACTTTACAAGTTTTATTGAATGTAAGCAAAATTAAACAAATCATAAACTCTTTATTATATTATTTTAAATGTTGCGCTAATACTTTTAGGTATCTATAACTGGGATCAGAGTTAATTGTATGATTAACGGGCAAGAGAAGAATACTTTTCGCTGGCCAGTTACTACCGAGGAGACAAATAACCAAACTGATAAAATTATCTGTTTAGTAAATGCTCCTTTTCTAATCAGTGGTTGTGGCGATTATTTATTATCCGAAGAAGACTATAATACAGTCATATCATTATTCTTAGAGAAACTTACTGCAGCAGAGTAGAAATTATGTGTGATGTGGTGGATAATGTGCGTAAATGACTCTATTAATAAATGAAAAGCTAATTTTTAAATGGAAAAATATTTAAATGCTTGATTTATGTTTTATTTAATTAGCAATAGTTATCTTGATGTTAGATTTTTGTTCAGTTTTTAATTCATGTTATATCATGCGTGTGACAAAATCACACGAATTTTTTTTATTATTATGTTAGGACCTTTTTGTATTGACAGTTGGATATGTTTACATTTTTACAAAACTAAGCGCCTCTGCCGTAATGGTTCATTTTGTAAGTATACTATAACATTTTTTTCCAATTTCAAGCCTTAATATATTAATAGGCCTTAGGTATCACATAACTTTCTTTGCATTTTTAGACTCAATACCTTTGATAATTTCAAATCCTAAAAGAAAAATTGTGTGCAACACTTCGCCGCTAGAATTAACTCCGATTAAAAATTGACAAAACTGATTGATTTTGTATTTTTGAACTATGATAATTAGCCAACCGCACAGTGTCACGCAACTTTTTTATATTTTTTGGAGAGAGCTTTTGGGTTACGTCTGATATTAACTACAAAAGCTATGTGCAACTTTTTGCCTTGCCAAAAAAATGGGTTCAAAGGTGGCAAAAACTAAATTTCTAAAAATTTTTAAAAAAATCTCAAAAATTTAAGCCCAGATTCAGAGTGAACGAAACATTTTTGAAAATTTTTTTTTTCCCCAATAGGTTTTCTCTATATTCTGATCAATATATAAAAAATTCAAGCAATTTGGACGAGGTCACTTCCACAGTTTCAGGAATTTGCCTGAATCTTAGAAAAACGGCTCTTAAGAATAACATGTACTAAATGTTTCAAAAACGTAGATGTAATTGAAATATAACACAGCGTTAATGTCACCGTAAATTACTTATTTAAATTTTATTTTTCAAATGTTTAGAGTCCTGGTAACTAAGGGATTTAATATAAATAAATTATCAATAAGTTTTACCTAATATATGTAGATTCTAAAATTAAATAAGTTTTTAAAATTAAACAACTAAATTTTTTTCCATTTTGTCCACCTACTGGCCCACTGTACAATGTCTGAAAAACTTGATTTTTAGCCAAAATAAAAAAAAAAAAATCGGTAATTTTTGTAATAAAAAAAAAAAAAAAAAAAATTGGTAATTTAAATAAATAAAACTTACAGATAAGTTACAAAATAATAAAAAGCTATGATCAATATACAGATGATTTAATTAACAACTATATAAAACTTTTTATTTACTGATAAATCTTATCTTATATTTTATTTATTTACTAACTCCAAATTTATATCTTAATATAAAATTAGAAATGAATCACTTCAGTAAATCTTCTCAGCCGGCATTTAGTCATAAAAAGACGTCTTTTGAGTCTATTGAACGTCCAGAACGTTCAAAACGTCTGTTTCAAAACAACCTAGCCGGCACCAAATGCCGGTTAGGTTAATTTGAATGTTATTTAAAAACAAATTATCAAAAAATTTCAACTAGATATATCAACCAAAATCATACTATAATAAAATCAATAAAAAAGACTAAGTATTGAACTTTTCTGAAAAATGTTAAAAAAAGCTTTTATGAAAATGTTTATAATTTTTTTGGTTGTCTTTTTTAATAACGATATAACGATAAACATTTTTTATATATAATAAATTCTATAAAAATAAGCGAATATGTAATAATTACGAAGTATGTAATAATTGTATGTTATAAGCATATGTAATAATTGCAGATATTTAAAAATATTAACCTTTTTCGTAAAAATTTAGTTAAAACTGTTCTTTACTAGACAACTTTAAAAAATTATTTACATTAGGTACGTTTGTCCAGATGTAAACTTAGCGCCAAAACATTTACGGATCAAATTTTTGAAAAGCGTTTTCTTAGTAATTAATAATTTTTCAAAGTAATCAATAATTTTTATAAAATTTGTAAACAAGTTAATCGCTTAGAAAATGGATAATATTGCAGTCAAGTTATTTCCTTCTGGTGAGTATTAAACTCACTATATTATCTAATAAAAGTATGTCAGCTATATCTGCACAAGAATTTTTTTTATATTGAACTTTTCTAACTAGTGCTGCATCTAAAGTATCAAGACTTGTTCAATTACTCACTTGTCTGAAAATCATAAAAAAACTTATAACTGGAGCATAGATTGGGACAACGTAAAGTAATTGAACAATAATAAACATAATGCATTTTCACAAGTATATTGTTAAAATGTTTTGATAGTTAAAATGAGTGGACACTTACACTCAACTTTTATCAGCTTTGATATGACGATTTTCCAATTATATAAGCTATTGACAATGTTGAATACAACTTAAGTTTAACATTTTTCATAATATGTAAATATGCCATGCCCTATATCTTTAAAATTTCAAAATTTCTGTAAAAAAAAAAAGATGAAAAACTAGGTTATATAGAATTTCAGTTTGATAGAATATTAATCAATTATTTATGTAGATTATTTAAATATTTTAAATTTTTGCTAGCTGTTCACGATTATACTCTGCAAAGTTTTTCCTATGTTTTGCAACACTTGAAGCAAAAAAGTGTTTTCATTCTTAGTTTCTAGTGATGATTTAATTAAAATGTTGTATCAACATAATTCTGAATTAAAACGTTGTATCAACATAATTCTATCTATTCACTCAGCAAAATCATTGGTGCAAACCAGATTTCTTACAAATTCTGCTTCAACTTTGAAAATGGAGTATCTGACTAGGCTTCAATTAAAGTTCAATGTATAAAAGTCATTTACACATAGAACTTTAGTAGTTCAATGTAGAAATGTCTCTTACCATCCAGTGTGTCTTGTGTTGCACACTAGATCTGCAAACAGTGACATCAACCAGCAGCCCAATCATTTGTGCAGTACAGCAATAAAACTCATAATAGTCATTTCATAAATAATTGATTTATAGTTGACTTTTGGGAAATGCTTTAGTTGCATTTGAAACTACTAGCAAAAGATTTAATCTGGCTTCTAGTGTGTGCTTAATGGTGCTAATTCATTGTACTTTAGGGTAATACTTTCTCTTATAAGGGCACACTAGCTTCGTTATATAATGATGCAAGAATCGTTTTAGACGTTTTAAACTAATGATGGTATTTGTTCATCCAGTATAACTGCAACTTTAGAAGATATAATATCTCTGTAATTTCTGCGTAATGTTGTAGAACCTTTTACTTGAGCATACTGATTGTAAAGTAAAATCTCCATCTGATTCATGATCTTCATTAAAGTTAGATTGATAACCAGATGATGTTGTTGAATTTGTTGCACTGTCAAATTATTGGTATGCAGCTGCATAACTATTGATAATAGCTTACAACAACAAAATAATAAAAAAGATATCTTGCGACGAAAACAGTAAGTTTGATTTTTAAACTTCTAAATTATTGAAACTATTGAGGAAATTGTGTCAAAGTTAGCAACAGTGGATGGCTTCTCAATAAATGCCATAACAAAAAGTGAATTCATAAGAAAATCATTGTCTGAAAAAGGCATGTTATTACCAAAAAATCCATTCCATGTTATGGGTATGATAAAAAAAACAATATGATAAACAAGTTGTGGTTTTAGAGATAACAAAAGAAATTTCGCTAAAGAGTATCTTTATTAGCGGGTCTAAAGAATATCTTTATTAGCGGGTCGCAATTTTCTTTATCATTAGATGAATATACATCTTTAAAAAATTGACGTTATTTAAATGTAAATTTACACTTATCAACAAAGTTTTGGAACCGGGGAATGACTCCGATAGCTGGATCACTTCCTTCAGAAAAAATTTTTGATCTAGTTCAAAACAAACTGTCAGATTTCAGACTATTTGTAATGTCAAACAAGTAGAAAAAGCAGTTCTAGAAAACATTAACAATTTAAAAAACCTCGCAAAAGAAATCAAACTTTTTGAGGCCACTGGAAAGCATAGCGAAAGTTTAGAAAGAATATACTCAACATTAATGACCATAAAGTCAACATCAATTGATCAGAAAGAGCTTTTTCTGCCGCGGGTCTATTAATGGAAAAAATTTGTTAGCGATTAAGTAACAAATCACATGATTGTTTATGTTTTTTAAAACTATTTTATTTTAAATAGTAATATAGATTAGTGTGCTAAGATAGATTTGTGTCAGAAACCGCTTGTTGTTATATATTAAAAGTAATGCTGGGAAATCTTAAGATAAATTATTACACACCAATGCTAAATTTACTGGAAATGAGAAACCCTAAATTGTATTTAAATATATTTTATGAAGTTTTAAAAAATATAGCTAAAACATGATTTTATAGTTGTAATATTATTTGTAGACTATAAACTTACATATTATTGCTATTTCTTGTTTTCTTTGTATTAGTTGATAATACCCCATCTGAACTAGACTCTAGCATTTTTATTATTCTTATTAAGTTCAAAAAATCAATAAGCCTTAAGTATTTTTAAATATCTTTTTAATAATGTTTTTTCAATAATTCTCTCTATTTATTTTGTCTTGAAATTAAGTGTACTTTTTGTTTTGACATAATATATTTGCTATTTCTTTAAACTGAAATTTTGAAAATAATGAAAAATGCATTGTTAGGGATAAATATCATTATTTTTTTAAAATATAGTAGAGTTCATTTATTTAAAACTTAGTTAAGTCTAAATTCTTAGTAAAGCAAATGCTAAATAAGTATCCTGTAAAAGAGAGCTTTTTTTATCTCTACTCTTTTCCAAAGTTTTTAGGATTTACATAAAATTCAAATGTCACTTATGGGTAATTTCATGTCAGGTCATGTCACCATACATCTCAGATTTTGCTGATTTTTACACAGATGAGAGTGATTAGTAAAATAAGAATTCTTTGAAATTTTTAATCATCTCATTCCAAGAGAACCTGAAATATGACCGCTTTACTTTTAGCAGATACTGTCCAGGCCCCTCTTGTCCCCTCAAAATTGCAACTTTTGTTTAAAGGTTTCAAGTCACATAGCTTTAAAAATGTTTGATTTTTTTACTTAAAAATTTGTAACTGGCTATTAATAATAGGTAAGAATATCAAGATTGATTGTATTAAGATTTGCTTAGATGCGTCAACAATCAAAGTTACAAATGTATTAATGGTACAAATTATGTTGGTAATTGGAACCCAACACTTATCTGCTTTAGATGGTCAGAAAAGTTTGTTAAAAGGACCGTGCAGGTGCATAAATGTTACCATAACATCTTGCTCAATATTGTCAATTTCATTGATAGAAATCCAATGTAACGTATCATTTACACAACAAATTCACCAAATTCAATGTATTAATGTTAATTTTTATTATATTGATGTTACTTTGCTGATTAGGTAAAATACTTTGAAAATCAGAAAATGAAAACATGCCTGTTATATTAAAATCTTCACTTGTTAGTTAAAAGCTAATAGTTTCTATAAATTCCGGGTTTTTAATATAGTTCCTAATTCCAGGAATTGTTCTACTTAGCTGAAAATGTTTTTTCAAAGTAGCGCGCGATTCTGTTAGAATAGAGGGCAACAGGGTGTAATATGCATTGACTTTGACACCAATGGTAACTTAGGATTTCATTTTGAATCATAAACATGTAGTTTTCTGCAAAATCACCTAAGACAATACAGCAGTCTTTTGCCAAATTTTCCTTTTGTTTTCTTTTCAATTCAAAAAGTTTTGAATTATGCAATGTAAAGTTATGTTAAAACCATTTAGATGGACTGTTTTTAATCTATATACTTGCAGATCAAAAATCTTATAAACATGTGCTTTCTTAAAACATTTTAAGAAAGATCTTAAATACAGAATGATCAAAAAAGGTGTATGACCCAGCCTTTCTCCTGGTATGTTGGGCCCTGAAAATAACTTTAATGTGTACATTCATCAGCACTACAGAAATGCCAAAAGTTTCAGAGCTCCAGCTAGTCTGAAAGGTAGTGAAAAATCAATTGCAATACTCTGCTACAAAAAGTGGGTACCATGTCCCATTATCTATATATAGAAATCCATATACTTGCAGATCAAAATCTTTATTTTTTTCGAAAGATCAATGAATATAGAATGATTTGTAATAATTTTTTTTGTTGATATCATCAAGGCCACATGGGTTTCTTGAGCATTAAAATCAGGTATATAAAAAATTGCCTAAATTTATTTAAATTGATAAATACAGGTACTTAAAAATAATTTTTTACATTTCTGATCATTTCATTGGATTTGCCACCCCTGAAAATACCCAGGTACACATTTTTAAGTAAAAAAATTGAATATTTCTAAAGTTATGTAACTTGAAATCTATAAATAAATGTTGCAATTCTAAAGGGACACGAGGGGCCTGGCCAATACCTGTTAGAAGTAATATAGTTATATTTTATGATCTTCTTGGAGCCAGATGCTAAAATTTTCAAGGAATTCTTAATTTACTAATCACTCTTAACTGTACAAAAATCAGCAAAATCTGAAATATAAGGAGACATTTTTTTAAATTTCTGCGTTATTTAACATGGAGTTGCCTAATGCTTCATATACTATTAGGGATTTAATGCCAGTAGTTATAAAATCCTTCTAGACTATATGTGTTTATAGATTAAAAAAAATAAAGTTTTATAGTGTAATGATTTTTGCTAAATTTAAGGATTAAAACTATGTTTTGATTTTGATTTTGTTTAAGAAAAAAAAGAGTTAGAGAGTGCTTCACTGAGTCTGTACCATATTTTGAGTTTATATAAGTTCTTTCAATAGTTGTTGTGTAATTAAGATTCTATCATCAAATGAAGCTACATAATAAATAAAGTATAACAAAATTAGCATACATTATAAAGTATTATGAAATTAGTACAAGTGCCTTGCTTTTTCTATTTGGAATTAGCTTTCTACTTAGAAAGTTTTGCAAAAAAATTTAGACACAATGAGCATGGGCAAATAGGCATATTTTTAATATAAGATTCATGTAAATATGTTTGTTTATATTATAATATAAAATGTTGTTTTGAAATTTATAACACTCGCACATTATTTACTTTTACTTAAGCAGCAGTTTTAAATTTTTTATTTTGTAATAATTGGATTCTTCCAAAAATCTATAGCAAAAATCCTTGAAGATTAATTTTTCCTTATATTTCTAAAATTCTTATTATTCTCTTAAATATTATTCAAGGTATTATTTTATCATTATAATCAAGGTATTATATTTTATCATTATAATACATATCAAGGTATTATATTTTATCATTATAATGCATAGATTTACAAAATTATGACCATAGCGTATTTTCAGTTCTATTGACTTTACCAAGAAAATTTTGTCATGACCCTAATAATTCTGTTATAAGTTGTTATGAATGACCCTCTGATAATTCATAATGTTAACATTATACTTTAAAACAGAGTTTCATTAAAACAAAGTTTCAGTAAATGTGCTTACTTAGCATACTTTTCCATAAAATTTGGACACCAACAAAAAACATGGGTGTCACAAATGCAAAAATACCACAAAACATCTACAACAGTAGACTAAGCGAGAATAAAGTATTATGAATTTTGGTATACTAACAAGTGCTACATTTGTGTCTATAATGTAGAAGGAATTTTATCAGCAAGAATTTTATCAGCAAGAAATGAAACAAAGGACATTTTAGTGACACAGAAGAAAAAGTCTTTGTATGGTTTTGTTGACAATTTTTTAGTACACCAACCTTTTTAATCAAAGAGTTAAATGATCTAGTTAGGCAAATAAATTTATTAAAGAAATCTGCAGAAGTGTTAACATGTAAACTAAAAAGAATCTTTTGCAGCCAGTACATAAATAACTTACTATTGAGTGAGAGACACCAAATTTGTAATATTCTTTTTTCAAATTTTTTTTTGCATATTTTAATATTTTTGAAGTTTTTTTTTCTGAAAATAGGCAAGGAAAAATACAGCCCAGGAGAATGGTGTTGATAGTGACAAGTGAAGTTTGAAAGACATATTGGCAATCTGTATGGTTGTATATAGATAATCTGTATGGCTTAATTCTAATTAGTTATTTTGCAAAAATATGAAAGTATTAATGGGAGATTTGAGTCAAGCATCAATATTGAATAAAGAAAGATTGGTTTTGTAGGATGAAGCAAGTCAAGTAGACCATTTTAATGGTCCTAAAATAAGAATTTTTAAGTGAGAAAATGGGTGAATGTTTCCACTAGAGCAATAAAATTATAAAAGAAAGATAGTAGCAAATTATTTATGTTTTTTTTTACAGGTTTAGCTTTATTATTGATCATTTAATGAAATGGCATCTTAAGTATCAAGAAAAATAGAGCATGAAATTAATGGCTGAGTACTGAATACTGACACAAGTGTTTGAAGTCCCAACATAAAAGATAAGTCAAAAGGCTTAAATTTTTGCTGAACCATTAACATATTAACAGTCAGCGAAATCCGAAGGATTTCAGGTCGGCAAAAAAAAAAAGGATTTTTTGCTTTCGGTTACGATATGGGTAATGATTAATTGATTATAAAAGGATTTCTTTATAATAGCATAGCTTTAGACAATAATATTTTAAAGAATGTAGCAATTAAATTTTGTGTAGTAAATTAAGTATATATTGTTTTTTTTTACAAAAAAAAATGGTTATAGTTTTTTAGATTGCTCATAGAAAGAACGTCATTTAGAAATACAAATTTAGTTTATGTGCTGTAGGCGAAGATTTTGTTTAAAACAGCAAACTGTTTAACAAAATGAGTAGACAGTTAACATCCATTTGTTTAACCTCTACAAGAAATTAGCATTTATTTCTCCAGTAGTAGAGGTGGTGATTTTCAATATTTAGTTGTAGTATAGTATGAACTTGTAACTATATGTAAATTGATGGAGGGAAAATAAAAGTTAAAAATACTAAAAACAGTTTTTTTTCTTATATATAAACATTGTTTTAAGTTTGCTTACTGTATTACTGTTGCGTCTGTTGCAAATTAATGGAAGTCTAAACTTTTATCAAATTAAAAAAAAGTTTTTTAACTAATGTTTCTTCTCTGCATGTTTTTAACATAACTATAACAAAGCTAAACTTTTTTAATATACTTTCTTATCTTAAATAATTCTAAAAAAATCGTAAACATATAAATTATTTTATTAGTTAAATGGTTTTAAGTAATAAAATAAATGAAAATTAGATTTTATAACTTAATAAAATAATAATTGCGCTTAAAAAATGTGAGAACAACAGGCATTTTAAAAGTAATATTTTTAACTTTGCTATGCTTGAATAAATTTGAGAAAAAAAGAAAAAATAAATTGAAAAAAAAATGAATGAATTTTTGTTTTGATTTAAACATGTCAAACTTGAAAAGCAAGTAATTACAATAAAAAAATTATAAAATATTGTTTAACGAATATTAGATATTTTTTATTTAATTATATCATTTTTTATCTAGATGCTTGCCATACTTATGAACATACTTTTTAAAAGGCAACAAAATATTAGGACAAGTTGAGCTTTTATCCAATTGTAGTTATTATTTTAAAATATTTTTCTAACAACATATGGACTTCATAACTTAATAATTAATAATTATTAAGTTATGAAGTCCATATGTTGTTAGAACAATATTTTAAAATAATAATTACAATTGGATAAAAGCTCTAGTCCTAATATTTTGTTGCCTTTTGGAATATCTGTTCATAAGTATGGCAAGGATCGTACGTATATAAGTTTGGAATATCTGTTCATAAGTATGGCAAGGATCGTACGTATATAAGTTTGGAATATCTGTTCATAAGTATGGCAAGGATCGTACGTATATAAGTTTGGAATATCTGTTCATAAGTATGGCAAGGATCGTACGTATATAAGTTTGGAATATCTGTTCATAAGTATGGCAAGGATCTAGAAAAAAAATCTGTTGTTTTTGAAGCACTTTAAAATCACTTAAAGTTACATCTGATAACTTAAACAATAGAAATTTATGTTGTTTTTGTTGACCTATGTGATTTTACTATTTGCCAGGATACAGGATAACAGAATATCATGGTTGTTCTAAAAATCTGAGAGTTAATGTAATTTTTTAGTTTTGACTGAGATACAATTCAAAAAAATCATATAAATGTCTCATAAACAACTGAACTTATTTAATTAAATGATTGCTAAATTACAAATAGATATATTGCATTTTCATTAGACTTTTATTGTAATATTAATATAAATTACAAATAGATATATTGCATTTTATTAGACTTAAGTTGCAGCATCGCTGCAACTTAAGTCTAATAAAATCATCGCTGTCTTTAATCTAATTCTGGTTGTTAAAATCATGATAAACTAAAATTTAAAATTAGGATTATGTTATGTGATAAATATTTTCTGTTTTTCCTTTACTGCACATTGTCTCTATTAGTTTCATAGTTATGCTATCGGTCTGGATAAAGTATAGATAGTACTATTATACTGTGTCCTGCAGGATAGTAAAATTATGTATTTGGGATGGCCAAATAACGCTTTTTTTTTAATATTATATTAATATCAAATGAGTTTTTTTTCTTTTAATAAAAACACTAGGAATAGTGCTATAAAACAAATGCTATACTATGTTTTCAAAAATTTACATAATAATAATTTTTACAACTTTTTAATAATTTTTTTGATTATCATTCTATTAATTTAAAACAAAAATAATAATTTAAGTAACAAAAAAAAGATTATTACTTAATATTTTGTTTCGGACAAAAACCATGTGAATTATTATTTTAATATTACTAAGTGAAAAAAATTTCTTTTATTTAAAAGCTTTACCAACTTTAATGAAAATCTTCATACTAACAACAATTAGTTTCTAAAAAAATGTATATAAATTTTTAATAATTGTTTTGCAATATAGTTATTTAAATTGTTAAACATGTAAAATAAAGGAATTACTAGAATTTTAATTAGCCTAATGGTTGAAAAAAAATTATTTTAGTGTAATAATTTATATTATAAGAAGGTATCCATAAAGTATGCAGTAAGTTTTTAGTTCTTAAGTTTTTAAAATACTTAAAACTGCTGGACTTTTTTACCACCATCATCAGTTGAGGTAGAAAGACGCTTTGGTGCTGCTGGACTTTTTTTTACTATTAGTTAAAATTAATAAAATGATTTACATAATGTTTTTTGCTCTTTAAAATTAAATTTTTAATTAAGCTATGTTTTGCTATACTTATATAGTACTATCACACAATAATGTATGTAATAATTCATTGTTTGGAAAATAACTAAAATTACTTAATAACTTTTTTATTATCACTTATACACCCCTGATAATTATTTAAGTATTTAAGTAATTATTAGGGGTAATAATTATTAATGTTACTGAGTTGATCAATTGATGACAACATTAGTTGTGACATGGTTTGCAAAATACATAAAAATAAGGTTAACTGTTGGTTGGGTTTTATTCTAATACAAATCTTTTAAATAATATTTTTTTGAATTTTTTAGTTTTATCTGATGCAGATAAAGAAAAGGAGCCTATGAAAGTTTTTTTGCGCATTAGACCTTTTATCAAGGCAGAATTATCTCAAAATGAAAACCAAGGTATACATTTATTATTTAAACTACATTTTGAGTAATTATAATGAGGTTACTTTTTAAAGAGCTCAGGTCAGGTCAGGATAATCAAGATCAATCTTGCTACTGGTATCACGTAACCCAGTACCACCTGCCACAAGCCCTGCTGCCTTGCAGAGTGTGTTCTTCTTAGGCAAAGGCTAGAAGAAATAAACTCCGACTAAAAATTCCCCTGCCTTGGGGCTCTTGGTTGAGTAAAGGCTAGAGATAGTGTCTCGATAAAAATACTCATCTTGGGCAGATGTTAACTGCATTCAGCTACTGTCTTGTAGAAGCCTTCCTACGCAAAGACTTTAGGGGTAAACAGAAAAATTCTGCTAACCAGCCTCGAACCCCTTCTTCATCTATTAGGCTGGCGTAGATGTAACCTGTGTTACATTGTTTCCTGCCTAGAATGATGAATGCTGGATCTCCTTGACTCTACTCATAGAATTTTGCTTATGCCTCCTTAATAATGGCTATGCAACTCTTCCTGTTATCTCCATATGAGGGTACAGCTCTAAAACACAGTTTAATGGTTCTGAGGCCGGCTGGTAGTAAGGTTTCCCAAACTCTGTGGTAGCTCTCAGAGAGGCTGATTCCATCAACAGCTGCAAAATATCAGAGTATTAACAGTGCCATGTTGCGCATGGATGGTGTCCCTGTTAATGCTTTTGGTGTGCATTGTCAAGGCCACATAAGGAGCCCTATGTCACGGCTTAGGGTTAATTAACAGGACTTAGACAACTGCATAGCTCATTGATAAGGAGGCTGTGCTCAATCTATGAATGAGTCAAGTTCTCATTAAACCCAAATCATGACCAAAGTAACCAAAAATTTAAAACCCACAAAACCATCCCCACCACCTAAATGTTTTAATATATCTTTTACAAATATTCGCAGTCTGCGAAGCAACCTTCGGTCAGTTGAGTCTTACCTCCTGCAAAATTCACCAGACTTGCTTGCACTCAGTGAAACAAATTTAAATTCTGCAATTCCTTCTTCAGATGACAGTGTTGATGGGTACTATCCTTTGATTCGTAAAGACTCCAATAGTCACATGCTAGGTTTAGGGGTATACATACGCATTAATTCCCCTATTTGTCGTGAAATCAGGTTCAAATCCTTTGACCATTCTTTTATGTGCTTTCGCCTAGCACCTCTTCACTCTATCACCTTTCTCTTTGTTCTTTATCATTCTCCTTTTTCCCATGATTGCACTCTTTTAGATGTTATCTCTGATCAAATTGACCATGCCCTCTCTCTTTACCCCTCTGCCAATATTGTTGTTGTTGGTGATTTTAATGCCCATCACACTGAATGGCTTGGCTCTAACACCACTGATCCTGCTGGCAGAGGCTTTAGCCTCTAACTTCTGCGTTTCTCAATCTCTTACTCAGTTAACTTTGTGACTCGTTTTCCTGACAACCCTAATCATTTATCTTCACTCCTTGACTTATGTCTTGTCTCTGACCCTTGCTTATGTTCAGTTTCTCCCTTTTCTCCCTTAGGTGGTTCTGACCATGCAATGATCTCTATAAATCTTTCTTCTTGTACTTCTTTTTTGGGCTAACCTTATCATTGCACCACCTACTACTACCCTAAAGCTGACTGGGATTTTTTTTGTGATTTTCTTCGTGATGGTCCTTGGGCTGATGCTTTTTCTCCTACGTAACCTCCTGGATTCAGGCTGGAATGGAAGCTTTTATTCCTTCTTGTTGGTTTCAAGTCAAGCCTCATTCTACTCCGTGGTTTTCTCCTTCTTGTTCGGCTGCTATATCCAATCGTAATCATTTTTTTCATCTTTTTCAAAAACGCAACTCTCTTAAGAACATACGGCTATTTATTATTGCAAGAAATCGATTTAAAAAGGCGCTTTCTGATGCTAAACTCCATTATTCTCAGTTTACTAAATCTCGCATCTTATCACAGAAGTTAGGCTCTAAAGACTTTTGGAAAATCTTCAACAGCATTATTAACAAGGGTAGATTTAATATTCTATCTCTCATTCATGGGACTGATCTTATTACCTCTCCCAAAGGTAAGGCAGAACTATTTGCAAAGAACTTTTCTTCTAATTCCACTCTTGAATCTCATGGACATTCTCTTCCTTCCATTCCAGTCAAACAGGTTGACCCATTGTTAGACATTCAAATCACTTCGGCTACTGTTGCTAAAGTCATATCTCAATTAAACTCGTCTACAGCTTGTGGTCCAGACAACATTCCTGTCACAGTCTTGCAGAATTGTTCTTCAGAACTTTCTTCAATTCTTTCTAAACTATTTAACTAGTGTTTGACTGAGTCTTGTATTCCTGCTTGTTGGAAAATGGCATCTGTGGTTCCAATATTCAAAAACTCTGGAGAAAATTCTGACCCCTCCAATTATCGTCCAATTAAAATAACTTTCTGTTATTAGCAAGGTCTTTGAGTCTTTGATCAACAAATTCCTCATATCTCATCTTGAGTCAAATAAACTACTGTCAGACAATCAATACGGTTTTCGATCCTCTTTTGCTCTACGGCCGACTTGCTAACTGCTGTAACTGAAAGATTTTATCGTGCATTAGATGGAGGCGGTGAGGCTAGGGCTATTGCTCTCGACATATCTAAAGCTTTCGACAAAGTTTGGCATGCTGGTCTTCTCCATAAGCTTGCTTCATATGGTGTTTCTGGGAAAGTTTTTGAGATTATCAAATCATTTCTTTCTAACCGGTTTATTAAAGTCATCCTTGAAGGCCAACACTCTTCTTTATTTCCTGACCTATCTGCTATGCTATGGACCTGGACTATCTGCTATGCTTGAGCCTCTTTCCTATCGTCGTAAAGTTGCATCTCTTTCTCTTTTCTACAAATACTATTATGGTCACTGCTCAAAGGAGTTATTATCTCTAGTTTCATCAACTAAAATTCATTCTCGTTTTACTCGTCATTCAGCTAAGTCTCATTCGTTTACTGTATCTGTCCCTGCATGCTCTAAAAACTTTTATTCATCTAGTTTTTTTCCCTGCACTTCAATCCTTTGGAACTCTCTCCCATGTTCATGTTTTTCTGACTCATACAACCTTCAACTTTTCAAGTCTTCTGTCAACCGCTTTCTTGCTCTATAGCTTTATTCTTTTTTTTCCTAGTAACTCCCAACTTAATAGTGGTTGCTTGCAGCCTTGTTGGGAGTGAATGCAAATAAAAAAAAAAAAGAGCTCTGCCAAATGTTTACACAATACCTAATTTTTTCCTGATATTGATACTACTAAAAAAAGATAGATACTGCATACTAATACTTAAAAAAGCAATGTAATTTGAATATACATATATATAAATATATATATTCTCATATATATATATATATATATATATATATATTCTCATATATATATATTCTCATATATATATATATATATATATATATATATATATATATATATATATATATATATATATATATATGTATATATATATATATATATATATATATATATATATATATATATATATATATATATATATATATATATATATTATAACTAATACATAATACATATCTGAATATTATTAAACAATGTTGTTCATAAAAAGTTTTTCACTATTCGAATTTAAAACAAATCGTATAAAAGTTTAAATTGGATTCTATTTGGATCTAATAATCTACAGTCCTAAACTATTAGTTGACTCATATCATATATCAAGCTTTTACGTTCACGCATGAATTTCCTGGTGCAAAAATAAGTGAATTATTTATGTAACAATCATTATTAGTATGGCAATTATTGAATTGAATTAAAAGCAATCTTTATTAATGTTTAAAGTGAGTTATTTGTGTACCAAACATTATAATTTGTTTGTTGTGTATATTAAATGTGGTCACATACATCATTATAGAAGATGTAAATTATTGAATCTTTTTTTATTAATATCAATACTAAAAAAAAATGCAGATACTGATGGTACTCGATTACAATATTTTAGCCAGGGTTGCAAAAAAACCAAAAACCATAGGTTTTTTAAAAAAACAACAAAAAAACCATGGGTTTTTTGGTTTAAATTAGGTTTTTACTAAAAAATGCGGTATTTAGTTATCCTTTTAAATTAAAAAAAGCATAACGTATTTTATTTGAGTAAACTATAATCTTTATCAATATTATTGTTATATTTCATCAAAATTATTTAATATATCATTGTTTAACGTTCTATATATAAATACAAGCTTTGCCGCTTTTTCTACCCCCAATCGGTTTCTTGACTTAAAATGAACAAGACCAAAAGTTGAAAAAACTCTTTTGATTCCAGCACTAGAAGCTGGTGCATTTAATAAACCTTCAATTTCCATTATGTTATAGTAGATTTGGCTTTTAATTTGAATAATATTGGTAACAAATTCTTGAACTCTTTATCTGCGAAATTCATGGCAGCTTCATTTTCATTTTCAGAAAGATTAGATCCAAAATATCTAGGATCTAGTGTGTTTGTTAGGAAATGAGCATCACTGACAGTCTGAAGGTATCTAGGTTCAATTTTTTTTTTTTTTCGTTTGATAAAAATGATAAACTGTTCATCAAATCTTTAAAAATTTCAAGAGTCACTTATTTTTGTTTGATCTCTTTGCAACTTATCTAGAGCTACTGCAATTGGTTTCAATATTTTCAATAAATCTTCTGTGTTTCGCTTTATCTGTATATAAATCTTTATTTTTTTCAGACATTGTAAAAATAATGCTCCAGTTGTTGACATTTTTTTCAAGTGAATCACATACAGAATTCTAGCGAGTTTCAGTAGAAAGTGGCAATTTTGTTCCTTTGCTTAATTTATGAATTGCTCCACCTTGATGATTATTTCTTATATATTTTATTATTTGTGTAACATGCTTGCTCACATTTTCAATGTTAAGATCAATTGCTAAAAGATTCACCATATGAGCAGCACACCCATAAGTTATGATAATATCTCTTTCAGATAACAATACTTGACTCATTGATTTCACATAACTGCATTGTCAGTCACAAAGTTTTTTACTGTGCATCCAAATTTACGTCTTACAAAATTAATTGCTTCTCTTGCTAATTGTGTAAGATATTCACCAGTATGTGAATGACCAGAAGTGTTGATTGTTTCTACTAAAATGTTAATTTTATCTGTAATTATAGAGATACAAACTATAGGTTCATTATGTACATTACTCCAGCCACCTAAAGACATGGCTACAATTTTCCCATACAATACATTACATTTTTCAATTTCTTCTGTGTAAACCCTAATATTTCTATAATATTTCTCCTCCAATTTCAGTTCTATTAGGTAGAGTGTATCCTGGATGAAGCATATTGATAAATTTTTTAAAAAAACAACAAAAATCATGGATTTAAAAAATATATTTATATTGAAGATTAGTTATATTTGTGAGCATAACCCTGTCTTAGTTTCCTGTTTTAAATTCAAATCTTTTAAAAAAACGTTAGTTTGGTTTAAACCAACATTTTTTTAACCATGGTTAAAACCATTTAGTTAAAACCATGCAACCCTGATTTTAGCAAAGCTTCAAGTTCGATTATTTTCATTTTTAAATTATTATTGATAAAAATAAATGATATATATTTAAAAATTATGATTTCTTTAGTAAACTTCAAATAGTTTTTATTTCAACAGCTAATAAGAAATTATTTATTCAAAGCAGTTTCCTATAAAAATTATATAATTTTTTAACTTTTGAATACTAATGGTCTTTTTGGTAAAAGAATTTATCTTTGGTTTAAATTTAGGAAGTGATTGATTTTTTATATCTTTGATTTTTTTTTTGCTTTTTTCTTACATATTAATGCCCAAATCGACTAAAAAATCTTTAAATAAACTAATTTTGCTAGTATTGAAAATAAGATTTTTTTCTTAATTTTTTTTAAATAACAAATTATTAATAAAAAAAAATAGTAAAAAAGTTACCTTTTTCACTTTGAAAAATTTATTTGTAAAAAAATTTTATTTCAGAATTATTTATTCTTTGATTTTTTAATTACTTCAAGAGAAAAGATGAATGTAACTTTTACTTTGAACTACAATAAAAACCTCAGGTAAATCTTAATGTAGTTTATATAAAGATTGGGAACAATTATAAAAAACAAATAGACATTCCTGATCCACCAGCAGAATATTCTAAAGATAAAAAATCAGATAATGGTAGAGCTAAATCACCCGAACCCTCAACATTTTAAGGTCTTGATTTTATTCCTGATAAAGCCTCAATAGACTGACTCAAGATTATACAGAATGAATTATGTAATTTGTCAAAAACAAAGCAAAAATTGTAGTCTTCAAACTACAGCAGAGGAATCTGCTGTTGGAGAATATAAAAATATTTGAAAATTAAATTGATATATTTTGTCCGCCACAAGAAAAAAGAAGTTCTTTGGCATAAAAAATGGCCTTGTATTCTGCTATTAGATCAATGGACTAATGAATTCAAACTTGATGAGTTGAAAATCTTTTTTGATGTTTCCAAGCTAAATTTAAAATAAATGTAATTACATAGTTGGAGTAAACAATTTCTGTTGGATATGCTGTTGCCATAAAGGAGTCTTAAATGTCAACATGCAGTTTTTCTTGATTCTATTAATTACAATGGCCGCTAGTGGCTGATCTTTCAGGATCTAAAAGTAATTTTCAACTTTCTACTAATAAAAGGGATCTAAAAGTAATTTTCAGGATCTAAAAGTAATTTCAGGATCTAAAAGGATTTTCAGGATCTAAAAGTAATTTTCAACTTTCTACTTACTAAAAGTAATTTTCAACTTTCAACAAACTCAGTTTTATGGTTCTGAGGCCGGCTGGTAGTCAGGTTTCCCGAACTCTGTGGTAGCTCTCAGAGAGGCTGATTCCATCAACAGCCGAAAAATATCAGAGTACTAACAGTGCCATGTTGCGCATGGATGGTGTCCCTGTTTGTACTTTTGGTGTGCATTGCAGAGGCCACATTTGGAGCCCTTTGTTACGGCTTAGGGTTTATTAATAGTAATGAGGCTATTGCTTAGTTGTTAAATAGTGTACTGAGTACTATCTATACTTGAGTCAAGTTCTTTATAAATTTAAAATGACTAAAGTACCTAAAACTAAAAAACACAAAAAACCATCGTCATCACCAAGTTCTCTAAACCTATCATTTACTAATATTCGTGGTCTTCGAAGTAACTTTTCTTCTGTTGAGTCTTATCTCTTGCAAAGTTCACCAGACCTACTTGCTCTTTGTGAGACTAAATTGAGTTCGGCTGTCCCATCTTGTGATCTTAGTGTTGATGGTTATCTTCCTTTAATTCGTAAAGACTCCAATAATCACATGCTTGGCCTGGGCATCTACATTCGTAAGAACTCACCCATTTGTCGTGAAACTAGGTTTGAATCTACAGACTATTCATTTATGTGCTTTCGTTTAGCACAACTTCACTCTATCGCCTTTCTCTTTGTTCTATATCGCTCTCCTTCATCCCAAGATTGCACTATTCTTGATGTTGTTTCTGATCAAATTGACCAAGCCCTCTCTCTTTATCCATCGGCCAATATCGTCGTTGTTGGTGACTTTAATGCCCATCACACCGATTGGCTTGGCTCTAGTGTCAGTGACTCTGCTGGCGTTAAGGCCCTCAACTTTTGCCTTTCTCAATCTCTAACTCAAATAGTCAACTTTCCAACTCGTTTTCCAGACAACCCTAATCATTTACCTTCTCTACTCGACTTATGTCTTGTTTTGGATCCTAGTCAGTGCTCAATTTCTCCACATTCACCCTTAGGTACTTCTGATCACGGTTTGATCTCTCTAAAACTATTATCAAATTCTTCTACTTCATCAGGATCCCCCTATCATCGTACCACATACAACTACCTTAAAGCTGACTGGGACTCTTTCCGTGATTTTCTTCGTGATGGCCCTTGGGTAGAAATCTTTCGTCTTCCTGCTGACAAATGTGCTTCTTACATAACTTCGTGGATTCAGGCTGGCATGGAATCTTTTATTCCCTCTCGACGATTCCAGGTCAAGCCTCACTCTTCTCCTTGGTTTTCCTCACATTGCGCTGCAGCAATTTCTAATCGAAACCGTTACTTCCATATCTATCAGCAAAACAATTCCCCAGAAAACAGACATCTGTTCACTATCGCCAGAAACCATTGTAAAAAGGTTTTGTCTGATGCCAAAGCTCGCTATTCCCAGGTCATTAAATCTCGTATCTCATCACAAAAATTAGGCTCTTGAGACTTCTGGAGAATCTTTAACAGTATCAATAATAAGGGCAAATCTGTTATTCCTTCTCTCTTGTATGGTTCAGACTTTGTCACCTCACCTAAAGACAAAGCTGAATTGTTTGCTAAGAACTTTTCATCAATATCATCTCTTGATTCCACTAGTTGCGTTTTACCTGACATAGCCGTCAAACAGGTTGATCCCTTGCTTGACATTCGCATCACTTCAGCTTCTGTATCTAAAGTAATTTCCTGCTTAGACTCTTCAACAGCTTGTGGTCCTGACAACATTCCTGTTGTAGTTTTGCAGAGGTGTTCTCCGGAGCTTTCATCCATACTTTCTAAACTATTTAACAAGTGCTTATCAGAGTCTTGTTTTCCATCATGCTGGAAAGCAGCATCTGTTATCCCTATTTTCAAAAATTCCGGAGAGCGATCTGATTCATCTAACTACCATCCCATTAGTCTTCTTCCTGTCATAAGCAAGGTTTTTGAATCTTTAATCAACAAACACTTAATCTCTCATCTTGAATCAAATAACTTACTTTCTGATCATCAATATGGATTTCGGTCTTCTCGTTCTACAGCTGATGTGCTAACAGTAATAACCGATAGGTTTTACCGTGCATTAGATAGAGGTGGAGAGGTTAAGGCTATCGCACTTGACATTTCTAAAGCTTTTGATAAAGTTTGGCATGCTGGTCTTCTCCATAAGCTTTCTTCTTATGGTGTAGCTGGTAACGTCTTTAAGATTATTGAGTCCTTTCTTTCCAATCGTAGTATAAAAGTTGTCCTCGATGGACAACACTCTTCTTCACATCCTGTAACTTCAGGGGTTCCTCAAGGTTCAATCCTTGGCCCTATACTCTTTTTAATTTACATTAACGATCTTCCAGATATTCTCTCATCTAAGGTGGCATTATTCGCTGACGACACTACCATTTACTCTTGTCATGATAAGAAGCCTTCACTCTCTGATTGCTTGGAGGGGGTATCTGAGCTTGAAAAGGATCTCACTTCTGCTACAGCATGGGGCTCACAGTGGCTGGTGAACTTTAATTCAGATAAAACTCAATTTTATTCGGCCAATCGTTATCGTAATAATTTAGATCTTCCTATATTTATGAATGGTAATGTACTAGATGAGTCATCTACCATTCATCTTCTAGGATTAACTCTTACTTCTGATCTTTCTTTTAACTCGTATATCAAATCCATTGCAAAATTAGCATCTGCTAAGGTTGCATCTCTTTATCGAGCTCGACACTTTCTTACTCCAGATTCTATTCTCTATCTTTATAAATCTCAAATCCGTCCCTGTATGAAATACTGTTGCCACATCTGGGGCGGATCTTCTAATGATGCTCCTTCTCTTTTAGACAAGGTGCAAAAACGAATTGTAAACATAGTTGGACCTGCTCTGGCAGCCAATCTCCAACCTTTGTCACATCGTCGTAATGTTGCTTCTCTTTCTCTTTTCTACAAATACTATAATGGGCACTGCTCTAAAGAGCTAGCGTCCCTTGTGCCATCTACTAAAATTCATTCTCGTGTTACTCGCCATTCAATTAAGTCTCATCCTTTTTCTGTGACTGTTCCTAAGTGCTTCAAAAACTCTTATTCTTCTAGTTTTTTTCCTCAAACATCAGTTCTTTGGAATTCGCTTCCTTCGTCTTGCTTTCCTGATTCATATAATTTGCAATCTTTTAAGTCATCAGTCAATCGTTATCTTGCTCTACAGATTTAGTCTTTTCTCTTCCAGTAACTTCCAACTCTTATAGTGGTTGCTTGCAGCCTTGTTGGAAGTGAAGATGTTAAAAAAAAAAAAAAAAAAAAAAAAAAAAAAAAAAAAACTTGCTGGGAATGCAACTAGGATACAGCAAGTTTTGCTGCTTTCTCTGTGAGTAGAGTAATAGAATATGGTCTAACTACTATTAAACAAAAGTATGGCTCTCAAAAGACTCTGGATCCGTTTTAAAAAGTGTACAACACATTCCACTAGTGAACTCCAAGAGAATTTTGTTATCATAATTACATATAAAGTCAGAAATTTCCAAGGCTGAGTGAGACTAAATTAAATAAAGATCTGTTTACTAATCCACAGATATGTGAACTTTTAAAAGCTAAACATTTATATAAGATCTTCCAGGTTTTTAAGAAGATTTTCTGGAAATTCTTCAAACATGTAGTTACGAACTTTTTTCAGAAAAATGAAAGCAGATAGCTATAAACTTGTGACAAGACTGTGGTCCAGTAAGTGTTGAAGATGGTGAATGTTTCCATTAGGGCATAGTGACAATGTAAAACAGATCAAGGAAAATGGAGATCTGTGATGTTAGCATACATTACTGCTGAGATGTCCTAGATGTAAAGTATAAGTGACTGGAAAAGAGAAAAAGAGCAGTGTTATGCAGAGGACTTAAATTTCAACCAAATAAATTTATATACATAAGTTTACTTGGCTGATGTATAAGTCCTCATTATATTTGTATAAAAAGGGCTTTTATTTTATTACTTAAAACTCTTATTGCAGAAAACTTATATATGAGTACTTAAAAGTGTCTTTATAACATTCACAGTAAAGTCTTTTAAAATATTCTTGATATAGATATCAAACTTTTGAAAATATAAGAAAAGCAATCTTTGTCAATATTTATAATACTTTCAATACTTCAATGCTAGAGCAAATTAATTTTATTTCTTATTCAGTACTTGAAAATGAATAATATATTCTGTAAAAGTTTATAGGCATATTTCTGTAAAAGTGTATAGCCAAATTTAGCCCGTATAACAGAATAAATTTGGCTATACACTTTTTTGTGTAGTTGACAAATTAACCTAATATAATTTATTTATTTAAACTTTAGGATGTATTTTAATAAAAGACGATACAAACATTGAACTTTTACCTCCTCAAAATTCATTCATGTACAAATCAGGCATGCGGTTAGCAAGTGATCAATCACACGAGTATAGCTTCACTCATGTTTTCAAAGAAACTACCAAGCAAAAGGAATTTTTTGATAAAACTATGTTACCATTTGTGGAAGATTTATTGGATGGACAAAATGGGCTTGTTTTTACTTATGGGGTAACCAACTCAGGAAAGGTATATACTTTTGTCCTAATCAAATTTTTCTATAGTATAGCAAAAATTAGGGGAAAAAAAATTAGGTAACCTCTCTAGCTTTAGACTCGAAAGTCTTATTTAAGGTGACTTTAAAAAAAATATATTGTCAAAGGTCATATTGTTATCCTAATAATGTTTTTAGTCATGGTTTTTGTAAAACAATTTCAAAATTTGAAAATTTAATGTATATAAAAAAAAATTATTTTAAAAATAAATAAAAAATTATGCATAAGCTTTTTATGTTTTTTGTTGATACTTTTCATAGAAGAAAACAAAAAACAAAAAAAGTAATTTTAAATCACTTAAGTATTTTTAAAATCACTTAAGTGATTTGAGTTATGGAACTACAAATAAATTTCACTCAAACACAAATACAAATTTAAAAAAAGTTTTTAATCTAATTTCATACAAATACAATATTATAGTATACCATTACCAACTACAAGTACATATTAGATCCTAACCCTGAACACAAAAAAAGTGAAAAGAGATCATGTTTAAAAACATGAACTTTTTTTGTAAATTTGCCTTGTAACCTCTTGTGATAAAATTTTTATTACAGTTTTATTTTTCATAATTTCTTATTTATCAAATATAGAAATCATTTTATTTGCACTTTCTTTTATATTTTATTTTATATTACATAAAGCCAAGGCTGCAAGCAACTATTATTAGTTAACAGAAAACAAAGAAAAGAGTTTATAAGCAAGAAGTTGACAGAAGAAGTAAAAAAAATTCTATGAGTAGAAAAACAATTATAAGTGAATTACAAATGCCTGAAATTTGAGGGAAAAATAGAGATAATAAATATTTTTTAGACATGAAAGAACTTTGATGATGTGATTTTGCCGATGACAAGTCATGCAAGATTAAGTTTTGGTTGATGGAACAATTCTATGATAGCTGATGACCACTTTAGCAGACACCAAAGGTAGTATTTGTAGAAATAGATTCATTCTTTTGACAATGGGACATGCTTAAACTTAGCAGCAATAGGTTGTAAAATTTGAAGGATTTTAGGTTGACACTGCTGTACTTAGCTGACATCAGGTTGGCCAAAAGTTTATTTGGATTTTTTGCTTTCTGTTATGAAAAGGGCAATGATTAATTGATTTTAAAAGCATTGCTTTAAAAAAGCATAGCTTCAGACAACAATATTTTAAAGAATGTGCCATTAAACTTTATGTAAGCATATAACAAATTTATGATTTTTTAGTTTTGAAGTTGTTTTTTAACAAAAAAAATCATAGTTTATTTATTACATTTTTATTGGTTTTTTAGATTAATTATAGAAAGAACAAAGTTTAGAAATACAAATTTAGATAATGTGCTGTAGGCGAAGATTTTTTTAAAAGTTATTTAAAAAATAAGTAGACAGTTTATACCTGTTTGCAGTTTACATCAAATTGTTCTAACCTCCGCGAGGAATTTGAATTTACTTCTCCTACAGTAGCTGTTTTTCATTTTTTTTTTAAACTCTTCGAAATTGTAAATGATCTGACCCTTTAAAAACATGAAGGGAAAAAAAAATAATTCTAAAATTAGCTGTTTTTCTTGTTTATAAACAATGTTTCCGATGGTGATTGTTTATAAACAATGTTTCCGATCAATGGTGATTGTTTATAAACAATGTTTCCGATCAATGGTGATTGTTTTGAATGAATTTAATGAAAACCTTAAACTTGTATCAAATTTAAAAAAAGTTTAATGTTTTTTAATTAACATGTTTCTCCACATGTGTTTAACATAACTATACCAAGACTAAAATAAATAGATTTTCTGTTCTTAAATAATATTAAAAAACCATAAACATGTAAATGAACTGTTTTAATAAAATAAATTAACATTAGGTTTTAAAACTTAATAAAGTAATAATCACACTATAATTTTGAGTAAATAAAGCGTAAGAACAACAGACATTTGATTTTTATTAACTTTTAAATAAATTAATGACCTTGCTATGTTTAAATAAATTTAATATAAATAAATATTTTGAATAAAAATTTTTTTTTTAATAAAACTTGTCAAACTTAAAAAAACAAGTAATTGTTTTTTTAATTACTAATTATAATTAAAATATGAACTGATAATGAGCGAAGATTTTTTACATATATTTAATGCGATAAGGGGAAGAGAATCCAATAAGGGTGTTTTCATTCTTTAATATAAGAATATCAGTATCATTGTGATATTTATTTGCAGTAAACAACTGAATTTGAAACTCACCAGATACTGTAAGCCCAAGATGTCACAGACAAGATTGCCTGCTTGTTCTAAGCAATCAAAAATGATGACTTGCCAAGAGGGAAGTATATAGTTGTGTCATTAGCAAATAAAATCATTTTAAAAGTAAAATTATCAAGATTATCATAGAAGCACTATTCATTGCTGAGCAGAGAATACTGTCAACAATTTTCACTATTTTATACTGTCACCAATGGTAAATTAGTAAAAAAATATTTACTAGGTTATCAGTAACTTTTTTTTAAAAGCTCAACTTTTTATATATATTCATCAGGTAAAAGAACAAATTTAAAGCAAGGACTTGGGCTAAGCTTATTATAATTCGTGCCTAGGTGTTTATTTAAAAATTTAATTTTTTTATAGACCTATACAATCCAAGGAGTACCTGAAGATGGAGGAATTTTACCTCGCTCTCTTGATGTAATTTTTAACAGTATTAAAAAGCAGAGATACATTCGTGCAAATATAAAGCCAAAGTTTTGTAATGAAGTCACTTATCTAACTGAAGAAGAAGAAATACAGGAAGATTTGATTAAAAAGTCAGTTTTGAATGCTGTTGAGGTAAATTTATTTATTGATTTTGTCTTCAATATTTTCACTTCAAATAAAAATTTGGCACAACAATAACACCCAAAACTAGAGATTAATTAATACTATGATAAGTAATTTTAAGGTTAATATATGTCCCTATCAAAACTGTTGATGAATGTACACCCCTTATGGATTTTTTTCATTAAAACCATGAAAAAAACCATGAAATTTCCATTGGGATTTAAAACAGCATGAAACAAGGTTTTCCTATGGAAAAAATATATCAATAGAAATATCTTAGGTTGTTTTCATAGGAAACCCATAAAAATAACACATGGTATTTCCAAGAAATACCATATGTTGTTTTCATATGCAACCCTCGGAATTAGGATAAATGAGGTCGGCAATAATTTGCCAAACTCAATTTTTTTGAGGGTTGGCATCAGGTCAGCAAAGATTATTTGATACAAAGGGCTGACCATAAAACATAGAAACAAGGTCAGCAATTTTTTGTCGACCTCAAACATTTTCAGGTCGGCAGTTAGGTCGCATTGCCGAATGCCAACCCAAATTCCAAGGGTTGCATATGTTTTCCATGAAAAGTTATTATCTATGGATTTTCAAAGTAGCCATATACTAATTGAAACTAGCAAAAAGCAACCTGTAATACGGGTTTTGGTCAGTCTGTTACATAATTAATTTATAGTGGCTGTTTTCCACAATTTAATGTTGCAAAACCTTAACTAATACCCTTTTAGAAAAACGCCTTCAGCTTGAAAAAGTTAATCCATCTGTAAATTTAACATAAAGCAATGTATGAGGTAAAATAATTTACCAACTACTACTTAACATTTACAATTACTACTTAACATTATTTGAGTAATTAAACAACTGACATAGGTCATAACAGTGTAAGGAAGAACCATTTTCATCGACCTTCCTAAGTTCAACACAATACGTTTTTAGTTACTGACACAAAATAATAACACTTCATCATGCTTTAAATTGACAAAAGTATCAACTAAATCCTTGTAATAATTTTTATAACATGAACCATTAAGACTATAATGAAGTTAACTTATATTATACAGGAGTTATCAATTTTTTGGTATCCCCTTAATTAATTTTTCTTTAGAAAAGAAAATTGTTAACTTAAAAATGTTAAATGCACACATTTAAATAAATTTATAAAAAATAACAAAGTTTATTAAAAATAACTAATTTTGTTATAAATAACTAAGCAACTGAGTACAAATACGTTTCAAACAAAAAAAAAATAATAATTTACAATCAAACATGGGTATAATAAATTTGAAAAAATATGTAAACTTAATGCATCATATGACAAACCTAAAATAAAAAATATAACAGATAAGTAGACATAAAAATTTGTAAACCAAGCTGACCCGACTCGGGTCTTGTAAAGTCTGTTCAACACAGACCATTTCTATATATTATTTGTTTGGCCTCTTTATTTCATTAATTTTTAGTAAACCATAATTTGCCACCATTTACTAAAAATTCCTTATGTTACTCGAAATATAATTTTCCTAAATATTTTGACACTAATAAAGAGGTTTCTCCCCTTTTTTTGCTTTAATGGTGGCCAGGTGAGTAGAATTTTTTTTTATTAAAAGTAATCATGTTTTTGATGAAGACCTTTTACCAAAATAATAAAATGTAAAACAATGATTTACATATATTCTTATATGTCTTATGTTTTCTTTCTTTCCTCAAAAGTGTTGCAAATACAGACTAAGCTAACTAATTAGTTAAACACATAAATAAAACTTAAGTAACTCGATATTAAATGCGCAAAACTACAATATTCTCCATGTTTTTAAAGGTTTTTAGTTACGACCCCCCATTTACAAAGATCCCCTTAAAATATGTACAACAAATTATTAGGCATAAAATAGATAAAATGTAAAATTAACTAATAGCATATATTATATCTTTTTAACTAACAAAAATTTACAATAAAAAGAAATCAGGTTTTTTTATTTTATAAATCTTATAAATGCGTCATAACGTAAATCTAAAATAAAAAATTAAGGAAATTATGATATCATATTTACAAAGAAAAAAAAGAAAAAAAAACCACCACACAATTACCGAAAAATAGATTTACCTATTTATAGTAACCTATTTTGAAATTGCAATTAATATAAAGATTTATCAAAAATGTGACTATAAAATCTGTTTTGAAGTACAAAAGCATTAACAATATAAAAAAAAAAAAAAATCAAACTAAGATATAAATTGTTGTCTTGGCTTTTAGTAAATGAATAAAAGCAGTAAATTCTAATAATGAAACTATTATTCATTTTTAACAATAGACACCACATGAATGAAAGCTGTTTATCAACACAAAAAATCACAACAATAACATTGCAACAATAACAAATAACAATAAAATCCAATGAAAATAATAAACTAAATTAAAATATGAAAGGCAAATTAAAAAACCAATTTAAAATTAACTATATTTATCTTTTTACTAAACTTTAATAAAGTATATTTGTTTTCATATTCAATATTAGTTATTCAATTATTTCAAATTTAGGACATTAAAGCACCCTAGATTTAAAGATTAAGGTTGCATACTCTCTCATCCACAGTACGCTAAACATTAACAGACATGTGTTTCCAGAATAATTAAAAAAAGCTAGACAACGCAACCTAGCTCTAAAGCAGTAACACCGCCTGGCACTAAATGCTGCCAAATCACACCTCTGCTTTAAGTACTCCGCAAGGTTATCAAACTTGTTTTACATAATACCAAGACACACCACTTTGAAAACATGGAAAAAACATAATTTAAACATATATACAACTATAAACAAATATGATTTTATGTAACACATATAAACACATTTTACAGTTATTGAATGACAGATTTATCAAAAACTATGAAAAAAAAAAAGATAAATAAAGTTATACATACAAAATGTGCTCACAACCTTTAACAGAAAATATTCAAAATAAAAACCTAAAGACTATAAATTAAGAACATTAGAAAATATAACAATATTTATGTAACATTTTTTTACCTACTATACGTTGTTTATCAATTTTGAAAAACAAACTATTAAATGCTCTAGTTCTTGAACATGCAACATATAGTTGACCATGAGAGAAACACGGTTTTTGAGATATTTCTTTTGTCTATATGTTTATTTTCGCGTTATGTAATATATAGATGATTCCTAAAGTAAAGTACTCAAAACTAAAAAGATTTTATTTATTACAATATTTGAACAACCAAGGGACAATTTAAAGAATTATATCTTTAAATAGCAAGCAACTCGTAAATATATCTTATAAATGGTCATTATCAATCGCAGTAAGCAAAATAATCAAGTGATGAAAGACAACTAAAAAAAAATGAACACAATTGTGTTTAAGATTACAAAAAAAAAAAAAAAAGATTTAAAATTGAAACTGTTATTATTTGTTACAATAAATAGTAAAATTCATACTTTGCTTTATTTTAAAGTGTCTAATGTAAAATCAAATAATAGACATCAACACCTCTTGACACTGAATTCTGGCAAGTAAGTTTTCTGTTCATCAAGCAAAATTTCTTATATTTCAATGACAATTGATTTTATCACGCCTAGATCTATCTCTTTTATATGACAACAATTTCAAGTCACCTATACACTAATAACTTCTTTGAGTCTAAAATTATACATCTGTTATCATTAAACATATTACCAGTGATTATATTACTGTTACAACTGAATAGATAAACGTTTTATATTTTTACAACTGAAAAATATAAAACAAAATTTATTTAAATTATTTAAATTTAGCAAAGAATTTAGACTACAATACAAAGTTATTTTTACCTTCAGACACAATTTTAATGCACAAAAATAATAAATGCAGAATCTTGTATAAAAAATGAAGCAATGTCAGTCTAAAGTAATATATGTATGTATGTATGTATATATATTCAAATTTTTCTATTCTTTTTAATTTTTTCTTTGAGATAATATTTATATAGATACAGAGAAATATAAAATTTAATGATATATAGGCACATTTATGTATATAAACTTACCTGTCAAAAATTACAGTCAGTTTATTTAAACAAATTAAATTAAACAGAGAACAACTTTGATTCTCCTCGAAAGCTGAAAAACTTTTCAGCTCAAATTTGCTTGCAGACCTTGCTTATAAAACCACTTGAATAAGAAAAGCACAAAAAAAGCCTAGAAGCTACTTAAAAATGGTATATGCAACATTGACCTATAAATGTTGACTGGAGTAGATAATTTTAAAAAATTCATAAAAATTCAAAATGATTTGTTCTTCTATAGCAAATAAATACACCATAAATCTGAAGTTAAAAATGTAACATATAAGTAAATACAAAGAAAAACATATGTGAATTGAAAATCAATGTACCTGATAGAGATAAGCTGTTGTGATACCTGAGAAGTAGTTGCTAAATACTGTTATTTCATGATAAACAAATTGTATTTATAGCGAAATGATGTCTTGAATGAATTTTAGTAAATAAATAAAAGCAGTGAGTTCTAGTAATGAAACTACCTATTAATCATTTTTAACAGCTGACACCAACGTAAAGATAAGCCAAAGGTAACAACATTACGCAAAAAATTATCAAAGATAATGCTATGTGTTTTCAGAAAAGTTATTTTAAAGGCTAGGCAACACTTAGACCTAAAGCAGTAACATCGCTTGACTGGTAAGGTTGACAAATCTTGCTCTACACGTTTGCCAAGTCACACCACTTTGAAATCATGGAAACAACATTATATAAACATATATACCAATTATAGAACACAATATATTTTTTTAATGTTACTTAACATATAAAAACACCCCATTTAACAATCATGCACAAAATTAGATATAATACATTTCATACTATTAAAAAAACACATTTATATAAACACATTTATAAAACAACTATATAACATATATCACCACATACACGTATTTATTGAAATTTTTTAAACTTTAAGCATAATAAACATGCAAACGTATATGCAAACTTTTAACAACTATAAAACATCATTTATTAGCATCAATTATTTTTAATGTAACAAAGAATGCAGACTACAATGCACAACATTGTTAATAAAAATGAAGTTATGTAAGTCAGTATATATTTAGTAATAAAAAGTAAGTAATAAAAAGTAATAAAAAGTAGGTAATAAAAAGTAATAAAAAGAAGAAACAATTAAAAAACAAAATTAAAAATTTCTTATAAATACATATTTAAATACCTTAAAATGAAGCATTCAACAACACTCTTTTGACAAATTCCAGATGAAATTTTCTTAATTTTTCTATTCCTCATTATTTTTTCTGAGAATATATACATATAGATATAGAGAAATATAAAATAGACTAAAATAAACGCAAACTTATGTATATAAACTTACATGACCACAAATAACAGTCTTATTTTATTTAACTTTTCATATTAAATAAATAAATAAAATTTTATTCTCATTATTCATTCTATAAAAAAATTTTAATCTATGTTAAACTGCTCTAAAAAATAAAACAATACTTGCTTAAAATGTTCTAAAAAGACTAACGACAAAACTGAAACAGTTTACTAAAAAAGAAACATTTTACTAAAAAAACTACTTTACCAAACATTTTAGTTCTAACTTCTAAAAAATAAAAACAGGCTATAAAAATTAGAAACAATAAAAATAAGCAACAACAAACTAACAATTATTTAAATTTTTATTAAAAAAATGAACAACACTAATTCTTCTCAAAAATAAGTGTATCAGCTCCAATTTGCTTGCTGATTTTACTCATAGACCGCGTGGAATATATAACTGCGCTTAGAAAAGTCTAGAAACAACTTAAAAACTAAGAAATAGTGTATTTTACATAATGCAGAACCGTAATTAACAAAGCAAACAATAGGCATAACAATGTGTAACTATGCGCACTAATATTCATTGCCGTACTAATATTTAGATAGCATGGTTTGGATTCAATGATATTAGTACATTAAATTTTATTTCAATGATATCATTAAATTTTCTTGATCTATGGAATGCTATCATGGAAAGAGATCAATAAATAAAACAAAAAAAATGTTGGTCAGTCTTTAAAAAACCTTTAAAAAACCAATAGCTCTAATACACCTGCAACACTACGCTGTGACTTCAGTATGTTATTTAATGCATATAATGCAACATTACAAGTCATGAAAAATAACTGCATCAAATGTCTATCAGCAATTTTATTGCTTATAGTTAACAACATGAAAAGACTGCATTAATATCAGTTAAGTTCTTTTTAAAATTTGTTATAACACAGCAGGTACCGGAAAAAGAAAGTCAAGTAAAACTTGCCAATACCTAAAAAAAGAAATAAAAAACAATAAATATATATATATATATATACATATATATATATATATATATATATATATATATATATATATATATATATATATATATATATATATATATATATTTATATATATATATATATATATATATATATATATATATATATATATATATATATATATATATATATATATATATATATATATATATATATATATATATATATATATATATATATATTGAGGTCGGCAAAAATTTCGGAAGGGCAAAATGATTTGTCTTAGCTTTTAGTGAATTATTAGCTTTTTAGTGAATTATTACGTTTCCAAAATTATTAATGATAAAGGTTAGGCAACACCCAGACCTAAAGCAGTAACATTGCTTGAAACTAAACGCTGCCATGTAACACCTCTGCTATAAGCAGAGATACTTGGCTGGCAAGTTTGACAAATCTTGCTCTGCTAAGTCACACTACTTTGAAAACATGGAAACAACATAATATAAACATATATACCAACCATAAAACACAGTATATTTATTTAACCTTATAAAACATATAAAAACACCTTATACACCAATTATATACACATTAGATAAAATACATTTAACACATATAACTAAAACACTATTATAAGACAATTATATAACACATATTACCACAAACACATATTTATCAAAAAGTTATTAAACTTTAAATATAATATAAACATATATGCAAACTATAAACATTTATAACTTGAATTGTACAAAATTTAAAAATGACATAAGAAAATTTAAAAAGATTCATATATATATTCATATATAAAAATACATATCTCGTAATAAAATATTGAATTATAATCATATTTAGTTTAAATTAAATACTTATTAAATAAAAAAACAAATAAAAGAAATGCAATCCTCATAATAAAATTTGACCTTTAAAAACAATAAAATCTCATTGTTAGCTCAAAATTTTAATTTATTTTTTTAAATTTTCTAAAAAAGAGCAAAAAAAAAATACTAGCAGAAATGTCAAAAAAATAATAATCAACATAATGGAATAAGCAAGGTGTAAAATAATAACATAATGTAATAAGCAAGGTATAAAATGATAGGATTCAATTTATATTGAACTATATTAATTTAGGACTTCTTAAATCTTATTTTTCTAAATAAATAAATTTGTAAATAGTAATAAACAATTTTATGATAAAGTATTAGTATAACTCTTTTAGTGCAAAAAACTCTTTTGGTGCAAAAAATAGTTAGGCCTCATCCATACCCCTAATTTCTTTCTAAAAAATAAAATATAAGCTCAATAAAAATAAAACTGTTGAAAATAAGCCATAAATAAAGCTAAAAGAGAGGCCAAAACAAACAAAATATAAACCATTTTAAAAGTTAGAAGGGGTGATCCTTTCTACTTTTTATCAAATAAAAATTTAATTTTTAGTTTGCTAAACTATTTTCTATACTTTTTTTATAATTTGGTCTTAATAAACTAATAAATTATATATATATATATATATATATATATGCATGTTAAATTATTCATCGCCCGATGGTACCAGGTGACTGAATTTTGTGAAGGGCAACTAATAATATTCCTCTGATGCAATAAAGTCGCCTGAAAGTGCAACTATTGATTTTTGTTTCCAGTTTTCATTTTTTTTTTTTTTTAATTTAAGAATTCTATAAAAAGAAAAATAACTAAATTTAAAGTAATAATACTATATTTTGAAAGTCACAGTGCCAAAATAGTTTTCTGCATTTTCTATTATTAATTAGAACATAATAAAATTGTATGAGTGTTTAAACATTTAAAAAAATACTTTCTAATTAAAAGCTAAGTAGTTTTATTGTTTAAACAAAAAATACTATTTTATTTTGATTTTTTCACGCATTTAATTTAATGATATAGTATAAAAGTAAAAGAACTAAATTTTTCGGAAAAAAACAAACAAACTTTGATAGGCCTTGTTAAGAAGGGTTACAGCTCACATTTTACAAACGCATTCAGTAGATTTATGTTAAGCAAAAACTTTTTTTTTTTTTTTTGAATATTTAAATTATCTTTTAATATTGTTTAGGTAAAGTTTGTTAAAGAAAATATTAGGTTGTAAAAAAATCATTTCACCACAACTGAATTTTTTTAAGAAACAAATTATTTTATTAAAAAAAAAAATTTATAATTTTTTAATTATTATATTAAGATAATAAAAGACTTCAAATTAAATATTGTTTAAAAAATTTAAATTAAGTTTTGAAGGAATGAAAAAAAGTTTCGCCATTTTTATTAAAGAACTTTTTTTCTTATCATATGCTGATTCATTTCATAAAACATAATTCTCTCTATCATAGATTATAATATGCAAAAGCAAATTAACAACTTTTATTTTCTTTTAAAAAGGGAGAGGTGCTATTTTTTAAAAAGAATTCTTTTCACAAATGTTTTTAAAATTTTTTGTTTCTTATTAATTCAATGTTGTGTAAGGTTCTTTTGATGTAATACATTTATGAGCATTTATAAATACAGTATTGGTAACTGATAAAATCTATTTATAAATTGTTTATAATCTTTATTAAAAGTACTACATTAAATACGTGAAAATTAAAATAAGTATATAAGTGGTGATAAACAAACAAAAGATTATGTTAAGTATAAGATTATTTTAAGAAATAAATTATAAGAAAACATAAGCTTTTTCAAATACCGAATTCTATCAATTTCTTTTGTTATTAGTTTAAATAATTTTTAATGTAGTTTAAAATTGAATTTAATAGCAGCGCGGCACATTAAAATACTTTCAAAATATCAATAGTTTTCAGGCTCCTTCAACAATTAAGATAATAATAATTACAACTCATTAAAATAATTTTTTATATTTGTCAATACTTTGTTGTTTTAAAAAAGAGCACCTATTTTTTTATTATAAAATAAGCACTTAATTCATGTGAAAAAACTAATGGTGCATATATCGGCATGTGCTTAATCAGAAAGTAGAAAAGTTATTTTCAGTCGCCTTTCTCGCGACTGACCAAAAGTCAGAGTGTACACCCTTAATATATATATATATATATATATATATATATATATATATATATATATATATATATATATATATATATATATATATATATATATATATATATATATATATATATATGTATGTATATATACACATGCATATACATATATGTATGTAGACATACATAGATGTATGTATGTATGTATGCATGCATGTATATGAACTGTATATTGTTATTATCATTTTCAAACTGCTACAGAACCACAATATATATCCATACCCACCTCATCATTTTGTTAAACACCAGCAGCGTTAAACAAAACACTGGATGGAGATAGTGAACTTGCAATGTGTTGTTGATTCACTAAGATACAAAAATTATAGGCTAATAATTTATAAAAATGTTACTAAAAATAAAAGAATTAAAATATGTAATCCTATTAACAATTAAAGTAGACTGACATATTAAAAGCCTAATAATGTTACAAGTTTTTTAATAAAAACAAACTAATATTATGATAAATAGTTTATATTTAACTAACCAAAAAAAACTTTTATTTTTAAAAACTTGAATGTGAAAGTTTTTTTCTCTTCGTTAAATGTTGAAGGTGTTTTTTTCTCTTCGTTAAATGGCAATCCTGGGATTTCGTACAATTTGTTCACCCCAGGATTTCGGGATCGTCAAATAAAAGTAAAAGTTAATATAGTTTAACCTTATAGTTGTAGTTAAGTAATTTGTACATTTGGTATAGTAGCTGTTTGCTTGTGTAACTGTTTATTCTCTTTGCAATGTTTTCCTTTTAAAACTCTCTCTTTCTGTATTTTATCAAAAATATAAACTCAAAAAATATTTACTTGTCTGTAAAATGTGTACGGCTCGCTAATTTAGTTACGAGAGTAAAAAATTGCACTCGTCTTAAAAATTTGGGATGGAGAAAACTAATAATGGTTTACTTGATTTTATATTAAATTTTTTTTATAAAAAGTTTTTGTTAAAGATTCTTGGTTGGTCAAGGAAAAATTCAAATATCTTTAATTGCATTTTTTCAACCAAGGTAAATGTTAAAGTTATACTTCAATTAAAAAACTCATTTTTTTCATATTAACTAACGTCATTCTGTTGAAATTAGAGCACAAATTGTGTAATAAATACAAATTGATTATGAAAAACGTTGTTAATTTAATTTTGTAAAAGCATTAGTTTTTTATTTAATTTCGAAAAAAATATTTCTAAAAATGTTTTGAACAGGAAATAGGTTGCTTATTGTTAAAAACAAAATAATCACTATTCACATAAAAAACTCGTTATTTCATTGTTTTAATGTTTTAATGATGCGAAAACGTTATGAATTTATATTTTAATTAAATGAATGAAACAATGAAAAAAATGAAAGTTTATGAATTTCTTTCAAATAAATTCGATGTAATAATAATAAAAAAATTGACTGTAGTATTAACTTTAAGATGAAGACAATAACAAAGAAAATAAATAAAAAATAAATTTATTCTTTAAAACAAGATCATTAAGAACTAGGTGAAAAAAAAAACACAATCAGATGCGATCAAATTATAAGTATTTAGGAAGTCGAAAGAATTTTAAATGTTTTGTCAGGCAGTGCGCTGCTAAATAATTTTAAAATATTTATCGTCTTGAGAACGCTGTATAACAAATTAAAAAATTAATAAAATTGTGTGGAACACCCATATCCAAAAATTAAAGATCGCTCCCAATAACTTAATGGCGAGCACACATAATTGCGCTCGCTAAAAAGTTTTACGGGCGCAAAACATCGCGCTGGACAATTTTCTTCATGCCAAGGCCTGATATATATATATAAAATAAAAAATATATGATAAAATTAAATTAAGGTATGTTTTCTATTAAAAACTTTTGCTCTTTCCAACAGCAAGCGCCTATGTTTCATTTATTTTTAATAATATACTAGTTTTAATATTATACTACATATAATATATTCAAAAGTGTGCGCGATTTTAACTCCATTTTTATATCCATTCGTTTTAATTTCAAACGTGTGAGTGATTCAATTTCCATTTTTATTTCCACTAATTTAATTTCAAATGTGTGATTTATGAAAATGCGTGATTTACGAAAGTTAACGTCAATTTAGATTAATAAAGTTATCAAAAACAGGTTTATTAAATTATAAAATTTTCTTAGCGTCTATTTAATTAATGAAGTCATGCATGTTTATATTATTTTTTAATTGTTATTTTTATTTATTTGGTGTTACCATTTTAAGGTATTGTTTTATAATTGAAAATACTTAGGTTCATTAATTTTTAAGTCTTAGATAAGTTTTAATACAAAATTTAGTTAAAACATGATTTTACCTCATTTTAGAGGTTCATTAATGTATTTTATGTTTTAGTTATATTACCATTAATGTATTAAATATTTTAGTTATATTATCATTAAAATAATCATTTTTAAGTGTTTGATGAGTGCTAAAAAAGTATTCAATTGCGTTTTTTACTATTCAATCCTGGGGACAAATTTCTCAATCCCGAAACCCCGGGATTAAAAATTTCCAGGATTTTTGCTATCCCTAGGTCAAATGACTTTTTAAAACCAAGCAAATTAATATTATGTAACAAAACTGTCCAGTCTACTAAAGATGGTTTTCAACTTGTGTTTATATTAAGAATTTTCACACAGCTTAACCGGGACTCCGGTAATTCATAGGCGAGATCTTGCCTCGGCAGAGTGAATAATTTTACATATGAATGCAATGTTAAAATTGTATTAGTTTCAAAGGAGAGACGATCTTGGTAGTTTTTCTATAGCAGTTAGGCAGGATGATTTTTATCCATATGGACAGCCCCTAATATAAACTTGAAAAACTTTTTATTAATGTTTTTAAAGAATAACTGCAAAAGGGAAAATCCCAAATTTTATTTAAATAAACTTTTTTGTATTGTTTTCAAAAGGTTTTTTTTTCAAAAAATTAATCAAAGAGGCGCATGTTTCAGAGAGGATGTTTCAAAGAGACGCATGTTTCAAAACTTTTCATGTTTCAGAGAAATAAAATCATTAAAAGTTTTTTCTTATATATATTTTATTTTTTATTTTTTTTGAATTAAATTTTTAAATCCTTAATTTAAATTAATTCATTTTCAAAATAATAGTAAAAAAAAAGTTTGATAAAATTATGCATAACTTCTTTTTTTAAAAGTAATTTACATACTACATTACATAAGAAAATGTTTGCCTTTTTTATTTTAATTATTTTATTTAAAATTTTAATAATTTTTCTTCTTTTGCCTTCATAACAAAATGTTTATGATTGTAGTTCAAAAACACAAATCTTTAACTCATACTGGCAAAACCTTTGGCGTAACATCATTTGTAGGTGTTACACTTAACAAATTTTTTATTTTTAAGATTGAACTTTGTTTTTTGCTAACAAATTGAACTTTGTTTTTTGCTAACATTTTTACATAGTATAGTATATTAATGTTGTTTACATGGCTTTGTGAAAAATTAATTGTATAATTTGAGTTAATCCCAAGTAATTATTTTTAATAAAAATTTTAATTGTAGTTGGCGAAACTAAAGCTAAATTATGCCAGAAACAGCGATTTTCTTCAAATTCATAAAACAAAGTTTCAAATAAGCAATTCTCTTCAAAGTTTTGAAAATTTTAGACAAAATAACCAAAATAAAAAAATAAAATATTATATATATATATATATATATATATATATATATATATATATATTTATATATATATATATATCGCTACTGATTTGGCAACAACACGTAACTGACAATCAATACATTTTTCAGGAGCAACTAAAAACTAATTTATTTCTGTTTAAGACATTATTAGGTAATATTTTTAATTCATATAGTTTTACTTTCAGATGCTATTCTATTATATAACAAATTTTATTAATTTTTGTGGTTATTCATTTTTTTATTGTAGTTACGGGTTATTACATTTCAAAAGTTATATACGTGGTATTGTTACTTGTAGATACGTGTTTTAAAAAATATTTATTTGTTAACTTACGTGGTATTGTAACTCAACAAAATAATTTTTTAGATATTAAATTATACAAGGTATTGTATTTTTTCTTAATCACAATCTTTTATTAAGTTTATTTGGGTGTAGAATAACATAAAAAAAATAACAAAATAAAAATGACAACTTATAAGATTTCAACAAAATAAAATAATAATAACTTTTTAAAATAACTAATTTTTCAACTTCTTTAAATCATAACAAAATAAAATTATAATTAATAACTTTTTAAAATAGTATAAAATGTTTTTTCTTATTACATATTTAAAAAAAAACCAGTCTTATTGTTTTCATTAAAATCACAAATTACAGTATACATACAAATAGTTAACAATAGGTAACAATGTTATATTCCTTTGTTTTTTCTTTGTTTTAATGTGTCTGCATGTGGTAGACTGTCATAAAAAGCATGGGTGTCAACAGGCAAGACATGCTTAAGCTTCTGTAAATCTGTCCACTTGGATAGAGTCAATGGAATTTGTTTTGCATACAGCTTAGGATAATGTTCTATAAGCTCAAAATGTTTGTTTCTTGGTAATGTTAATGGTAAATAACATGAATCATTAAAATTAAGTTTATAATAGATCATTTGAGTTTCAGGGTCATATTTAAGAGCTCTGATGTCTCTAACTTCAGGATCACCCTTTTATTTTCCTGGTCTGATTGATTTATATGTTTGGTTTATTTTATAGTCATTGAAAAATGTATGATCAAGTAATGTTGCTTGGTATGGGCAAGAAGTGGTTCTAGCTTCTTTAGTTATTCTTACATAATCTGAAGGAAGATGAATGTCCTTGTTTTTTAACTTGCGCTCTATAGCACTATGTACACTATCACAGGGTATTTGAGTGTGACCTTTAACTAGGAATTTTTGTTCAATAACGTCCATAGTGAAAGTGTAGTTTTCTTGGTTATTTTGCTTTTTCAGTATCACTTTTTAATTGTTCTCTGGCTAGATCTTTATTTAATATGTGTTCCTGATACTCATTTTCTGTTACTTGATTTGTTTTATATGAACAGCACAGATCACATTGATCTTTCCTGGGTTTAAAGATGGAAAATTTTTTTGATTTTATAAATTTGTTAAAGCATGCTCTACTTACTGGTGTATATTTTACATGTTTTGCTTCTTGGACATACAAGCTGTATAATTGTTGCTTTGATTCAAATGGTCCTTCTAAGTAAAGCCGTTTAGTTCTTTTTCTACAATAGTGGCTTTCCATTTTTGGAAGTTTATCAAACCACTTAATAAAATGATCATACCTTACTGTAAATGCAATTTTGTTCATTTGTTCATTAGTTTCAGGATCTTTATTTTTGACATTTTTTTTATATATTTTAGGTGAAAGGTTATTAGATTTTTTTACCCAGTTGTGAACCTACATAAAACGACTATAAATAAAATGTCAGTGTCATGCAGTGTACACTATTTTATTATTAAATCTATAATTTCGAAAATAAAACATACAAAATATATAATACCTATTAACTTAAAATGCAGTCCACAGACTAATGTTTAAAAAGGCATTAATGCCTATAATGGCAGTATTGTATTGCTATTTTAGTAACATATCTGTCTTGCAGTTACGTGGTTTTAAAATCAAATATTTGATACGTGGTATCACTCAAACAAGTTTTAGCGGGAAATAAATGATAATATGTTAAACTAACCTCAATTAAATTATATTCTCCTTTAAAATACGAATCCAATGATACCAAAACGTCAATTTTGAAAAAAATGTCAGATACGAGTTATTGCCAAATCAGTAGCAATATATAATATCCAACACTGGTGTCAAAATGGTACTAGTGCACTGTTCAGGTTTGCAGGCATCATTCCAGACTTTAAAATCACATGTTAGAATTAGGTATTTAATTATTTCAAAGAACGGAAACTTATTGAAACTACCCAACACAGTGCGAATGAGGTTCCTGGCATTTAATTAAATCAAAGAATTGATTTAAAAAAATTAGCAATATTTTTAGGAAAATAACTCATTAAATTTTGCTATTCAAATTTTTATGAATTTGTTTACTGCTCCTAAAATTGATCTAATTTTTCTTACTTTTAATTCATCTTGTTTTTTTCAATCAACTTGTTTCTTCATGCAGCCTTGTTTGTCAAGGTATGTGTCTCTTAGAGTTGAGAGAGGATTGTAATTACAACTTAATTAGCTTCACCGACTGTAGTGGCTTTTTTTTCCTTGGTGAGTCAAATTAACTTAAAAAAAAATCCAGCTAAATAAGTTTTCTGTCCTGTTCCAATGCTAAGCAAATAATACCAAGCATAAAAATCATTGCTGAGAGTGTTGTTGAGTTAGCAACAGGCACAAAAATATCTTTGTTTATTTAGTCTTACAAAATAGACTATTGATGTCTTATTGAAGTAGGTATCTGTAGAGGTTTTAGCATATTCATTGAACTAAGGTTTAGTCTGGCACTGGGTAGCAGTGTTTTCTTTGCTACTGATTTGTGAAAAATTATATAAAATTTTAAATACAGCAAAGTTGGCATTTAAGCAAATATGCTTTCTGTAACTGAAATTTTCACAAGGTCATTTTTCCCAATAATTTTTTTAAATTTTTTTCTTTTTAATTCATTTAAATTAACTTTTCCGAATATAAGAAACTCCTTTTGGTAAGAAGTTAATTGATGTAAATTCTGTTTTAAAAAGTTTACTGCAAGTTAAGAGTTTATCTGACATATCTGAGATATACAAAAATATTAAAAACAAGTTTTGTTGGAACCATCTGCAAGATTATAATGAAGATTATTATTCAGCCTATATAAGGAAGATAAATTAAGCTGGAGCAGTAAGTTTATTCCTTAACTGAACACTGAAGTATATAAATTCATCATTATTATATAGTTTGATTTGATGTTTTAAGTACGATGTACGATATGTATTAAGACTTTTATTATGAAATGAAGGCAAAAAAAACTTTACCCCGCCACTCAAAGTCTAAAATACATCATCAAACCTGAGCAACGATTAATTCAACGAATGAACATACTGCTCCAGCTTAATCTATAACTCTGTTCTTTTTTTTTCCTAGTAACTCCCAACTTAATAGTGGTTGCTTGCAGCCTTGTTGGGAGTGAATGCAAATAAAAAAAAAAAAAAAAAAAAAAAAATTCCAACAAAGCTATATTGTTGTCTTTTTTACTATTTAAAAAAAAATTGATACATTTATATTGCCATACGGCACTTCGGATAACGTGTATATTGGCAGTACTTGCACAAAAAGAGTAAAGTCTACCATTAAACCTATTGTAAGTTTTAGATACTGGACATCAAATGCAGAAGGTATAACACTCACATTTATTTGTGAACACAATCTATTATAACCAATATCTTTAACGGGCCATATGATTGAGTACACAAAGGAAATGTGTAAAGGTCATCGTGTTTTAAAAAACTTGAAAATGTTCAGAGCAACTGCTTTTTATAAGTTGTGAGAAGGATTAGGTGACACTTTTCATGCTGAGCTTGTTTTTGATATGAAAATAGTATTTCCCTTTAACATAAATGAGTGCTTCTTGGCAAAAAATTAGAAAGTGCTTAGTATACTCAAAGCATATTTTGTGACAAAGTTAATAAATTTGTATTAAAGTACTATGCATCATTATCGCTTGTTATGGTAAATGCCAAAAGTCTTTTTAATGCTGTTATTCATTTGTTTAACAAACACATAATTCCATTAAGTAATCTAGTTTCCAATTTATCAAATTCTACCAATTACACGAGGGGAAAAACTGTTAGAAATAACTATTTGAAATCCTGACTTCAAATCATCATTTTTTAAGACCTTGCTAAAAGCATCAGTTTACTAAATGAATTTTACATCAGTTTACTAAATATTATCAATCATCAGTTTACTAAATGAATTTCTTTTTAACAACTCTTCATTAAAATTCCTGCGATCGACCCAATGTTTCAATATCACGAAATTACAGAAGGAATGTTAAAAAAACTCCCAACTTTCTTTCCCACTGTAGATATAAGTAAAGTAGTATTTAATTCAGAAGCTATGCAGCTTCAGATAGATATAGCGTTTCAACCCGTATTTGCTGATGGAAAACCGGCACGTTTTGACTTTTAGTGGGTAGAAATTTTTAAGTGTAAAAAATATTAGGGGCTTAGTAAAATAATTAAAGCATGTCGATCAAATCACGAGCAAGTATTTAGTAGTCCTTACGTTGGGCAATTGTTAAGCATGATTAACATTATAGTTAACAAAAAGAAAAACTATCTTTATACTTCAACATACTATGCTATAACTTCAGTTAAGTATCAATTATTAGGAAACAAGACTACAGCACAAGGGTATTTCAAAAGATGAGATATATTGCATGAACCAGTTAACAAAAACATTTGTGGTCATTAGCAAACTGCAAGCAAACGATATATTAAAAAAATGGAATTCCATCAGAAAACAGAAAAATTGAAGAACAGTTTTTGAGTATAAATTCAACATAGAAAAAAAAAAAGCCTCACATGAACCATGCAAAATAGTTAAAGAATCTAATATTTCTGGACATTTTATACTTAAAAAATAAATAAATAAATATATTTCTGGACATTTCATACTTAAAAAATAAATAAATTATTACAATTTGCAGGTTGTTTACAGTAAAACTGAGATATTGTATTTCATTTTAGAGAATTTTAGAGAAACATTATTCAGTAGTTTTTAGTTACTTTATTTATCATTTTACCAACGTTCCAGAATTTACCTACATACCTTTGTCAGTATGTTAACTGTATATTTTTCTTGGATTTTCCAGAATTTTTTAAAAAATAATTTCCGGGATTTTCAAGAAAAAAAATCACATCATATAATGAAAAACTCATCAATGCTGCTACAGAAATAAAAGAGTTTTATTAGATTTGCAAGACTTCTTGTCTAATGCTAAACAGTTTAATTTGCCTCAGTGACTTAGCCAGATAGAACAGATAGATTTAGCTAGTGATTTTGGACTTTTTAAGCAAGCAGCAGAATTATTAGTGTCTTGATTAAAGGAAAAAAATCTACTTTGCTTTGCAAAAGTTTTTAATTTAGAAGAAGAGCAAAAATTTTTCAGAAATCAATTTATTTGTTTACTGTCTTGATATTTCAGGTTTCCTAATACATATGGGTATTTCTGTATACAATCCAACAGAATAGAGATTTTTTATCAATAGCTCAAAACAAAGTTTCAAATGCATTATTTTACATAATAGCAATATATTTGGTTCTGTACCTATTGGTCATTCTGTTTATTTGATTTTTCTATAATACAACATGTTCAATCTCACTGCGACATAAATTTTTAGTTTATAAATTTGGTACTGACACGTCCTTAGCATCTGCCATTTGTGTGTCCAATTAATAACTAATTTTACTATTATCAGCAAATGTTTTTATTTTAAAGTTTGGCATAACATGCAACTTTAATATTTCTACTTTTGTGTTTTTCAAGTAATGATATAGACAATTCATTATTCAATATATATTTCTGAAATAGTTATTACACTTTATTGATATTTACAAATAGTAATGTTAAGTAAAAACTTTGCTGTAGTTAATAACATTATTAGTAAGAAAAGTTACTATTATAATTGTAATCAGTAACAACCTTAATAGAATTAATAAGAATGGAGGTAGTAGTATTAATAGTGATAAGAGTGATAACAAAATTAATAATAAAGTTAATAACAATGATAATAAGGTCTCCACGAGTTCTTCTTTTCTCTAATGATTCCGGGTTTACAATTTTAATTCTGTTTTCATATTGCTTTTTTTTTTTTAAGATGGGACCATTTTTGTTGCTCTTTTTTGAACTTTTTCCAAATGATCTATATCTTGTTGTTGGTTAGGATTCCAAATTGAGACAGCATAGTCTAAATGTGGCCTTACAAGCGATGTATATAATAATTTCATAGTGCAGACATCCAAATTTCTAAAAGCTTTATTAACCATTTCCAAAATCTGGTTTGCATTATTTGCTGCTTTTATGACTTGGTTGTGCCATTTTAGTTTATTTGTAATAGAAATACCTGTCTCTTTCTATTTCTGTTTCTTATGTTAATAATATATATATATATATATATATATATATATATATATATATATATTCTAAAATGTTCAAATTTTTTCTATACACATTGTAGCAAAATTAACTTTTGACTACTTGCCTGATGATTGTGGTAACACATGAAGCTTTAAGTCGCAATATAATATTATAAATATTAGCATTTAGCTAATTCCTGATACTGCGGGTAACAGTAATATATATACTATATATATATATATATATATATATATATATATATATATATATATATATATATATATATATATATATATATATATATATATATATAGTATATACTTAATAGTTTAAATTATATATATATATATATATATATATATATATATATATATATATATATATATATATATATATATATATATTTAGCATAATGACACCTCAAAATTTATGAACAGTACATCCAGGTCTGCAACATGCAGCAGCTTAATGTCTGATATTTCAGTTATTCAAAAGAGTGACAGTAATATTGATAGTAAGTTACAATTTAATATATTTATAATATTCTTTGTATATGTTATTTATGGATGGACGTTATAGTATGAAATATAACTAGTGTTATTATAAGCAGCTGTTCTCAAAAACAATCACTAGTTTGACTATTCAAACTAAATTCTTTTTGGTTTAAATTGACTAATTATTTAAAAATAAAAAATTACATAAATTTGAAAATTAGAATAATTCAAATAACCAGACTACTAGACTTACCTCTGTAGTATAAAAAAGCTTTAAAATTATTCAAATATTTAATAATCTTGTATTTAAAGAAAAATATAATTAGATTTGATCTTCATATTTCAATTTTTGATAGTTAATTAGTTTTTCACTAAGGTTTTGTCTTGTAAAAGGTGCTATTTAATGCTATTTAAGTTAAAACATTAAAGTGGTCTGGAAATTAGTTTTTTTTTTTTTTAATTCATTGAATTTAAGTTTATATCTCTCATAAATTTAATCATGTTTATATTTCTATATTTATATTGCTCGTTTAGATTTTCAAATAAGCGTTATCTATTGGTTCTATGATTTTTATATGGCTATTATACATTATATAGAATTTTATATATAAGTTGAACAAGAGGTTCTCTTATTTTCTTAGTAAGGTGAAAAAGCTAATTGTTAACAGATGTACTCCAACATAACAAGAAGACGTTGTTCCCCTTAACATAAATTCTAAATGGTTTTTGTTCATATAATTAATTGCAATAAACTACAGTATTGAAAGTGTTGTTACACACCTTAAAACTATGCCTTAAAAATGCTTGCTCTCTGTTTGATTGTCTACATCAAATATTTTAAATGTTTTCTAATAATTTTTAACTCACTTCTATTAATTCAACTAAAACTTTTTCGAACCATGTGTTTTCTTGATGGCAAAATTATATTTGACCATTTATTATTGATTTTTAATATATAGCTAATTATTTTTTTTTATACACAAGTGTCATAGAAATATACAAGTGTCATAGAAATACACAAGTAAGTGTCATAGAAATACACAAGTAAGTGTCATAGAAATACAAATTTAACTATAGCAAAAACTAAAATTAAAAGTAAAAAATAAAAATAGTTTCAAGAAAAATTTTTTGTATTATTTGTTTCATGTATTTTTTGTAGCAATAAATCAAAAAAATTTTTTGTTGATTACTATTATTTAGTTATATTACTTGTTTCTCATTTTTAAGTTTTATCAGTTATTGATGAAGAAATTCGTCAGCGAATAGCTGATAACACAACAGTTAACTTAGAAAATCATGGAAAAAACATTCAGTATTCAATTTGGATTTCATTCATGGAAATCTATAATGAGCTCATGTATGATTTATTTGATCCAAGTTCTATTGTAAAAGGGAAAAAAAGAACAGCTTTGAAACTTGGGGACGATAAAAATGGAAACCCATATGTTAAAGGTAATTTTATTTTTATTCTTCTTGATAGAAATAGGTTGCAATCATATGGGTATTAGTATTTTATTTTTAATTTTAGACCTACGTGAAGTTTGTGTCAACTCATCTGATGAAGCGTATAAGGTATTACCTGCTTTTTTTTTTTTTCGATTTTTTTAAAACTCAGTATTGCATGAAAGTGTTTTTTGCTAAAATTTTAAAAATACCATTTTTTTAAATTTACACTCTGTTCTGTTAAAACAAAACAAATGAAATATTTATAGTTTTACTTTCCACAAAAAAAGGCGTACACTTTTTTCAAAACTTTGGGTTAAAAAAAAGAAAAGTTGTTTACATGATTTTATTGAACATTTTTTTGATAAAAATTGTTTGAGACAAAACTTATTTAATTAAGCCATACAGTAATATTAGAATTAAAGAATAGAAAATTAGAATCAAAAAATTAAAAGTTTGTAGAACTTTGAATAATAATACAGTTGGTATTATTTAAAAATATCAAGTAAAATACCATAGTAGTGATTTATTGATGTGATATTCTATATTTTATTTGTATTTAAAATTAGTATTCTTGATTTTATTTGTAGTTAAAATTGGTATTCATGATTTTTCAAGGTGTATAATTTATATATAAGAGATTTAATTTTTATTTTTTTATTTTTATTTAATTCACTTTCAACAAGGCTGCAAGCACTTACTATTAATTTAGGAGTTACTAGAAAACAAAGAATTGAGTTTAAAAGCAAGGAAACAGTTGAGAGAAGGCTTGCAAAATTAAAGGTTTTATCAGTCAGGAAAACATGAATATGTGAGAGAATTTTAAAGCATTGAACTACATTGAAAAAAACTAGACAAATAAATATTTTAAGAGCATAAAGGGGCATACAGTAAAAGGATGCGACTTAGCTGAATGAAGAGTCACACAAGATTGCATTTAGGTTGATAAAACTATAGATGATAGCTCCTTTGAGCAGTCACCATGATAGTCAACAATACAATGCCTTTTTGGATCTGATATAGAAGAAAAAGAGCATTATTAAAAGAACCAGCCCAAGTATGACAACAATATTCCATACAGATACAAATAAAAGATTTGTAGAGTAGAGAATGAAATCAGGAGTAAGATAATGGTGAGCTCTATAAAGAGAAGCAATTATTGTGATAGTTGTTAGCAGTATACAGCTGGGTTTTGCTGGAGTTAAAATTCACAAGGGAATGCCAGCCTTAAGCTGTTGCAGAAAAGAGATGACTTTTATATTTTAGTTTAAAAAAATGATTTGATAATCTCAAAAGTTTGCTCAAATAAACCATATGAAACAAGCTTATGGAGAAGACCAGCATGCCAAACTTTATCAAAAGGTTTAGATGTCAAGAGCAATAGCTCTTATTTCGTTGGCCCCATCTAATGCATAAAAGAGTCTTTCAGTTAGAGCAATTAACAAATTTAAAAGTTTGTTAGTTAAATTAGTTATAAGCATTTTGATAAAAATGTTTTTACAAAGTTAAATGTTAAAAATATTAATTTAATAAATATTCATTAATATTATTAATGAATGAATTGCAGTATATAAATAAGTGTTAATAACTATATATATATAGTTTATAAATAATAACGAATAAAAATTGTTAAATAAAAAGTAATCGTAATAAATAGTTTATAAGAAACAATTGAATTGAAAAATAAAAAATGGAGAAACTGTTTTTTTTTACTAGCAGACATGAAAAACTGGCAAGAATTTCTAAAATGTAACTGTCATGATCTTGCGAACATTTAGTTATTGACTTAATTGTGATAGTTGTGTGGCTTATGAGTGGAGTGATAGCTTTGCAATTATTGTTGTAAACAATAAATATAAACATGTTGTATATATTCTTTAGTTTAAAAAGCAGCAAATACATCACATACAGACTCATATTCTGTACTGAATACAATTTGTTTACCTAATTGGCCTGTAACTTACTGAAATCCTATACCTGCAAACGTTTTTATTGAAATTTCATGATGAAAATAATTTAGAAGACTTGTTTCAGGTTGAAAATAGTTTTGACATCAAAAAAGTTTTAATGCAGCAATATTTAAGTTATTTGATTATAATATTGTATAAAGATATAAAATATTTTAAACAATGTTTGTCATAAAAAATATTTTTTATTTAGCTTTTACGTCTTGGTCAGCAAAATCGTCGCATGGCTGCAACTAAATTAAACCAATCATCAAGTCGAAGGTATTCATTTTTTAAGCAACTTTTTTAGTAGTAGCCTAAAATATTATTGTTATTTTTATTTATTTTATTACATAGATTTCTCTCAAAAAACTTAACACTAGTGCTGTCATGTATATCCATCTCAAAATAGGATAAAAACTATCTAGCATTCTTAATAATGGCAAAAGATAAAATTCATTAGTTTGAATTTTAAACTGGTTCCAAGCCTTCCAAGGAAACACGTTTTGTTTTTTATCTTGTATGTCCACGCATGAGTATTTTATTTTAGACAACTTGGTTACAGCCGTTTAGATGTTGTATTATATTAAGTGTTGCTGAAAAAGGTTTTAAAAACAAAGAAAGCAAAACTAACAAAGTAGGAAGTTAAAACAAACTTTAATAGCAAGAAAAAAAAATTAATAATTCAAATAATTTGTGTACTGTTTTTATTTTTGTTTCTTTAGAGTGGTTATTATTTTCAGCAACGAAAAATAAGTCAATACAAAAAAAAAAAAAAAATTTTTAGTTGACATTAAAAAGGAATGATTTTCCTTTATTTTATTTGTTTTTTTTTAAAAGCAAAAATATATATTGCCATTTGTTTGTAAATTATATTTTTATTATTTTAATGTAACAAGTATAAATAATCCTTATAAGAAAACATCTATGCAATGCATGTATATACTTTTATGTATAACTTTTTGTATTATACAATAATATTTATTTGTGTCTTGTATATATGCACGTTTTGCTTATTTGGATAAGGCATTAACTTCATACGCGGATTGTCCGTGGTTTAATTCTTACACCTGCCTAATTTTTTTTTTTTTTTAATAACCCTGGTCATATGTTGGCTTTGTAACCACTTATCTTTTCTTATTTGTACATAAAAAATCTTTTTGTTGTATGTTTTGAATGATACACATCTCATCACATTCAAATTATACCATTTAAGCCTTTCAGTGTATTTTCTAAGTAAGGCGCACACACATATATACATAATTTTTAAGCTTCAATTAGGTCATGCCGTCTTAATTGTTTCATATTAACTTTCTTTTCCTGTTTTTTATCCGCAATTTTTGACGTGTTTCTTTTTAAGATTTGGCTGTGTGTGTGTGTGTAAAAAAAAAAATTAAGGAAAAGGTGGGTCTCGAACCACTAAAATTCCCTTTACAAAGTCAACACCTTATCCAAATAAGCTAAACGTATGTACAGATCCAAAGAAATAAGTTCAATTATATAATAATAAATATAAAAGTAATAATAAAAAGATAAAATTAAAATTATAAAAGATAAAAATAAAGTTAAAAGAAAAAATACCAAAAGTATGCGCTTGCATTACATAGACGTTTTCATATAGGACGATATACTTGTTACATTAAAGTACTTATTCCATCAAAGTTATACAAATATATTTTAAAATCACATTGCAATTTATATTTTTGCTTTCCTCTTTAAAAAAATAAAAGTAAAATATAGGAAAATCATTCTTTTTAATGTAGACTTAAAACTGTTTTAATTTTGTTGCTGAAATTAACAACCACTCTAAAGAAAAAAAAAACAGTAAACAATTATTTAAATTATTAAGTTATTTTTATTTTTTTCTATTTAAATTTCCGTTTATTTCCTATTTTGTTAGTTTTGTTTTTTTTGTTTTTGAAACTTAGTTTTTTCGGCAATGATCAATATAATAAAACTTGCAATTGGCTGTGACTAATTTGTTTAAAATAAAATACTCCCAGTGGTCATACAAGACAAAAAACCGCATGGGTTTCCTGGGAAGACTTGGGTTTAATATTATGACGAATAATATCAAAACAAGTATTCTTGACCGTAATATTCTTGAGAAAAAGACAGCATTCAAACATTTTCAAAAGATATGTTTTCGGAATTTCATTGTGAATAGTACAAATCTGTGAATCTACTACAGGTAGGGGGCAATAGATAGTTTTACTGGAGAAGTTAAAACTTAAAATATTTTTTATTTCAACAGATTTTGGCCTCATTTTGGCTTACAGATTTTTATTTTTTTCTTTGCAATGTCAACAATATATATTAGTTGTTAAAGTTTTTTTTTTTAAAACATCTTCGCTTCCAACAAGGCTGCAAGCAACCACTAATTAATGTTGGAAGTTACTGGAAGAGAGAAGATGAAGATTGTAGAGCAATATAACGATTGACAGACGACTTAAAAGATTGCAAATTATATGAATCAGGAAAGCAAGATAAAGGAAGCGAATTCCAAAGAACTGATGTTCGAGGAAAAAAACTAGACGAATAAGAGTTTTTGGAGCACTTAGGAACAGTAACAGAAAAAAGATAAGACTTAATTGAATGACGAGTAGCACGAGAATGAATTTTAGTAGATGGCACAAGAGACTCTAGCTCTTTAGAGCAATGTCCATTATAGTATTTGTAGAAAAGAGAAAGAGAAGCAACATTATGACAATGTGACAGAGGTTGAAGGTTGGCTGCAAGAGCAGGTCCAACTATGTTTACAATGCGTTTTTGCACCTTGTCTAAAAGAGAAAGGGCATCATTAGAAGATCCACCCCAGATATGGCAGCAGTATTCCATACAAGGCCAGATTTGAGATTTGTTGAGATAGAGAATATAATCAGTTATTTATATGCATAATATTAATTGACTACAATTGTTGTTGTATTATCCAATGCTAGTTATGCGGTTTTTCACTATCCCTGACAATATTTTTGTATTGTGAGACAGTATATTTATAATATTTATAACCTTCATTTACATATAAACTAACTTCAATCATTGTTTTACTATTTTCTGTTAATTTATCAATTTTGTTTTATAGCCATTCAATATTCTCCATTAAATTACTAAAGATAGTGGATGAACAAGTCAGCCGGATGAGTAGGTAAGAAGTAATTTTTTATAATATATAATTTACTTAAAATACTAATGAAAAGATAACTTGTGCAATACATCAATTTTATTCAATTATTCTTTAACACTATCAAATTTGTGCAACACTTTAAACAAGCAGTCCTAGAGATTATTTACTTTAGATTTGTTATATATGTGTGTTATATATACAACCCTCGGATTTAGGGTAGAATTAGTTGTCAATGCCAACCTAACTGCTGTCCTTAAAGTGTTTGAGGTCAGCATAAAATTGCTGACCTCATTTCTATGATTTATGGTAAGACCTTTATATAAATTTTTGACGACCTGGTGCTGACCTCTAAAAGATTAAGGTCGGCAAATTATTGCCCATCTCATTTTTCCTAATTCCGAGGTATATATATATATATATATATATATATATATATATATATATATATATATATATATATATATATATATATACATAGGGCTCAATTTGTTTTTTTATAAAGTCCTGGACAAAAAATAAAAGTTTTTTGAAATATAATTTTTACTGTTTTACGGAACCAAGGTTTGAACCAAATTTTTTTGATTAAAAATAAATATTGAATGCATACCTAGAAAAACTAATCTTGTCATTTTAGTCAAAGCTTGCCTTCTCCATTTTGCTCAAAAAATCGGAGTCTTTAAATTATACGTCAAAATCTACAGACTTCAGTAATTCCTTTGAAGTGCATTTAATTCATAAAAGTTTTAGTATTTGATGTCACAGTAGACTTTTTAGACAAATAAAAATGTAATGAAACACAGCTGCGCTTTTCTACTTTTATTTTAAAGTTGTTGTATGTTGTAGTATTTTTTCAACATACAGCAAAACAAATTTATTTGTATTATTTTTCCAAACATTGCAAATAAAAAATTGTAAAAAGTAAAAGTGATAAATTATTTTTATTTTATGGAAGCAACTTATTTTTTACAGATATATTAATAATTTTTAGATTTATATATACTTATATTTCTTTTGTTTTTAAATTAAAACAAATAGTAAAGCTTTACTTACCAATCTTATGATTTTCATACAAGTATTATACATTATATAGAACGTTATATATAAGGGCTTTCGTTTTTGGACAAGATAGTGCAGTATTATATATTCTGAATCTTACTCAATATCATTTAAACAATGGGAACTATTTTCTAACTTCTCTGGTCATTTTTACACTATAACGTTTTTGTTTCTCCAGTCGAAAAAAAACATTCATTAACAATTAATTTCATTAACTGGCAGTATTAATTATAGAACGTTATTATTTACGTTAATATAAATATATAGAACGTTATATATAAGGGCTTTCGTTTTGGGGCAAGAGAGTATAAAATAGATATTTGATGAACTGTTAAATTTGTTTATTATAAAAACTTTAATTATGCTGATTTAATTTAAGTTGTCAAAATGTCGTAAAAAATATGTTAAAAATTATTATATTTGGTATTTCCCAATTTATGTGTCATATTTGGCATTTGTCTCTTAACATGGAAAATTAAAAAACTAACAAAATTGAAAAATACAAGTTTTCCATTAAACGCTTCAATAATTCTACACAATTTGCGACCTTTAGTCATGATAATTACTATTTTGTAATTAAAACAAAATACGTAATACATGTTGTAAATAAATTTAATTAAATATATTCTCACATGGCTAAATAAGATAAATTTTGTGAATATGTGAAATCACCTGATGAAAATTTTACTAAACAATTCGCGCAAAATTCGAGTAGTTCAGAATGTCAGACAAGAAAACTTTGTTTTTTCTCTAATACATTTTTAATACTATGAGAACAAATTTGTTCCTAGGGCTTTTTTTAATCTTAGAACAACACAATATTGCATAATTTTAGGGGCTTTTTATTTATTGCTTAGTCGTTCTAAATAATGAGTAAATTTAGTTCAAGTTAATATTTCAATATTTACAGTTGCAATGTAATAAAAAAAAGATGTTTAATGTTGAACTTTTTATTTAGTAATTTATTTTTTACCTACGTTTGTTATAAAAAGACTTTAGTACCTCCGTCATTAAAATCATTTGTTTTGAATATATTTCGACATGATTATTTAAACTAAGTTATTTTGTTTGACTTCTCGAACTTCTTGCAAAGCAAATTCAGACGGAATATTGTCTAACCAAATAAAAATGCTGTTACTAATTTTATCCGGGTAATTAATATAAAAATTTTTTATCAGAATCTTGATTAAGATAAATACTTCATCAGTTATTAACATTAAATATAGCACAATAACAGTTTATAGCAACAAGTGAGCATAAAATATTTGAGTTTTGAATATCTTTTTAAGTGTTAAAGTTAGAAAATATAAAACTAAACAAATAATGAAAAAATTTATGAATAAAAATAAATAAAATATTTTTCAGAGTTTCATTTGTCAAAAGTCTACCATGACGTCAAATACTAAAACTTTATATATATATATATATATATATATATATATATATATATATATATATATATATATATATATATATATATATTTAAGAATTTCAATTGTTGACCTTGCTGGTTCTGAAAGATACTGTAAAACTCAAGCTGCATCAGATCGCTTAAAGGAAGCAAGTAATATTAATTCTTCGATAATGACACTTGGTCAGTGTATATCTGCACTAAGATACAACCAAATCCATCCGTAAGTATTTGTTTCGTAAGTATCTTATTTGTTTATCTACATTATCATAGTTTATCACTAATTTATCATTACATTATATTTTGCAGTATATGTAAGTAAAGTTGACTTAATGTAATTGACTTGATTAGTTCATAACTGAGTTGAAAATTTTTTTATTTATTTATTGTTGACGGAAAAGTTTTTAAAAAATATAGTTGACTATATATATATATATATATATATATATATACATATATATATATATATATATATATATATATATATATATATATATATATATATATATATATATATATATATATATATATATATATATATATATATATATATATATATATATATATATATATATATATATATATATATATATATATATATATATGACTTGATTAGCTTATAACTGTAGTTGACAATTATTTTGTCAACTACAAAAAAATCTAAGTTGCATTTTTATGATGCTAAAAATGATGGAAATTTTATTTTATACTTTTTATTTCATTTCATTTTTTTATTTTGTATCTATGTAAAACTTTATTTTAAAGTCAATCTTTACTGTTTTTTATTTTCAGAAAATGTCAAACTATAATTCCGTTCCGTGAAAGCAAACTAACTCGTTTATTTCAGAGTTTTTTTCTCGGAAAAGGTAAAGCAGCCATGATTGTTAATATCAGCCAGTGTGCATCTGTATTTGATGAAACTAGCAACGTGATGAAATTTTCTGCTGTTGCTAAACAGGTATATCAGACTAAAATGTATATAGGTTTTTTACTTCTATATGTATTAAACAGTTATATTGGGCTAGACTGTATGTTTTGCCATGCTTTTAACTATATATAATAAAATGATCAGCTCAAATTTCTAAATTACTTAAAGTTAATTTTTTGTTGTAATTTTTAGAAATTTGATTTTATATAGTTATTAAATGGTTTTCCTATTATGTTTAGTTTTATTCATATATTAAATTATATATTATTTTTATTTATATACTATATTGTAGTTAATATTATATGTATGAATAAAACAGCATAAATGGGGAGTAGATTTTTTATTTAAAAAGTTATTAATATTATTATTTTAATTTTTTTTTATACTTTCTTTTTAATTTTAAAGAGTTTTTACTTTTTTTTAGAATTTAAGTATTTGTTTTTTTATCAATTTTTGGGTTAACAATAACATTACTTATGGTTTATTTTTTACATCATTATTTTAATTTGTTGTTTACTTTCAACAGTTTTTGTTTATTTACATTTACAATATTAATTACAGTTACAAGAATATTTTTATTCATTAGGTAAAATTGAAAGCGCAACGTGCTACAGAAATCTGGAAAGTTCCTCCTATCCCTAAAACTCCTGTAGCTACAAAATCTTATCCAAAAATTTGTATTGTAACGCCAGCAACTTCCAGTAAGCGGACTCTAAACGATCCAACTGCTTTTAGTTATGATGTATGTGTTTTTATATATTTTACATAATTTATTGTTAGTATTATTATAGCTCTATATAGATATTATGTTAAAGGTCAGTCCTTTATTAGATATGCATAATATTATTAAAATGTCTACCCTATATTAAATATGCGTAATATTATTAAAATTTCTACACTATATTAAATATGCTTAATAATATTATTAAAAGGTCAATTTATTAACTTATTTAAATATGCATTAAACATGTAAGCTTGTTCTGTAGAATTTCTAGTTAGATGCAATAATAGATTGTTATTCAATTTGTTGTAATTTGGAATAATTTTCAAAAATATATACAATAGCTGCTTTCTTAGCTCATTTACAAGGTAATGATGAAAGTTAGAACTATAAAAGTCTTAAAATTATTGGTAGCTTTGTTGAGCCCATTGAATCCAAACAAACTATGCTTGTTGACCTAACATTTGCATTACCTAGATCAGCCTAAGATTAGGAAGTTTAATCAAATGTTAGCAGTACTCACCTTGCTTTATAGATTAAAAGCCAATTCAAACAATTTTATCATATTTTAAGTTAATCTTTGGTAAATTGTTTGGTTTTTTTCTATTAGAATAAAATTAGCGTTTTTTTTTTTTTGTTTTTTTTTTATTTTTATAGGGAGCGTTTTTAAATGCTTTAAATGTTCAACAATTTTAAGTCTGATTTAAGTGATTTTTGATGTCTTTTCTAAAATACAGTTCTTGTAATATACAGAACCATACCTTATAATTAGGTTTTTATAAAAAATTTTATAGATCATTGCTTATAGATAAAATGGATCAAATTATTAAGTTTTTTTGTGGAGGTTTTAACTTAATTTTCTAATTAATTAATTTTAAAAAAAGTATTGTAATTTTAATGTAAACATTATGAATACATAAGTTTAAAAGACAGCTGTTCTAGTTACTTTTTTTATTATAGTCTTTTCTCATGTTTCTAATGAGATATGAATTTGCATTTTAAAAAATGGCTCTTTTTTTATAGAAAAGTTAGTGTACTAAACTGTTAAAATTAATCTAATTGTAAATGGAAATATGGGAAAGCTCTTAACAGTTGTAAATACAAACTAAATGCAAAAAATACTTTCAGTTTTTGCATAAATTAAACTAATTAGTTATGTATAATTATAAGTAAACTATCAGATTTATTCAAAACTGGTGACATTTTTTACAAAAACTAGTTGGATAATGGTTAAGAATATTTAAACTAGCTTAAATTCAAAGCTTTGTAAAGGTTAAACAGTGTCATGCTGGCTCCAAAAAGCTTGTGCAAGATTTTTCTAAAAAAGCTGATTTATGTGGGTTTTTGCCATACATCCTTAATCTAAAGACTTTTAATCATATAAGTGCTATGTTTTGCAACAAGAGTGTGTAACTTGGTGTAAACCGATTAGCTTTACATTGCATTATGAAAAGAAATTTTCTATTAGCATTGATAATATTTTTTAAGATTGAATTTGAATGTGTTGTAGAATGTATGTAAATCAATCAATATTTTTAAGTGTGTAGAAAAATCTATGCATATTTTTTTGAAAAAAGTAAAAAACTTGCTACAGTTAATTATTGAAACAATATTTTGTATTGAAAAATATTTTTATGTTATTTAACTGAAGAATAGATAATCTATTATAAATGGTTTATCAAAAAGTACTAAGTTTTATTTGAAATAAAGTTAGATAGAGTCAAACAACAAAAAATATACATAAGATATTAATATTAATAGGTGTTCATACAAAACATTAAAAATAGACAATTGAATGAAGGGTGTTCATACGAAACCATACGAAAAAAATTTAAAGCACGACCCAAATTATTTTTTTTATTTCTTGTTTAAAATAATGTTCATGCTTTGAAAACATATTGTTTATAACATTGCTAGCCAGCTACATTTTGCAGCAGCTTTGCAAAGATAAAAGGTTAATTTTAAATTTGAATTATTTCTTTAAACAATAAAATCCAATTGAAATACAGGAAAAGTAAACCATCTCATTACACTAACACTTAAGTAACAACCTTCAAAATATGTAAATGTATGTGTCCTGCATGGAATGTGTTTTACTTTTTACTTTTTAAATTTTTATACTTTTTTTATTAACTTTTTACTTTTTTCAAAATTATGCTATTCAAATAGCATATTTTGTTTAATAGTTATAACACTTTTTGAGCGGTTTGGGTATTAGTACCCAATTTTATATTTTTTGTTTAAAAACCACAATCAAAAATTTAATAACAGTTATTTTAGCAGGTAATCAAACAGAAGTAACTAAGTGGCATAACTAACATATTTTGTTTTATAAAATGTTTGGTTATTGAACTATATATTTTATTTATTGTTTACTTATATACCATATTTTTTTAATTACATTTTATATGTTATATTATATTAAACGTATCTGTACTGTATATTTTTATTTATTCTATATTTGTTATGTTTTGTTTATTATATTTCTTTTATGATGTTTGGTATTTTATTTATTATATTTTACATATTATTTAATACTTTTTGATAAAACTATTTAATAAACTATCTGCATATTTTGTTAAAAAAATAAAACTCTATTGATAAATTTACATTTATATAATAAATTTCTAAATAGGTTTTATAATAAATGTTTTTTAAACTTTCGTTTTTTTTAAAGAACTGAGTTAAATCTTTGCAAGTAAAATGAAAAGACATTTATTTTCATTTATTTATTTTACAATATTTTTAAGACCAATAATTAAATTTTTATTTATAAGTATTAAAGATATTTTTTATAAATGTTAAAGATACTTTTATAAATATTAAGATATTTTTAAGACCAATAATTAAATATAGCTCTAGTCAAAGTCCAAAATCTACAATAAAATTATCCAAAATCTAAAATAAAATTTTGCAGGGAAATTAACAAAGATTACAGTTTGTTCAGATCAACTCACTGACTCTGTCAATGTAACAGTTAAATATATTTACAATAAGCATGTTTTTTTCAAGTTAGCTAAATAAAAAAATGCTAATTGAATAATTGCTATGTTAAATGAATGACAAAATGCAATAATGTTTTATTGCAGAGCAATTAGTAGATGAATATACTATATAAGCCACAATTGTGATACTAAATGACAGTCTAGAAGACTTAAATTAAAAATCCTACGAGAAACATTTCAAAAATGCTGAACAACATATAAGATCATCTTCATTAAATTTCTTAGAAATTTTTTTCCATTAAATTTGCATACAACATTTTTCCATTAAATACATGCATACAACAGGCACAAGTGCTTTGCCCCTCTTTAGCTCTGGTGTTAGTAGTTTCTCTGTTTGTTTTTTTTTTACTTTATGATAAATGTGGGTTTTTTATTAATAAAAATGATTTTTTTACTTGTGGTTTTATTTTTTTATTTTTTTAATTATATCCTCTACACGATATAGTTGCGCTTGTTTGAGTACCCACCTAAAAAGTGTTAATAATAAAGATAAAGTTTCTTTTCTTTCAAAGATCTTTAATTTTTTTATTTTGGTTTTTATAGTTTTGCAAAATATTCAAAAAATGATGCTAATAAAAAACTCAGTAAGCACAAGACGCATTTAATATGTTTGAAAAATGTATTAAAATATTTTAGTATGATTTTTTGAGGTTTTCATTCTAAAGTCAGTGATCAGGATTTTAATTTAAAATCGTTAAATTCAACTGTTGAATAATCAATTAAAGAGGTTTCTCTAATTTAATACAATCACTAAAAGCAATTTATGTGATGTAATAATAAACATTTTTTTTTAAATGTCTTGTATGTTTATAGGCCAATGTTATTTAATGGTTTCATTTTATTATGCAAAATACTAATGTATTAGCAGTCAAAGTTTAACACTTTAAATCAGATTAATAAAGTATTTAATTAATAAACCATTTTTTTGGTTTACTAATTAAATATTTTTTTTATTTCATCATTATCGTTCATTTTTAATTGTTGATTTATTTGATTAATCTGCTTTTTTTTCTCTTTAAAAGGTTTTTGTGCTGCATTCAAAGGTTTACCTGCATACCATTTATACAGCCGCCAGAAGTTTAAACAATTTTTACACATTTTTTGTATTGACATCCATTTTCTACTTATATAAAATAATTCCCTGGTGAATTTTTAATCTATAAGTGTAGTTTTCTATTGGGTTTAGTTTTTTAGGTTTTTTATAATAATTTTTACTTTTTTTACCAGTAACAACCAACTTAATTACTGGTAAAAGGTTTATACATTTCAATTTGATTTACCGGTAAATCGGTATTGCAATCCTTAGTAATTAATGCAAGAGGGATTTTTTTGTAAATAGATATCATTTGTTTACCTAGATTTACAAATAAATAATATAATAGATAAATATAGTATATACACATTACCTACTGATTTTATTTATCTCAGTATAACATTACATGTATCACTAAATATTATTAGTAATAGTTTTGACATTGTTGATAGCATTTCTTACTCCTTCCAGTAAAAATTTAGTTTAAAATCAATTTTCTAGCAAAATTGATTATTGTTATTTCAATATTTACTTGTTTTAAAACTGTAAGATACTAGTATAATAAATGTTTTCAATTTTAGTAATGCATAAATAAAAAACTTTTTTAAAAAAAATGCAGCAAATAATTTGCTTATGTCGTATACTGCATACAGACACATTACATAATTTTTTTGGATAATTTTCCATTAAAATAAATACACAGGTGTATAATTTCAAAGGTTCTATTATAAAGTACCAGATTTCAGGTAGTTTAAGTTCCCTAATAAAGTGAGAAATTTTACTTATTTTTATAATTCATATTTATTTTTCATAACATATTTTATTTCAAGTTTTGATTTAACATCTTTTATGATCAAATATAGGAGTTAGTCCAAATAGTTGCAGAACTACGCGATAAATTAAAAAAAGAGCGCAAGGAAAAAGATGAGATAGAATCAAAATTGAGAGCTGAAATTTGCGGAGAAATGAACGAAGTGATGGATGAAATGGAAAAGGACTATAAGTAAGAAAAGTATTTTTTTTTTTTATTATTCAAGTTTTTTTTTTATTACTACTGTATTTTATAACATTTGCATTTTATGGTTCAATATTTATGTTAATAAGCCGAAGAAATCTAACACAAAAATGTATCCATTATACAGCATTTTGTAATTGTTATTTCTTTTAGATAAAATCTTTTATATTTATAAAATATTTCACAATACTCTTGTAAATAGTTTAAGTTACTGTTTAATTTACAGCATTATTTTGATAAAATGTTTTGTTATTATTATGATATAAAATCTTTTAAATTTTACTTAAATTTTTTCAGACCACTGTGTTATCAGGAGAAAAAACATCAAAGTTGACGCATGAATAGGAACTGAAATGTTTTTCTATTGCTTTTAAACCTTTTAAGTCTGCTCTCTTTGATTTTTAGGAATCTGTTGTAGCAAGTCATATACCATAATTTTCTTAAGCAATTTTCATGCTTTATACTTGTGATCTATTCATTGAGTTTCGAAAGTTTTTTTTAGTTTCAGAACAGTATTACCCCAAGTTTAGACTAATCCGTGTAGTTCATAGTAGGGCTTCAGTGACTTTTGGTACAAGTAATAGATTTGTAAAAATAGTTCCTCAATAGATTTAAAGATAAATTTTTAAATGCATATTTTAAAGCTAGTTCATGATGATGGTCAAAGCAACCATGGCGATATTTATTACATTGCTATGCTCAAATCTTACAAAAAGTATCTTTTGCCCAAATCTTACAAAAAGTATCTTTTGCCCAAATCTTACAAAAAGTATCTACATATTTTCAATAAACTGTATTAGAAGTTCTTGTTGTTTCAATAGACAAAAATTCTACTTTTGGGTTGTATTTTAAATAGAGAATATAAACTCTGTGCTTCCATCATTGAAAAGACAGTAAAATCTTTATTTTTAATTTACAGCCTAATGGAGTCTGTAAATGTTGCAGTTGCACAGTCAGTATCATAAAAACTTTCTAATTTTTTGACCAGATTTTTTTCTCTAATGCAATCAAATAAGAATAACCTGAAGGGATGCTTATGTTTTATCAAATAATACACAATATCTTTTATTTATTCTGTCTATTTTATGTAAACCATAGCTGATTAGAGTATTATGAATAACATGGTCAGAAATTGAAACTGAACTTAAAATTTTTTGTTGACAGTATTATATTATATATTGATAGCCACTTTAAGTTGCGCACTGCTTAATCTTTTTATTCATAGCATGCCTTGTTTGATAAAGTCATAAAAAATAATTTTGCTCGGTTTAACCATTTTTAAAATCGTTTACATAAACTGGATCTTAATTTAGTTACATAGAACCCATTTAAATCATATTCTAATTTGCAATTATTTATTATAATATTTCTCCCAACTTATATCTGTGGATGCTCTACACATATGGGCCTTATTTGCATACATTTATTACTATAATTTAAAGTTAGTCAATATACTTAATGAAGTTTTTATTACTAAAACATTGTATTGTTTCTAAAGTATTCCTCGCTTAACAAAATTAATAAAAAAGCCTTAAAAAGTGTATATTGTTCATAAAATGAAGGAGCAATAATGAAATAAAGTCCTTTATAATTTGAAAAGTTCATTTTCAATCAATAAACTTTTCTTTCGTTTATCTTTTTTTTTTTATCAAGAGTCTTTTTAATATTCAAAAGTCTATTTGTTTTTTATTTTTTTATGTTAAAGAATATTTACATAAATTATATTTTTATTATTATTTTAATTGTTCAAATTCTTGTTTCCTTTTTCTGCACTTAAATATTTGTTCAAATTGATTTTGATGCTAATATTCAATCTTTTATTTTACTTTCTTTTTATTTTCTGTTTTAAAAAATCTATCACTATGGAAGTTATTGCAGTTTCCACTCAATTTATTTTATAATTATCGTCTAAAGTTCTCTTGTTCAATTAAATTGTTTTTGTTTTTTAATAGAATCTTTAAAAAAACTTAAAAAATTATGAAAAACTGTATTGCATTGCAATTTAAAGCGTTTTATTAAAAAATGATCAAGAAAAAACTAATCACAAAGGTGCAAAAAGCAATCAGAATTTTTATTATGCTTTACTTGAGCCCTGGTGATTATGTGTTATGTGTAATTATTATGTTGTTAAAATATAAAAATGAAAATTAATTTCATAATAAGTTAAAAACTACCTATGATAAATAATAAAATTTAAATTTGTATAAATCAATTAACAAAAAAATTTAAAAGAAATTCCTTGATTCTCCATACAAAAAAATTTAAATATAAAAACAGTATAGTAGAATACTTTCAAGTGTAAAAGTTTGGGGGTGTTAAGTAAACAATTTTCATTATCTTAATTAAATGGATGCCACTATAATTCATTTTATCAATCTTTTAATTGTGAATTTTAATTTTAGAAATCAGCTTCAAGAACAGCGTGAAAGGTTAGAAGACCTAATGGAAAAAAGATTAGACTTGCTTACAAATTTAGCTGAAACCCTACATAAAAATGAACAACGTGAGAAGCAAGATGGTGATGGATATGTATCAGCAGTATTGTTTCAAGCAGAGGTTTTAAAATTAAAGGTAATAAATAAATGTACTGTCACTAAAAATTTTTTCTTTAATTTGATCTTGTAAATTCACCCTTACTTCTCATAAAGTATGAACTTTGAACAAAGTTCTTGATAAACAATTTAACTTTAATGCATAATTTTTTCTTTACATGTATATTTTGTGCAAGTACATATGTTTTTGTGTACACTTTGTGCATTTTTTTCATGTACACATTTGTATATGTATTTTATTTGGTTGACACTATAAATGTAACTTAAAATTATTTTGATCATCTATTTCATTCAAAAAGGTTGTAGATAAAAATAAGTTATTTTATTTAAAATTATGTATTAATTATAAAACTAGTTAAAAAATTATTTAATCCTTTCTATACAATGTCTGTTTCGTAAATTTATCCATATTTATTAACAGTATTATATTTCGTTCAAATTTTTTCATCTTTTTTTTTTTTTTTTTAAATAGGATAGAGATGATACTATTTGTCAGTTAAAAGCAAAGATAGATGAGTTAGAATCAGATAAAAATCACAACAAGCAATTGTCTCCATTGCCATTATCTGGTTTATATGAAAGTTTAAAAAGAGATTTTGAGGAAGCTAAGGAAACACTTGCAGTGCAAACTGAAGCCATGAATCGTATGCAAGAGCAATTGATGTATAAAGATGATGAAATTGAGAAATTGGTAGAGGCATTGGGTGATAACTCACAAGATAGTATTGAGGTTTTTTTTTTTTCTTTTAATTTTTTACATTTTTAAAATTATTAATTAAATTTAATGTTTACACATTTTTTTAAATATTTTATTTAAACATTACACTGCAACATAACAACAAATTTTAGTTGATACACAGTAATTTGTATAAAACACTCAACAAGATACTAGATAAAAAACTTAGTTTAGAATAGGACAGCTGAAACACAAGTAACTATAGTCCAACATATGTAAAATGTGATGCGTCTGGCTGATGCATTATAATCAACATGGTAATAATATAATATCCCAACTTTAAATAAAATCAAAAGAAATTAAAAATAACAAAATATATTATTACAAAAAATATGGAGTTTTTACATCCAACCAATCTCCCCAAGTCTTAGATAAACAATAATAGTAACAGGGTTTACTAGCCAGCACTAGAAGGTAATGTATAATACATTATAAATTACATATTTATGTATATATACTTTGTAATATATACTTTGTTACACAACATCCTTGTGTGTGTGTGTGTGTGTGTGTGTGTGTGTGTGTGTGTGTGTGTGTGTGTGTGTGTGTGTGTGTGTGTATATGTATATATATATATATATATATATATATATATATATATATATATATATACACACACACACACACACACACACACACACACACACACACACACACACACACACCTATATATAAATTTTATGTGTATATTGTTTTCTTATCCTTGGCTAATGACCCCTGATAATAGTATTTTTTTAAGCAAGGGTTGGCATTGTTTAAAATGTCAGATTTAGATATAGTTGGTTACTATATATGACTCTTAGCTGTAATAAATTTTTAACAGTTTAAAGTTCTTATAAAAATTTATTATTGGTTAAAAGTTGGTTGAAATAATGGACTCAGTTAAGATTAGTATGATTGTAACAGTATTGGTACATTGCATTTATATATATATATATATATATTTTTTTTTTTTTTTTTTTTGCTTACAAATTGAGCACTTAACTCCTTACACCACTATTACTTTTCCTATTATTAACTAATAATAAATAATAAAAACAGTGACTTTTAGTAATAAACAAATTTAACAAGTTATTTAATCAACAAGTTATTTAGTTATTTACTATTATTTAATCAGTATGAAAATATAACATTAAGTACATTTTATTCTAGGTTAATAGTGATTTAATCTGTTTTATTGGTTGATATTTATTGTTGACAGTGTTTTAATCTGTTTTATTGGTTGATATTTATTGTTGACAGTGTTTTAATCTGTTTTATTGGTTGATATTTATTGTTGACAGTGTTTTAGTCTGTTTTATTGGTTGATATTTATTGTTGACAGTGTTTTAATCTGTTTTATTGGTTGATATTTATTGTTGACAGTGTTTTAATCTGTTTTATTGGTTGATATTTATTGTTGACAGTGTTTTAGTCTGTTTTATTGGTTGATATTTATTGTTGACAGTGTTTTAATCTGTTTTATTGGTTGATATTTATTGTTGACAGTGTTTTAATCTGTTTTATTGGTTGATATTTATTGTTGACAGTGTTTTAATCTGTTTTATTGGTTGATATTTATTGTTGACAGTGTTTTAATCTGTTTTATTGGTTGATATTTATCATTTACTACTGGATACAGTTGTTTAGTTTGAAATTACTTTTCTTAAGGTAAGCAAATTGGAAGAAGTTCAAAACTTGCTTGCAGAAACAACTCGTGAACTTGAAATAACCAAAGGTCAGTTACAAGAACAAGAACAGAAACTTCAAAAGTTAGTGCAACTGGAAGGTCAGTACAGTCTTCCTCCTAAAAGATCTAAACGTCGTTGATTTGTGTCGGTAAAATTCTTTGGTTAAAATAAAAATGGATGAAAAAATGACTTTTTAAAATATAGTTAGTTAAAAAATTTAAAATTATTTAAAAAATTATTTTTTTAAATTATTTTTTTAACAAAAATGTCAAAATTAATAAAATTATTATTATTAATTTTTTTTAAAGTTGTTTTATTTGGTAATGATGACATTTAATATTGCAGATGATCTCTGTACAATATTGCAGTGCAGCCATTTTGTTTGTTTTCTTAGCATATTGCAGAATTATTCTGTTTCAGTTGCTTATTCAGATTTTTGGTCAACTTTTTATTATTTATGTTAAAGTTTAACTATTATATAGTTATTTGTATTGAATTGTTTCTTGTAAATATTTTTATTTTTAAAACAATATAAAAAATTTCTTCCTGGTATTTAGAAGTCAATATATAAATATTTTTTTAACTTGTAAATTTCAACTCAAAAGCAATGTCATATTTATTTTAAGATTTTGTATGCAGACTTTAATTGTTATTGAATTAATATCATTGTAAAATAGAGGGTTTTTTTATTAAAATTTTTAATTATTTTGAATCGATTATCATGAGTTAGCTTGGTAATTTGGCATACAAACTTTGCAGAACAAAAATTTTAATGTACAAGTTTGTTAAATAGCTCTAAAGAAAATTGTAAATTATTAGTTGTAAATTTTTTTTTTTTTTTTTTGGGGGGGGGAGAGTAAATTTGAATTTCAAAAAAAATTCTATATAGAAAGGTGTGAAACTATTTATATAAAAAATATTATTTATAAAAAAAAAGAGATTTAAAATGTATTTAAAAACATGGTAATGGTATCATACTGATATGATATGTTTTGTGAAAAGATTTTTTTTTATATATATATATAAGAAACATTTCTTAATTTTGAATTTTTACTTGTAAAAACTTAAAATTCAGAGTTAGTGAAAATTTTGCACTATGATGTTAATGTCAGACATTATCAGAGTTTAAATGGACTCATTCAACAGAAAGCAACCAATCGACAATTTGGCATATCATGAGATTTTATCATCATTGAATTCACAAAATGTTTTTTCATGTTTTCATCAAAATTGAACTAATTCCAATATCCACAGTTTATGTGTTATAATGCAGATTTAAAATTTTAAATAAAAGATTTTATATGCGTTTCAGTTGTAAAGTTTTTTTTTATATGTCATTATTTTAGTTACAGATTTTTGTAGTTGGTTTCTTATCGTTGAATGTCGTCCAAATGTTCTGAGTTCCTTGTTGCATGTCTGTTGGTTTTACCAATATATGCAGCATTGCAACTAGGATACAAAAATCTGTATTCAACAAAAGAATAAATGCTCTTTTAATGAAAATCTCAAGTTTGAAAATGTCTAGGCTGATCTTAGTATAGTTTTTCTAAAATTTTATGAACTGAATTTAGGTATATGCCTTCAACCACTAGACCTGATGATTTTAAATGAATTTAGGTATATACCTTCAACCACTTGACATTATATAGTTTGGATTTCCATCCAAACTTTGATAATCTATCATATTTACAGTCATCTTTTTTTATCACTAAAGTGTGATGAACATTTCACTAGTCAAATGAAATTTATTTATATATATTTTATTTCAGAGGATCACAAGGAACTTCTTAAAGTAGCATCAAATCACGAAGAATGGTATGAACTTATTAAACAAAAAAATGTATTTTTAACAGAAGAGAAAGATGAAATTCAAAGAAAATACAGTGAACTTGATGAAAAATATAAAAGTACTTTGAAGGAGTTGGAGCATACGGCAAAGAATTACCAGGAATCCGTAGAAGCATTTCAAACTGCTCAATTTGAAAATGAAGAGAATTGTTTAAAAATAGAAAAACTTGAGTCAGTTACTAGTGAGTATCAGGAAAGTTTTAAAGCTAAAGACTCCATAATTAAGGAACTTAATGAAAAACTTTATGAATTAAAAGAAAAAATTTCATTTTATGAAGAAAAAGATTGTAAAGAAAATATAAATACACAAGAAATAGAAAGTTTGTTAACAAGCAAAGAAAACTTGGAGATAAAGATTAAAGACTATGAGGTCAAAATTGAAGAACTTGAAAAAAAGTTGAGTAGCTATGAAAATAATTGTTCTATGAAACCAGAAAAAGATACATTGTTGCATGAAGGAAACATGACTCCAAGTAAACCTGTCATAAAAAGTTTGCATACTCAGAAAAAATTTGATAATTTCTCCAGTCCACTTTCTCCAATGATGAAAGTTAAACAAGTTGAAATTATACAAAATTTAGAAAAACGCTTAGCAGATACTACAAAAGCTCTTGAAAAAAAAACAGCTAGTCTAGTTTGTAAAAATAACAAAATTCAACAACTTGAAAAAGAATGTAGCAAAGAGCTTCTAGTAGAGCATGATAAAATAAAAAAAGAAAATGCTGAAATGCACACTAAACTTGATGAACTTAACAAAGAATATACAAATTTAATATTATCTAATGAATTGCTGAAAAAAAGTTGCACTGATTTTGAATATAATGCTACATCTTTACACCAAGAACTTATTGAACTTAAAACAAATTTAAAATCCGCGGAAGAAGAGCTTTTAGTTGTGCAAAACAAATATGCAAAAAGCGTGGAATATTGCCAATCTATAGAAGCTGAACTTCTTAATGTAAAAGAAGGATTACTTATCATTCAAGATAAGCTTAAAAATTGTGAAATGGATAGCGCAGAAAATAATGAAAAGTCTATAATGTTAAATGAAAAACTGTTGAATAGCGAGTCTCTTTTGAAGAGTAAAGAAAGAGAGGTAATGAATCTACAAGAAATCAATGAAGAAACTAAGCGCTTGGTAAAGGTAAGCTGCTTTATGTATTTAAAGAAAATGGATACAATGTTAGTCTTTTTTTTTTTTTTTTTAAGTTTTTTTATAAGCAATTAAATTTGCTCTAAAAGATTTTTACTAGGTAAATAACACAGCTTTGAAAAAAATTTAAATATTAGCATTACTTTACTTAAGGGTAAAAGTAATGTACAATTATTGTAATTATTTCCTAACTACAATAGTTATTAACAAAATTAGTATTGTACCATATGTTGTATCATACATTAGAATCATGAATTTCAGAAAACTGTTTATGAAGAAAATGAATTAAAGCTGCGTAAGGATTTAGAAGATCAACGTAATTTTCAAACAGCTCTTGAGGATAAATTTAAGGTTATGTTTCAGGAGCTGAAGGAGAGTAAAGTAGAATTGATCAATGATCGGGATAAAGCATGGATAGAAGTAGATAAATTAGAGGCTGAGGTACATGATTTTTTTTATTTAATAAGAAATGTTTTTATTTTTGTTTTATTTTCAAGTTTTGATCAGGGGCTATTCTCAACTGTTTTCAACAGCGGGGTTTTTTTTTTTAATCGTTTTTTTGCCTACATACAATAAATTTCCATACAGAAAGTGCTTTTACTCTTAAATATACTAATATATTTATTAAAAAATCTATACATATGTAAAATTCAATTATTAAATTTGGAATATATATGATAGGTGCCATGGGTGGTACTGCTGCCCAAATTATTTTCTTAGAATAGCCCCTGATTTTTTTGTTTTACCAAGTCATGTTATTTTTTTTCCCACTCACTTTTAGAATAATCAAGCTAAATCTTTTTTTTAGAAGAATCAAGCTTTAGATCAGCTTTCACTTACAAAAAATGAAATTCAAAATTTAAAAGCAGGTATTTATTTTGTTGTTTTTAATTGAACATTAATATTAATTGAATTTGTGTTTTAATATATGGTGGCCTTTTTTTTCATTTATGATTTTATCAGCAATAACAATATAATTGGTAATCTACAATAGTTCATTAGCTCAATTTTCAATAGAAAATTCATTCCATTTTAGAATATGTACAGTTTAAGTGGGCACACTCTAAGAAAAAATCTGTTATATACAACGAATTGTATCTGTCGCTATTGCACTAACGGGAAATCCGTTAAGTTAACGAATTAAAATTTTAACGAATTGAACTCCATTAGGAATAGTCCGTTGAATTTACGGATTTATTTCATTAGTGCAACGAATAATCCCTTAAAATTAAGGAGTTATTACACTAGGCAGCAAATTTTCCGCTGTTGTTATTCCTATGAAATAAATGTGTAAATAAGTTATTTTAGTGATTATTTCGTTAAAATCACTAAAATCTAAAATTAGAGAGGCCAGAATTGTGACTTCATAACCAAATAATCCTTATATTTGTTAATGTTTACATTTTTATTTAATTGCATTATTTTATTTCGATATTCTACATTAAAACGTTTTAACCAAAAATTGAAAACTAATCAAATATTTATAATATTTAATCTAATATACTTTAAATTACAATAAAAATAGTTAAAAGAAATATTTTTAATACACTATACTCAAGCTAGTACATTTATATAAAACACACATATATATATAATAGATGTTTAAAATAAACCAATGCCAAGATATTAGTTTTTGGTCGCTAGTTTTGGTTTGGTTGGTTTAAATAGGTTTTGGTTTTGAATACTGTTGTTACTTGTACACAGGTTCGCACTCTAAATCGGACACCATGCTGTCAACTCCTTAAAGATTAATATAAAATAAAATAAGGAAAATATGGAAACTTAATAACATACCTAGTATAAAACCAAAATAAAATGTTACTGATAACACTATAGAAAATGTTTTTGGTAATTCATTATATATAAATTTCTATTCTAAATTTTGTTATTTTAATTATCTCTGATATTGTTTTCTAAAGATAAAGTTAAATGGAACAAGTAAATTATATCTTTATTAAAATGTAAATTAAAAAAAAAAGTATAAGATTACCTTGACATTATCTATAACTGAAAGACTATATAACTGAAAGACTGATAACTGAAAGACTATATACATTTCACATACATCAATACCTATCAAGAGCAAAAAATAAGGTCTCTAACCTTTTAAATACTATGATAAATCAAAACAAGATTAAATATGCAGACCAAAAAAAAACGCAAGCAACTATATAAAAAAATTAATTTTACAACTTATTTAAACTTACAGTGTCATACCACTTGTCACATGTTTAAAATAGCTAATTCTAAAATAATAGTGAATATAGAATATAGTAGAATAATAGTTAAAAAAGTGTGATATAAACTTAGTCTTAACTAAACTAAATAAATATGCATGCCAAAAGAAATGCAAGTTAAAATACAATTTTTTTTTAATTTACTAATTCAAACTTACAGTGGGATATCACAAGCCACGTGTCTAAAACAGCAAATTCTAAAATAATATAAACATGCCAGATATAAACTTATTATTATTATTAATAGTTGAAACTCAACTAAATAAATATGCACGCCAATAGAAATGCAAGTTACAATATAAATTTTACAACCAATTTAAACTTACAGTATGACAGCTTATACGAAGTGCCTAAAATAGCAAATTCTGAAATAATATAAACGAGCCATACACAAACTTAGTTGTAATCTAATTATATAAACATGAACGTCAAAAGAAATGCAAGTTAAAATATAACTTTTTTTAAATTTACTAATTCAAACTTACAGTGGGATACCACATGCCACGTGTCTAAAACAGTAAATTCTAAAATAATACAAACACATCAAATATAAACTTAGGTTAAACTCATCTAAATAAATATGCAAGTTACAATATAAATTCTACAACCAATTTAAACCTACAATGTGACACTAAATGCCGTGCCTCTAAAGCAGCAAATTCTAAGATAGTATAAATAACTCATATATAACCTTATCTGTAACTCAATTAAATAAACATGAATGTTAAAAGAAATAGAAGTTCCAATATAAATTTTTTAATTTTACAACAAGTTTTAACTTACAGTGGGATAGCAAATGCCATGTGTCTAAAACAAAAAATTCTAAAATAATATAAACACACCAGCATAAACTTAGTTTATGATATTGGATGCCACATGTTTAATTTGGAAATTAATAAAAATTGCAATTTTTAAAAGCATATTAACTAGCCATGTAAACTTAATATGGTATGTTACTACATGTCATATGTCTAAAATACAAAGTTAAAAAAGACTATAAATAATCCATTTAGTCTATATTATAGAAATAATTGTTCAACTAACCCTTTACTACTAGTAAAGGATTAGTTGAACTTTTATTTCTATAATATAGACTAAATGGATTATTTATAGTCTTTTTTAACTTTATATTATAGAATATTTAATCCGTTGAATTAACGAAATTTCAAAGAATCCGTAAATAGTTAATTTTACTCCGTTAATTTTCTGGTTTTTGGTAACGAGTTAATCCGTTAATTTAATGAAAAAGCGCAATCCGTTACTTTTTTAACAAACTATTTTTAGAGTGCAATAAAGTGGTATTTTAAATATAAGTGTACTTAGCTGTCAGAGCATATACTCGTTTACTCATGTTCTAGTTTAATAAACACCTTAAAATTAACTTGTTTAAGGAGATAAAAATTAGTTAACCAAATTATTAAATGAATGAATAATTTAACTATTTGCAAATTACATGGTTTTTTTAGTCAAATGTTACAGGTGTTGAGAAACACTCTTAAGTAAAATAGTTTTATATTAAATTTGATAAGTTCTTATAAGTGTTATAGTGCTCGAAATAATTATTTAGAGGTTGCTGTTTAACACTGATTAGCTGAAATGATAAGAAAATTCAAAAGTAGACAATCAAATTTTGTATCAAATTTTTATAAGTGTAGCAATTTTTGCATCACACTTTTTATATTTTTTTCTTGATAGTACTGCTTATATCGCAGAATTTCCACTTTTAAATTTTCAAAACAATATAAATATCAAAATAAAAACTTATACTGGGCCTTGTTTTAAAGTGTCACATTATAAATACAAATGAGCCTTTTAAATAAATTTTTTTCAAGTGTTTCCTATTATAGGCACTTTAGCAAGCCTTTAAAAAAAATTTATGATAAGTTGTCCGGCTTATCCTTACTTATCGTAAAAATTAACAAATAAAAAATTAATTAAGTTGAACAAGTCAACTTTTGATTCATTATTTAATTATGCAAAGTCGTTCATTCAAAAAGTTAAAAAAACTTTATTTTCTAATCACCGTAAGATATTTTTAGCGCATTTTTGTCATTAACTTTAAGATTTTTGTTATGAATATCTTGTCCATTTATGATTATTTTTTTATATTTATATTACAAAATACATTTGTTATTTATAATATAAATATTTTTATTATATTTATAGTATAAAATATATTTTCTACATTCATTTAGTTAAAACTATAGTTTAAACTAAACAACTGTTTGCAACATTGTAAACGATTGTTTAGTAAAAACATTATTTAAAATTGAAAAAAACATGCACATTAGATCAAAGTATCAAGCTCATTCATTCAAAGTATAATTTGCAAAAATGTTTTTTTCTCTTGTATTCTATGCAATATATAAGCTATTCAAATATTAATGATCGAACTTTTACCGTTTTGGTTACCAAAAAGAAATGATAGTTTTTTTTTTACAAAAATGATACAAGAAATATTTTCTTTAAGAAAGTATTAGTTGATTGAAACTTTAACGCAAGAATATTATTTAAAAAATAAACAAAATACTGAAAAAGGTTTTGGACTATTCGTTATTTGATTAGTCAGATGATAAATCCAAATCAATTGATGTTTTTAAACCAGTTTTTTTTTGCTTTTTTTGAGTAATTTTTTCTTTCTGATTGTGTTGGCCTTTGCACTACGTTATTTACCCATAATTCTATAGCAGAACTCAAATACATTAGAATCTTTTCCTTGCAAACCTGAATTAAAATTTGCAAATGTTTCTCTTTCAGAGAGTTGCATGTGTTAGTTTTTACTCTATTCATAATTGACAAAAGGCGTTCAACTTTTGCATTAGATACAGGCAAAGTACTTTACAGTGTAATTTACTAAGCTATGCCAAGCATTCAAAACTTCATTTACGCTTCCGGTGAAACCAGCATGTTGAAACTGCGTATTATAAAAGTCATAAACTTTTTCTATTTCTTCTTCAATAATGCATTGTTTTCAATACTTTGAAGCCAGCCTTCTGTATTAAAAGTTTTTGTATTATACATATCAGGGATATTATCACGTGTTTCTAAACATTCTATGATTGAATTCATTACTAACTCAATAAGAATAGACTTTAGCATTTACAAAATCGTTAAAAGCGACACCCTGGAAATAAAACTTTCCACCCTTTTAAGTCACTTTGGCAAGGAAATGTTTTACAGAGGCAAATCGATAAATTTGGTCTTTTGAATACGATTTATTTGTTTTTTAGCTTAGTGAATAAACCCTGATGAAGCTAATACATCAATCTCGTCACTTTAAAAAGATTTTGACAACATGTTTATTTCAATAAGCGATGTAAAATTTTTAAAATACCTACTTTCTGTTTTCTTTTCCAGATATGTTAAATAAACACCGTATTTGTCTAATATCATCTTTAAAACCCGAACTTTATGTGCAATCGACTGTGTACCTAAAAGAGAAACTTTTGCAATTTTACAAGTTCACCGAGCTGCTTTAACTTTTTTGGTAATTTTTTGTAAATGTAATGCATTTTTAAAATAATGCAATCAACTTCATTAAATAATTCAGTCTTTCCTAATTTGCACCAAAATCAACTAAATTGTTATTGCAATTTTTGATTTCTATATTCTCAAGTGATTCTTGTATCATGTTAAAAACATGCGATGTTCCATATTCGACATCTAAAAAGTAAAAAGCACATTAAACATATATTTCCGATTTTTCAGTTGGGATTGGATTAAAGGTCTTCTTCCGATATATTTCCGATTCTTCAGTTGGGATTGGATTAAAGTCTCTTTTTCCATAATTGAAACGCCGTTAGAACTGTCAATTAGAATAGTAAAAAAGTTTTGATTAATTGCTTTTTTTAAAGATCTTTCTCCAAACTTAGAGCAATGTAGTCAATGAATGTTCGGCAAGTGTTTGCGTTCTTGTAAGCTTGACCAAAAGCTACACCATGTTTCTCTTATAATTGAATTATTTTTGGATATAGATTAAGCAACAGTTCTTCTTTTGCTATAATGTAAGAAACCTCAAATTTAAGTAAGAAACCTCAAGTTTTTGACTGATCTTATTTAAAAAGTTAGAGAGCTAATTAAATTTAGAAGGAATGAATGGCTTAAAGTAATGTTTTATTAAATAGGAGTTTCCAGCAGCAATTATGTTTTTTATTAATGTATTGCCATGGAAATTAATTAGCAATGCCAAATATTTTTAATTTTTTTTTGTGTGTGCGTGTTATTGTTGTTGTTTTTGTCGTGTACTTATAATCATCAACATATATATGTATATATAATCAACAAAGTATACTTGTATATGTATTTCTAATTTATCTTGCTTAGCTAGCAAATAATAATTATATATTTAATTAATTTTTTAAACAATTGTTTTTAAATAAAAAAATATAAAAAAAAAATTTTTTTACTATTAATTTATTGTTCTGGAACATGAACTTATTTTTACCTTATAATTTTTTATTAGTATTTTAAATATCCTACTTTTAAAGAGATAAAGAAGATATAAGTGTTGCTTACTATTTTATAATTATAAAGAAAGTAAATCACCACTCCCTCCCCTTCCTCCTTTCCAGTTGAATAATTTTCATTTTAGTAGGTTTCAGTTTTTTAAGTTTCATTATTTAGACTTACTTTGTGATTGTAAAACTAAATACAAAAGAATGGTTTGCTTTCATGCTGCTTTGCTATTAACATTATTTTATTGTTTATATTTTTGCAAATTATTAAATTTTATTTTTCTAGAATTAGAAAAACTGGCTAAGTTTGAGGGCAACATCTCACTGGAACCAAATTGTGAAACAATAGTTGATACATTGCCATTGCAAGTACAAAAACTTGAAGCAAATAAAATAAAATTGATTAAAAAAATTACAAAATTAGAAGAAGACTTACTTAAACAAGAAACAGTGATATCAGCTCTTCGTTTTGAAATAAATGATCTTAATATTCAGATAGTAGAAATGTCTGACAAGTGCAGTAATGCTGAAGATAAACTTTTTGTTAAAAATAAAACACTCTCTAAACTTGAAGCAGAAAATCAATGTAAGTTCTGTATTAATGTTCTACATTTTGTTTGTAAAATATATTCTTTAATATTTTATAAAATATGAACCTCAACCTGGGTTATTGTGCAATTATATAAATGTTGCCTATTGTGTAATAATAGCTACAAAATATTATAAAATAATAATAATTTTTTCACTTTTTAAAAAACCTGTTAAAATTATTTTTAACATAAGTTAAAGTTATGTTTGTAAGTTATTTTAAAAATCTTTTTTCAATAAGTTAAACTTTATTTGAAGTATTCAAAATTAAAAAATTTTTTGAAAAATCATTTTTCAATTAACGTTTTGGCTGTGCAATATAAATAAATGATGTTTAGAAAAATTAACTAAAATTTTATAACTAAAAAAAAAACAAAAACTATCACTCGTTTTCATTGTAAAAGATGTATAAGTGATATATCAAAAGAAAGAAAAAAAAATTTGTGCACAATTCAGTGGTACCATTTATAAATTACTGAACCAATATTTTAGTGTTAAAGGTTACAGTTTTAAGATAACTTTAAAAGCAGCGATTAACCATCAAATCCGTTCTTTGGGTGAAAACCAAAACAAAAAAATTGAACTGATCTTATTATTTAAAATAAATAAAAAACTGAATGGTAACCAAAAAATCTTTCAAAATTATGATATAAAAACTTTGAAATTGCAAAATACTTATTTAATATTTAATTGTTAATATATAATTGTTATTTAATTTAAAAAATTGCATTATGATCATTTATCAAATACACAATTTTTTTAAGTCAAGTCTTAAACAATTTTATTGTTGTTAAATGTTTTTTTTTTTTTTAACCAATAAACTTATGTGTTAAAAAAATACAAGCTTTATTTGTTAAATATCTACCCATGCTGATATCTTCAGAATGAGCTGATATTTCATAATCAGCTTTTTTTCACTACTGCAATCATCTGATTCTATTATTACAGTTGTTTTAAACCGAGTCCACTTAGCTAATAGTGACAGTGTATCCACCCTGTTTCTGTCAGTATTTATTTTTTGATTTTATACTTGTTTTCTTTAATATTCAAATATATACATTGTTGAATTAAATCTTATTTGTAAAAGCATGATGTTTAATGTAATGAATTTCAATGTTGAATTAAAAATTGAATGAAACAAACTGCACTTTCAAGACTAGTTTTCAAAATGGAAATAAATTTAAAAAACTTGTTAATGTTTAGTAAAAGAAGTTGCCAAAGAAGTGTCTTTAAAATTATTTTTCTAACCAATTTTTTCAAGAACAATTGCCTATAAAACATCAAGTTATGTTTGAAAATGTCAATTACACAAATTTCATTCTTTTTAGTACTGTTTCAATATGCTTTTTGGTGTGTTTTTGAGGTTTTACTCTGTGCAGAAAATTTTTATGGAATACATTTAGTTTAACCAAAATAATGAAGATAAAATAACTTTTACAAAATACATTTTGAAAAAAAACTTTATAAAGAAAAATGCAGAATAATTTTTCTTTTATCAGTTGTAAGTTCTGAAGGCTCTCATAGGTTCTGAAGGCTCTCATTCATTTTCGCAAGGTTGTTGGTTTTTTATCATCCAAATCTTCAGACAACAAGTTTGCTATTTATTAGGATCTTTTAATAATTTTTTTTTGAATAAATACAAGCCTATCAATATTGCTTAAATAAATTTTGGTTCTCTTGCAAGACAGTGTTCCCACCAGGAGTGAACATGCCCTCTGAGCTTGCAATGTAAAATAGGATGGAAATTTTGTTTTTTATCTCCTTCACTAGTGGAGTGTTTTCTGATGATTTTTCACCCATTTCAATTAGAATTAAAACACTGGATTTCATAAATTATAAAACAACCTTGGTCTTTTATAAACATTAATTTTTATCAAAATCATTTTGAAAAATTTGAGTATTGATTTTTATATAATTTTTCTTCTTTTAACATTTAATAATATATAAAATTAATTTTTATATTGTTTTTTTGAAATAATAAATTATATATTTTTGAAGTGCAACTTTTGTTTTTAGTACATCTTCAAAAAATTATGGTACTAGAAGAAAATATATCAATGTTAGAAAAGAAAAAAGGCTTAGTAGAATTAAAAGAAGAAAAAATAGCTTTGTTACAAGCAGAACAAATATCAGAATTAAATACAGAAAAAATATCATTGCTAGAAGGAAGAAAAGTAACAAATAAAGAAAAGTTATCAGTTTTAGATGAAAATATATTAGTGTTAGAAGAAGAAAAAAGTATAAATAAAACAAAGGTTTCTGCTAAAAAGCCACGTTCTAAACAGAAAAGAATTTCAGTAACAAATGAAAACACAGTAAAAAAAAATTTTTTTTAATGCTTCATTCATATTATTAGTACATTTAATCTTATATATTTTTTATACCAATAAATATTTTATTCATATAACTATGTTATATTTTTATTTTCATAACATTTTTTGTTGCTATTTGATAACAATTTAATATTTTTAAACAATTTATCACCAATATTTGGTACAATGTATTCTTATATTTACTATTTCTTATGGCATTTGATTGTTAAAGTTAATTCTTAAACTTTTGACAATATCCTCAGTCTTGCAAAAATGCTCTCCAGAATTTTCTACTATGAAAAATATATCATAGTTTTATGAATAAAATATCTAAAATATTTAACAAGTTCTTAGTTGTAACTTTTTGTTTGTTAGATTAAATTTTTATGTTTCTCAACATAAGGAATAAGTACTACTAAAAATGAGTATTAATACTCTTATGCAGGATGTTATATTACACCTTAATTTGCTCTTGCTTTTTGAAGTTTGATAATTGCAAAGTTTTGATGGGCTAGATAACCCCTTGAAAATAGTAATTATAAAACTTGGACATTCTCTCTAGATAAATTTAAATAATGATAGCTTAGATCAAAATCAGCCATGACTTATTACTGGATTGTTACATTTACACAAACAAACACATGTTTGTTTGTATTTTTGTGGAACTTGCATTTTTAAATAAATTTTTTTTGTTTTTAAGTAAATTTGAAGAAAAAAAAACAGAAAAATAAACAAACTCAAATCGAAACAGAAATACAAATGTAAACAGAAACATTTATGCTAATCTTTTTCACAAAGTTCAAATCATAATTTTCTATGATGTAGGTTGATACAGTATTCATTAATTTAGTTTGAACTACTGCCTAGAGTAGATTTACTGATAGCTTCTAAAAAGATTTTCTTTTTTTAAAGTTTGATAATTGCTTTTCTTTTTTTAAAGTTTGATAAGTGCTTTTGTTTCAACTATGTACTTTATAAGTAAATCCTGGACTATAACAAGATCACTTCTTTTGGATGAAGGAGGCTCAGTATACATATTTCTACTACTGATTTTGTGGATTATGAAAGTATACTATAAAAAGTTCCTAAATGAAAAAACTATCTGATTCCAATTTACCTACCAGTTTTGATAATGATTTCATAACATTATTAAAATATTGACAGTCTTTTTAAAAAAATTTGTCTCAGATATTGTTTATATATTTTGATTTGTTTGTGAACAAAGATATTTGTGAAAAGTAATCTAAGTTGATAAAACTCAAATGAACTGTTTTATTTTGAAGACTATAGACAACTGATGTAGAATGTTTATACCACCATTTTTAAAAATGCATGTCATAATGTTCATATTTTCTTCAAACTATTTTCTTGTTTAACATGACTTTGAATTATATGAAATTGATCAATAAGAAATTTTCTTTTTCAAAAAAATGCTGTCAGTTTTCCAAACTCTTTAGAATATCTACAAATTAAGGAAGAAAGCAAATATCTTTTACTACAAGATTGATTTATATGGACTATTAAAAAATATTTTTTGATGTTTGTTTTCAAATAATAATGTTCTCATGTTTCAGATTTTTTGATTATTGCATTATAAGTTACAGTGCTTGATTCTTTATCAATACCAACCTCAAGAATATTATATTTTCTATGCATTTTGCAATATTAACAACAGTTTGCTGCTCTTGACCAATAGGTTCACTTTGCTAGCAATTGATTTTATGTTCCTATTTTCAACATAAATTGAATAATAAGATGATTTGCATTGTTTCAAAATCAGTCACAATACTTTTGTATTCATAACTATTAACATAATTTGTACATTTTTTATCATTTAATGCATCTTAAAAGCTATGCCCACTAATGCATTACTCGATGGGGTTTTATATGCATATCTAAGATTAGCATAATCTTACTTTTAAACTGAGGAATCAGTCGCTTTCTTTTTTTGAAGCACACTCTTTATCTTATCAGATGCTCTTTCACATTCCCTTAAATTTGTACATCCATCTCAATGTTTAGCATGATGTAATAAATTTTAAATAGCTGTTTATAATAATAACCATATATTTATAGAATGAAATTGATTATATGTTTAAGTTTTAATGTTTTTATTTTATTTAATTTTAACATTATTATTTTTTAATTGTTTTTTTAGATTACTTCAAAGAAATCAAAAATAACTCCTCAAAAGGTGTGATTTTCATTTTAAAAACAAATTCTTTAGAAAAATACATTATATGTAAATTACGGCTGTTAATAATGAAAAATGTTTTAATATTTGTTAAAGTTGAAAAATTGTAACTTTAGATATGCACATAAATATTTCTTTTATTTTTAGCCATATCCTAGCCGAAAAGTATTAAATTGGTAAGTTTAAAGAATCTTATACAACTTTTTATTATATTGGTTTTTTTGTTTTTTTGTGCTAATGATGAAGTGGAATGAGGTTATTAACAAAATTATTTTAAAAGGGAGTGATTTTTTTATTTTACTATTTTGAGCTTGATAAAGTGTATTAATGTTTTTGATAATTAAATAAAGTGTGTTTTTATTAAATTTTATTATTGGCATTAAAAAAAATTTATTTTTTATTTTAGCATCCAAAATAATGAATGCGAAACTTTGCCTGGTAAGAATTTAATAAAACTAGACTCAATATAACATAGATGAGTTTTTTCCAGGAATTCCCGGAATTCTGGAAATTCACTTAAAACTCCTTTAATTTTTCAGAAATTTTCGGATGTTTTTTGTTATTAATTTGAATAAAAAAATTATATATTTTTACATAAAATTTTAAAAACGATAACTTTTGCTTTTAAAAAAATATGTTTTCTATAGTTAAAATTTTCACAAGATCAATTTTCGTAACAATTTTTTTTTTTTTTTTAAATCTTAATTTATTTAAATTAACTTTTTTGAATATTAGAAAAATTTTTTGTAAAAAGTTAATCTAAATTCCGTTTTAAAAGTTTACAAAAGCTTTTGTTTTTAGTTAATACGATCAATTTTTGTCGGAATTTTTTCGGGATTTTCATAAAAAAAAATTTCTGAAATTTTCATCAAGTCTTGATTGAAAAATTTGACTATATGAAAATTTCGGAAATTTGACTTAATGAAAATCCCAGAAAATTCCGAAAAAAATGTTTATTAAATACTCATCTATGATATAATTTGACTTTATGAAAATTCCGGAAATTTTTTTTCATGAAAATCCCGAAAAATTTTTTAATTAAATACTCATCTATGATATAACAAACTGTAAACAAAAGTAAAATAGATATAAGTAGATATGACAAAGCAAAATAAAATAAAAGAATACTGTTTTAACATTCATTATTTTTATGAAGATAATTTTTTGTTAAACATGCAATTATATGCATAAAAAAATCTACAAAATAAGTTTAATATTTAATTAAGTCACTTACATTACCTTTTGACATTCCGTGTGTGGAAAACATAAAAAAAAACTTTGATTTTCTATCAGTTTGTAATGAATCACTTGTTGCGTCTGTGAGTATCGCTTTGTCACCTCTTCAAACAGACTCACATAATGAAAATAACTTATGCAGCCATGTAAGCGTTACTTTAATTTTTTTTTTTTTTTAGTTTTTATAAAAAGTATTTTGTTGCTAATTTTTTAAATCAAAATATTTTTTTTTTAGATTAATATAGGAGAGTTTGTTGCTTTAAAAACTGGAAGTGTATCAGAACCAAGTATTGGGAGGGTACTCTCAAAATCCAGTAATCGTTTAATGCTAGAGATATGGCAAGAAAGTAATAAAAAATCTTGGTCAGTGAAATCTGGTTACAATAAACATGAGATTTTTGTTGACGAAGTTTTGTGTGGTGGCATTTACTTTACAAACTCTAAAAAATTGCCAATATCTCTTCAACGTAAACTGCAAACTCTCTATTCATAGTTTAATTACTACTTATTGTTGATGCACCTTTTTATTACATTTTTATATTCTGTTTTTTTAACAAATGAAATTTTAAACTAAGTTTGACTATTACATATATTGCAAATGGGGACTTTAATGGGGAATTTAATGCTTTTAAAAGAGATTTTTAAATCAATTTTGCAGAGTTTATTATTATTTTTAATTAAAGTATTTTTAATGGTGTAATTTAATGTTAGCATTCTGATATTTTTAAAAAATCCATCAATGTGCATCTTGAATCAACAACTTGAACAAATTTTATTTGATTTGAATTTTTATGGATTAAACTCAAGTAAAAAGTTTTCATTTACATTATTTAAATAGTAAAATAAATAAATTAAAATTGTAAAATTGTTATGAATATTTAATTATTTTACAACAATGTTTTGAGAACATGGAAAAGATACTTGTTTTAATTTGTAAGTTGTTGTTTTTTTTCCCTTTCCTTTACATTTACTTGTAATGTATTTAATTATTTCAACGTGCTTGCTTTTAAGGTTTTAACAGATTTATTGAAGTTCTCTGAAAAAATTTGAAATTCTTTACAAAAAAGTTTGAAATTCTCTTAAAAAAAGATTTTATTATCTATAATATTATATTACTTTTTTTATTTTTTTTATTTTTTTTTGCTTATTTATATCTTTATGTTTATATATTATTTTTATTTTTTTTTTAGACCTATTTTTTGAATACTTAAGTTATATAATTATTCTTTTTACTTTTTGAAAAGTTTATTCAGTTTTTATGTAATGGTTTGGCCTGCAAGAATTTCAGTTGAACATGTAGCATGTGCCATTTCATTGAACATTGAACATTTTTTAACAAAATAAATTTTTTTTACAATACAAGTTGTCAATTTGTACTAAGTGTGTAAAAGTTTATTGTGGTCAGTTTTCTGTAAAACGTGCAAGTTTGTAGAAATGTTTAAGGGATGTTTTTAAAAAAACTTTTCGCTCTCTCTTTTTTGGTCTATAATTTTAAAAACTGGTGTAGATACAAAATATTTTGCACAGCATTAAGACAGCAATTTAAAAAAAAACTATTTTTTGGTCCTTATACCAATTATTTTTGAATTACTTATTCTCAATAATAAAGGATTTTTTATATCATTTTTATAATTATAGTTAGTTTTATTAAAATAGATTATGTTACTATGATTGGTTAATTCATTTTTGTGCATGATTCAATTATATATTATGTCTATAAAAAAAAGTTGGTGTTAAATAGTTATTAACAAAATAGTTTTTGGTTTTTTAAACCAGTGCTTTTTGATTTAAAAAAATGGCAAAATCATGTAGGTATCACCTAATGCTTAATCTTTTAATGCCTTGATACTTTTATATATATATATATATATATATATATATATATATATATATATATATATATATATATATATATATATATATATATATATATATATATATTTGTTTATTTATTTATGTGTGTGTACTATAGCATATATAGATAAACATTTCTTAACCTTTTTTGGTTAATTTTTTCCATACGGCTTTTTCGGAAATAAAAGAAAAAAAGAAAGAATAATAAAAAAAAGATCGCTGTCTCAAATCAAATCTTAAGTCGTTGCAGCAGTACTCCTTACTCTACCTATTTAGTCGATATGTCAGAGAGGTTCTAAACATCTAGAATCAAGCAAGCCCAAACATTGACTACTTCCAAAATTGATTTTTTTTTTATTTTTGTTTTGTTATTTATGCTAAAAGCTTAATTCTAAAATGCAAAATTGTAGTCTTTTTGTGACATGTATAATTTTTATGCCATCAACTACAGTACTGATTTTAGTTACCTATAATTTTTTAAAAAGCAAGTTATTAGATAAATAGTAATTAAACATTAATTCTATAATAATTATTTGAATTCTAATGTTGTAAACAATGTTTTTGTATACAAACTCATAAGTTGTAAAATATTTTCCCTTCGATGTATTATTTTTTTTTTATTGGTATCATTCTTTTCTGTATTTTTTTTCATTTTTTTAATTGAAGTATTCAGAAAAAAAAAAATTCTGCCTAAAGTAAAATCATAATGTATTTCTTGTTGGCAATGCCCAACTATGATTTTGAAGCATTAGAGTCTTATCTACCCGAATCTCAATAGATGAAACACCTTGATATACAATTTTTAAAAAACTTTTTGAGAGTATCATTTTCCGTTGATAAACGAGATACTCTGCACATACTTATACCTATCTTCCCAAAGTAGTCTTTCTGGCCCTTTTGAAACTTCACAACTAATTGTTGCATTCAAACCATACACATTCATTTAAAATGAAACATGACTGCAATTTTTCAAAAGTTTTTTTCAATTTTTCAAAATCAGAAAGGGCGAATTAAATATGTTGTAATTTTTTTTTTTCAAATTGCTGAAATGAAGTTGATATTTAGTTTTTAAGTACCTTTTTGATTTTTCTCAAGTTTCTCAACAGTTGATTTTTTATTAAACATATTTGCGAAGTGTTGCAAATGGATTCATTCTGGCAGTAACTGTGTCTATTAAAGCAGCCAAGCATTTCTATAATAATGTTGGGTTACATTTAATAACCGCATTAAACTCAAGTCTGACAAAAGCTCATATGCTGTTTTTTTGTAACTTTTGGGATGTAAAACGATGTTACAACTGTATTGTTGTTGGCATGGGCTACATGTTCAATAAAATGGCACTGACAATGTATTCAACATCACCGCTGCCATACTTTATTTTCGAAAGTTTCAATATCATCTCTGTCATACATTTTGAAAATACTATAAGAAACATCGTGTAACAATCCACTTAAAAGATAATTTTAAAAAAATGTTTACATCAGTTTTTTGTAAATAAATAGTTTTGTGGTAATACAAAATCTTTGTGCAAGATTTTCTATTTTCAGGCAAGTTCTATTTTATACTTTGTGCACTTAAATGTGGTTGATAAAAATTGTTTTGTGTATTAATCATGATAAATAAACAAAAAATAAAGTTGAGCAACAAAGTTAATTTGTCATATCACTGTTGTTATACATTTTTTTCAATTTCATCTGGAATTTCAGTTTCAATAGTCTCATTACCTTTAAGCAATTTTAATACTCTTTCAATTGACCAGGTGCAATGGATTATAAAAAAAAAAAAAAAAGTTGTAACTCTTACTTTTCACTACTTCTGAATAAAACAACTTTGTCAGACTTAATGCAGCAAATGGAATGGTAAAAAATTTAGTGCATATTAAGCATAGATGAGTTTTTTCCGGGAATTCCGGAAATTCACTTAAAACTCTTTCATTTTTCCAGAAATTTTTGGATGTTTTTTGCTATTAATTTGAAAAAAAAAATTATATATTTTCACATAAAATTTTATATACAACAACTTTTGCATGTAAACAAATATGTTTTCTATAATTAAAATTTTCACAAGATAAATTTTCTTAACAATTTTTTTTCTTTTTCTTTTTTTGCTTTTTAATTCATTCAAATTAACTTTTTCGAATATTAGAAACTCTTTTTTGTAAAAATTTAAATAATATAAATTAGTAAAATAAAAAAAGTTTACGAAAGTTTTTTCTGTTAATACGATCAATTTTCTGGGATTTTTATAAAGTCAAATACTCATCTATGATTAAGCACATATTGATGTTTTTATATGCTGAGTTTCATAGCTTTTACTTGAAGTTTTACAAGCATTTTTTATTTTTTTTCGTGATGGTCATAACAAAAAATCCAATGCCTGAAAACAACAAGGACGCAATCAATGATGTAAGAAAAAAATTGTAAATGATTATTAACAACCATGTGTATTATGTTTAAAAAGTGCACTATAATATTATCAAAGATTTCAATTATGGATATAAGGTACAAATTTTAGTGCTACACAATAGGATTGTAAATAAGTGTCAAAACATGTTTAAATGACAAAACAACCTTTACAACATTAAAACCATGGTATAATGAAATGATTTAATAACTTTTTTGCTTAAAAGTATTTTCAAGTGGTTAAAAAAAGTTAAGGAGTTTAGTACGTGTTTTCATAAATATTTTGCTTTTTTTTCCAGAATTTTGCATAATTGTCCATATATATATATATATATATATATATATATATATATATATATATATATATATATATATATATATATATATATATATATATATATATATATATATATATATATATATATATATATATATATATATATATATATATATATATATATATATATATATATATATATATATATATATATATATATATGTATATATATATATATATATATATATATATATATATATATATATATATATATGTATATATATATATATATATATATATATATATATATATATATATATATATATATAATAGCGTATTCTACAAATAGAGTGCTCAATGTTCTTAAAGAACAGAGCAATAATAATTTAGTAACTGATAATAATAATTTAGTAACTTTAACTTCCTGGTGAACCTACTGATGGTGAAACATGCTATTGAAGAGCACAAAAATTGTGTTTATACTAAATTATATATATATATATATATATATATATATATATATATATATATATATATATATATGTGTGTGTGTGTGTGTGTGTGTGTGTGTGTGTGTGTGTGTGTGTGTGTGTGTGTGTGTGTGTGTGTGTATATGTATATGTATATGTATATATATGTATATATATATATGTATGTATATATATATATATATATATATATATATATATATATTATATATATATATATATATTTTATATATATATATATATATATATTTTATTAGATTATCTGACATCAACATTTTTTAGGTAAATCCGTAATTTATTGAATATAACATAAATTAAATCTTAGCTTTACTTATTTCATTTTCAATAAATTATATATACACAGTATTACTACTGTTATACTCAAGAAACATGATATAAAAAGCAAACATAAAGACATTATTTAATCATAAAAGAAATCATTTATATTATAGAGTTGATAAAAGATCAGAAATTCCCATTGGATAGTATGGACTTCTAATTTTAAAAATTTTAATTATTTATTGGGTTTTTAATCAAATTTCATTTTCTAAAATTGTTATTGAAAAAGTAATTGTAGAGTTAATATACTTCTCATTTTAATTTTGTAAGTGTAAAAAATAAGCAAATCAGTTTAGTGATTTTTTATGATAAGTACAGATACCAGCTGTTAGGGGCTGTCTATAAATGATGTCAGTAATTTTTCTCAATATTTTGACCCTTCCCCCCTTTCTCTTTGTCAAACTCTGTCAATTTTTGACCAACCCCCTCCCTCCCCCTCTTATATATGATATCAGTTTTGAATCCCTCCACTCTCACCCAAAGTAACATAAAAATATGCCTTAACACTATTGATTTTTTCTGGTTAAATTATACGTTTATATAGTAGTAGAGCTTAGCAAATTATATTATAGAACAGTTGATATCTCATAAAATAATAAACATACTAATCAAAATAAGCAAATTTTATTCTATATCTATAATATTAATTCAATCACTCATCATCTTCTCATGGGTTGTTGAAGTGATCTTCGATTGAAACAATAGGTAGTAAATGCTCTCTGCAAACTAAATGGTTATCGTTCTCTTGAGGTATAATCAGATCCGCTGCTTTATCCATATTTGTATTATTGATTTATCATTATCGTTTAAATCGTAATCAAAATAATGATTTTGATTCCGTCAATGCAAGCTGTTTGAAATAATTACTTCAAGCCGCTTAGGAGCAATCAGCCTTTCATATTTTCGATAGTGACTTAATGTGTTTGCTTTGAAGCACATTTTATAATCCACTAGGGAGTGAATAACGATAATTAAATTTGCAGTCAAATGGTAATACAATAATAAAACGTTGGTCAATTTTTAATTTATTTAATGTCTCTGAGAGACTTACATCGAATTCCCCACAAAGCAAATATACCTTTTTCTATACACATTGTAGATGTAAATACCTTTAAAATCTGCTCATATAAACTTAAACTTTTTTTTTTAATTTACATCATTGTTGTCTCAACGCACCCCCACCCCCACCCCATTGTCAATTCTTGTCAAACTCTTCAGTACCCACTCCCCCCCCCCCTATATTTTACTGACATCATTTATGGATGACCCCTGTCAGTTTAGTTCTCATTGGAATCCTCATTATATTTAGCTTTTTTACATTTACCTGATATGGAACATGTCTCTATGGAATATGCCTCTATGGAACATGTCTCTGATATGAAATATGCCTCTGATATGGAGCATGTCTCTGATATGGAACATGCCTCCACATTAAAAATTAATTAGAAGTTTTTTTTGATCAGCAACAATGTTGATCATGTCTAAATTTAACTTTTTTTTTTCAAATACTATATAGCAAAAAGAAAATTATGTAATTATTAACATATGTAATCGATCTTTAGAAAAAATATCTGAAAAATACCCTACTATAAATATGTAAACCTCTTAATAGTATTGTAAAAATAACTCTCTATCTTTTATATGGTATTGTAAAAAAATACATCACTTGGACTGACATAATTGAATAATTTAATTTTATTCTTTAGTAGTATATACTGTTTCCAAAATAATTTGTTTTTATTTTTTTTGTTTTTATTTTTCTGGAAGATTCAAACTTTGACAATAAAACAACGGCACCAAAGAAATTGCTTAAAAAACAAACAGCACCTTTTGAAGATTCTGTGAGTTATTTGTTTACTTTTAAAATAATTGTTGACGAATAAGAAATGCAAACATGTTTTAAAATTGTAGAAATGCTTCTAATTACTAGTTATTAAAAGTTTTTTTTATTTTTTTTTTTATTTATTTTTTACTTATGTCTAAATCTACATACATACTTTTTTTAGTTATCAAATTATATGATAACTAATTATTATTACATATTATATTATTATTACAATATTATATTACAATAATTAATTATTTATATATAAACAATATTAAAAATTATTATTACAATTTTATAACAGATTTATCAAATAGTATGTGATCATAGAATTATCACATAATTTGATTTATGTTGGATTTTTAATAATTTTTTTTTTTTTTTTTTTTTTTTTTTTTTGTTTGTTTAAGATTTTTGAAAGAAATAGATTTTTTGGTCTCAAAATGTAGAAAAATATAAAATCTGCAAGTTTATTACTATTTTTAATATTTATTTTTTTATATTGCATTTAAAAAATTGTCTGATGTCTGAGGATGAAAAAAATATACAGAAAAAAATTTAAAGCAGTGTGGGCTAGCAAAAAAAATTTTACCAAAATATTGGCCTAAAATAGATAGTAAAATTAACGGCTGAATTAATTAGTATTTTCAAATGTTATATGCTTGGTCTGATTTAATAATATTTATGTACTTTAGGTTTTTACTTTTATTTTTAATTATCTTTTGAAAATAAAAGTCTTTTTATGGTAAGCATTATAGTACTTTCAAATTTTGTTTCAATATTGTAAGTAGTGATTGAATTGAAAATTTGGTTGTGTATATTCAGTCAAAAAATCTTATAAAAGATTATCAACAAAACTAAGTTTGAATTAAAATATAAACAAAATATTACGTTTGAAACACTTTATAAAGTTTATTAAAAGTTTTTATTAAATGTTTTGAGTTTAGGTATAGTTTTTTTTAGGGATATTTCTTTCAATTTTTAGTTTTCCCAAACGTTTTCCATAAATACAAATTTAAACATATTTTTAATATATGTTTAAATTTTTTTTATATTAGTTATTATATTTGCAATATATTAGTTTTTTAATTTTCTCAGTCATTACTCATACAAAAATAAGAAAACTTTCAAAAAATTGAGATCTTATATTTGTTTTACTTAAGCCTTCGGCTTAAATCTAAATTAAGGAAATAGGTTACAGGCTTTTTCAGTTTTTTTTTTTTTTTTTTTTTTTTTTTTGCAAAATATTTTCTGGATTTTTAAAATATGACCTGGATGATCACTGAAGTGAAACCTTTTAAATGAATTCATTTTGATTTTTGTCTGATATCAAAACCAATGTTTATATAAGAATATTAATAAATATTGTTTTTAATTTATGCTAGTTATAACAATAATTCATAATCATTTATTCTTATCGATACCAGTTATCAAAAAAAAATTATTTTTGCTAGAAAAATTTACTATTTCCGAAAGTTCATTTATTTTAGTGGAGAAAAATTTGACCGTGTTAACTCTTTAAATTGTGTGGAGGCGACAACTAATATTTTAGTGGAGAAAAATTTGACAGTGTTAACTCTTTAAATTGTGTGGAGGCGACAACTAATATTTTAGTGGAGAAAAATTTGACCGTGATAACTCTTTAAATTGTGTGGAGGCGACAACTAATATTTTAGTGGAGAAAAATTTGACCGTGTTAACTCTTTAAATTGTGTGGAGGCGACAACTAATATTTTAGTGGAGAAAAATTTGACCGTGTTAACTCTTTAAATTATGTGGAGGCGACAACTCAACTATGCTCATGACTTAAACTTCATTTTTAATTTTTCTGGTGGTTTTAAATTTTTTTAGAAAAATTTGTAATGATCCAATCTTCTAATGGTGTAGTTTTTTTAGGACGCTTTTTCTTTTAATGTTACGCGATGAATTATACACCTGAAAATATCTAAGGGCTTTTTTCTTCCAAGGACTCATACTTCTGAAAAAATATGTTTAACTATCAGAAAGCATAATACTGACATCAGAAACAGAGATGTTACTTAGTTAATTATCTGTGTTTTTTATAGATTATTTTTATTATATTAACATGGTTTTAAATCTATATTAAAAGGGTTTTAAAAAGTTAAAATTAATTCCAATAGTTATAACAGAAAAATCTATTTTGACTAAAAAGTGCAACTGACTAAAATTAAAGTTTACATAAATGAACTCTTTAAACTACCAGATAACAAATCAAACTAAAATTTAAACTTACATAAAAAAGTCACTGTCACAAAGTTTTGTATACTAAACAATAAATTGGGCTATTTCTAAAGCATTAATGACCGCCTAATAAAAATGTTTTTAAATTTTCCGGATTTTTAACTTAATATAATTATATTTACTCAATACCAACTATATACAAGTATTATGTCTGGTTTACAGTTTTTCATGTGATTTGGGTAGGAAAGGTACTAGATTTAAATAACTATCAGAAGTCACCACCTGAGTACAAGATATCAAGCTCTTCTTATAATTTAAAAAAAAAAGCTTTTTTCTTATGTTACATGTGATCTTCTTATGTTATATGTGATGTTATATGTGACTTCAAATGGCTAAGGTATTTTATATACTTTATTTAAATACATGCCATTTCGATATGAAAAATTCAAATTGTGCATTTACTATTTGTATGGTCATTTTTTTATTCATAGTGCAACTGGTAGCATTAAATAGTATATATTTAGATATATAATGTAAAACATTTATATTTTTAATTATTCAATGCCATGCTATTTAAAATACTATATTAGTCTTAAGATAGTATGGTATCAAAGTGTAATAATTTTCTATGATAGCATTTTATTTAAAACACTATGTGTTTTAAGTAAAATGGTGTCTTAGTTTTACTAAACTGGAATGTTTCCAATTTTAAATTTAAATTTAAAATGAAATGTAGATAATAAATTTGAGAAGAGTGGAGTACAAATAATTCTTATTAAAACCATTGTCAAAGATAGCATTAAAATATATGAGAACCTTCGGCTGGTGCTTGAGAAAATTAATTTTGAAGGTATGCATACTGCTTTTGATTATAAATATGCTAATATATTATTCAGTCTTTCATCGCACGCAGATAAAAATGTTTACTTGTGGTGTTGTGTGGAATGTACATTTGATATAGGAAACACAAATATATAGAAAATGGATTCATCAGATCTTCCTTGAATGAATTTGATAATTGTCAACAATAATAAAAATACTTTGCTAAAAAAATTTAGTTACTTCCCTGAGCTACATCTTCTCATCAAAGCAATATAAAGTAGTAAGATTTCTTTTAACATAGAAGATGGTTTTGAGTTCTAGTTAAAAGGATACTATACAATGAAAAGGTTACTAATATAATATCAAGGAGTTAAAACAATAATAACGCAAATAAAATTTTAGAATTAAATGATAAATTATAATTTAAAGTGCAATTTAAAATTATAAATCTTCTTTCTGCAGTCCAATTATTAATAGCTGTTAAATTAAAAAAGTTTTTTAGAAGAGTACTTAATTCTGACTTAAAACAAAATAATATCTATGTGTCTGTGTGTGAGAGAGAGAGAGAGAGAGAGAGAGAGAGAGAGAGAGAGGAAAAGTGGGAAATTAAAAAATATTTCTAGAAAAGTTTTTTTTTTTATAATAATCTTTTTTATATAATGTATGTCTTGCAACAAACAAGTTTTAACAAAAAAACCATAACTTTGGGCACTGATTCCATCCCTTAAAATTATCAGCAGGTTATAAATAAGTACATAAATTTTTGAGTTTAGAGGAATCGTGCCATTAGGGTGGAACAAGTAATTAGTAAGTAATTAACATATTAACAAAAATTATTTATTAAAAACGTGAACCACGTTATCTTCGTCAAAATATTCTAGAGGTTTCACAATATAATTACACTAAAGTGATATAGAAGAAATGGGTGATCAATTTATTCTTTGTCCCAATTCACCCCTCGAGAAATTGTTTTTTGGAGGTAGTTTTCAAAAATTGTGATCGTCGTAATAGCATAATATATTATAAGTAATAAAACTAAGTTTAAAGAATTTAAAGAGGATCCAACTATAAAAAGAGAAATATCTTTACGAGGGTATCTTAGAAAACTTTATAAGCTTAAATGTTTTGAAAAAGACATTTACACTAAAATTTATCCTGTAGGATCTCAACTTGCAAGAATTTACGCGTTACCTAAGATGCATAAGTTAGTAAAGATAGTTCTCTTCCAACATTTCAACCTATCATCTCAACAATCGGAGCATATAATTACAATCTTGCCTTACATCTTTCTCATTTATTGTCTCCTCATATACCTAAACAATTTTGCACTTTAGACTCATTTTCTTTTGTTGAATAATTAAAACAAATTAATGTAACTAATAAATTTAACGTTTCATATGGTGTTGAAAGTTTGTTCACGAATATTCCACTTAAGGAATCCATTAACTTAGCAAATGATTTATTTTTTAAAGATAAAATTAACTCAAAACGTTTTTCAAAAATTCAGTTTAAAAAATCACTTCAGATTTCCACATCCGGTTCACATTTTTTATTTGACGGAAAATATAACATTGTTAATAGTTTAAATATATAATAACTAATAACATTGTTAATAGTTTAAATATAAGATACTTTAAGCTTCCATACATTGGAATGTACTCTAATTATACTAAAATAAAAATTTCAAAAATTGTTCATAAATATTGCGAGGATGTTTTAATAAAATTAATTTTAACTACTAATAAAATACAAGATTGTTTTTGCTTAAAAAAGTCACTTCCTAAATTGCTTAAATCTCATGTTGTCTATAAATTTTCTTGCGCTGGCTGTAATGCCAGTTATATTGGAGAAACCTCCAGACATTTGGCATTTAGAATAAATGAGCACCTTAAAAGTGATAAACAATCTCATATATTTAAACACTTAAATTTATCTGTTAATTGCAAAAATCTGGCTAACTGATTCTTTTGAATTTTTGGTTAATGCCCCAACCAAACACAAATTAAAAATAAAAGAAGCCCTCCGCATTAAATGGGAAATGGGAAAGTCCCTCACTTAATAAACAAACTTCACAATATGCTATAAACTTATCTATTTAATTTTACTGTCAGTTTATCGTTATTATTTTTTTTATTTTTTTTTTTGTTGACAGTTACTTTGATTGGTTATTTACCGAGTTATTTTCTAATAAATATATTGGTTCATTATGTAAATTTTTGCCCGTTATTATTTCTCTGTAAAGACTTCTATTTTTTAATATTTATTTCAGAGTTTTATTATTGTAAAATAATCTTTTGAAAATGTAAATAAAATTTTACGAAACATGTCAAGAATAAAAAACATCGTGTTATTTTTAAATATATATGTATATATATATATATATATATATATATATATATATATATATATATATATATATATGTATATATATATGTGTGTATGTATGTATATGTATATATATATATATATATATATATATATATATATATATATATATATATATATATATATATATATATATATATATATATATATATATATATATATATATCTGTGTGTGTGTGTACTACATCTTGCAAATGTAAGCCAAAACAAGACTTTATTTTTCTTATAGCCCCATTCTAATAACGATCTACAGCCTAGTATTGTTACAGCTCCAAACGATTTTGTACGACGCAATCTTCGAAGTCGAAGAAAGTAGAACTCCGAAAATGAATTATTTTTTAGTGTCAATCGTCAATTTTATATAATAACGTGTACATAAAGTTAAGATTAAATTTCCTCAATAAAATAAATTTGTTTTTTATCATAAACCTACGTATTACTATTGTTCTAAATAAAAATTTATGCTTAACGTTAAATTTTTGCTCGATTATTTTTATCCGATTTCTTTTTTTGTTTAAAAAAAAATAAACTATGTCTGACTTTTCGTGGTGTTTTAAGCTATTGGTTTCGATCTTATCTTTCAGATCAGAAACAATATGAAAGTATTGTTATAACTCTAGTAATAAATATGTTGTGTGTACTGTTCCCCTCAAGGTTCTTGGTTCTTTTTTAATATATATATTTTAATATTTTTAATATATATAATATTGTTATTATTTTTAATGTATATTATTATTTAAATATCTCTGTTCACTTTTCGTCAGTTCATCTTTCCGTTTATGATACAAGTCTCTTGCAAATTAACAAATCATATCTCCTCTGTAAAAAAGTAAATTTGGATATAAAAGATATGGATCATTGGTTAAATTTATCTTAATACCGAAAAAACTTCACTAATTCTTTTTCATCTTTAAAAATTATTTCAACAAATGGAGAAATAAATATCAAAATTAATAATAAAAAGAGAAAAAATAAGAGTACAAAGACGTTTTACCAACAGAGTTTCTAACCTAAGTAACGTTTCATATTCAAATAAACTTAGAGTTCTTGGTTTGGAACTATTAGAAATTCGTCGCAAGACATGATTACATGTTAGTTTTGTTTGTTACACAATTTAGTTTGCCTAAATAAATCAAGTTTAGCAACTATATTTACACTTGAGGACATAATTTCAAATTACGCAAACTAAAATGTTAACTCGAGGTCCGTAAATACTCTTTCTCACTCAGGGTTGTTAATATTTGGAATAACTTGCCGTTTGACGTCGTGAACGCCAAAAATATAAAGAGCTTCAAAATTAAAATTAACTCGATTTTGAAAAATACTGTTCCGGCTAACTGTTTTTTTTTATATATATAACTATGGTCTTATACATAATTGTAGTATATATTTTAAATTATCTAGCATATGTATTATGTGATTTTAGGGCACGTTGTCAGAGTCCTTCATATTTTATGAACCTGCGTGTCCTTTAGAACACTGTTCTAATAAGTTTTAATCTAATCTAATAAGCGGCTATATCCTTCGAGATTTATTGAATGTCTTGTTGTATTGATTGGCTATAATCTTTTGTGTAACCTAAATATTGAATGACTTTTTTTTTTTTTTTTGTTTTTGTATTTTGCTATCTAAATATTGTTACAATACCAAATTGTATAAATAAATATTTACATGACCGTGGCGAAAAATAGACAATAGTAGTCTTCTAAGCCCCGTTTACATCGTATTTTTACATTTTTTTTAGTTTTTCTTCGATACCCTTAAAAGTTACTTAAAATATATTTTAAATAAAAGGTAAAAAAAAGAAACTGAAAATTTAATAAAACACATAAAGCTCGAGATGTACAAAGAACCTATATCCGTATTATCTGTTATTTCCAAAATATTCGAACGCGTTATGTATAACAGAATTTCATAAAATGTTTATTACACAAAAACAATCTCTTAGTTTGGGTATTTTAACGGAGCATGCCATTATTGAATTAGTTTTTTTTTTTTTATATATATATATTTCGCTGTTTATATAACAATAAAATAATAAAATAACAATGAAACTTTTACGTTAAACAAAGAATATATGTAAAACAGACAGGGGCTTAAAGAAAATACAGATGACTGGTGTCACCTCAATCTTTTCATAGAGCCCCTTTACAATATCATTTAAAGCCTACATGGCTTTAGAAAATTTACAATAGAATATTTTATCTGTTAAATACTACGTGAAGAATAAAGAAAAACTTATATATACATATATACACATATATACATATACCCATAAAAACACACACATATACAAACATTCCTACATATATGTCAGAAATTAAGGAGATGCAGTTTCATTTGTCGTTTAAAAGAGAAAGTCCTTTTCAAACTTTTTATATTGTTATTTTTTAATTGATTCCATAATGACGGGCCTTGGCTAATAATTGAGAATTTTGACACTTGCGATTTTACTCTGCTCAAGTGATAGTTATGGTTGTTAGTTGACCGAAAATTGTATTTTTGTGAAAATTATCAGAAAACACTTTTGGCAGCAAGTTATTCTTATATTTAAACATAAATATTAATATTTGAAGCGAATTAAGTTTTGATATATTTAACACATTCATGTATTTCATTACAGGGGAAGGGTTTTCTAATCTCTTTAAATAGTTAACTGCGTTACATGCGTGGTTTTGTGGGCCCTGTATTCTTAATAACTTAGTTTTGTGTGTGTTAGCCCAAACAATATTAGCGTAGGAGAGATTACAATACACTTAATACATATAATACGCTTATAGCAGAAGATATTTTTGCTTCAATGAGACTAATATGTTTTTTCCATGAAAGGTTATCATCAAATATTACTCCCAAAAACTTTGAATGATTTACCCAATTTAATTGTCTTATTTTATGGAAGAGAGTAAAACTTGCTTTTTCATAATTTAATAATAACTTATTAGCTATAAACCATTGTTTAAAGTGTTCATTGTTTCAAACAATATTTTTACATCAGAATTGTTGTAGAATAAATTTGTTTCGTCTGCATACATAGTTGACGATATTTTATGAGAAGCTTTATTCATATCATTGATATATATTAAAAATAATAAAGGTCCTAACATTGATCTCTGTGGGACTCCGCAAACAATACCAAGAGCTCCTGACTCCTCCAGGACAACAAACTGTTTTCTATTAAAAAGATAACTTTTAACCCACTTAAATGTTAGGTCTTTAATGCCGTATGGCTTTAGCTTTGAAAGCAAAATTCCGTGATCAACAGTATCGAGTGCCTTAGAGAGATCGATAAATACTCCTAGTACTTGTTCCCCTTTATCAATGGACATAGATATTTTATTGGAAAGTTCAATAATAGCATGTTCAGTTGAGCAATATCTCTGAAATCCAAATTTATTTTTGTATAAAAGTGTATTTAATGTCATATAATCATAAATTCTATTAAAAATTAACTTGCAAAGATTTTTGAAAAGACAAGGAGTAGTGATATAGGACGGTAGTTGCAAATAGAAGAATAATTACCAATTTTAAAAACTGGATGAATTTTGGCTGATTTTAATTTATCAGGAAATATACTATTTTCAAATGAAAATCCATAACATAGATAGCTACATTACTAGTAATGTCGTCATATCCACATGACTTGTTACGCTTTAGTTCAAATAGCGCTTTGTTAAATTGTGTTTATTTATTTTTTCATTAGATATGCTAGTCGCGGGTTTCTCTCCCAAGTATTCATCAAACATTTTAGTTGACTGAACAATGTTATATTTTGTTCACTTGTTATAGTTTTGTTGTTAATAATTACTTTTTTTGGTAAGCAAGAGAGTTTCTTTTTTCTCTTTTCCAGTTACTTCATTTATAATAGACCAGGTTTTCTAGATACCAAACTTATTTTTATCCAGCTGATTAGAATAGTATTTTAGTTTGTTTTAAATTATTGTAACAAAACTTTTTATATGATTTGTACACATTTTCGTCATTTTCCTTTTTAGATTTTAGAAATTTTATATAAAGCTTTTGTTTTCTTTTTGATGATTTTATCAAATTATTTGTCATCCATGGGTTTTTAAGTTGTTTGTTTTTTATTTCAGTGGGTAATTTTGGACAGACATTATCATAAACATGAAAAGTACATCTTCCCATCGCTCTTAGTTTCTTTTTAAGTTTATCTAGGCTTTTAAAACAAAGATTTCTTTTAATAACAAGTATTTTTTTTATTGTCGTTGTTTGATGAAACTCCGTGCGCAATATGATAGAAAAGTATTAGATAGTATTAGATAGGAAAAGTATTAGATAGAAAAAGGATCAGAGAAATCTGTCATAAAAATACCTGATTCAAAATAAGTATCTAAAATATTAATAGTTAAAATATTATCAATTGCGGACGAAGTAGTTTTGGTAATACGCGTAGGCTTAAAAATGGTAGGAATAATGTTAAATTCAAGTAATAAATTAAAAATGTTTTTTGTATTTACAAACTTTTCATATCACATTGCATCCAAGTTTAAATCACCAGCAAAAAAAATATGCTTATTCTGAATACTCGTTTGCGAAATAGTTGTTTTAAGGCTTTTATGAAAGTTAATTTGCTTACCGCATGGCGGTCGATAAAGCGAGGAGATTACCAGTTTTATTTAGAATTTTATTTATTTAGAATACACAAAGTTTCAAAATGTTTGTTTGCTTTACAAAATGTCTTTTTTGTTTAAAAATACAAACTTGTCAAGAATATAGATTGCAACGCTGCCCCCCAGGCTTCCAACACGTGGTTGACATTATTTTATAAGATGATAAATTGTACAAAGAATTTTCTGACAAAGGCAGTTTTGCATCTTCCCAAGTTTCTGAGATACATATAACATCAAAAAGATAGTTTATAGAGTAATAAAAAAGTTTAAAAGCTTCAAAATTTTTATTCATTGATCTTAAGTTTATACTTAGGATACTAAAATCTTTATTATTTTTTTCTCTATTAAACTTGTCAGGTTTATAGTATGAGTTGTCGAGACAACTTATTTCAGTCAAAAAACTATATTCATTTTTGTTACTTCTCAAAAAGTTAAAAATTGGAGGCTATATGTTTTCAATATTAATTTTTTATCTTATTCTTGTTTGTTGAACTCATTTTTTATTAGATTGTTTCATAATTTTTAATCAAAGTCAATAAGTAAAATAAAAAATAAAAACAATAAAAATAAATTTGTTTTCACTTATCTTTGTTTGTCTTCGCATTGCTTTTACTCGGTATTTCTGGAACGGCCAGGCGGTTGTATACATTCATATATTTTTCTTGACTTCGATGCATTTTCGCTTGTGCAAATAGTTCTTTGCGGATTCTCATAGTTTCTTTACTAAAGTCTTCATTAATGAAAATCTTTTCCCCCTTAAGATTTCTTGCCCTAGCTAGAACGTTTCCTTTTTCCTGCCAGTTTAATAATTTGCGAATAACTGTCCTCGGCTTGTTTTCAAATTTTCCAACCCTATGGGCTGTTTCTATGATTATTGGTTCATTTATTTGGAGGTCCTCTTTAATAAGCGATTTGAGTTTTTTTATTCCAATTAACGAAGTTTTAATTTCGTCCATTTTTTTGTCAACTTTGCTAATCTTTGTCTCAAGTTGATCACTCTTAAAATTTAGACCACGTTTAAGGTTTTCAACATCTTTTTCCAAGCTATCAACTTTTTCTTGAAAGCATCTGAAAGTTTCATTAAAACACTTTAAAGTTGTTTCAAATTAAATTGACATCAATTTCCTTAGCCTATAGTAACTACTCTTTCATTCTTCATTACAATAATCAAAAAATAAAGTAGTCAAATATATAAAAAATATCATTAACTTTCTTTGTAAACACGTGTGCTCCGTTTAATGTTCACCAAATAACTAACGGTTTTGAATAAAATAAGTTTACACTAGGAATTTATATATATATATATATATATATATATATATATATATATACATATATATATATATATATATATATATATATATATATATATATATATATATATATATATATATATATATATATATATATACATATATATATATATATATATATATATATATATATATATATATATATATATATATATATATATATATATATATATATATATATATATATATATATATAAACGACTTCCTTCATGTATCTGCAAATTTAAATTCAATTATGTATGCTGATAACACTAATTTGTTTATATCCAATAGTGATGTTAATCAGCTATTAGGTGAAATGAACATTGAGCTGTTAAAAGTAAATAAATGTTTCAAAGCTATTAAACTCTCAATAAACGAAGACAAAACTCAATATACATTATTTTTTAAAAAAAGGCAGGAAGAAAACCTGCCACTTAAATACCATTTTTTTCTATTAGTAGTAAACAAATTAAAAAACAAAAATGTTTAAAGTATCTAGTACCTTTCTATGTTGATGAAAACTTATCTTGACTTTCCCACATAAAAAACACTGAATCAAAAATTAAAAAAACTATTGGTATAATGTATAGAGTTAATCATTAAATTAATATACTTCAGCCTAATTCAAATTAATTATGGTAACATTGCGTGGGCAAGCACATAACCCTCTAACTCTAAAGGATATTTAGTGTGCAAAAACATGCTTGCAGAATTATATACGGAAAAAAAACAAACTTAAACATCCAAAGACATTAATAAGGGAATTAATTTCGAAAAATCTCACACTAATAAATTTTTGATTCTAAATTAAAACTAAATTTTTGATTTATTTGAAAGATAAATCAAAACAATAACTATTCTCTGAGATCAAACGAGAGGCTCACATACACACTGCCTCGTAAACTAAATACAAAGAATATAGTATAACATATTGAGGGCCTAAGATATAGAACAGTTTTAAAAATAACCACATCAATATGGTGAAAACCGTAAATCCATTTAAGTTTCATATAAAAAAAGAAATTTTGAAATCAAATGATAGCCTTGAAACTTAATATATACACTATCGTTTTTAATATGCTCTATCGTTTTTTAACCTAATTTTTTGAAATATTCAAAGGAATTTATTCCTCTTATTGTCTTTTTTTCTTTATTTTTTATTTTTTTTACGGAGTTTTGTTATTTTTTTAACGGAGTTTTTTTTTATCATTTTATTAAAATAACTTCATTTTCTTTTGCACATGTTAATGCTCACTTTTTATAGGGGCTCTATTAAAAGATTGTGATGACTCTGGTTATCCATATCTTCTTTGAGCCCCTGTCTGTTTATATATATATATATATATATATATATATATATATATATATATATATATATATATATATATATATATATATATATATATATATATATATATATATAAACAGTAGCATTGGTCCCACGTATGTAAAAACATTGCAAAAGTTGATTGTTTTTACGATCTAAACCCAATGTTGATTCAATGTGTATAAATCTAACGTTGATTTAAGATCAAGAAAAAGAGCATAAAAAAAATAGTTTTGCTAAATAAAATAAAAATAAACATGAATGAATTTAAATAAAATAAACTTTTTTTAAAATAAAAAACAAGCTAAAATGTCCAAATATTTTTTGAAACTTCTTCGATTATTTTTCTTATTTTTCGTTTTTGTTATTTTTTCAACTAAAATACTATAATACATAGTTTAAAAAAAATTATCTCAACCACGACTTGAGCTCCATGAGCAAAAACTTTATAAACATTTTTTTTTTTTTTTTTTTGTAGTTATTTAGGTGCTCCCATAAGTACTTGCGGTCTTATCGCAAAGTACCGCGGAGAGTATTTAACAGGAAGTTCACGCCTTTTTCCGTACCAATGTCGCCTGTTAGGCTAGAGCTGGCGTCAAACCTCGGACCTCTGAGTTCTGAGCCAGAACTCAAACCATTGCCTCACGGCTGCTTTTTAATCACAAGTAGGATTTTTATTACATGAATATTTTTTATTGATGATTAAAACTGTTTGTAGAAAATAATAATCAAATTTGATTGGACAAGTTGGGCTTTGACAGGACAAAGATATTAATATTGCTTATAATAGACAATAATATTTATATCTATATCCAAATTAATAATATTAATAATAGACAATAAGATTTATATTTATATCTAAAATTTCTAATAACAGTTTTGAATCAGAAAAAGCTTAGCATACAGTTTGCATTAAATAAACCAGAGCCACCTGGGGTTTTTCTACGTGTAAATTTAATTTTTTCCAAAATCTTTTTTGCATAAGACATTTTTGAACTTTTACAAAAACTTTTATTTATTTTTCTTTTTGCCTGCCATTGCCTAATATCCAATTTATACGACAAATGAAGGAGATATTTTATGAAATCCAGCAATAAAGTGGATTTATCTTAAAGAGTAAAAAAACTTTCTCAGTGTTGAAGAATTTGTTTGATTAGATTTCAATGTGATTTATTTTAAATTTTGCTGCTTTACAAAGCGGAGACGATTAAAACGACGGTATTTCAGTGATTTCCGCGAACTTTTTTATCGATGTATGTTAAAAATAAAGAGCTTTAGATATTAACTTTTTATTTGATAGCTGCCTTATTATATGAGGACGTTAATTTGTTAATTGTTCAACAAAAATTTTTGTTTCGAGAATAAGTTCTTTACTTTCTTTACCATACTTTAAGAACATTGGTCTGCAAAATTTAACAGAATTAGGAGTTGGGTTTGCCCAAAACACATCCCAGTCATATGGTTGAAGTCTTAAGGGCACAATTGTAAGAAAAAAAAATTGAATTGTCTGATTAACTTTCATATAACTCATTGAACTCAATGAACTTTTGGTTGAATTGGGAAAAATTACTGGCTCCATCAAAATACTCAGTTTACAACAAAAATCAATTCAATTAAGTCCTTTTCTTTATTAGTAACTTTAGATATAATTTGCTTCTTTCACTCTTGTGATTCTCTTATTCTTTAAAAAGTATGTATTAGAAGATTTTGTAATATTAGGTTATATTAGTTTAAAGGAAGTATTTTGATGATTAAAAGCTTTAGCTAACACAAATAAATCTTTTTATGACATTATTACGAAATTTGATTGAAAAATGATTGTCAAATTCTGTGTAAAAAAAAAATTAAGTAGAAATACTTTTAAAATGTAAACAGTTATTCTTGGGCGTGTCCGGGCGGCATTAAAACCTACATTTAAAAGAAGAAGGTTCAAAGTTTACCCATACGAATTCAGTTTTTTACAGAAACATTCAGAATTTAATAAAATTCACATTCAAGTATGCAAGTTCAATTATTTCTAGTCTTAAAAGTTATCTTTTTCTGCATTTTTAGGACATGAAATGTAGTTTATTTTACATTTTACAAAATATTTTACATTAAACTCTAAAAGCCTGTTTAATATTCTTCCGGTTGATATACAATATATGGAAGTTCACAGATGTGGTTTAAAAAATAAAATAAAAGTTCAAAACCGTTGCTTTTTGACTAAAAAATTGTTCTTTAAAAAATAACAATTTTGAACGTCTAGGGGGAAGCGCCAGATATTCTAGAAAAAAAAAATCCTTTCAGCATATCAATTTGCAACAGTCTTGCATAATCAGAACTTTTTATATCGGATTTTGGTAAATCTAAAATTAATGTCACTTTTTGATTATTTCAAACCACTGTTCATTAGTAAATGAACGGCATTACAGGCTGACACAAGATGATTCTGAGAAACTACAGTAATTCGAATTTAATGTAATAAGGCGCTGTCAGACGCATTTTTCTAACAGTAAAATAATTTTAAAAAACATTTTATCTTGTCTAATAAAATTTGGAATGTCTAAATCAGAAGAATTAGTCTCAATTTCTATGACGAGAGAACTTCTTAATATTCAAAAAGAAACAATTCTATCTTTTTTCCGTGAATCACTATTTAGCATAAACGAAAAGTTTGAAAACTTTCAATCTAGTTTTCAAGAAGTTCGGCGAGAACTTGATGAAATGAAATCTGGCTAAAATTTTGTTGGCGATGTTTCCAATGATAAAGCTAAAGCAGTTGAGGAAAAAATAAATAAAGTTCATGACGATTTATCAAATGTAAGAAAAATGCAGGGTAAAATATCTTCGGACAATATTAAATTAAAATTAAAGCGTCGATATTGAAGACCGTAACAGAAGAAATAATTTAAGAATTGACGGGATCGTCGAAAATAGTGAAGAAAGAGATTGGGAAATCACAAAAAAAAGGTAAAACAACTATTTAAAGATAACCTTGGTATTGAAAAGACATTATAATTGAACGAGCTCATGGAGTGGGAGCAACTAATGATAAACGAGAGCGAACAATCGTCTTGAAACTCCGTAATTACGAGGATAAAAAAAAATGGAGAGATCAGTTAAATTAAAAGGAACCAATACTTTTTTAAACGAAGATTTTAGTTTCACGACTCGAAAAATTCGAAAAGAACTTTTTGATCAGGCGAAGATACATCGTCAAAATGGCTATTTTGCGAAAGTTGTTTACAACAAACTTATTGTTCACGAATTTCGAGAAAACACCCGCAACACAGATGTTAATCCGACATGCGTCAACAAGGAAGCGTTTTGAGTATTTTTTTTTATTATATTGAATATTTTTAAATTAGTTATTTTGAAAAAAAACTAAAAAATGGCGTGGCTTTTTTCAGAGAAATTAGATTTTCATAATTTAAATTTAGATCTTTTTGAGGACAACTTTATAAATAATCTATCTGAAGAAAACATAAATATTTTTCAAGAAACTCAAATCAACTTATAAGTTGATTTGAGTATTTGAGATATGCGCTGTGTTAATTATAATTAACACAGCGTATATTGATCCTTTTGATTTTAAAGTAAAAACAGATGATGGTTCATTTTCTGTATTACACATAAACATTAGAAGCATGCAGCAAAATTTTGACAAACTTATTTAAATATTTTAAATTACACGTTCGACGTCATATCTCTTTCAGAGACTTGGCATGATACAGAAAGTACCAGTGGCGGAGCTACTGGACGCAGGACCCTGCGTTGCGGGGGGGCCTACCAGCTATAGGGGGCCCTCATATAAAAAAAGTTATACTCTCAATAATATTTATACTATAAAACTCTTTTCCGCAAAAAAAACATTCTTTTGCGGGGGGGCCCAAATTTTGAAGTTCCGCCACTGGAAAGTACTCTTGAATTAAATTCTAATTATACTTTACCATTTTACAAACTAGTTAGTCAACCATGAGGTGGTAGGAAAAAAGGAGGAGGTTAGGAATTTATGTCTTGGAAAAGTATGCTTTCAAGATAAAAAACATACAATGCTTTTCTAATAATAATTATGAGTCTTTTCATTGAAATTATTAATAAAAAATACTGAAACGTTTTAGTTGGATGTGTTTATCGTCCACCAAGTGGAAAAATAAAAACCTTCGAAACTTTTTATCAAAAATACGATTATAAAAATAAATAAAGAAAATAAAACATTATATATTACTGGTGACATAAATCTTGATGCTCTTTCTAACACAAAATTTCCAAAAATAAAATCTTTTTTTGATAAGCTTTTTAAATTGAATGTCTTGTCAACTGTTAATAAACCAAAGCGAGTAACAAAAACCTCGGCAACAGCAATAGACAATATTTTTATTAATAATTATTTAGAAACGACATTTGAAACCGGTATATTTATGACAGATATTAGTGATCATTTCCTGGTATTCATAAAAACAAAAAATCTAAAAGCTATGACTGATTGTCATTCAAAAATCATAGATTTGAAAAAACGAAATTTAGAAATGAGTAACACTAATAAATTAATAAATAGACTAAAACAAGAAACATGGAACAACGTATATAAATTTCAAGATACGAATGGAGCTTACAATGCTTTTTTAAGTACATTTTCGGAGTACTTTAATGAAACCTGTCCTCGAGAGATTATAAGAATTAAGTCAAAAGCAATTGCTAATCCGTGGATGGATAAATCGTTATTAAAGTGCTCAAAAAAAAAAAGCAAAAACTTTACAATAAATTTCTGAAAAATAAAAACAATGATAATGAAAAAAATTACAAAAATTATAAACATTTTTACCAAGATGTCATTAAAAATGCAAAAAAAAAAAAAAAATTACAGCAATCAAATTAATAAATGCAAATTTAATTGCAAACAAACATGGTCCATCATCAATGTCATAATGGGAAGAGAAAAGCTAAATTCACCTTCTCTACCTAAACGAATTGTTATTGAAAACAACGATATATTTAGTCAAAAACAAATTTTGGAAGAATTCAATAAATATTTTACGAGTATTGGTCCAAATCTTTTAAAAACAATAGTACCAACATCTGTATCATTTAAAAACTTCCTTAAACTAACGAATAATGTTACCATGCTTGATTATGAATTAACCTATGAGGAATTTGAGGCAGCTTTTTCCTCGTTAAAAAAAAAAGGCTCCAGGATTTGATGAGATATCTAGTAATATAGTTATTGCAAACAAACAAATTCTTAAAAGACCTCTAATACATATACTAAAGCTTTCGTTAAATTCTGGGATATTTCCGAATGTACTTAAATTAGCGAAAGTAACTCCATTGTACAAATGTAATGATCATTCTGACATTACAAACTACAGGCCTATATCAATACTTTCTGTATTTTCAAAACTATTCGAACGTGTAGTTTATAATAGAATCTATGATTACTTCATTAAAAACACTTTTTTTCACCCAAATCAGTTTGGTTTTCAAAAAAATCTTTCTACTGAGCATGCAATCATTGAAATAGTAAATCAAATAACTAATGGTTTTGAAAATAATAAATTTACTTTAGGAGTATTTATTGATTTATCAAAAGCATTTGATACAGTGGACACTGTATTAGTAAATAATGCCCAATCTGGAGTGTTAAATGTCATATGTGGAGTTCCGCAAGGATCGATTCTTGGTCCACTTCTTTTTTTAATATATATAAATGACTTCTGTAACACATCCTTAAAACTTAATTCAGTCATGTTTGCAGATGACACGAAATTATTTCTCACCAACAACAATATCAAGAAATAATATGCGAACATGAATATTGAACTAAATAAAGTAAATAACTGGTTTAAGGCTAACAAACTCTCACTTAATACCGAGAAAACAAACTATATACTTTTTCATAAAAAAATACAAGAAGAAAATCTTCCTCTCAAGTTGCCGAACCTATTTATGAAATTAAAAAGCAATCCAATATAAGATTCTTGGGAATCGTTGTTGATGAAAAATTATTCTGGCTTCCTCATATAATATATATCCAGTCAAAAATTACCAAAATCATAGGTTTAATATATCGATTTCGCTCGTACATCAATACAAATAGTCTTATATTAATCTACTTTGGGCTAATTTACAGCCTCATCAGCTTTGCAACCATTTTATGGGCAAGTACTCAAACAGCAAAGCTTAAGAAACTTTATAGTTTTTAGAAACATGCCTGTAGAATCATTTACTTTAAAAATAGGTGGGAACACGCTAATCCCTTAATGAAAGATATGAAAATGATGAATGTATTTGAAATAAATATCTACCAGCATTTAATTTTCATGTATCGTTACAATCACAATATCTCTCCTATAAGCTTTAATAATAAGTTTGAGTTAAATAAAAATGATAACTATAAAACCCTGTAGAACCCATAATATACATTATGGGTTCTACAGGGTTAAAGGTCAGTCTTACTCTAATAAAAACAAACGAATAAGATGAACTAGAGACTCTTTTATACATTACTATCAAAAAATGTTTCGCAACGCATTTTCATTTTCGTCGAATGTCCCGTTTTCAAGCAATTCTATCCCACTGTGCATCGGTACAAAGAAATCATTAAAGGCACCTGTTGTATAAAAAAGAATTTAATAAATTCGTCAGATACAGCTGTTGATTCATGAATACATTTATTATCAGCTATAACTATAGCTTTGGATTGTGGTTTCTTCAAAAAGCCTTTTTGAAGGGTTACATTTAATATAAATATTATTTAAATTTTCACGGTTTACGTTGAAGCTTATGTACTATTAAAGTTAAAAACTGTATATTAACTTTGTCGATGTTTATACTTTTTTTTTTTTAAATACATCTAAAGATATTCGGTGGTTGTGTTGCTATTTACTTTCTTAAAAAAAATTGAATTTTTAAGGAAGAAGTCATTTTGCAAAACTAATAAACATATCGCGATGTTAGAATTATCTTGTTCTATCTCCACATTTTTGTGGAGATAGAACAAGAAACAACTTTTAAGTTACGTTTTCTCCGCAACTTTTTTACTTATAACTAAGGTTTCAATGCAATAGAAAAACATTATTTTGAGGTACATAACACTATCAATAACTCTTTTTAATAATTTTTTTAAAAAGTGGAGATAATACATTTTTTTTAAAAGTGGAAATAATATTTTAAAAAGTGAAGATAGAACAAAATAATTCTAAAGTCGCGATATATAAAAATTATGAACACATGCATAATTTTTGTATGTTTACCTTATAACATTTTTAGCCAGTGTAAACTCCATAGTATGCTTACATCATTTGGATGTTTTGCATAAAAATTGCGGAAATTAATTGACCTTTATAATAAATAACACATGGTCATAAATTTTGAATACTAAAAAATTATTAAGTTACGTTTAACAACCTTTTAAAAATCGAAATGTCGATGGAAGTGAAGTTATTTTGGGAGAGCGGAAATTTTACGTGGTCATAACTTAAGAACGTATTTACTTTTGTTATTTTTGTTCCTATCACCGCAATTATTTAAATAAATTTGACATAAGCATGAACACACTTGAGTTTGAAATTTGCCCATTACTTGAAAGTGAAATATCGGAAAAATTAAAAAATCTTGCCTACGACATCCAGCCTATGCATAGAAATTCAAAATAAACTAACAAGTCAATAATTTTTTCATCATATCAACCACCTTGTGGTAATCAAAGTAACTGAGGAGCAAACATGCAAATAGTGTTTTGTCAAAAAAATCAAAAAAATAATCTATGGTAGTAAATAGTTTTGCTTTTATAAATTTCATAATATATCGCAGAGGTTTTCATTCATAACATGTTTTCTTCAATATATCTAAATAAAATAGAAGCGAGGTAAAATACAAACTCTGTTTTGTCCCAAACTAATTTTATTCAAAAAAATATTTGTCCATCTAACATATCAAAACAATTTAACGGCGGCCATTTTGTCTTGACAAATCACTTTTTGAATGAAACGCGTACAATTTTTAAAGTTATATTGTTGTTTTTGTTGTCAGTTGTCATTGTAGTAGTGTTTGATAATTTTGTCGTTGTGGTGATTTTGTAATATTTAATTGAAAAAATAATTAGTGATGTCGGACCATAAGAAAGATACAACTTTTGTGGGTGATGCAAATGTGGGAACCAGGAAAAAAAAAAATTTACAAATAAAAAAAAGATCTAAAAAAAAAGAAGATATTCGGCTCCCCCAGGCTCAAATATCTATGAACCTTGCAACCACAATTCAACAAACAATCGTTTTTCATATTATAAAATAACACCATTTGTTAAGAACATAAGGGATAATTTTTATAAAGAGGCATATAAACAGAGACAAGATAACATGATTGCCAATATGTTAAAAGTTTCAAGTGCTATCAAAATAAGGCGGCCAAGACCCACAGCCCAAAAACAAAAAAAAGGAGGTTCACACAATTTTAAAGTAAAATATTTTTTAAAATCTGACCAGTTACCATGCTTGAATTTTTGTAAAAACATATATTTCATTGTAATGAAAATAGGTCGTACGAGATTGCAAAATATTAACAAGAAAACAAGTGTTGGACATTGTGTAGAAGACAAACGAGGTGGAGACAGAGCAAGCCATAAGTCTATTAAAAAGTAGGCTTCTGTGGAGTGCTGAGTGCTGCTACATCAACTGAGGGTTTGCTTTGGGCAGGCAGTCTATCAAATAGTGTAACGAGGGGCAAAATGAGACACTTAAGCGCTAATATTTCTAATACCGTCTAACAACTTTTGAAAAAATAAATTGATATTTTTCGATTCTTCTACGATCCTACTTGAAGCCTAAAAAGTATGAGTTGCAAAACTGCAGTAGTTTGGTCACCAGAGATCATTTATTGACAGCACCTATCCTGTCTCTTTAAATAAATAAAGTTAAAAAAACACATATCTTTAAGAGGATTAGCAAGAAATACATTTTATAATATATTACAGCTATAATCAAACTGTCACTAGTCACATAAATCACATATTGCTTAACCAGATATATATACACTACAAGAACTAATAAAACCATACATGCATATATTAAACTTATGTATTTAAAGCACGCATAACATTCATTGTATTTTGTTTATAGGTACTGCAATAACCTATGTTATAATCTACTCATTATATATTTTATATACTACTTAATTTATTCAATTTGATTAAATATTTATTATATTTAAATATAAGTTAACAAAATATAAAACGTAATTCTATATTGGATAACAACTAAACATTTCAATTAACAAAATAAAAAGTAAGTTAATACAGTATAATAAATTTAAATCTACAGCATGTAAATATTAATATTTGCTTTGGTTGTTGTTTTAATGTAAAAAATTAAATAAACATAATATTAGATATCGGCAAAAAAAAAATACAAACAGAATGTCTCGTTTTGCCCCGCATCATGTTGGCATCGAATAGCCTAATTTCCAGACTATTTTATTGAAGAAATAAAATACCAAAGAATGGAAATGAAAGAAAAAGGCCTAAAGATTCTAATTAAAACACGAACTGTCTCGTATTGCCCCGCTGTCTCATTTTGCCCCGCATTACCCTAATTAAAAAATATTTATATATTTTCATATTGTATTCGTCTAGTTTCACTTAATTTCCTTTTATTTTTTTTTGAATAATTTTTTCGCTTAAAAGTCCTTAAAATATACCGCTAAATTAACTACGATGGTTTGCAAAAAAGTTCACATTTTACCAGTTCACAGTTCGTCAGGGTTAGGGTTAGGGTTTCACATTCGCTACCTTCGAGGAATAGCGCATAATTTGACATTTTCATTAAAAATGAAGTATTTTATTTAAATATTTAAAATAAATAAAAAAATAAACATAACTACATATTGATAATTTTTAAGTAGAAAAAAATTTTTTTTTTTTTTAGGGGGATATTTTCCGGGGTGATTTTTTCTCGGGGGGATTTTATCCGGGGGGAGTTTTTCTCAGGGGATTATTTCGAGGGGATTTTTTCCGAATGGATTTTTTCCCGGGGGATTTTTTCCTAGAACCATAAGCAGTGAAGTTAAAATTGCTTTGTATTTTTTGAATCGACTTTATGTGGTGACAACAGGAATCAGTACAACTAGCGTAAATTCATACGCAGTAATTAGCGGCTATCGTCTAATTAAAACGCTGTTAAATTGTTTGCGTTATTAAAATAATATAATCACGCATGAATAAATCTGTGGCGCGAAATTTTGGTGCTAAAATAATGAAATTAATTTTTTCATGAAGAAAAATATGTTAAAATTCAAACCATTTTTGTTTGAAAAACAATGCATAGAAACATTTAGTTTTGACTTTATTAAAAGATGCCATTTTTGTATAATATGAGCATGCTCAAATTACCCAGGGTTTTTCATTAAAATTTCTTAGTTTAAAGTCCTAGAATAGGAGTGGTTTTAATTGCTTTTTGAATAAAAACAAAACAGTAAGAAATCATAATATTTTAACAATACTAAAAATTTTTCTGTAATTTAAATTCAAAAATTTTAAATTTTATCGTTCAAAGGTTCGAAGTTGATAAAATTGAAAAAAATAACTAATTTTTTTATTTTTTTTTGCGGAAAACATAGTATTATTGTTTCAACAAAAAATAACATAAAATTTGATCTTTTAATGATAAGTTTTTGTTAATGACGAATCATTATATTTCAAAAATTAGTTCTAATTGTCTGTTAGAATATGAAACTTTTTTAAAAGGAAAGATAAAATGTTTTTCAAAATAGTTTACGATTTTTAATTTTATCACTCATTTTCATCCTTATCAAAATTTGTCCACAAAAGTTACATTCAAAAAATGTCTTGTCCTACAGATCCACGCAAAATTTTGTCCAAATTTTTTTATGAAAATATTAGCTTTACATAATAGAATTACTTTTTTGCTTTACACAATAGAATTTCTGATAAATGCTACCATTTATTATAGCAATACACAAGAAGTTAATTAAAAAAAAAAAAATCATTTGATCCGGTGGACAAAAGTTGCATGTTTGCTCCTCAACTTTAATGGCTTCATAAAAATTACGTCACGCATAAGTAAACACCTTTTTTACTGTTGATATAAGCATAGAATCTTTAAGTTACAAAAAATGTTTTAATATAAAATTTTAATATAATTCCTACGATTTTTAAACCAACACGAGTCACGCAAACAGTTCTTACGATCAATGTTTTGAATCAAAATTTTTTCACAAACAATTCATGCAATTCAAATTCTGAATCTGGTATCTTTATTTTCGATACTCTCTGTCTAACAACAACAAATGAAGTAAAAAAACAAGGAGTTGAAAAATCTAATGAGACTTTAATTACGTCATTATCAAAAGTTAATTAAGTTTTAATTAAACTTAATATTAAAATATATCAACTTTGCTTTACACTGGTTTACTTTGGTAGTGACCAAACAAAAGGTAATCAAGTCGTGTGGAGATGACTGCATGATTAGCAATCCACGTTAACAAATACATAAGTAAACTTCTATTTTTTTTTTTATTTACACATACTTTCAAGCATAATTCTTTTCTAAATAAAATAAAAATTGCTTAAGTCAATCATGTTATAAAAAATGACGATTACAATGTCATGTTTAAATACCTTCTAATTTCAATTCTACCAGTGTTTTTTAAGATTTATAAAAAAATTACTTATAGTAAAATATATAGGGAAAGTTTGTGTACCTAGAGCCACTCTGTACGTTGGGCCATCCCACATTACATAAAAACTATAAAATTCTAAGTTCTACTTCTAGTCAGGTAATTAGTTATAAAAATTTGTATTTTTTAATCTTATTTTGATTCTCAGAAAGCGTTGTCATGGCAATTTATAATCAGAAAACGCTTTTTAATGGTCTAAAGCAATTTTTTGCCGCTGGTATTTTTAAAATACAATGTATTCTATATATATTTGTAAAATCACTTCCTCTAGGATTATAAAAAAAAAAAAAATAACAAACGATATGATATACAAGAAAAGCTCTTGTATATTATATTATTTGTTACTTAAGTATTAAATGCGGCAGTGGCGCAGTGGTTAGAGCGCTTGCTTTATAAGCAGGAGATCCAGCTTCGAAACGAGCCTTGGACATATTTTCGTCACGGTAAGGAAGGAGGCATGAACTTCCTGGTTAAATGCACTTCCGCGGTGCTCTATGACAGGACCGTTAGTTCCTCAATAAATTGCCTCTTAGTCCAGGTTTTTTAATAGATAAAGTTTTTCATGAGGCCATCAAGTCTTATACCATCAAGTCTTATACCTACCTCTTATACCTAGGGTCATATGTGCGTTTCTCTATTAAAAAATCTTTTTTTTTATAACGAGGTAGATTGTGCAGATTTTCTCGCGGTTGTTTTGGGATCACCATTTTATGCGTATAGTCAATTTTGCTCAGAACTATTAATCAATTTTTTTTATCTATTTAAGTGTTGCAATCAAGTAACATTAAATTAAACTTAAACTAAAAATAAACTTGTTGAAAACAATCAAAGATTAGAATTAACAATCTAGGATTAGATTTTATAATTAAAGTCATTATACCAATATTAATGCAAAGTAATTAATATAAAAATGTGATCATATCAGTTTCACTATTTTTAGACCCTGCAGGGTCTAAAAATTAAAATATTCTGTAAGTTCAATGATAGCATGCTTAGTCGAGCAATTATTTCGAAAAAAATTGATTTTAATATAAAAATTTGTTTAACGTCACGCATGTCGGGAAAGTTTTTGTTCATGCGTGACGTTAAACAAATTTTTATATTAAAATCAATTTTTTTCGAAATAATTGCTCGACTAAGCATGCTATCATTAAACTTACAGAATATTTCAATTTTTCCAAGTCATGGAAAAACTTAAAAAATCAAAGTTTCGCTTTTTGCGGAATCGTGCAAACAAATTGATCATACTGCAGTATGAAAAACTTTTTTCAGTATAAAATTTTTTTTTTTTTTTTTTTTTTTTTTTTTTGAGATATACCAAAAAATGCTAAATCTTTTTTGATTTTTATTCTTTAGGATTATAACCCATTTGGTTACTTTAAAAAAATCAAAATCAAATATATATAAATACTATACCAAAAATTATTTTAATAAAATTCTTATTAAAAAAGTAATTTATTAGTATCAGTCGGATTTGAAACAAATAACTATATATATGCTTTTTTTATTTGTTGTACATATATTTAAATCAAATCAAATCAAGCATATTTTAAAATAAGTTATGATATTTTAAAATAATTTCAAAACATTTCAAAATAATTTATATTAGTACAAATGCTAATATAAAGTAAATGCCTCAATATACAACGTAACGTTATAGACAATGATGAAAATAGTAAAAATAACTAATACTAATTATAACAACAATAATAATAATAAGAAATAATAGTAATAATAATAAATAGTATTAATAATAATAATAAATAGTAATAATAGTAATAACAATAATATTAATAGTAATATTTGAAACTTTATATTATATATTAAATATCTATTTTACAATAATACATTTATATATGGTTTGCGAGAGGATGCATTTGAACTAATACTATTAGCTAAAAACGAATACGTTCGAACCATTCGTTAAACGTACCATTCGTTTAGCATTTAACACCCTATAAATAAAATTTCGGACAAATTTTAATTGCATTTATTATGTAGTTTATTTCATGCACGCAAAAAACCTTTATACTTATTTGAAAGAGGATTTTATAATCTATTTAAATTTAATTTAATTAAGTTAAAAATATTATTTAAATATTGAAAATAAAATGGTCAAAGTAAAGGACCTCGAAAAAATGATGGAAATTTTTTCCAAAAAAATCGAGAAAAAGGTAAAGCGTTTGTTGCTAAGCAGTTTATGGAACGGGGTTTACCCAGATCAACTGCTTAATATAAAATCGTAAAATTGGAGAATGGATCTCTAAAAAGAAAAATTGGCAGTGGTCGTATCGTAAAAGGTCTACTAAAGAAAATATTCCAAAGATTGCTGCATTTTTTGAAAATAAATCAGGGTGCTCCCAAAAGAAAGTAGCTCAAGTTTTTAACTGCAGTCAAACTCGAATTTCCTAAGTAAAAACATTCGAACTTTCAAAAAAGCAAATTGTCCAGATCGTAACCATCAGCAGAAGAAAGCTATGCATCCTAAATGTCGTAAATTGTACAAAAATTATAAAAACTTGGATTTTGCTATGGATAATGAAAGCTAATTTACCTTAAACAATAGCGCATTAGCTGGTAATGATAGGTTTTATGCCGCTGATCCTTCTCAATGTTCTAACGAAGTAAGATTCAATTTGCGTAAAAAGTAAGTGGACAAGCTCTTAGTTTCTTGTTGCATCAGCCCCCGTGGAATAAGCCTTTTTTATATTCTTCACAGTAAGCAGGCAATCAACAACTACACTTATAAAGATATACTAGATAAAACTTTACTTCCATCACTTTACTTGTATCAGAATATTATAAAAAAAGACATTGAGTTTATCTTCTGGCCTGATCTAGCTCGATCACATTACGCAAAGTTGGTCATCGACTTTTTAAAATTGAAAAAAAGTTGTATCCAATGATATAAACCCAGCTTACGTTCCAGAAGCAAGACCAATCAAAAACATTTGGGGTGATTTAAAACGAGAATAATTGGAAAGCTGAGAGTTCGGAAGAGCTTGAAGCAAGAATTAGATATTGCTATTCAAAGATGAATAAAGAAATTTCCCTTACTCAAATAAAACATCTTTCAAAAAAACTTTATAATATTGCTAAATATGGTGTTTGAAATAATTGTTTTAATATATTTATAAACTACATATACAAACATATTAACAGTTGAAATATTAAATAATAAAACTTTTAGTTCTTAAAATATTAATTTTTAAATTTTGTTCAAAATTTTATTTAGGTGGGTACCAAAGGATAAAAAATTGAGAAAAAATAGAGTCGGGATAAATCGAGAAAAAATTCCGTTGAAGTAATATATATATATATATATATATATATATATATATATATATATATATATATATATATATATATATATATATATATATATATATATATATATATATATATATATATATATATATATATATATATATATATATATATATATATATATATATATATATATATATATATATACTATCAAGTTGATAATTAAACAATTGTATTTGTTTTTTCAATATTATTTATTTTAATTTATTACTCGTTATAAATTTTTTCATTACTTAGTACTTAAATAATTTTTAAATAATTTTCTAATTTCGAAATTGCTCAGATTTTACACCAGTTGCTTCTTTTAACCAATCAGTAAAGGTCTTTTTAGCTGTTGATTAATTTTAATTAAGAGCTTCTTGGATATTGGTAAAAAATGATGTTGATTGTGATGGTTCTCCTTGCTTGCCTTTAGCACAACCATCTAATTTTTGTCGGAGACTATTTTCTTTTGTTGCAAATATTTGATCAAGTAATTTTGTAGCATAAAATTAAATATTTTATTTCAAAGCGAAAAAAAGGTGTGGTTTTTATTTTTTTTTAAATTGGATACCAATATAATGTTTTTACAATTTTCGTATCTAGAGATTAATGGATCTGCAAATTTAAAACTGACGTCAGTTTTAAAACGGACGTCAGTTTTTACAATCTTCAATTCGCTCACTAACGTTTTCATAACACTCACACTCCAAAATTGTTTTATTTTATTTTTTTCAAGTGAACCTCAGCAGCAATCACTTACAATGAATAAGACAGCAATTTCAACAAATCCAAACCAATGTCATTTCACATGTTTAGTTGATGCAATATCATTTGACAGTTTAGTTCCTCGAGTGTTTATTTTTACACCTTCTAAGCTGTAGAAGAGAAAAAACACATCCAAAAATATGTTTATCTCAAAGACATTGTTCTATTTAATGCGGTTGTCGAGCAGCAGTCCTTTATTTTTCACATTCTTATTAATATTATTATTTTTTTTATTATATTATTATTGCAATTATTAATATTATCTTTATCTATTAGTGCTTTATTTTCATTTCTTTCCTTTTTTTTTATTTTTTATTTTTTTAATATTTTTTTTCCTCTTTTTTTCTTATTTTAAATTCTTTATCTGTTTTATTTATAGTTTTTTTTATTTTCTTTTTGTTGTTTTTTAAGTGTCACTCCATTGACAAGTTTTTAACTTTATGAGTGACACCTAATCTTATTTATGTGAGTTATCTTATATATTATTGACAATATAAAATTTACAATTTGTAAATTTTCATATTTAATGTTTAAATAAATAGATTAAGTAGATAAAGCGCAGTTCGCTGGTGCTTAATAATACCTCAAAGTGTCAAATCATCGATCATCAATCCATCAAACATTAAAAAAAATTTCCGCCGGGAAAGCTAAGCATGATTTTCATTTTCCATTTTTATTATTTTATTTTCACTTTTTCCCTTAGGCTTTTTTCTATTATTTGCCAGGTGCGTTAGGTATCTTTTTTCAGTCTATTAAGTTATTCAAAGTTATGTTTTTCCAACAACTTACATATCATTTTAAATAAATTGTTTTAGTGTTTCTATATTCTCTCCTCTGGTGATTTTTATTGTGCTTTTTTTCTTCCAAATATTTTATTTAAAACTTATGCCTTAGGATGTATGATCTAAAACCATTTGTAGTACGTCGACTTTTTTAGGTTTTTATGTTTTTTTCTTTTTCAACAATTGGAAAATTAGTAGAACAAATTGTAAACAGAAAATCATTTAAAAAAACAAAATTCATGTATGTTGTTTGCGTATGATTTCTTTTGCGCCATCAGGTGGTAGATAACAACGGCTTAGTTTAATACTCTTTGTTTGTTTGTTTACAACTTCACTTGTTAAATTTTTACCGCCATCAGAGACGCCTAAAATATTCCTCATATTACGACCGATATTTTGATGTTTAGAATCCCTTCACCGCGTTTTTTCGTTTAACACTTTTGCGAAGTTATTTTAGCCGAGAAAAATAATTACTACAAAAATATATTAATTTAATCATTTAATCAAATTACAAAGTATGAAATGATATTAAATAAGTTTATAGTTCTTCTAGAATGTTTGAAAGTTTTCCAAGATTTCGATTTAAGCTTCTTCTGCAAGAGAATGTTAAAACTAAAAAAGCAAACATAAAATAAACAAAAACATAAAATAAACTAAAATAAAAAAAACCTTGAAGGATCTTTTTTTTAACTCGATTACAACTTTTTTTTTGTTTTTGTCATAATTTAATTTTAAAACATTTGTTAGTTAATAAATTTTTTTATATGTATATATATATTTTTTAATCTATTAAATAACAGATTTTTAAAAAATTAAATAGTAGCCTTTCTTTAAAATTTAGACTTTTCTAAATTTTATTTTCATTTTTATTAAGTTATCTTAACTCTATCCATACTCTTTGGCACTTTAGATCATTTTACACGCTTACTGGAATAAACCGAACAAAAGTGCTTGACGATAAGACAATTAGGAATTGGGTGATGAGACATTTTTGGAACACCTAAATGACTAAATAAAAAATAATAATAACAAACAAAGCTTCTTTGATGATGACTGAAGATTTTGAAGTTGTTTTAAACATTGAGAGTATTATTTTAATGTTTCTGTTAATAGTTTTTTTTTTTAATGATTCCATCGAGTATCATATTTGCTAGTTCACAAATAATAAAATGTATAAAATTTCTTTCACATCGATTATAAAATATGTTTTATAAAAGAGGTAAATGAAATATGGCAAATAAAAAAAAAATCTAGATTAAAAAAACACAAAGAATAAAACTTTTGGAGTTATAAAAATATAAATAAAAAGATATAACATTTTTATTCTTAATTATGTTATAAGTTTTCTTATTATTACTAATAAGTAAGTAGCCGAACTCCATATTGAATGTGTCTCAACTGCAAACCCGATAAGATATTAACAGGAAAGCATACAATAAATTTTTTAGGTTCTAGATGAATATGTAACATAGAAAGACCACATAGGCGTAGTTGAAGATAAAATATCAAAATATGTAGGTATAATCTAATAAATCTAAGAGGTTATTAAATCTCGTTTGAAAAATTTGAACTTTTCTCTTATTCATTGTCAATTAAATTACGCAAACGTTGCTTAGTGGAAAACGAACGCAACAAAAGTAAATAAAAAAATTTGTTAAGTAAACAAAAACAAGTAGGATAGTCTCAAACGTAAATCGTTTCTCACATTTACAAACTCTATTTAATGAACTTAATGTTCTAAATCTATATGAACTACATCTTTATATATATATATATATATATATATATATATATATATATATATATATATATATATATATATATATATATATATATATATATATATAAACTTTTGTTTGAGGTGCCCGAAGAACGGTCTTGGCACAGAACACAGCGGAAGAGCATTTTACTAGGAAATTCACGCCTCCTTTCTTACCGATGGCGCGAAATATGCCCAGAGTTCGCTTCGAACCCCTGGATCTCTTGCTTATAAGCAAGCATTCTAACCACTACACTACGGCCGCTGCAAATATTCCTATCTTCATGTTCAAATTTGATAAAAAAATAACAACGATCTTACTTAGTTCACTTTTTGAAAAAATGAATCACATATATCCTACCAGATTTCAAAATACAATTACAACCAATCAAAAACTTACTACTCTGCTACTAAATTTCAAATGTAAAGCCCTGAGTTGTGGAACACTTTATTGAATAATGGACAGAAAAATATTTCTCTTAACCTGTTCAAAACAAAACTCAGGCCACTACTTTTGGTAAATGAAAATAAATTAAATTTTCTTCTAAAAACCCTTTTTGAATTAAAACACAATAAAAGTAATAGTCAATTAGTTTTTATTATGAATACATTCATTGTATTATTTTAAACGATAGTCTCTTTGTAAACGCTTTTTTTATTTTTGTGTTGTTTATTTATCCTTTACTTTATGCTTTTTACTGTTTGTTTGCTTTTATTAAATTAGAGATAAAAAAACATTATATAAATAGATTTAATCAAATAACAAAAACTATAAATTGAAATGTTTTTTTTTAGATTTTTTAGATCTTTTTATTTTTTCTTAAATATTATTTTGTTATTTTAATATTTCCAAGTTCTGTTTCCTATCATTTAAAAAACAATTCTTAACCTTTATTCTTTGTACTAAATGTATTTAAATGCTATGATATATATATATATATATATATATATATATATATATATATATATATATATATATATATATATATATATATATATATATATATATGTATATATATATATATATATATATATATATATATATATATGTATATGTATATATATATATATATATATATATATATATATATATATATATATATATATATATATATATATATACATATATGTATATATATGTATATATATATATATATATTTATATATATATATATTTATATATATGTATATATATATATATATATATATGTATATATATACATACATACATATATATATATATATATATATATATATATATATATATATATATATATATATATATATATATATATATATGTATATATATATATATATATGTATATATATATATATATGTATATATATATATATATATATATATATACATATATACATATATATATATATGTATATATATATATATATATATATATATATATATATATATATATATATATATATACACACACATTTTTTTTATATCAATGCTACAGAGATATATTTATTGAAAGGTTCAAACTATATTTACATCTATTAACTATTATGACAAAACCCACTAATGATGCATTTTTCGGGGCTTGCTGATAAAAAGTTTGTCTTCTTTTAGCTTCGATCATGTAATCATTTTTTATAAATTACAATTGTAAATTTTAGACTTGGCAGATAAATAAATAAATGAATAAAATAAATCAAATGTTTTAGACCAATTACATTTGTAATAACTAAAACAAAATGTGCTCAATAATACATGCTGCCTGGGTACTTGCTTTGGGATATTTATAAACTTTCTTCAATATGTATAAGGATTATACAATCTCTATTAAAATTGAAGAAATTCAAATACAAACACCCTCGTTGCACTCTCCGAATCATTTAAATATCTCCACCTCAAATGTGAGGACAATAAGTTAATAAATATTTTTAAAAAATGTTATATTAAATATAAGTTTATCAACTTTTTTTAATTTTTGTCTAAAAAATTTTTAATATTTTAAAATTATAACCGTGTAAAGTTTCTTCTTTCCTCAAAATGATAAAGTTTTGTAAAATTTGCTTTTCTTGTTTACTATTCTTTTTATTACTAAGACCTACATACTTTCATATTTTAAAGAACGCCTAAATCTCTCTTTAGATTACTTTAATTTTCCAAGCTAATCTCTGGCCACACTTACACAAAAAAATTTACCATTTCCATAAACTTTAAAGTTCTACCAAAAAAATGTTTCTAGTTGTATTTAGAGAAATACGATTTTGTTGAAAATATTTACAAAATGCAATCGTTTTTGCAAAGTAATACAAGCTTTATTGTGATTGAATTTTACTCACAAGGTTGAAAACTTTATGACAAGATGAAACCTTTAAGAGTTATGAAATTTTTCATAATTTTGTATAAAAATATACTTAAAGACAAAGATTTAGTTCAACAAAAATCTGTTATCTGAAGTTACTGTAAATTGTTTGTCACAGTGGGTTGACTGAATTTTATGGCATCTTAAGATGACTTTTGTACCAATAACTTATGATGCATTTTGCTCAGTTCCAAATTTGAAAACAAAGTTTTTAAATTTTGTGTCTTTTTTCAGCAGTGCAAAAGAACTTCAGCCAATGATGATAAATATTTTATGCATTTTTTTTCAACTTTTTGCGTTATTGTTGCGTTAATGTCGCAAATGGATATGTTGTTGCGTTAATGTTGCTCTTAAGCTAGACGATGAACACGTATCATTTTTTTTTTGTGTCATTTATTTTCCACTCTTGCAAATTTATATTTTAGATTATTTCGAGAATTTTGCAAAATATGATTTGAATCAAAATTAAATTGCTCTGTCAATAAGATTTTTATGCAACTTGAATTCAATTTTTTAAGCAGCTTTTGGCAGTTATCACGAACTCAATTTTAATGTTTGCAGTTATCGCAGGGGGTGATAAATGCAATTTTTTATTACACTAAGTATTTTATCAATTCATAAATTTGAAAAACATTAACATTTTTATTAAGCATAATTCTTAATAACAAAGTTACAAGGCAAGTAAAATAGCAAAGAAAACTTGCCTAATTTATCCCTGGTTATAAATTACTTTTTTATTACTTCCTAAAAAACTTTATTTCTTCTATTTTTAAGAAATATAAGATTTTGATATTTTGCTAAAATAATTTGCTATATGTAAAAATTAATACTCCTAAATACTTTTGTTTGGAATCACTGCAAGCATTAAACTTGGTTTTTCCAGACTAGTATGTGTTCTATATGATAAAATAGCACCAAATTGAAGAAGTTTGCTTTTAAAAAATACTTTTACAGATTCTACTCGGCCCGAGGAGATTTGGTGGTACACGGCCCTAGGAGATTTGGTGGGTCTTGAATATTGTCATAAAAAGTTTTATTTTCAAAAGCATGTCAACTTAAGTTTCAAAAGAAACAAATTTCTATAAAAAAAAGTTCAAAAATATAACCATTGTTTAAAAAAATTATTTAAGATTTTTCATAAAAATTTTAATTTTTTAATGTATGAATGTATGTATTTATGTATGCATGTGTGTAAGTATGTTTTAAACAAGTTTTAAAAAACCGTGGTTAGGTGTCATCAATTTAAATAAAAAATTCTTAGATTTTTAACTACCTTTTTTAAGGTAGTTAAAAAAAATACAATTTAGTTGTGTTTTTTCAATTATTATAAATATTTATATGGAATCATAAATATTCATAATAATATACTTATGTTATTATAAATCATTATAAGTAATTATAAATAATATTGTTATAAATTATTATAATTGTTAAAATAATTAAGTTAAGTGAAAGGGAAAACACAAGTAATTATGATGTTTGAAAAAGTGTGATTTCAAAAATCAAAAATTTTTAAAGCAAAAATCAATTTTTAAAGGTTTTATCATGACAAATCAAATGTACAATGGTTTTATAAAAATACTCGACGTGTTTTAAAATACAGTGTTCTTTACAAATTTTTTTTATATAAAAAATAATAAATAACTTAGCTTCATATATATTATACTATCTATATGCGCGAACAAAAAATAAATGAACTTGTGCAAATCATAAAAACCCAAAGTTCGCAGTCTAAAAGTTCTCTTGTAAACAATGTTCCTTTTTAATAAATTTAAAGAACTTTAATTGATTAAAGAAAGAGCTACAAAAAAGTAGGAAAACTTTTTTTAATTAAAAATATATATTTATATATGTATATATTAAACAAAAATTAAATAAATATAGGATAGAAATAAAATAAATACCAGAGAGTAACTTTAATTGCAAAAAATAATAAAACAGGTGTTGCCTATCAAAAGACACCTTTTATTATGTTTACTCTTCATATAAAATTGGCAAAATAGTTTGACATAGTTGACGCCAAATGAAATGACTATCGCAAGACGATAAATAGAAGAAGTATTTTGCTTTTCAAAGCAAAATATAATCAATAAATATATAATCTAAAATATTTAAAATATTTATATATTGGAGGGATAAACTAGAGAGTGACTCCAAGGGTTCATGTTGGGGTCGACGATTGAAGGCTTATTTATTGTTGGATATTGTCCGAGGGAATTTTGTGAATAATTGCTTATAATAGAGTTTTGTTGAATTAGTTCATCGTGTTTCATAGACGACGTTGTCATGGGAACAGCATAGTTTAAGTGATGAAGAGGCCACGTATTGTTTTGCATATTCATATATGGTGGACTCGATTCACGATAATAGTTTGTGCATGCTAAATTAAAAATGCATGTAAAAAATATTTTCGCAACATTTTTAACATAGCAATACATATTTAAGATTAAAGAGCTTTGTAAAAGACACGTATAAAATTAAATCATTACCTCCGAGTATGTCGGTTCGGTGATACGGTGATGGATACGGTGACGAGCGGTGACTACGTAAATTGTCGCAATTTATTGCTCTTGAAAGCGGCGACATCATAGAAGGGTAATAACCGTCTATAATAAATTTAAATCGAATTTAAGTAAAAAGCAACCTAATGTTGAATACCATACTAAAGTATAAGTTTAAATCGTATTTAAGTGAAAAACAAGTTAAGTTGTATATCATACTAAAGTATAAATTAATAAGCTTTAAATATAGTTAAGATCCATTTTATGAAAGAGAAAAATGAAAAAGAATAAAAAAAAAAAATCTTTAATAAATAAATTTGAGTAATACTCACAATTCGATGCAATTTGATTTAAGGCATCTCTTTCGCATAAAATATCTTTGTGATCAGATCTGTGTAAAAAAAAAAAAAAAAAAAGACGGAAATAATTTTGTTGTTATTATGAAAGTTTTGCAGTTTCTTGTAAAAAGTTTTATAAAGTGCTTGATGGTACGTCCACATCTTTAATATAATAGTAAGCGCACAAAGATAGAAGATGACCGCTGATTAAGCAAAGATAGAAGATGACCGCTGCTGATTAAGCAACTGTAGGAAACTTAAATATGTAACTTAATGGAAAAACTAATTATGGAGCGAATAAGTGTTTTTCTGGATTTCGGCGACTAAATAAATGATAAACTCCACTGGTGTTTGATACTCAAAGTATCACTTAAAAGGTTATCCGACTAATTTGTTTAGAAGAAAAAACAATAGAAAAAAAAAATCAAATAAACTTGTTACTATGGTTACATTATTTTAGTTTGAAAGGCTTTTCTGTAATACTTTAGTCGCAAAATTAACTGATTAATTAAGATTAGACGAAAGGTCAACCGACAAAATTTTGCTTGCTTAATTCTTTTATCTTAAAGTTTTTAAAAATGACGTTTTTTTTAGGAAACAATTGTTTTCATTTTTAGTTCATAAACATTTTACAGTTTTGGTTTTATCATTTTTAACTTTTAATCTTTAAAATTTTTGACTAACCTTTCTTTTGCATCTAAAAACGCCTTTGCAAACGGGTTGTACTTGATTTTTAGTCCAGTAATCTGAAAAAAATAAAGGTTTAGATTGTAAAACAAAAACAAACAAGCGAAAAAGAATCGCGAGTTTAAACAATTCAACCTATCTTTGTTACACTTAGATTAAATATTTATGCCACTTACCTCCTCCCTCCCCCTCCCTCAACTCTTCCATCCATAAACTTTTGCAGTGCGGAAGAGATATAAGTTTGGCTCATTTTATTTTTGTATTCTTGAGTTATGTGGTAGATGGTTTTACATAACTAGTAACCTGTCGAGTTATAAAAAGGCGACTGGTGCAGGTTACTTATAATAAAAAAAATATAACTCGTGTTGATTACCTAGAAAAATATCGAACACTCACCTCTTCATTTTGATAGGCTGTAACAGCAATAAATTGCGTCTCGGGAAATGTGTGAGTGCTTATTGTACGTTCTCCTTCAGGTGCTCCAACTCGTATAATGTGCACACGTGGTTGATATTTATGTAGAGAGTTTAACATGACCTGAAAATGAAAAAATTAAGGTCAACACTTAATGTTCTTCATACGAGTGGCTTATCTTCAGTTAGAAGGGTGATTTAAAGTAAAAAATTTAAAGTAAAAAATTGTGTAAACAATAATTACTATGGTTTAATATAATTGTTAGGCAAAAGTATCAAAAGTTTTTTTTAATACACTAATATGTTTGTTTAAATTTTTACACAAGTAAATTAACAGATTTTAATTATCCTCAGACAAATGGTTATTTCAAATATATTGACAAAAATAAAACAGTAACTTCAAGTTTGAAAGCATAAAGATTTCTTATTATATTCTTATTATATTATTTATTATTTTTAATATTATATTATATTATATTATTATGATTTAATCGGTTTACAAGAATGAACTTATTCTATATAGTTTCCTAATTGTAACCCCGTAACGGTAAAATGACACAGAATCTATGTTTACTATGTTTTTTTCTCGCTTTTTCTCGTTTTAAATTGCGAATAAACCAAAAGCTATATGTTGTATGAAAATGTTGTGAAAAATATTTAATATAAAAATATCTACAGCTCGCTCTTTAACAAAGATTCATAATTTCTTACTATAAATTTAAACCAACAAATTTATTTACCTGGCCTTCACCGTTCATTTTATTTGTAAGCTTTACTTTAGTGAATGATATCGGGCTTTTCATCCAATGTGTACCAAAATTTGGTGAATCTGGGTGTATATAAACCGAGCTAGTGGTAGCTGGTTCTGGTTTTCCACCAGCTACCCATTCTCCATTTACGTATTTCCACCTGTGATCTTCAACAGCTACAAAATCCAGTAAGATAGAATACATAGCATGTGACTCTAATCCCCGAATATTTAGTTTTAATACAGGAAACATTCGCCTAAAGATAAGAAAAACGAAAATTTTCATAGCAGTTAGAATGGTGACATAAAAATACTAGTAAACGAGTTATAAAAATTAAATATATACATTGTTATATATTTTGTTATATAACTTTTTTTCTCGTTTTTGACAAAATCTTTCAGTCTTAAAAAGGCAATATATATATATATAATATATATATATATATATATATATATATATATATATATATATATATATATATATATATATATATATATATATATATATATATATATATATATATATTAAAAAGGCAATATATATATATATATATATACATACATATATATATATATATATATATATATATATATATATATATATATATATATATATATAATATATATATATATGTATATATATATATATATATATTTACAAATAATATATGTAAACGTTAAAAAAAGGAAACCTTAAACTATATGAAAATGTTTAATACCTTCCATTTTTTGTAACTATCATTTCGTTTGTTAAAGTCTTAAATTTTTTCCACAGCTCAGAGTCATCCAAACTGACGTGCACATGTTTTCCTTCGCTCGATAGCTCTTCTTTCTTTGGCAAGTCATCGTCTATGCGTCTTTCTTTTTCCTCGTTTTGATGCGCAACTCCATCAATGTCTTTTGCATTCATATTTTCTTTTTCTGTAAGTATTGAAGACATAGAAAATGAAGTAGGGGTCATACCCAATTCTTCCTCTTTGCAAAACATTTGCATAACACTTAATAGACTATTTACACAATGAAATTTACGTCCAAGTAAAATTAAAAATTGCGCACCTACACTATATGAATTCTACTTAAACTTTTTTCACAAAAACCTTTTGTTTATGGATAGTATAGTTCACACTAAATCGATACTTATACGCACTTCTCTTAGCCTAAGTTGTGATTCAGAATAGTTAATAACTAGACATCAATTTTATACAAAATAAAACAGTTTATATTTATACAGCTAGTAATGACAAATTTTATTAATTCAATAACCAATTTAAAAAAAAACAAAAAACGTAACAATAAAAGATATTTTTCGGTACGCAAACACCCAAAGACTTTTAGCGCTTTGTCAAGAAAGTCGGCCTTTTATTCACCTTTTACGTTAGTTACGAAGTCCGGAAAGTTTAATTTCGCCGAAAAATTATTGTTTCTTTGTTTTAAACAATAAACGATTCATCTTCTATTGAACTTATTCATGAAGCTTTATTGTGCTGGTTAAAAACAAATCGTATGCATAATGCCGACAGCAATTGGTTTCAGATATGAGTTGCCCGCCTCCTTCTGAAATCATTGTGAGACGATGTAAACACAAACGTTCTTGATATTGCCGAAAGTTGATGTACACGATGACAGATTTTACGGAAACTCAATGACAAAAAATAATTAAGGCGGAAACTGAGGCGGATACCAGTATTTAAGGAGGGCAGATTCGTAGACAAACCTTAAAATGTTTTTCGTTAAGCTCTTGGAATAACCGCACGGATGCCAATCTATTGTTAAATTTTTACAGACTAAAACCGTGACTTGATAAACTTTTGTCAGTAGAGTAAACTACTGAGCAGTATTTATATTAAATTTTTTTAATATAAACTTTAAGATTTCACCGCTGGCCATACTATAAAACAGTTTTATTTCAATATAATTATAAAACAATTCATTTTAAATTTAAAAAAAACTTATTAAATTTAATTCCTAATTTTGTATTTTTTATGACTTCATTAACTGACTGCCACTTATTTTAGAAATCAAAAGCATTGGACACGTGACTTGAAGCGAAACGAAGTTTTTTTGTGTTTAAAAACAATCTTAGCTCATTTTTTCTAGATTCACATTCCTAACATTAATCAATCAGAATAATTAAAGGTAGTAATAATTGCATTCGATTGAAGTAACGCGCACAGACTGCTGTAACAAATCAGGAAAAAGAAGCCTTTATTTCTGTAATTTTTTTTAATTAAAAAAAAGTGCATTAGATATTATTCGGAATCTTCAAAACGTTTTTCTTTAAAACAAAAGAACAACACTTTTTGTTGTAGGTTGGTAAATAAAGCAAGCTGCAAAGAGCGGAATGTTTTAAAGAGGAGAGTATTTCTTGTCACAAGCACCGCTCATAAAAAAATTGATACGGGAACTTTCCTCAAAATGTCGGCATAATAAAACGATAGCCTATTTTCGTTAACTAAACATTGAATTAAAGTTTTGTAAAAAAAATCGAAGTTTTCTAAATATGTTTGTTTGCTTTTTAATTGTAAAACGTTATAGTTAGACACGCATAAAAGGTGCGTCCAAGTATAAAAGCTATATATATATATATATATATATATATGTGTATATATATATATATATATATATATATATATATATATATATATATATATATATATATACACACACATATATATATACACACACACAAAAACATATATAAATATATAGATACATACACACACACACGCGCATATACACGAAAATATACACACATATAAATATATATAGATACATGTGTAAATAAGAATAAAGCATGGAAGAAAGCAAAGTATTTGAACTTAAACAAAGTTTGAACATTCTTAAAGATTCTTTTTGTTGCTAAGCAATACATTTATTTTTTGCCAAAAAAAAAACTATCTATAATAAAAGAAAAATCCGTTTAACAAGCGTTTCAATTTATTGTACTCTTGCCATAGCTATTATTTGAAACTATTAATAGTTACAAATAAATTATTAATGATTAAATAACCCGACGTCTTTTAAAGTTTAAAATGAAAATGTCTGTTAAATGTTTAAAATAAAAAATTCGGCGACGTTTAAAATTATCCAAAAGCGACGTAATTTGGATGGTTAAAATCGAAGGGAAAGCCATTCTTAAAAAAGTGTAAAACTCAATACAAAACTCTTTTAAAAATTTCCTTTTTTTGTCAATTTTATTTGGAGAGGAAATATTAAAGTGAAAAGGAAGTATTAGTATACAGACCGGAAAATTTTCGTTATATTTAGCAAGATTAATAAAAACGGCTGTAGATTTAATGAACTTATCGATGTGCTTAAGCTCTTTTACAATTTCGCCGACTTTACAACAACATTCAGTTCTTAATTAAATGACGAATAATTACATTTTTGACATAAATTACATTTTGACATAAATGTACATGTCATTAACCTGCCCATTAACGAAAAAAATACAAAAAGACACAGTAAAGATTAAGATGGGATTTAATATGCTCTTGAGTAAATGATAAAAAAGAACTATTTATTTTACAAACACTAATAAACAACTTTCTCAAATGTAACATTGACGTATTTTTGAGACATGTGTAACGCATGCACAAATTTAACAAATATTATGGAAAAACTTATTTTTTTATTATTACATAATATTTACAAAACGTAAATAGCACAAATTTTTTTTTACAAAATAAAAAAATATACCGCACAAATAAGAAATTAATTACATGAGTATATTCTTTCGTTTTTGTTAAAATAAAAAACATCCGTTATTTACAAAAAAATTTAAAGCTCTAAAAAGAAAAAGAAAGCACTTTTTAATTACAAGCAATAAACCAGTGAAATCATAAACTTCGCTCAGCATTTTCCGAGCCACGACTTCAAAAAATCTAATAAGATTTTCGTTTTTATATAGGATAGTTACTTGGTTATATAAAACAGAAAAGAGTCCATAGTAACGGAAATGACACCAAGTAGTAAAAACTAGTAAAAATCCGAGGCGAATATATTTTTGAAGTAACATTGTGCATAACATCTTGCATATAATCACGAACTATATTTAATTTTTGAAAGGAACTGTTCCAGATTAATTGACTTTAGAGCAGCAACACTTTTTTTTCTTTTCTAAAAAGTGCGTTGAAAAATATTCAGTTGTAATATCAAATATATATATATATATATATATATATATATATATATATATATATATATATATATATATATATATATATATATATATATATATATATATATATATATAATAAAAACTCAAACGTGGTTGCAAAAATAATTATAAAATCGTTTTTTTTTAAAAAAAAAAAAACTTATTAAGTTCAACAAAATGTAAAACAACCTGTTAAATTTAGAAGTCTTAATTAGTTTAAGTACAAATTATTCCTTTCGAGGAATTAATTTTTCTTAACCACGTGTTTATTTAAATAAAAGATTAAAAAAATTTTTTTAATAGTTTTTTTTGTTTCTATCATCTGTAACATTCAAATTTTGTTTTTTAATTTATTCTTCATTTATTTTATTTTTTATTTTATAATCGCTAAAACAGTATTTATAACTTTTTAATACCTTTTTGATGATTAGAGGACATACATAAAGTACGTACTAAAGTAATACCATTAATCATCATTCTCTTCACGTATGTACGCATCATTTATCACAAATCAAGATTGCCTTACAGTAGGCCAAAATGGGTTAAAATCATAAGCGTGAAATCATCAAAAAGATGCCATATTTTGAGAACTTTTTTTGCTTTACTAAAACACGGAAGCCAATGCAGAAACTATTTTAAGGCCAAAGATAAAGCGTTCTACAAGGACGACATCAAAAAGTTAGGAAATCATCAGAAATTCTACAAGACCAAAGATGAACCGTTCTATAAAAAAAACATCAAAAAGTTAGCAAATCAATAATAATCAGTTCTTTAAAAAAGGCACTAAACCAATTTAAAAAAAGAGAATTATATTTGTTGATGTAACAGCCGTACATGACCAGATCAAAATCAAAATTAATATTTAACGATAATTCTTCTGATATTCATGCTCTACCTGTGCGACAATAAAAAAACTTAACTATTAAATATATTAACACATGTAACTGACTCTAATACTCGAAAGCATGTTGGGAACTTTGCACCTTCTGATTTACATATTAATTACGAATACTATTTTCATTTTTTTACATTTGCAATTGCTTCAGAAACTACAACAAGTATTGCAGATGGAATAATAAAACATTTGAAATGTTACAGAAAGCCTCAAAATACACCTTAAAAGAAGGTAGATGTTCATATGACTGTCAGCACTGTTCATAATATAGGTATATCTAAAAACACAGCCGATATACTTGATAGAGAAATTCCTGCTGGTCAAATGTTTTGCATTTCACACACAGCTTTAGGTTTTGACAGAGCTATCAAAAAAGTTCTAAATCAAATTGAAAATGAAATGAGTACGGATAACCTTTTTAAGGGCTTTCTGTTAAATATATCTGTTGACAAAAGTATTGAAATGCTATCTTTGACCTATCCATCATGGGTACTAAACTTGTTAGGTCCATATTTTATTCAAAAACCATCGAACTATCATAAAGAATTCAAAACTTTTGTGCAGCATAAAAACAAATAAAAAATAGATAAAAAAAAGAAAATATTTTTCTTTTTGACTTTAAAGATGTTCAACTTGAATGTCTATCAAAATCTTCTATAGTTTGCTTTCACTGGAATGACTTCATTGAGTTTTTAGACCAAAATGAATCATATATATTATCACAAATAAACTTACTTGCTTAGCCTAAGATTCTATAAATTTTGATTACATTATAGTTACTTTATTCGTGGTTGGAATTCAAGTCATTTCACCATTTTTCTGTAAAACTAAAGGTAAACCTAATGCATTCTGAATTGCAAACACTCTTTATCAAGATGCATGCAAGCTTTTCTAATTTCAAAAAAAACTTTCAGAAAATCTCATTAAGAAGATTATTGCTGGTAGAAGCAGTTTGTGACGAATTAAAGAACTTAGATGATTGTATTATTCAATCATCCAAATTCTTTAAATAAAAATGAGACAAAGCAGGTTAACTAAAAAAAACAAAAGAAGCTGTACATCAGGCATGCATAAAAAATCAAGAAGGCAACCCATTTACTTGTGAATGGGTTGAGCAAGACCTGTTAAAATGCCAAAAATGATTGAAGAAAGAGATCATTTATTTTAGAAACCCAAGAAGGTCGTTGCCATGGAGATAGAATAATCTCTAAGCATTTAAAAATTATGACCACATAAAATTTGTAACCACCTCAAAAGGATGACGACAAGCAGTCAGATGAACTATGAGTCTGAGTCTCATGATAATAGTAATATGGGCAAAAATAATATTTATTTAGGTGTAGTAATATGGGCAAAAAATATTATTTATTTAGGTGTAACTTAAAAAAAGAAAACTATTTTTAGTTAGTTAACAGATACCTTCCTGGTTAAAACTATAGGATGGTTTCCATATACAGCAAAATTTTGATTGTGATTATCCGGTTTTTGGGACAGTAAAAATTTGGGAACTTTTTATTTTGCAATCAGTTTGTTTAGCTCTTCAAAATACCATCCTTGAAATTTAATAACTAAATGTGCCTAAAAAAAATGCCTTTCCTTTGAAAACTTTTTTTGCAACAGACGCTGGTTTAAATTTAATAAAACTCACAATGACTCCAAACATTTTTTTTTGTCAATTATAACAAATTAATGTTAATTTTAAAGCCTTTTATAAGTCTTGATATAAACTTGAAACAAGAAATTTATGACAAAATTCAAATCTGTTTGTTAATAAGGAATTTATTTAATATAAATTAAAACAAATAAATTAAAAGTAATTTTAGGAAAAGTAACCCGAAATTCTTGAGGTAGTGTTAGACACCTATTAAATTACTTTTTTGTAAGACATCCTCATTTGATACTACTATAAATATGCCAAAATTTTTAGAATGCTAAAAATTATGTACAAAAATTACTCATGTTAAAATACAAAACATTCTTAAACACTCTCTTTAATACAAAATACCGTGCAAGGTAGGTAAGATCGCTTTCAGGACATTTCATACTTTAAAATTATTAAATGCTGTTAAACTTTCAGATATTTTAAACATTTAAGTTAGCTGCAGTATATAAATTTTGTTTTATTATTATATATTTATTTTTTAAAGTAAATAATTCTTTTTTTAAGTTACTTTGAAAAAAAAAAAATAAATAAAAAAAATAAAATAAAATAAAAATAATAATAATGATAATGACATATTAAATAATGTTTCCTACATTTTAAAATTCTTTTATTTGCACATTTAAGTCTCTCTTTTATTTGTATATTTAAAACCATATATTTATATTTAACTTAATAGAAATAATTTAAATGAATACATTTGTTAAGCACTTTATCATAATATATTGTATTATCATTATTATGTTAAGATAACAATATATTTAATAAATTTATCTAATGAATTAATTGACAATATTTTGAATTTATTGACAATATTTCGAAACACTTTAGTCAATAATAATAAAAAATAACTTTAATAAAAAATAAACAAAAAATAAAAAATTGGTTTCAGATATCCGCTCAGTCATCATTTTGCATGCATTCAAGCTGAAAGAGACCAATAAAATAATAAAATTGTAAGGTTATGTAAGGCTACAATGATACAATTTTCTCTTAATTGATCATGACACAACAACCTGCATTGTTTTGAAATTGGTGCAATAAAACAATGAATATCTTTAATACATTGTTTAATGAACAACAGCAAATGCATGCATATGAACTTGTAATATTCATCATTAACCAAAACTTTTAAAATCTTACATCTTCCTTTCGCTTTTTTGGATTTGATTTATCATCCTAAAACAAATATGAACATATATGTATATATATATATATATATATATATATATATATATATATATATATATATATATATATATATATATATATATATATATATATATATATATATATATATATATATATATATACATGTATGTATGTATGTATGTATGTATGTATGTATGTATGTATGTATGTATATGTATGTGTGTGTGTGTGTGTGTGTGTGTATGTATGTATGTATAAAAGAAAGTATAAAAAAAAAATTGGCATTATACTTTTAATAAAACGATAATAAAAAAGAAATAGATGAAAAGAAGTATACTGTAAAAGCAATCCCCCCCCCCCTATTTTTTTGTTTATAATTATGTATATAATAACTAAACTCAATATGATTAGCTTGTTAACGCTTGTTGCATTAACATGTCAACCATATTTTGCTGCCACTTTTATGGATATTTATGTGTGTGTATGCCTATAACATGTGACAACTAAAAATCTGGACAAACTTTGAAAATATATACCTCTTGAACAGAGTTATCAATTTTTTAAATTTAAAAAGCAATTTAACAAAAAATTTGTATCTTACAAAATAAAAATAAAAATAATTTATTTATGAGTCCATTTTGCCGAACACAGTAAACTCTTGTAAAGGTACTCGCTCCAAGCCTATGTACACAATTTTGATCAATTTTTTTTATACAATACTCAATTCAAATTCTTATTTGGCAGATATTTTTAAGTTGCTAATTGTCTGCATTCACCAATCTTTTAATTTCACTCAAAAAATCCTTGATCGGGCGCAATTCAGGCACATTAGCAGGGTTTATGTCTCTTAACATATTCAATATTTTCGCCATTTAGGTAATTTTGCACTTTGTTTGAATAGTGTGCAGAGGCTAGATCAGGTCGGAACACAATTTTGTTATTTTTATGAACCTTGTTGATGAACTTTTTTAATTTAACTAGGCATTTGGAAATGTACATATTCTTGTTGACTGCTTGACCCAAAGGAGCTATGTAATTCTTTGAAACCCCTTTCTCTGACAAGGCTATCTAAAACATATAATTTTGGCTCATATTTGCTTTTTCTTTTAAGCTTAACCTCATTGGATTAGAAGTATAATATGCTTCATTGCCAGAAAGCTGTGTGTTGAACATAGAAAACTACGGTTCGTCGCCTGTTATCACAAATTTTTCAAAAAAAGTGCAACTAATTTTTGGCACTTAAATGCACAACAGCTTTCTGAGCCAATGTTCTTTTTGGCACTTTAGCTTTTTTACGATATCAAATGCTCGTCTTTTGGTTGATAATTTTGGATATATACTGCTGCGAAACATTGAATCTTTTGGCTAAGATACGCTGTGAAACACTGTCCTTCTTATCAATCAATTTTTTTAGACGTTTAATCTGTGTCTGATGCATGTTGTTTGCAGTCCAACCACTTCCAACTTTTTTTTCTGGTCTCCTTTTGTTGCAGCATATTGTACATGGTTGATTTTGGAATATTTTCCATGCGAAAATGATTAACAACAAAACCTTTGTTCTCTTCTGGATGCAAATCCAGAAAAGTGTACACTCGTTTATGGAGTGCCTCGTGAAATTTCAATCTTTTAGACGCTGCTTTAATTAAAATTTGATTTTTTAAACAGCAAATATTTTTGCGAAAAACCGCCGATTTTTCGTTAAAGTTTGCCAGAACGAGGGGGTACCGCCGCCCAAATTTTTTTCCAAGAATAGGCCCTGTATATATCTATATATATCTATTTATATATATATATATATATATATATATATATATATATATATATATATATATATATATATATATATATATGAATAAAGTAAACTTTGATAGTGTTCCTACCTCATTCTTTGCAGGATTTAAAAGACGCACAGTAGGGTTGTTTAGAAAGTTGGGTTTATGATCTTTTAAAGTTATAAAATAATCAACAGTTCAGTTTACCTTGATTCTATTAAAAATATCATAATCAAAATTTGCTTAGTTTCTTAAAGGTTTTATAAGATTTGCATAAAGATTTAATGTCACTATTTTTTCTTGAAGTTTGTTGGCGAGATTGCAAAATCTGATAGTTTTAACAAGATTTATTAATACTTTTTTAAATAGTGACATTTCTTTAATTTGTGGAAGGCACTTTGTAGATTTTATTCAATATCAACTCAAAATTGATAACTAGGCTCTGTTTAAACCAATGGCAAAATATCCAGAATGTAATAAATTGGTTCCAAAAAATTGACAATGAACACCTGTGTAAATCCCTAGTATTTGACATGATTTTTATGCGTCAATTGATGAAAACATACTCAATAACGCAATTACCTTTTCCAAGCAACATATACTAATAGACAAGCAAAGCAAATCTATATGCCATGCAAGAAAATCTTTCATTTTTATACCATGTATTAAAAAGAAAGCAGGATTGTTTGATGTCACCATGGGAATGTATGATGGCTCATTTTTTTTTTCAAATTTCAAAGTTTTACAAAATGACTTAATTATTTATATGGTTTATATTGAGATGATGGTTTAGCTGTACTTAAGAACAAAAGTGTCCATCAAATGGAGCAAATAAAATAAATTCATTCAAGTTTTCAAATATAGCAATCTAAATATTTCTATCAATGTTCAAATCGTTAACTACCTTGATTTAACTTTTAATCTTACTCAAAATTTAATCCAACCATACTGCAAGCCTGATAACAAACTAAGTTATGTACATGCTGATTCAAACCATCCACCTAACATAATAAACAATCTTCAAAAAATATTAAGCTAAGATTGCCAAGGCTACCAAGCTAAATCCGCCAATTCATCATGTGAAGTTATTTTTAATAAATGGTTACCTATTTATGAAAATGCAATAAAACAATTGGGTTACACCTATAAGCTGGCATATAAACCAAGCATAAAATATGTTACAAAAAATAACCACAAATGAAAATTATCTGGTACAATCCTCCATTCAGTAAAAATGTTCCAACCTTAATTGGTCATTGCTTTTTAACCTTAATTGATCAGCATTTCCCTAAAAACTACAAACTACAAAATATTTAACAGAAATACAATTAAGCTACTCCTGCATGCCAAGCATTAAATTTACCATCAACTCACACAACAAAAATATTTATATGGTGATGTAATCAGAAAAAACCTGCAATTGCATTAAAAAATCTCTTTGTCTACTGAACAACCATTTCTTGTCTAACAACAGTGTTTACCAAGCCACAGTAAGTTCAAATAAACCTTAATGCAAAGATAAATTATACATTAGGATAAGCGAAACCTCTTTTACATTACTTTACGCAAACCATCTAAAATCTTTCAACACAAAAAAGTACAAGAATGACACTGAGCTGGCAAAGGAAGTATAGGAATTAAAAGAAATTAACTTTACACTTCAATCAAATGGAATATTGTTTAACACTGTAAAACATAATCCTGCATTAAAAATTTGTAAGGTATGTTTAAATTAGAAATTCGAAATGTTATTTTACAAAAGAGACAATCTGAATCTAAACAAAAGACAATCTGAATCTAAACAAAAGAGATGAATTAATTTCCAAATGTAGGCACAAAAATAAATTTCACTCTTCATTATTTGTTAGTGGAGATTAGTTTTCCATTACATCTTGTTGTATTATAACATCAGAACTCATTCTAGTTCAAATTGTAATATTTTAGCCGTTTTACTATATTTTGATTTTGTATGTGAGAATTTTTGCAGGAAAAAAAAATATTTTTCTGCAACAAAAATAGCAAAGTTGTTTTATAAGGCTATTACAACTATTATGTTTTTAATAGTATTTATATAAAACAAATGTTAACACCATGTTTATGACTGAGTTGAAGAACTAGGAGTAAACAACATGTCACCCAATATTGAAGTGGATGGGTGACATGCAGCCATCCACTAATACAGGTCCAATAAACCACAATACAGTAAGACCAATTTTTTTGACGATATTGAAAATAACCCTGAAGATTTGACTGAGGAGAAAAACAACCTTTAAAATTTTAGTGAATTAAATGATTCTGGTATTGAATACCAACCATTACAGAGTGATCACTCAGAAGACCACAGTCATGCACTAGATGCAGATGATGATGATACACAAGACTACCCTGTAGATGATATTATAATGAATGAAGTTCAAAAGAGGAAAAAGAAACAGCAAAGTTATCCAACAGACTGAAAACATCAAAAAATGCATTAAAGGTGTAATAGTTTGGAGTTGTTTTTTTGGTTTTAGTGGAATCGGACCTAACCAAAGAATAAATAGCATTATGGATCAATTTGTCTATGTTTTATTTTTATGGGTTGATTTGCATACTGTTATAATATACTTCTATATATGTTTAAACAAGAACAACAACCTGAAACACGTCCAAACACATTAAACAATGGTTTGCAACAAATCAAATTGAAGTAATGAAGTGACCAGCTCAATCACCTAATATCAATCCAAATGAAAAATTATGGCATCAAGTTGAACTTTTTTTAAAACACAAAGGACCCTTCATAAATGCAGATAAGCTATGTAAAGCCGCTTGGAATGAGATTAAACACTAAAAAACTGATAAACTTATCAAATCTATATTAAAAAAATCAGCGATAATTCTATAAAGTAAAGAATATCATAGATTATCCTGACCATATTTTAAAAATCCGGAAATTTTTTTTCCTTGAATATCCGGAAAAAATCCGGAAAACATTTTTGTAATATCCGGAAAAAATCCGGAAAACTTTATAGTAATATCGGGAAAAAATCCGAAATTTACAACAAGGAGGGAAGATGTTAACAAGGGGGGCGTGCTCTCCTCGATTTTTTTTATATTTCTTTAATATTACGTCAGTTTAACCGTATCTATGAATAAAAAGCTACATATTTTTTCATCAAAAAAAAAATAGTAATAATAAAATTTTAACAATAATATTAATAAGAAGAAAAAGAAGTCAAAGAAAAAGTAGAAAACTATATTTAAAAGCTGTTAAACAGTGCGTAAACTTTTTTAGACATGCACTTATACATTTAAATACATAATGGATAATAAAATTTCGCTTCAATTCTCCAAAGATATACAAATAGATAAACGTTTAACGCGTTGTTACAGATCAGAGGCGCCACTATAACTGAAATCCCATGGGCGTTATTTATTTTAGCGTTTCGGTTTTTTTTTGTAGTAATTTTACAACATTTATCCGACACTTTTGCTTGCCAACTTCTTTCAGTAAACATTTTATTACCTGTTAACCACCAACTTTTGGAAAATATAAATGAATTTTATATTAACTATTTTCGAAGCATACTTTAATCGCAAGGAAATAATAATAATAAAACACCAGACTTCTTATATACAAATAATAAGAAATCTTTAGTAATAAATATGTTTAAAAAAAGGAAATAAATTAATAAAAAGTAAAAAGATATTGAATTGTTTTTCTGTAATCAGTTAATTTTCTACAATCAATTCTTCCACTGAGTGCTTAAAATGTTTTAAACTTAATTTACAATATAACGACTTCTTCTTTTATAAAATAATCTGCACGTTTCAAAATTAAAAAAAAAAAAAAAAAAGAATCCCTCTAAAAAACCCTATAAAAAAGTTTAATCGTTGGTTAGATAAAGTTTAAATAAAAATTTTAAATTTATTTTAACTACGACAACCAAAGGGTGAGGTATTGTTAATGATTCACGTGCTTATTCATGTGGTTCAAAATTTAAAAGATTTAAAAAAGTTATTTTTTTTTTAATTGAAAGAAAATATAATTAATTTTGACAAGCGCTTTTTGAATTGAAAAGAAAACGTGCCTCAAAATGCGATTTATTTAAAAACCTAATAATAAACACTTCAAAGCAATTTGATTCAGTTGACGTTTAGTCAAAGTACATATGTTTAGATTACTTTAAAAGAATAAAATCATAATATATAACTCTTATTTGTATGTAATAACTTATTACTAACAAAATAATTAATCTTAGTCAGTAGTTTAAGTTTTTGTATAAGATTTAATCACCCTTTACGAAAACAAGTTGTACCGAACGACCATATTAATACACCACAGTATTACAGTAACTGTAAGATTAATAGAATTTTCTACAAGTTGAAGGTCATACCAAATATCTCATTTGTAGATCGAACTATACATTGTTTCACTACTCTCTAGAAATAGATTTTACTAATATTTAAAGGGTTAAAATTAACGATATTTCTCCTATATGACGGAAATTAAAAACTGATTTTTCTCTCACAACCAAGGTTTAAAAAAACGCAGTGGTGAGGCGTACGCTTTTTAAAAATTTTTAAAACTTGATAATAATCAAGATTTAAAAAATCGTACGCCTCACCGCTGCGTTTTTTTAAACCTTGCTCACAGATTTTGTCACAAAATTTTTATTTACGAGTACCGTTTATTCTTATACATATAGTTTTTATTATATAAACTATATGTTTAAACTATATATATTAATTATATATATAATTTAAATTTTTCTTATACAGTTACAGAAATGTAAATTAATTACAATACTTTATAAAGTTTTTGTGTGAATATTACAGACAGTCGTCATTTAAAAAATAATAAAATAAAAGTATTCCTAATGTCACAGCTGCTACCTGCAGCGGTGTACCTGTTAAACAACGCATTAAACGTCCATTCATTCATATGTCCTTAAATTCACTTAAAAAACATTTTAATTATTTATCTTTTAATTATCATCTCCAGTGTTAGAAAAAAGTCAATGGTACTTGTTTATAAATAGTAGTACTAAGTTGTGTACCACTCATATTATTTTAAAATATCAAAATTTTTTTCAAAATGGCTACTTTTAAAGAATTACAAAGAAGTGAATGCACAAGTTTACAAGAATTGGAAGTTGGAATAAAGAATACTTTTCGCTGGTCTTGGTTAGAAGAAAAAGACAAAAATGGAACTTTCTTGTCTGATTATATACGCAAGATAAATATTCCTGGAAAAGTTCTTTGCAGCATTTGTAACGTACTTTTGTCCTATAAAAATAGCGGTAAAAAAGACTTAAAAAACCACTCTAAAAATAAATCGCACAAAGAAAAAATAAATATTGCACAAACCAACACTACTCTCTCATCGATATTTACAAAAAACAAAGTTGTAAGTACTTGTACTTTACCATACGGCACTGCTCTAAATGTTCATGATGAGCAAGCATGTGCAAGTAAAATAGAAAGTTCTGTAAAAAAATCTGTAGGAGTAGAAGATCGGATAGCACATGCTGAAGCGATGGTTCTTTCTTTTGTTGCTGAACATTCACTACCATTTTGTCTCACACCTGCAATAATAAGATTATCGCAAGTGCTTGCCAAAGACAATAAAGTTTTAACCTCGTTGATTATGGCTGGATGTACAGCATCTTACAAGCTACGACACGGCTTAGCTGCACATATTGCTGACAATATAAAAGAAGATTTACGTAAATCGTACTTTTCAATAAATGTTGATGAGTGTTTAAACAATGCACACGAAAAAGTTTTCTCTATCTTGGTATCATATTACTCTGAAAACCAGATGTTATCAGTTGTACAGCATTACCATTCAAAATCTTTTACAGTAATTAATGCAAAAATATTATTTGATTACATAAAAAGCCTTTTTTTAAATGATGAAATACCAACTGATAATTTAATTTCGAACCTCTCTGACTCGACCAATTACATGCGCGGTAAAAAAACAGGTTTTGAGACCCTTTTAAGGCTACATGTCCCTCATCTTTTAGATATTGACGGAGACATGTGTCATCATATGCATAACACTGTTAAAAGATTCTTGGCACCATTTGAAAAGTATATTGAGTATTTCTGTAAAGATGTTCACAATGACCTAAAATGGAGCCCTGACATTCGAAACTATTTAAGTGAAATATGTGGTTACTTAGGTGTAAACTATCGAATGCCACCTGACCATATTGATCACCGTTGGTTATCAACGTTCGATGCTATTGAGTGTAACATGGCACTTTTTCCTGCTCTTAGCGTGTTGTACTTTTTTTGGTTAAAGAATGAGGAACAAACTATCTACTTCGATGATTATGAAAAACTAACGGAGGTAAAAATTTAAAAACGTCAAAAACTGCGAAAAAAACTTTTCTATGCAGATATAATGTTTTATTCGTGAAATTTTATATTTTTAGAACTTGTCAAATGGTGTAAAAAAAAGGATATACTCAATTGGCGCTAAATGCAAAAAAAAGTCTTTAACTGAAGCTGGAAAAGAAAGAAAGAAAAGAATAGTAAGCAAACTTTTCTACAAGCGAAGAAAAACCGAGCTGCATGCTAACTTCTATATTGCAATCCTCCCGATTTTCAAGTCATTTATTTTAATATTTGAACAAAAAGAACCGAAGATTCACATTTTATACGATGAGCTAAAATCAGTGGTTAAATCTTTTTTAGGCTGCTTTATGAAGCTAGAACTAATTAAGGATGCATCGGGTAAAAAACTAACAATGCTTGACGTAACAGACTTCAAATTTCACAAAATTCAAAAAGATTGGTACATTGGCAAAAACACAAACACAGCTCTTCTCAAATTTAGGTTAGTAAATTTGTATTAACTAAAGCAAAACAGTAATAATATTATTAAATTCGATTTTTATATACGCGACTTTTGATATTAGCCTATTAAAATATTAAAAAATAATCAATAAACTTATGTTATTTTTGAAATATAATTTAACGAGAAAGGTAACGAAAATCTTTTAAATAATGTAGACTTGATGATCCTATCCGAACAGAGTTTGAATCGCATGTTAAAAGAGCATTTCTCGATGGTGCAAAGTATATGCAAAAAAAGATTCCTTTATCGAACGAGTTATTAAAACTACTATCCTCTATTGATCCAACGTGTGTTGGAAGTACAGTTGCGTGTCGAATGACGCAGAAGCTGAAAGAATTTTTTCCTAACATAATAAAAATTGACGAAGCAGACTTATTTGACAGGGAAGTTGTTGCGTTTCATCTCGCTAAAGACTTACCAGCAGTAAAAGGAAAAAGACTTGATCAATGGTGGTCCGAGGTTTTTGTATTGAACCGATACAACTTACTTACCAAGATTATTAAAGCTTGTTTGTCAATATTTACTGGACCTATGATAGAACAATCGTTCAGGTAACTTTTTTGATCTGAGAACTTCAAGTTGTATTTTAAAAGTAACTATTAAACACTATTTATAATATTATTACTAATTTAATTAAATAATTATTATAACATAATTATATTATAGTAGTTCAGGTAAGTCAAAAACGAAGAAAAATTTCTTTAGACTATTTATTTCTTTTTCTTTACTAGTACCATGAATGATGTCATAAACAAGAAGACAACCCGTCTTAATGTAGAAACGTTTTCGGCAATTCAAACAGTTAAATTTGATTTGCGTTCAAAGAAAAGCAACTCTATAACTCAATACCATCGTCAAAACTTTTTAAAGTCGCCAATTAATAAGAAATTATGCGAAAAAATGATACTTTCGAAAAGTGTATACGAAAAGAGACTTGCAATGGTACGACTGGACAGAAAGCGAAATAATGATGCAATAAATTTTGAACCACCGACAAACAAACTGAGAAAAGTTTCAGTCCATAAGCGAAGTGATTTACTTAAAAAAAAAGTTTTAAAACAATAAAAAAGAAATCTCTTTGCTAATAGCTAAAAGAGCTATTTAAAAAGTGTAAATTTACAATTTTTTTAAAAAAGAGAAGAGTTTGACACGCATTGCTAATTTTATTTTAAAAGTAGGAGATCATTCGCTCTTTTGCGCTGGAATTTTTATTAAAATTTATTAAAATGCTTATTAATTTTTGATATACTCTGCGAGGGAAATCTTTTAATCTTTTTGGCTTTGTTTGTTAACTAAATATAGCGTTCCGTAATTTATGGACAACAAATTTACTGTTTATATATACTTGTTACTGTTTCATTTGATGACAGTAATAAACAGAAAAAAATTTATAAATTGTATTTTTGAACTATTTAATTATCCGGAAAATACAAAAAACTTAAAAAATATCTGGAATTCCGGAAATATCCGGAAAAAGATAATTCCTGGAATATGCCCCTATTTATTGATTTTAGTATTTTTTTCAGTAGTTTTAAAAAAGATGTTTTGGAAGATTACTTTACTTACTTACCAACACATACAAAACTATGTGCAAATTTTTTTCTTGTATGTAATATTAACAATATTTTTATAATTGTTAAAAAACATAAAAATTCATGCAAACCTTTAAACATTAAACTCAATCAAAAACTACAAACATAACAATTCATAAATTTAAAAAAAAAAATAATAATTACCTCATCACATAAAAAAGAACGCTTTGTTACAATTTTCTTGTGCAAATCAGGAATTTTAATAATTAATTCAGATTTAGCTGTTAATAATTCATTGTTTGTAATTGTATTCTTTTCAACCTTGTTTTCTAATGTTGCAATTGGCTGATTATTGTCATTAAGCACTATAACTTCTTTTGACTTAAAACTATTCACCAAACTTGATTTTTCAGTTAGATCTTTAACTATGTCTTTGTTTAAAAAGTCTGATTTTCCACTTAAAGAAATAATTGCGCCATTTAATGTATGTGATTGCGTATTTAATGTATGTGATTGAACATTTAAACATTTTTTATTAGGAACTAACATTGTACCACAGTTTGATTGTGTACTTAAAATTTCTGATGAGTTTAACACATTACTTGGTTGCACTGTTGAAACTTTATTAGTGTCAGTAAAGCTAAGAGATATATTAGAGTTATACACATTATTCTCAGCTTTTGAAGACTGATTGCTACTTCCTGAGTTTGACGATTGTTTTTCTGTATTCACAGATAATTTGCAAGCACTTTCATTGGCCAAACCCATACTTTGGACTGTATATGCAGACACATTTGCTGGCAAAGGAAATGAATTTAAAGTATCAGGAGGTTCTAAAATAATTTCAAGTTCATAATTACTGCTTGCAATCAAATCTTGAAAACTGGTATCAACAACATACAATAAGTCTTGGCTTTTGATTTGAACAGCATATGGAATCAGAAGTAAATTGGTATTTATTTTTGAACAATTAAAAAGGTCTTTTACAGGACTGTAAAGCTTAATATTAGTTTTTGCTGCTTGATTAAAAAGTGTTTTTTGTTTCCTTAAAAATAATTCATTAGTCAAGTCACTGGCAGCAGTATCAACAGTTTTACTTGACTTTGCTTTTGGAGTTTGGTGTAAAGTTTTATTCACCACTTTTGTCTTTGTCTTTTTGGGGGATTTAAAGTTAAACCTTACTTTAATTTCTTTTTTTGTTAATTGTTTTGGTCTTAAATTTTGCAAAGAAACGTTTTTTGTAGGTGTAGTGTCTATTTTAATCGAACTTTCTGTAGAATTTTCTTGTGCTAGTAAACTTCCGCACTTTGAATTTTCTTTATTACTTTCTATTTTAGTTATAGATTTAATGTTTTTTGATGGTTGCTTATAGGGTATTACAGGACTAATTGAAACAAAACTCTCACTACCACAAACATTACTTTCAGGAAAATAACTAGTTTCATTATTAATTGCATGAAGTGGAGAAATTGTATTGCCTTGTATACGATATGTACATCCTTGTCTAGGCGAAGATAAAAATTTAGAATCAAACACAGGTGATGGAGACTTTTTGTTTACATTAGACTGTGACGGTGACTTAAGAAAAGAATTTGCTTTAACTGTAGAATTAATATCAAGGTTTTGGTCATTTAAAGCATTTGGAGTAATATTTTGCTTTTTGAGTGATTCCTTTGCTTGAAGTTTTTTAAAACGCTCAGCAAAAGAGTCTTTACTTGATGATAAACCTTTTGGTGAATTATAAAGGTTTGATTTTTTTTCAAAATTTTCAACTTTTTCTGGTGTTTCAAATATTTCATTATCTTTGTTATCATTTACTTTATTTAGAGTGAGTATTGGAATTTCTTGATTAATGCCAATTATTTTAGTTAAGTTAACCATAGGATTCTTCTTGATACAAAATGAATCTGAAGATTTAATCTTATTTGTAGTCTCTGAATAATTGTTTGAACTAGAAACGGGATTATTCAAAAATTTACTATTCCGAATTTTGACAAAAGGTGCAGCAGTTATTACTTTAAGAGAGTCATTAGAACAGTTAGAACAACTTGAAACACCACTTTCGGAAGACAATGAGTTATTTGAAGCATTAACATTTTTTTTGTTTTTGTAAACAATTCCAACACCCTTAGTTTTTATAATAGTTTCTGAGTTCAATTTTTTTCCTTTAAATTTCAGTCTTGATTTATTTTGAGATACAAATGGTGCTTTTTTTGGAGACCTAACAAAATTAAAGATTCGAGGAACAAAATCCTGGTTATTGCGTGCATTTTTGCTAATCGTTCCACAACCATTATGCTCATTTTTACTTTTCTTTTTTTTATTATTTGTTGAAACCGACTTACCAACCTGCATTGTACTATAAGAAGTATTATTAGAAACCTTAATAGGCGAAAAAGATGGCAGCTGACTTGTATGTTCTATTTTGTTATCATTCACTACAGTTTGAATGTCTTGAGTATTTTTAAATTCTGAATATATTAAAGAATCATTAGATATAAAACTTTTTAACAATGCTGATATCTCATTTGGAGGATGTAAAAAACCAGGTATTTTTGAAGTTATCAGACTTGGTGCTTGTTTCACAGGACTAGTTGCAAGCAGAAGAAGGGCATCACTAGCTATCGAAACTAAAAAGAAAGAGTAGAAAAAGTCATTCAAATCAAATCTAATAATATCTTTGTAGGCTATTTTGTTTTTCAAATGAAGCAAAAATATAATTTTGCTTTATTTAAGAAAGTTTAGAAATTTATAATGTTTAAATTATTATTTATTAAAAAAAAATCTTGAAAATAAAATATTAATATATATATATATATATATATATATATATATATATATATATATATATATATATATATATATATATATATATATATATATATATATATATATAAAATGAACTCCATAAAGTCTAAAATTTTTATACTAAATAACTATTATTTAGTATATATTTGCTTCACTACTTCTAGCTTATCTTGAACTACTTGTCAGCAAGTTGTTCAAGATATGCTAGAAGTAGTGAAGCAAATATCTAATAAAAAATTTTACAAAACATATTTTGACAATTATTTCACAACTGGAAAGTTGATGAATTACTTTCAGAAGAGGGTTTCAATGCTACAGGAACTGTCTGTAAAAATAGAACAGATAGTACCTCAAAAGTAATGATATCCACGAAAAAACTGAAAAGGCATTTTTCAGTTTTTTGCAAACTTTAACACAAAAAGTTTTTAAAATAATTCTTTGATCTTACCAATAATCATAGGAAGAAATTTTTTTTCAGCAGTTCAAACTCAAAAACTAATTTAAGGTTTGTTTTCTAAAGTTAAAACTAATTTTGTATTAACTAAAGTTGAAGGAATAAATATTAACTAATAGTTAGAAATAAAGAAGGGATAAGTAGTAATCTAGTAGCTAGGACTCTATTATCGCACTACTTACTACTACCCTAAAGCTGACTGGAATTCTTTTCGAAGTTTTCTTTGAGACAGTCCTTGGGCTGATATCTTTTTTTCTCACCAATGATAAATACGCCTTGTAAATACGTAATCTCCTGGATCCAGGCAGGAATATAAGCTTTTATTCCTTCTCGTCAGTTTTAAGTCAAACACTCCATGGTTTTTGCTAGCTTGTGCAGCTGCTATATCTAACCGTAATAATTTTTTTGATTGTTTTTAAAATAACAACTTTCTTGAGAACAAGTGCCTATATATAATTGCAAAAAATGTCACAAGGTATTTAATGCTAAGTTCCATTATTCATTGTTCAATAAATTGCTCATCTTATTTCAGAAGTTAGACACTAGAACCATTGCAAGCAACTACTTTACACTTAAGTACACAAAGTGAAAAGGTGAGTTGGAACTAAAGGATAATAAGTTGATTTGATGGATCATCTTTTGGGATCCTACAGGCCTATGATCCAAGATAAAAAATGGTGGTGGCCATTGATGACTAAAATGTTAAATTTATATCTAGTTGCAGGTTGGAGATTTTTTTTTGCTCTACATCCTAATTATCACAAAACTACTCACTTAGATTTCAGACAAGAAATTACAATAGTCCTAATGAAATCAACTCAAATAATGCAGACCAAAGGTGAAAGACATGCAGATTTACCAGCAAATGTTTAATTTGATGGCTAGGGCCATGAGCTAACAGAGTGTACTCAAGAAAGATGTGTCATATATCATAAAAATACAAGATCAATGCGTGGAAAAATAATCTTAGGCTTCATTATAGTAGAAGGACTCAATGTTTCAAAAATTATCACACAACTTATTTTTACCATTTGTTTATTAGTACATACAGTAACTATTGTTTATAAATGTAATAATTTTTAGTTTTGGTGCTTGTTCATCAGTTTATACTGTCACTACAGTTTATCTAAGTTATAGCTTTTAGTTTTGTTGTTTGTTTATTAATATACTGTGTACAGTAACTAGATTGTTTATATAAAAAAAGTATTGACCTAGTGATCCAAAAAATTAAAATAATATTTTTTTTTTTGTATTAAATATGAAATATTTAATAGAAAAAATTCCTGTGTCTATGATGGTAGGAATCTTGTGCAACATAGGCCACTGAGACAAAAGATGTCAAAACATAGGCCACTGAGACAAAAGATGTCAAAATGCGCATTACATATATTATGCAATGTAATTACTTAACATAAATTAAATATCAAAATGCCTTAGATCACTTCATAAGCAGGAAGTTCAAAGTTGGATTCTTACCACATGCCAAGTAGTATTGCGCTTAACTTGTTTCTCTGTGCAGCAGCCTTGTTTGCCAAGGTTCATGTTTCAGAATCAAAGAGTTGAGAGGGTTTTAACCACAATAAAGTAGACTCCTCGACTGAAGTGGCATTCTTGGCCTTAAGCGGTGCAAAACATATTGAAAAGAAAAAAGAAAAAGTAGAAAATTTTAAACAGCAGTTTAAAGTTTTGATTCATAAATGATGAATGTCTTCATTAAAAAAGCAAGAAGTGAGCAATTAAAAAAAGTATGTTTAATCTGGAATACAGAAGATCACTGGGTAAGGGATCGATAGTTTTGGGATGCTGTCCAACTAGAGAACAGATTCATCCTTCTATGATTTCTGATATTAGATCACCTTAAAAAAAAAAAGAAGGGGCAGTTTCTCAGTACAAAAAGATATTAGGAACAAAACCTGCAAGCTTATTGCCCTACATTTTTATCACAGAGGAAACGTATGCTATTAATAAAATTCAGTCTGATGGTACTTATAATTAAAAAGCTACAAAACACACAGCTAATTGAAAACAAATTAATTTTTTTTTTTAAATATCTTTGCTTCCAACAATACTGCAAGCAACCGCTATTTAGTGTTGAAAGTTACTGGAAGAGAAAAGATGAAGATTGTAGAGCAAGATAACGATTGACAGACGACTTAAAAGATTGCAAATTATATGAATCAGGAAAGCAAGATGAAGGAAGCGAATTCCCAAAAACTGATGTTTGAGGAAAAAAACTAGATGAATAAGAGTTTTTGGAGCACTTAGGAACAGTAACAGAAAAAAGATGAGACTTAATTGAATGACGAGTAACACGAGAGTGAATTTTAGTAGATGGCACAAGAGACACTAGCTCTTTAGAGCAGTGCCTATTATAGTATTTGTAGAAAAGAGAAAGAGAAGCAACATTATGGTGATGTGATAATGGTTGAAGGTTGGCTGCAAGAGCAGGTCCAACTATGTTTACAATGCGTATTTGCACCTTGTCTAAAAGATAAAGGGCGTCATTAGAAGATCATTAGGATCATTAGAAGAGTCAGGAATCAGATCCAGTATTCAACATCCTAAACTGGAAACAATGTATTAAGAATACATATGTCAACAGATAGAATCTGTTAGCCCTCAAGTCTTTGCCTAGGAGGCCTTCTACAAGACAGCAGCCGGATACATTCAACATCTGCCCAAGATGAGTATTTATATAGAGACACCATTTCTAGCCTTTACTCAACCAAGAGCCCCAAGGCAGGGGGTGTTTTATGTCAAAGTTGGCATCTCCTAGCCTTTGCCTAAAAAGGTATCCTACAAGGCAGCAGGAAATGAAGCAGATTGTACTGGGTTACATGTTACCAGTAAGAGGATAAACCTGACCTGACTTAATTTTGCTTGTTACTATATTTATACTATGCCAAATGGTATATAAAAATATAAAAATTAAACTATCATTCTTTAAATAATTTCACTAAATAATTTCACTAAATAAAATAATATATAAAAGATTAAAATAAAGCTTACCACTTTCATCAACGCTGTTGTTGGATGATATTTTTGGGATAGTTAAACTGTCTTTCAAACATTGTTTGCGAAAATTCATTGAAGAATGGTATTCAGAAAAGGGTGGTGGTGAATGTCCTGATGAAGACTTTAGTTCAGGTAAGTTCAAATAAGTTTCTTGGGGTTGATACATATTTTGAAATGATATGGTTGGTAAAGCGCTTGCAGACAAAAGCAATGGTTCTGCCAATTGCATGTTTGACTGAATACGTGGGACACCTTCAGACACCTGAATGTGTGATTCTAAAATGGAGTTAAGCTCATTATTCAAGTTACGTACATGAAGTTGAGAAGACTCAAGATTTTCAGGAATTGGATCATTTGGCTTATTAAGAAAACTATTGACATGAAATTCTGAAGATCCATCAATTGCAGGATCAACACAATTGACATCAGTTAAAAAATGCATGAAAGAATCACCATTTAAAAAATACGAACTGTTCACAAATTTTTTATCACGATCTCTTATTTGTTCATTTGTGATTCCAAAAGAAGACGATTGTATAGAATGATCATTTGAGATTTCAAAAGATGACGACTGTATAGAATGATCATTTGAGATTCCAAAAGGTGATTGTGTAGAATTATTTGCCTTTAAGGCTAAGTCTTTTTTCTCTAAATTTGAGTCCATTTTATAAAGATCTGAAGAATTCCTAAGTGAATTATCATTTACAAAATCAATCGGAGGTTTTAAACAGTTTTCAAATTCATTATCTCTATTATTAATAACAGAAATTTTTTTTTCTTCTGAGGCGTTAGCAACCAAACTTTTCACATCCTTCGGTATTTTTGCAACAATAGGATGTTCTTCACTTTCACCAATCAAGTTGTCTAGTTCTGACTGAAGTGTTTCATTATTATGTCTACTTTTTGTTTCTAAAATATTAGTACAATTTATATTTTCGAAGTCCTTGGCAATAGAAGATTCAGAATCCTTGGGAATAGAGGATTCATTCTGTATAGAAGTAAAACCTTCCAAATACTTATAATCTTGCAAGATATTTAAATTTTGAGCTTCTGATTGATCATCTATGTCTAGTAAAGGATATGGAACATCTATAATCAAAAAATACATCTTTTATAACTCTTTTAAAACTGAAAAATTAAAAGTGCATAAAATTTTTTTTTTAATGCACTCGAGAACTGTGTACTGCGTACGTAAACTGAATAATTAATAAACCATTGGACTAAAAGGCAGTATTAAAAAAATTAAAAGAATTTTAAAAAAGAAATAAAAATAAAACCTTTTATCATTGCAAACAAAGAACTAAAATCGTGTTCAACTGTAATATGATTGATGAATTCATTAAAGTCTAATTGATCCTTAAAAAAATGTTATATGACTACAATAGTAATAATAAAAATATATAATACAGTAATTGACCTGTAAAAAATATATAATATATAATATAATAACAGTAATATGTGATAAGAGTAATATATAATGTAAAATATATAGTAACGGTAAATAACCTTAAACAAATATTAAATATAATAAATATAACTGTAATATATAATAACAGATGTTATCAAACATTAATGAGTAAAACAGTAATTATACATGATAAAATAATACAATACAATATAAGAAAAACTTAATATAATAAATAGTCATTATAATAATTTTATTAAGATTAAAATAAAATTTACAGACACAAAAAGGAATCATTACCTTACGTGAACTGTTTAAATGCAGGGTGTTCAGATCTCTAATAAATTTAAAAAATAAAAAAAGTATATATAAAATTTTTTTTTTACTTACTAGAATGAATTTTTATAATGGGATTTAGAGACAACAGATTTTAACAACAACAGATCATCAAAATCAATGAAAAACAACATACATAACTAACCTACATCAATAATGTTGATTAATAAAAACAAAAAAACTTAAACAAAGTCATTTAAGATGCTTCTGTATAAGTATACACAGTATAAGTACATATTCTGCATAAATATAACGGTTTACGAGAGCTATTTACGGCTCTCCCACAAGTATAATTTTTCTCATAAAAGTTTAATTATTATTTTAAATAAAATAAAAAATACAATGTCATTTAGAAAAATTTAATTGCATAATAAACTGAAATGCTTTTTAAAAGGCACGGTTGTTGCAAAAAAAATTAGAATTAAAAAAGAGTGCCAATTTGAATGAGGAGCAGCTTGCACAGCTCCCCAAGTTCATTTTAGGAGAGCTTTTCTCCGCTCTCGTACTCATTTATTCCCGCCAAGGCCTGAACTACAATATAAATGTAATACACTATTTAGATAACTGATTATATTTAATTTATTTATCTAACTATTTATTGAAATTTAAAATATGTTATTACATTTTGTTTATTTAATTATATATTTTACCCAATTTACATTTACAAAACCCTTTTTCATGTTCTTAAATTAATCGTACTTACATCATTTTTATTTAGAAGTGTATCATTTTTATTTAAAATCATAATTTTTTTCCAAGTATGTACAACTTCAATAGCAAACAAAGTTTAAACAAAATCACTATAATTGGTAATATAAGCTAACGGTTTTCATGCTTAGCTAGAATATGCTTTGAAAAGTTTGTCTATGACCGCACTTCATATACATTCTATTATTGTGTCAACAAGATAAACAAGAATTTCAAAAGATACAAAAGATTTTTACTGTCTTAACTTCAATTCAAACATTGACAAATCAAATCAAAAAAACTAACAATTTTTTGAAAATAAACCCAACTTTTTAATTTAAATTTTTGTAAACTTGACATCCATCTTGCTATTTTAAAAAACTTAACTTTATATATATAAATAGTTACGTGTATATATAGTTTAATATATATATATATATATATATATATATATATATATATATATATATATATATATATATATATATATATATATATATATATATATATATATATATATATATATATATATATATATATATATATATATATATATATAGATTGAACAGCAAAAATAAAATACAGTCTGTAACTTACTGTATTTTATTTTTGCTGTTCAATCAATGTAAGTAGCACTGAAGTGGAGTAGAAGAAAAAAATATATAAATCAACACAAAATTAAAAGTGGTTTCACAATAACACTGTAAATTAAGCTCCGTTTTCCAAAGATATATTAAGAATTATATATTTTTATATTATAAATTAATCAGTGTATATTAATTAATTATTATTAATAATATGTTTGATTTATTTGTGATCCCAATATATTGTTGTCGCTTTCATTTTAAGAGTATTCTTTGGAATATATATTTATTTTTTACTGGTGGGCATTAAAGGGCATTATTTAAAGTAATATAGCAATTTATGTTCAATGAAAATTTTTTTTTATTAAAACAATGTACCAGTTTGTTTTAATAAAAAAAACATTTTTGTTATTAAACGAATTTAATTTACAATTTAATATACATATTTAATTTATGTTTTAAATAAGAGCAAGCAGTAAAGTAAAGAAATTTATTTTCTTTTAAAATTTTTAGTACCAGTTTGTTATAACCATAAAAATTTTTTTGTATTTAACTTATAATTTAGATTTGATCTTTTAAAAGTTAGTTGATAAAATAATAGATAATTAAAAAAAGATTTTAGTTGATGCGATCACCTAATTTAGTTGATATAAAATACCAAACAAAAAAAGAAAAACAATAACTAAAAGAATTACTGTAATATCTGTATTGATCAAAATTTCGAAAGTATCTGACATAAACGGCTTCTGTAGATTTTTGTTGACGAAGCAGATGTATTACTTGAAGTAAAGTTTGCATTAAGACTTAATAGGTTATTTCTCTTTTCAGCCAAAAAGGACGAAACTTGTAAAGAAATAGCATTTTCGGGTACTAAACCAAACAATTTTGTTATTTTTTTTAGATTGTACTTTATTTCTTGCTAACTTTTTAATATATTATTTGCTTTTGTTGTAAGGTATTCCAAAGAATTATTTGCAAATTTTGAGAAATAAATTTTCGAAGCAAGTTGTTGAGCAAATCCCTAAAATCGCTTGGAAAATCCCAATTCTCAAGAAGTTTATTCCAAGAGACATTTTCGCAGTTTTGCAATGGCATAGTTATACCAATAACGGCAATTTTATTTTAAGTTTTACATAATAATTAAATAAGAACTTCTTTTGTTATTTTTTAATTAAATTTATATATATATATATATATATATATATATATATATATATATATATATATATATATATATATATATATATATATATATATATATCTGTTACCTTAAAATAATTGCAAATCATAATAAAATTTTTTAATTACTGCAAACTTAATTGATTTAATTTTTTTTTTTTAATGCAGAATGTTTTTGTTGTTATTTTCGAAATGTTTTTTAATATTTTATTATTATTTTATTTTATTTTATTTTTATTTTTTCACTCCCAACAAGACTGCAAGCAACCAATAAAATTTTTTAGTGCATGCAGGGACAGATACAGTAAAAAAATGAGACTTAGCTGAAAGTCAAGCGAGAATGAGTTTTAATTGATGAAACTAGTGATGATAGTTCCTTTGAGCAGCAATCATGATAGTATTTATAGAAAAAAGAAAGAAATGCAACTTCACAACGATGGGAAAGAGGCTCAAGCCTAGCAGATAGAGTGGGTTTACTACATTTACAATGGGTTTACAATGCGTCTTTTTTATTTTGTTTAACCAAGTGATTTATTAAGGGCAGTGCAGCAGAGTTATTTAAGTCAATCAAATACATTGATTGACTTAAATAGGTGAACGTGCAAAGAGTGTACATACATTAACCTGGGTAATGGCTTCAACAGACATCTTTTTTAAAAAAAAGTAAAATTTTGTTCTGGTTTTGTTTTTAAAATTTTCTACAAATTATGGAAAAACTTTAAGACAACATTGCAAGAGTAGTATATTTTTACTTTTATCACAAATGAAATTGCAGTAATATTTTTTGTATACTATTTATGAGAATAATATTTAATAATTTCTTAAGAAAATAAAAATAGCTAGAAATATTTTTTCAATTTAAGCTAATTCTTCAGTAAAAATAAAGTGAAACTTTCAAGTAAAAAAAAGTATAAAAGCATTCAGTGACTCCCATGCAGTGGTCTCAGAGAATTTCCCATGTAGTGGTCTCAGAAAATAAAGTGAGAAAAAAGCAAAAAATTATAAAAAATCATGAACATAGAAAGGACAAAAAAGTGTGAAAATTTTAAAAACATAAATAAAACTTTAAAAACATATAAAAATTGTAAAAAAAACGTACCCACCAACAATCATATTGATGTTCTGTGCTAGCTTTCCAGCAGTCTGCCAAACATCATTCGAAAGCCTTTTTTGCAAAACCTCTTTGCTAGGTAACTCTTCTGCATCTACAAATTCAGCTTCCAGATTATTTGAAATGTGTGAGCTGCATATTGAATCTACTTGCACTCGTTTTTTGGGGCAAGTAGATTTGCGCTTTGGAGACTTTTTTGTTTTACAGAGCTTAATAATCTCCTTGCTTGCAATAGCACTTTGTTCACAATGACTTTGAGGTACATCTGATGCATCCTTTAATATATATATATATATATATATATATATATATATATATATATATATATATATATATATATATATATATATATATATATATATATATATATATATATATATATATATATATATATATATATATATATATATATATACATATATATATATAGTTTTTTTATTTTTCAACATCACTCTGATGTTAATTAAAGTAACTATTATATACCTGATTTAAAGGGGCACAATCCGAAACATTTGTGATACATTCAAGAACATTTGTAACACAATGAGAATCATTTGTAGCACAATGAGAAACATTCGAAACATAATCAGTTGCATTAGTAACACAATCAGAAGCATTTGAAACATGATCAGATATAGTAGTAACACAATCAAGAACATTTGTATTGCAATGAAGAACATTTGTAGAACAGTCAGAAACATTAGTAGCACAGCTTGAAACATTTGTACTGCAATCAGGAACATTAGCAGCACGACTTGTAACATTCGTAATATTTCTTCTAGGAATATGATTGTTGTAACCTTGAATGTCAAGAAATGATTAAATTAACAATTAAAATTTTTAATTAAAAGTTAATGATATATGGCATAAAAATAATACATGCTAAAAAAAAAAAAAATTTGCAAATTTAAATAAAACTTTGACAAAAAAGGATTTGAGGTTTTAGTAAAAAAATTGCGGCTTCAAGCAAAATAAATAACTTATAAAAATGTTACCCTGTGAGTTTTTTAACTTAAACTCCAAAACTCATGAATAAAAACAAGAAAACAGTAAAAAAAAAATGTGTATAAAGGTAAAAACAATTTTTTTTTTAAAATATGCCATTATGTTAAAAAAAAAAAAAATTACTCAATTATATATTCAATCAATTTTTATCAATCAAACAACTTTTATAATTTTTATTATTAATTTTAAATCATTTTAAAATTACCATTTACAACCTTTCTTTTCCTATCAAGAAATAAACTATTTTTTTTCTTTCCCAGTGTCAAACTCCTGAAATAGAAATGCAACATAAATATAAAGAAAATTAATCAAAAACATTAATAATAACATATTCCAACAGATTAATAACTTAAATTGAAAAATTTTGAAAAATTTCAAAACTTAACTCAAATTACTCATAGTTGTACTTTAATTTTTTGCACTAACATATCAAAAATTATTTTTACTACCTTATTTGACCAAGAACTATATCAAGCTGCCTCCATAATTGAAATACTTTTTCACTTTTCACATCACCTAAAAAAGTATTTAAGTTTGTTAAAAAGTGTTGTAATATGTTAATTTAATATAGTTGCTTATTTTTGCAAAATGTTGATATAAAAACATGTATGCAATATGTCATACTAAATGTTGATGTAAAAACATGCATGAAATATGTCATACTAAATGTTTGTTTATGCTATAAACTTATATATGCAATATTGCAAAACTAGGTTATTCCGAACAGTTTTTAAATAAAAAAAAACTAGCGATAATTAAAAAATTATGAAAACCTTTTCATTCAACCTTTGAAGTGGAGCAAATAGAAATAATTGCTTTGATGAAAAGATGAAACATTAATATTACTGACAACAAAATATATTAGGTAACAAGTAGACTTTTTTTTATTGAAAAAAAAATAGCAAAAAAACTATAAAATAATAATTTCAAAGTGGTTAAATACTATTTAAAAAACAACTCATAGTGGTAGAACTCTAAACCAAGAAGAAATACGTTTGATCTTGCATATATATAGTAATATTCAGAAAATATGTTTCTTTAGTATTTTTTTCAAACATCGATATAGAAATGGTGTTATCAATGTGTTCATCTTTTATATTTTTCAACAACTTCAGACAAGGAAACTTTCATAGTTAAATAAAGGCAATATTAAGTGGCTGGGTAAGAATTACTGAGAAAAACCATAAACTTAATGTTCCTTTCCATTGACATTCAAGTTTAAGAACTAATGCAAGAAAAACATAAAAAGATAATGATTATAGGATGACAATGCTACCTTCAATATAACATTTTGTACCTTCTATCATTTTAGTTTTTCACATGATCAGTAGAGGAAGGATGAGAAACATTTTGGAAAATATTTGAATATTTAATATTTAAAAAAATGGAATGGTCATTTCTTATAAAAATCTTGTGAAATGAAAGAATGATGTCACTCTTACTTATCTCTGAATTGGTTCATTTTTATTTAATGTGCAGTCCATAATAAATATAACTATGAAAATTTAAAACTAAAAACACATTAATTCTTGAGATAACGTCATTTAAAAAAAAAATGCTAATTCTATATTTAAATATAATCAAAAAAGACAATTTTTGGGGGGGATTTTCCTAATCTTTGGTTGTTTACTATTTTAAAGTACTATAAACTATTTTAAAGTATTAACATTAAAATATTTTGAAAAATTTAGAACCCCAACAGATATTTACTTTGAATTTTTGACTTAACAATCTTAGGAGATACTTTTAGAACTATAGACATTGAAATCTTTTTTGAATAAACTATTAATACAGATATACAGTTTATTATTATTATTATTATTATTATTATTATCAAATTGAAAACTGTAGTGTAAAAATTACACAGAAAGTAATCACATAAGAGATTATTTTATAACAGTTAAAATTTACTTTTATCTTTTATCAATATTGTTTTTAAAAGAGTTTATCGTCTTCACATCAAAAGAGTTTATCGTCTTCACATTAACAGTTTCATTTTAAAAGAGTTTATCGTCTTCACATTAACAGTTTCATTTTAAAAGAGTTTATCGTCTTCACATAACAGTTTCATGATCTAAATTGTTCTAATTGTTACAAACTCGATTTAAGAAAAAGTTATGCTTTGCGTTACATTTTGGAGTGTATTCTCTTGAGAACCTGTAGTTGTGATTTCTGCTTTTTTTTCCATCTAATACCCTGTTGGTTATAAAATTTATTGGTTTTTGTAATGAGATTTTATTGTAGCCATATACTATTCTATACATTTGTATAAGGTCTCCGCAAATCCTTCTTTTCTCTAATGATTCCAGATTAAAAACATTAAGTTTTAATCTGGAATCATTAGAGAATCATTAACCATTTCCAAAATCTGGTTTGCATTATTTGCTGCTTTTATGACATGATTGTGCCATTTTAGTTTATTTGTAATAATAAGACCTAGATCTTTTTTCTATTTCTGTTTCTTGTAGTACTATATATTCATTATTATTATTCATATTCATCATGTAATATTTGAATTTTTTATTTTTTACTCTAAAGTGCATAACTTTACATTTTTTTTCATTGAAACACATACACCATAGGTTGCATAGATATAATATCATCTTGAAGCTTTGATCTTTCTGATTTGTTGATTATTGAAGCAATTAATTTGCTATCATTGGCATATAGTCTTAATGGAAATTTTAGTGTGTCTTGTAATTCATTAATATATATAACAAATAGAAGAGGCCCTAAAACTGAACCTTGAGAAACACCGCAAGACTTCTCTCCACTCGGATGTATACTGACCCAAAATTACTCTTTGTCTTCTTTTAGATAAGAAACTGTGAAGCCATTTAACCAATTTTTTTGAAAAGCCATAATTTTTTATCTTGCTTATCTTGCTTAGTCAAAAAATACAACATCTACTGAAGCCTTACTTTTTAGATGGTTCGTTATTTCATCGTTTGTTTCAAGTAAGTTAGTTATACATGATTTAGAAGGTACAAAACCAGCTTGACTTTTATTTATTAGATTGTTTTCTAGTAGATGATACATCATTTTATCTTGAATTATTTTTTCAAACGTTCTACAAACAACTTACTTAATAGATATTGGCCGATAGTTTGATGGATCTAATTTACTAACTCTTTTAAAAATCGGTGTTACATTCGCTAGTTTCCATTCTTCAGGAACTATTGCATCACTGTAACTATTTGAGAAAATTAAAGATAGTGGATATGACAGAGCTACGTTGCATTGCTTTAAGATTAATGGATGAATTTTATCAGGTCCAATTGATTTATTTTCGTTTAATTTTTTTAAGTGTTTTGCTATTATTACAGGAGAGAAGTCTTCATTATTTAGGTTTATAGATGATCTTAGTTTAAAATATGGTAACACAGCAGGTATTTTTTCTTGGATGAACACAAAATGAAAATGTAAACCCAGAATATTTGATATTTTACTTTTGTCCTCATGCAATTGTCCATTCTGATCTCTTAATAATTTCATTTCTTGTTTGGCTGATTTATTTTTATTAACGTAAGAATAGAATAGTTTAGGACTTGTTTTAGATTTTTTTGCTATATTAGATTCATATTCATAAACTGCTGTATCAATTGGTTCTTTACACTTTTTACGTGGAATTATATATAGTTTCTTTAAAAAGTTTGATTTATTTGTTGATAAATATTTGAACCACAGTCTTTTTTTCAAATTAATTTCTTTCTTTAATTCTTTAGTTAATCATAATGGAACAATCTTTGATTGAACATTTATTGATGACACAAGTTTTGAAACTGACTCATTATAGATTTTTATAAACAGATTATAACATTCATTAGAATTTTTAGAAATAATGTCTGCCAATCAACTTCATTATAAAACCGTGACGTTTTTGCAAAATTTGATTTTCTGTATAAAATTTTTCTATTAGCAACATTTAGATGGAGAGTGTTATTCATATAAGTTCATATGTTAATACATCATGGCCTTTATTTGAATCGCCTAATAAAGGCTCATGTTTTATTATTTTTATCAGTGATAATTAAGTCTAAAATGTTTTCTTTAATCTTGTTTATTTGAAAAGTTGGTTTAAAAACCATTTGAAAAAGAAAACAATTATTTAACGTTGTAACAAAACTGTTTTCATATGTAAGACAAACAAAACTGTTTTCAAAACTGTTAACAAAACTGTTAACAAAACTGTTTTCATATGTTTCATATTGTATTTTCCGACAAATATTCACTAAAACCATATTTGTTCCATTTTATTTTAGGAAAGTTAAAGTATAAAGTTTAAAGGAAAGTTATTTTATGTATTATTGTATTCATTACCATTAATACAGTAACAAAGTTTAGTTTTAGAACTAAAGGCATTAAATTTTTTTGATTGAACCATTAATACAGTTAATATTTAGTGACATATAGTAATATCATATTTATTATTATTAAAGACCTATAGTCATAGAGGCAGATAAAGAACAAAGAGGTCCTCTGCACATTTTTCCCTAGTTATTAAAAATTAAAAATATTACTAAAATGTAATTTAATGTTTTGTTTTTATTTCAAACTTAGTAGTTAAGAGTTTTGTTGCAGTTGAATTCATTTTTATTATTTATTTCAAACTAATTAATGATTACCTATGTAGGTAAGTTTTGCAATAAACAGAAAAGTATAGATAAATTCATTAAATAAACATTTATAAATTAATTAACAATTAAAAAAACAACATAAGAAACATAAAATTGAAATTTGTTTATTTATTATTTGGTAACTAGGTTTAGACTGATATATTAAGCATAAGCAAAAGTACTTTTTATTTTTATTTATTTTACTTTTTTAGTCTGTTTTATTTTACTTATACTTTTTTTGTATTATCTTAATTTTTTTTTCTTTTTCTTGAAGATATAGAAAACTTTAATGATTCATGTAATTATTTTTTAGTTAGTAAATAAATAAATCTACTGTAAATAAATAGATAAATAATAGATAAATTAAGTATAATGAAAAGTGAATGAATGAAAAAATTCTTAACATTTATACATTTATTGCCAAAAAAAAACAAGATTTTCTAGAAAACAAACATTTATTCAACTCAAAGTTTTTCCTTGTAAACACAAAAAGAAATAATGTGGAAAAAAATCTAAAAGAATATAGTTCAATAAAAATTATGTGTTGTTATCATGAGCAATTTTATTGCAAATATTTTAATGAAAAACAACTGCATTATAATTCTTTTGAAAAAACAAAAGTAAAAAAATGTGGCGCATTTATTATAGTTAAAACAAAAATTATTTGGAAATAAAAAACAGAAAACTTTATGGAAAAAAAAAATACAGCAAAATGCCTGCAGCAAAACAAAAGTTTGAGAATACTTAAGACAGAGTTGCAATAATGCTTTTTTAGGCATATAATATGAAAAAAGTTTCTTTAACAACAGAAATAAATAGCACCATTTTAAACAATAACATAAATATAAAGATCATGATCAAACAAAAGCTTGAGGACACTTTAGACCAGGGTTGGCCAAAAAACCCAAAATATATTTGTGTTTTTTTTTTTAATATCCTATTTTACAACTGATAACTCTGATTTTAACACTTATAAATGCTCTATTATCAGCAAGTGCAACTTTTATGCTGTAATAACTCTTCTAAACACTGTATTTATATACAAAATGGTATTTAGAATATATCCAAAACCAATCAATCTGTTTTTGTAGCAAATTGGTTATTTATAATTTTTTTAAAACATATAGCAAGTTATTATAAATATTATTTAAATAAGTATTAAAACATTAAGTTAGTTATATTATTAAATACTTATAAAGGAAATAAAAACTATTCCATTAACTAAATTTCAAAGTACAAGACATAATTAGTTATTTAGTATCTTTATTCTCTTCTCGAATGTCTATATTTCCAAACAAGCGTTCTATAGATGTCATTTTATATTGGTATTTGATCTTTTATTTTTTAACGTTTATGTTGTAAACTGTAAACTTCAGTACAAAGTCACAAGCAAAATACCATATATAAAAATTGTTAAACTTTATTCACAGTCTAGAAATGGAAAGTTGTCAGGCAACTTTCCTTATTAAACTTGTCCTTTTTAAGTGCATACAAACTTTAAAACACAAAAAAATTATGTTATGTGCAAACAAGTTTCATTCAATGAGAGAACATGTTGAAAACTTGTATACAGTTCACAAGGACAAGATTTGTTGGTAAAAAATAATACTCAAATGATCATCTGTCTATTTTACAGGTTTTGAATATTTTGCATCAGCTACAAGTTTACAACATGTACTGTGAAAAGGGGTTCCTATGAACAAAAGGGGTCACTATGAACAGCGCATAAAAAACATGTTCAGATTTTTTTTGGTCAAAAATAATCTGAACATGTTTTAAATTTAGTGCAATTAATTAACATCATTTATAGTTGATGGAGTCCCTTTTTGCACTATAGATATAATGTGCTAATAGATTAGTGGTGAAACATTTGGCTTGCAATCAGAAAGTTAGGGTTCAAATTACCTCTGCTGAAATTACTGTGCTCAATCTATTTCTCCGCACAGTACCTTTGTTTAAAATATTAATTGTTAATGTAGTTTGTTAGTAAAAATGGTAATGTTAAGGATTGAGACAAAACATTTTTTAAAAATGAGTAGCTCCCTTTACTAAATTGGTCAACGGAGCAATAGGGATGTGAATTTATAAAATTAAAAAAAAATTATTTTACACATACAGTAAAAAAATTTTTGATTGGTTTTTGAAAAAACCCAAAAAACCCATAAAATCTAATAAAACCCATTTGGATTGGGTTTTTTTTAAAAACCCAGGGTTTTTTCCAACCCTGCTTTAGACAGTTAAAAAATAATATTGAAAAGATTTCTTTAACAACAGAAATAAACAGCATCATTTTGAACAATAACATAAAACTTTGAAGACATTTTAATGAATGAAATAAAAAAAAAATCATGGACACATAAATATTAAATTATTTTATTGTGTTGCCTAAACTTCAATATAAGTTAAACATGAGCAATAAATTTTATATTTGCTTGAAAAAAAATTGGAATCCCTATTTCACCAGAAACAAATTAGTGGTTAACTTTTATTTAACTGATAAGTTTTTAATTATGCCCGCTAAAAAATTATATTGTTAGTATTACAAAAAACTAACATGTTCATGAAAGGTTATCTTCCTTGATAATTTTAAAAGAATTTTAATAAGGTCAGTTTGTCAAAGTTTTGCATTCTAAAACTAGATAGATACTTGATACTAATAAAACTGTAAAAAAAATAAAAAAATAAAAAAAAAATAACCAGAATGAGTGCTAAATTTGAGATTTTGCTAAAATTTGTAAATAATTTGTCCACAATGAGCTTCAAAGTTATCACTGGAAAAAAAGTCAATGTTCACTTGTGCTGTATTTTAAAGAGAAAACTAGATATGCTAAAAAAATCTAATCTATTATGTGTAAAGTACTTCTCTGATAACAGTGCAACTTAAAAACTTGATCAACCTTGCTATCACAGTAAAGACTTTGATTTAAATATCGAGTGATTATTTTTGCTACCAGGCACAATAAATTAACTAGTTATGGTATTGATAGGACTGCTGAAAGAGCACTATGTCAAAAAAATAAGTCTAAAACAAGTAACTGACATGAACTGATTTTAGGCTTATTTTAATTTACTTCATTTTTAAAGCCATGATAAATGTCATTTTTAAACCATGAAAAATATTACTAAAATATAATTTAATATTTTGTTTTTATCTGCTAAGAGAAAATTGATAAGATATTGCTAATATTAATAGTCTTAAATCGTAATATGAAAATAAATAATCACAATAAAGTTTTAACTGATATTTTTAAAATTATATTTAAATCAAATAATAATTAATATTACTTGTTTGGTTGTAGGCGAAATAATCATTTAATATGTCTTCAAGACTTGGAAGGAGGTTTAGATCCTAATGAAAAAACAAAACAAAAAGCTAATTTAAAAATATACAAAAAAGAAAAACAAAAATTTAACAAAAGAGCAAAATAAAAGGGTACAATTTAAAAAAATAATAACTTTATAATAGTAAATGCACCCAACACAAAACAGTGCTCTAAAAAGTAAGTTCAATATTTCTGTTTCAACAAAAGCAAAAATATTTTTTCAATATCTCTCTCGAAAATAAAAATTTATTTCTTGTATTTCATACTTTACATTTAAATATCTGAAATAGAAAAAGCAGCATGACAAAATTCATATTTTAAACAGCAAAGTGTAAAATTTTCTAAATATAATTTTAGAGTATGAATCTACCTATCTAATATACAAGAATTTTTTTTTTCCTTTTTAGAACTTCAAAGTTTAAAATTTAATTTCTACGTTATTGTTTGTATAAAATTACATAAAAATTTAACAAGTTTAAAAACTACATATAAAGAAACATTGACACGAGGTCTTAAAGGAAAAAAATTAGATCTTAGACAAAAAAAGAGTATCCTCTAACTTTAAATAAAGAGAAAATTAAAAAACCGTAATTAAAAGATAATATATAAAATCAAATATTTAAAAAAAGTTAGGAGACATTGTAATCAAGTGAATTAATAATAATCAAGTAGAATTAAAAAATTAAAAAGTAAAATTAATTATACTTAAAGAATATTCAAAAGTAGAACTTTGAACATAGTGAAACCTATGCCTTCAAAAAGTGATATTAAACTGAGACTTTTCCAATAAAAATTGCTTTAATTTAAGAAATAAATAAAAATAAACTTTTACAATAAAGAAAACACTTAAACTTTTGATAAATAAAAGTTTTCTTAAAATGTAATAACACTATAATTTACAGAGGCAGATTTGGATTTTTTCCTAGTTAAATGCTTTTTCACTGTGCTGCAAGTTAATTGTAAAGACTTTTTGAAACACCTTAATAACCAGATTTAAAAAAAAAAAAGATAAAGCAAAAAATAATAAATAACAATTTTTGGTCATTAAACTTATTCACTGTAAAATTAATTTTGTGTTATCAAACTTAGGTAAATGAAAATTGAACACAAAAATAACTATTAAACCAAAATCAATATCAAATGATAATTAGTTTTATCACTTACAAAAATTATTTTATTGAGCAGTCTAATTGTATTTTAATAGTTACTGAAAAAAACTTGTCTTATGAATAATAAATGTCAATTTAGAAAAATTGGAAAAGAACATTATATATTTTTATTAGTATCTGTTATTTAATAAAAAATATTGTTTAACTTGAATAGTTCACTTCCGTTAATCAAGGTTTAAAAAAACTAAAAATGCTTTAAACAATTTAAAAATACAATACTAAACTAACTTAGCATTTTATAAACAAACTTAGCATAACATAAACATCACATGAAATACATTCTTAATCAATTTTAATTTTCATTATTAGCATATAGCATTTAGCTATTGTAAACTTAGCACATAAAACTGTAGAACTTAATGTTTGAAAACAAAGCTTTAAGCTCGACAAATCAAAGTATAATGGTATGAAAATTGAATAACAATTGTAGATATGTCTATATTAAAAAGACATATCCAATAATTATGTCTTTATTAAAGCTATAACTTAAATGTCTATATTAAAAGCCATGACTTGCATATGCCTATATTAAATGTCATGACTTGCATGTCTATATTAGATACTATGAGTTGCATATGCCTATATTAAATGCCATGACTTGCATATGCCTATATTAAATGTCATGTTTCCTTAAACTTATTGTAATGTTAGTATTAAAATGTATTGACATAAACATTTACTTTTTATAAGTATTATTAATATCTAATAAATTATACCTCAAGCTGATTTAAAATCCTTTCTTTGTTGTTGTCTATATTGGTGGTATTAAGGAACTCGCTTTCACCAAGAAAAGAATCAATAGTTTTAGAAAGTTTCTGACTAGTTAAGTAACCTAATAAAAATGAAGAGCAACATTTGAAAATTCCAAATGATCAAAAATAAAGAACTAAATAAAAATAAAATTATTATCTCATTGCACAAGAATTATAGGGTTCTATCAACCCTATTTTTTATATCACAAGAATTCATCAATTAAAGTTTTGACTAACAACTGATAACAAAAACAAACAACTTAAAAATTATAAAGATAATATTATAAGTTTAATCCTTTTAGGATTTATGAAACTTAAAAAATTACAATAACATTCAATATTTTCAAAAAACAATTACGAATCTGTGCGTTCATTTTTAAATTAAACACGTTGCTAAAATTTTTTAATCAAGTGCAGACAAAGTGTATTTAATTGCTTTTTTATAGCAATTAAAAAATGACCTTGTCAACTTTTAGTTAAAAATTGTTGTTTATTTGTATATAAAATTTAATCTATTCATTTTTATTTTAAACCATTATCATTTCTGATATCTCTATGATTCTGGTTCATTTGAGACCCAGATTGATATACTTTTGAAGAAAAAAAAATTCACTGATATATGGGTGCCAGTGTGAAATCAAGGGTCGTGGGTGACCTCTTTCAAAAATTAAATAAAAACTATAACTTTTCAGTTACTTTCAAACCAAAGTTCATCTATTTTTCATACAGGAAACTGGAGATACCAAAAAGTCAACATCCTAATAGACATCAATCAATATCCTAATAGACATCAATCAATATCCTAATAGACATCAATCAGTATCCTAAAAGACATCAATCAATATCCTAAAAAACATCAATCAAAAAGAGTTTAATAATGTCTGTATATCTGTATATTCATTTTTTTTTTAATCAAACACCTCCAATTTAAAAATGATAACTTAATCAATAATTTCACTAAAAATGACTTGAAAAACAATAAACAACAACTCCACAGTCTCAATGCTTTGCTTTATCAAGGAAATGTAGTTTTGGGATGTCTATGTCTATAAAGAAAAATTTTAATTCATATTATTTTGGTAAAAAAATATATGTTCTTTAGGATGAAATATAAAATACAAACAAAAAAATATAAAAAGTTTAATTTTCATAATACAGTTAAGTTATTGCAATATTATAATAAAGGTAATTTTTTAATGTAAATATTGTAAACTTTTGTTTTTTCAATAAAAAAATGCATTAATGCATAAACTGGAATTGCAGTAAAGCATAACTAAACTTTAAAACAGAAATAAACAATCAAGTGGATTAAAGTTTATGATCAAATATTATGATATATTAATTCATATAATTTCCTGACAAAGTAATAAATGAAACACTTGCAAATAAACAATAAAAAATATTGAAAACTATTAGCAAACTATTGTCAACAGATATAATTTTTCAAACAACTCAAAATAAATTTGAATTAGAACCACAATCCAAAAATAAATTTTTTGAAGTTTACATATTTTATACTATCATAGAAAGCATTCGAATTATTTGCTATTTGCATAGGTTATTAACACTTAGTTATCTTGTTGGCAAATAATTCACAACTCTTTTACTCCAAAACACAAATTTTGCAAATTAAGCGCAGTGCTACCAGGAACGTGGTGGGGATCAAACTCGGAACTTCTCGTTTATAAAGCAACTGCACTACTACTACACCACTACAGCATGTTTATACTTATATTGACAGTTTTAGAAACCTTTTGAGGTTTGTATAGAACTCTTTGTCAAATTTTAGGCTTTAATCAAAAATAATAAATAATACAATAAGAAACAACATAGTAATATAAAAATACAAGCAAATGTAATAATAAATATTGATTGCAAAGCGCTTAGTCTTAAATGATAAGAAATGATATCAGAGTTTTGAGCTTGTACTTGAGCAATACCTTGTAAAAACGTCCAATTTTTTTTGAAAATGCAACCCTAAGTCTTAGATTTTGCTGATTTTTTAACCACTCATAGATTTTAGTAAATTATGAACATCCTGAAAATTTTATCGTCTAATTTCAATCGGTTCCTAAGATACAGCTATATTAAGTTTGCCTCCAACCAACAAAAATCTGCCATTTTTAAAAATGATTTTGGTCCTAGTTTCTGTTAGATGTGTGTTGGAAAATTTGTACCTTTACATATTTTGGGCCAATGAATCCAATTTAAAAACGAACATAACACCTAAAATTTAAAAGTTTATCACAATTTTACTGGGGCATGCTCAATCACAAAAATGCCAATGTAGCTCTTTTTTTTTTCCTTTTTTTTTTTAGAAGTTGTCCTGAATAGTTAATATATATAAATTTAGAAGCAGAGCATGTTTATGAAAAATTAATGATTTTATTTTAGGTCAAACAACCATATCTCATGATATGGCTTGTAACCTTAAAACCAAAATCTAGACTGGAAACCAGTATGGAAATTTTGTTGCTCATGTATTCAGTTTTTGTTAAACTGTGATGAAGTTTCTGATAATGAAATGGAGTGTGAAATTGATAGTGATATATCTTTTGTTAAAGGTAAATCTTGTAATAAACAACAGTTAGACAACTCTTTAATATCAATTGGAGTCTTGCCAATTAAAGTTCATGGAGTTGCAAAGCATCAAGGAGTTTTAACAGCAAAAAGATAAAGATTTTAACAAGGACAAGCTTTAAATTCAGTCAAAAACTCAATTCAAATGTTAACTTTCAATTCGAGTACATTTGTATGACATTCAGATATATTTTTCTATGATTTTTTATCAGAATAAATTTTTTATCAGATGGATGTGTATTACAGTCTCTACTCACCTCACTTTAAGTTAGAAAAGGATAAGATTTATGTGAAACAAACATTATTTAAAACGATTCCACAAACTACCTTAGGTTAGGGTTTCACTTTCAATAAAAATAAACCTTAAAGTTAGAATTATAGTACAGTTTTCAATATAGTTTTCCTTAATGTTAGAATTAATTTAGAGTGTAATTTTTAATAGCTTTTGTGCAAGACCTTTTACCATCTTTAAGGGGATGCCTAAAGTATTCCACCTTTAATCATAAGCACACAATAAAAAAGGTAGAGAGGAGGACTGTAGTAATGCTTGCTGTTTATACACAAAATAGTTCAAAGAAAACTGCACAAGTACTTAAGAGGGTATTTTTTTGAAAAGTTTTTTTATAAATTTTTAAATCAATTGAAATTTTTAACTGCATTTTAGCTATTTGTAATCAAGTTAATTATTCAAACTATAATTATTTCTTCTAAAAAAGTTACTATTATGCATTATTTATATGGTTAAAAAAATCCATTCATTCAAAACCAAACAAAGCCAATATTAATCTGATTTTAAATGATAGTGTGGTATTGGCTCATGCATGAAAGTAAACTAAGGTATCAGTTTATATTTTGAAACTTAGAAAAATCTTATTTTTGTATGAAAGTTATATTATTATAAAATGATTTATAGTTTATTAATTGTATTACATCATTTGTGTTCAAAAATTTGTGCAGTCTTAATTTTTTTCACGAATAAAACATAAAATGAATAAAAGATCATTGGTTTTTTAATGCATTTCAATTTGACATTTGCTATACTAATTTTGATATTTGATATATTTAACTATGATGTTTGCTGACACTGCTGTTAACATATTTGAAAACTACCACAATTTATACAGTAAAATAGTTTAGTTTTTTAAACGCAGTAAAAATGTATTTATTTTTATCAGTCATTTCAAATTTAATTCTTACCAAGAACAATTTTCGCTATGAGGACATCAGTCATTTGAGCCATTGCATAAAACGCATTTGCTAAGTTTATTAAACTTGCATTCAAAGATAAATTCACTTAAATTGATAAAAAATGAATTTAAAGAAAAAAATCTAACTAACATTAAGCTACAGCAAACCTTAACCCGGCGAATTAAAACAAATCGGCGCGTAATCTTCATGCCAAAGGCTCGATTTTTTTAATTGACATTATTATTCGCTGATTTTTAAAGGGTAGGCGGAGTGGAGTACATAGAACGACTAAAGTTTTTTTTGGACAATCTACTACAATTAAAAGTAAAGCCTCTTTTTTTAAAAAAGTTGTAAGTAAGGTCTTTATTACAAACTTCTTCGATTTTTCTGAGAAAACAGAAACCTGCAGGGCCGACAATATGGGTTTCGAAGTGGAGAGGGACAAACGTCAATTTCAAAAAAAATAGCCCTCTATATCTAAAATTTTCTAAAAAAAAAAAAAGATACTTTAAAAAAAAATGTGTATGTGGAGGAGGGGTAGCACGTGCCTCTCCTCTCCTCCCCCGGCGTCGATGGCTCTCTCCTGATACTGCAGTTTAGAAAAAAAATTGTAATGTCATGAAATGTCATGCTTAACAAAGTTTCATTCAACTTTCAAGTTCATTCAAGTTTCCATCTACCTGAAAAAAACCTAAGGTCATTTTGAATACAAAAAGCAGTGGGGAATACCGTCTAATCTCACTGCTTTGCAGCGCTGCCGAAGGTTGCGCTCAAGTAATGGTTGATACATTTCCTCGGGAAAAAGTTCTTAGTTTGCTTCTTATCTCAAGTAGAGTTCCACTGAGACTTGGTTAAATTTTTTTGGTAATCTACGGAAGTTCAATACTTTAAAAATCTAAAATAGTATTTTAATAGTAATTAATAATAATTACTTACATTATACTCCCCCACTGACTGACTAAATTTAATTAATTACGATTGCAAAATGATCATGACAGAGCAGACATGCTCAATGCACTACCAGACATGACTGGCTGATTGACTAAACTCAACTTGTTACCCGCATTATTTGTTCATTAAAAATTGAGTTACTTAGCTTAAAAAGAATTATAAAAGTATCGAACTTTTTTATAATACATTTCATTTCTAAGTCTTTTTAAACTGTTATCACTCTCCAACTTGTAATTCAATGGACATTAAAATTTTTATACTTGTGTTTTTACTTGACATTTTGACACTAAACTTCACTATAGTTAGAAACTTACAAAAAATCAATATCAGGTAAGTTGCTTTGTATATATATATGTTGCTTTTTTGTGTCATAGACTTTGTTGCTTTGTTTTCCAAAACCGGAAAACAAAGCAACAAAGTCTATGACACAAAAAAGTTTGGGAATCTCTGTAGACACATGAAAGTTTATTTAAAATATATCTCTTGTACTAAAATTAATTTATTTAAGTCATTTTTATGCTTCCAATAGTTAGGGTTTTTCTCGTCGCATGATAAAAAAGTATCATCTTAAAATATTATTTTAACCATGAATTTATTTGCATTATCGGAATTAATTTAGCGTAAAAATCGTGCTAAAATGTTCAAATTGTTGTTTGTCAGATTTTATACTTTATAAAATATATATATTTCATGAAAATATCAAAAGAACTTTTGCAATTTTTATGTAACGTAAGTTAACAAAAACATGACAAAGTTTTGTTTTTTCTAAAAGTTTTTTTTATTTGCTTATGTATTCTTATTTTAGTTGACATATAAATATACATAAATAAATAAAAAAAAGAATTATATTAATATTTTTATTTAAACATTAAAAAAAAAGGAAGAAATAATTTGCTATTCTCCTAATATAAAAAAAATCAGTTAAAAACTTTTTTTGGTTTTGTTTTAGTAAAACAAATCGTTAGTAAATGCATTTAAGGGGAGTCATCCATAAAACACATCACCCTATATTTGTCAATTCTTAACCCCTTAAAAAAATATTAATGCATAATTATGCACCGGAAAACACAAAATAAAAAAGTTTATTCTATTGATGTTTTTTAATGAAAATACGTTATTGTAGATATTATTTATCTTTCTACATAAATTTAAATTCGATATATTGAAATGACGAGTAGAAGGAATTCATTAAAAATTGGATTTTTGTTTTTGATGGAATTTCTACATACAGACTCGTGTAAATAGCTTGTAAACAAATCTTCACTTGTACCACTTTGTCTGCAAAACTTTTTTTTTGCTCGCTTCCATAAGTTTTCAATATTTAGAGTGTGGATATGAGGATTATTAGGGTGAATAAAATTTTCAATTGAAAAAGTATTATAAAAACGAAATATAAGAGTATAGACAATATGTTAAATTTTTACTTTTAGTTCTTTTTGAAAAAAAAGTTCTTTGTAAAAAAAATTCATTGTAAAAAAAAAATTCTTTTTAAAAATGAAGAAGTCTTAATTATGCAAATTCATTTGTTAAAATTTATTTATAAAAAAAATAGAATTTTTTAATTCTTTTTAATTACGCAATACGTAAGTTGCGTTTTGAACTTGATACGTACATAAAATACGACTTTCCCATGATCACATATACCCCTCTTCCTCCTAAACTGTGATAGTAGTTTTTACGTCAAAAATATTTTAAGAGATTTTAAATGTAAATACTTTGCATTCTTTTAGAATTAGGTTGAATTTTTAATTCAACCTAATGAAAATAAGACAATGCATATAAACGAAAGAAGTGTAAGTAAAAACTTTGACAAACCAAAGATTTTCTTATTTAAAAGACACTACGAAAAAGGCAATAACTTTAATAAATTACTAAAGTAATTTTTTAAAGTTGCTCTTGGTCTTGCGCAAAAACTATTTTCGATTTAAAAACTTTAACAAATGTATTATTATAAATCACTCAGGAAGAGTGCCACCAGTTTTTAAAATTTTGTTTGTTAATTATTTTCAATGAATGAGTTCGCAACACTTTGGCAATTTTTTGTTACGTAACTCTTGCTCTTGAAAATATTCGTTCGGTAATGTAAGTGATGTAACGTAGGTTAAATACCAAATATCAAAAAAAGTTTATTTTCCTAAGCCGGTCTCCTCTGATACATTTTTATATGTTTTTTAAATTAGTATAGAGTTCTCAACATCTTGTGAAAGTTTCTAATACAAACCGCTTTACTGATCAGGGCCGACGACACCGGTGGGGGAAGGGGGGGGGGGGGTAGGGGTACGTAAAATGCCCCCCCTCTTCCACGTTTTTTATAAAGGAATTTTTTTATTTTTTGAAAAGTAAGAAAATTCTAGATAATTTTTTTAAAGACTTGACTTTTTTTAAGAATTGACGGTTGTGCCCCCCCCCCCACACACACACACTTTAAAACCCTTTAAAACTTTAGGGGGGGGGCACACTTACCTAGGGATGGGGGGGGGGGGCAAACTTTACATTGTTTTCCGTGTAACGTAAGTTGAGTGGCATTTTCAGTAATAAGTTCGCCCTTTTTTGGCCAATCTTAAAACTTTTTAGCTCATTTTATTCTTTAGACTAACAGCTTTCATACAAAATGGCTAAATATAGACAAATATTTAATAAAGTTGTTGCGCGTGTAATGTAAGTTAAAATTGAAATTGCCCATATATAATATAATAAAAAGCTGTAGAAGTTCGAAAACTACGAGTGAAATTAATCGTAATTAATTTCACTTTGGCAGCAATATACATTGTGTATACAAGTAAATAAATTAAATTATAAATTAAAAATCATATATCTCTAGATATTTATCAATGCGAGTTTTGAATAAGTTCAAACTTTCACTTTTGATGATAAAATCTGGTAGTTTGTTCTACATTGATGAGACTCTACTGGGTAAGAATTGATAACGAATATTACAATTTTTAACAATTTCTCTTCAGATTTTGAAGTTATGGTCTCTTGTGTTGGGCTGATACGAGGCAAAAATATTTCAATCTAGTTCTACAATACTTATTTTTTAAATAGTTTGTACATTTGAATTAAGTCACCTCTTTTACGGCTTTTTTCCAGTGTGGTTAAGCCGAGTATTTTAATTCTTGTTTCATAACTTTGTTTTCAAATCTGGGGTATCCATTTAGTGGCATAAAGTTGAACTTTTTCAAGTGCAATAATATCACTTTTAAGCTATGAGCACCATGCTTGTATCGCAAACTTAAGATGGGGTCTTTTAAATGTTACGTATAGTACCTTAAACATTTTGATGTAATGAAATATTAATTAATATTCAACTAGTTGTAATTATTTGGTTTTAGTTGCATTTTCAACGTTATGCAAAAATTTTACAAAAAAAAAACATTTTGGATGTGACAATACATCACAAATTCTATTTATTGTATATATTTATATATATAATAGCTATATATAATAAATGTATATAAATAATTTTTTATTTATATTATATAGTTTTTTTATTATATATCATATTTGTGTCACACGGGTAAAAAAGAAGTAAAATCATGGTTAAACTATATGTTCTCTAATTCTACCCTCCAATTTTGAAACATGACTTCTAACATTTTTTCTTTTATGTTTTGTATATTATTAAGATATGCAAAAGCATTTTTTTTTATTTCTAATTTAATAAATAAACGATTAGACTTTTAAAAAGTCTTTCAACACTTTGTTTTCTGTTAGTACATGAGTACAATCAACTTTTTCCTTAAGTATCCTAGCTTTCCCCTCTAACTATTATTTGCAACGGTGGCGCAATGGCTTGAGCGCTTGCTTTATAAGCAGGAGATCCAGGTTCGAAACGAGCTTTGGACATATTTCGCATCACGGTAAGGAAGGAGGCGTGAACTTTCTGGTTAAATGCACTTCCGCGGTGCTCTGTGACAAGACCGATTGGACTTCTTGGGGCACCTAAAATAACAAATAACAAACTATTATTGTTATAGTTTATATATAAATAAGGCCGGCGAAAGGGTGTGTGTGTTGGGGGGGGGGGGGAGTAAGACACCCCTCTATCATATATATATATATATATATATATATATATATATATATATATATATATATATATATATATATATATATATATATATATATATATATATATATATATATTTATATATACATACATACATACATATATATATATATATATATATATATTTATATATATATATATATATATATATATATATATATATATATATATATATATATATATATATATATATATATATATATATATATATATATATATATACAATGTTAAAACTATTATTATTGCTGTTGTTATTTTTGATGTTCTTACTGGTTTTATTCTTATACTACCATTTTTATCGTTGTTAGAGTTATTGTTATTTGTAATTATTTTATTCCTGTGTGCTCTATGATTACTTTTGTTATACTACTGTTTTTATACTTATTATATTATATTATGTTTTTATACTTATTGTATTACATTTTATACTTATTATCATTTTTATTGTTAATATTTCTGTTGTTTTTTCTATTGATATTATAAATGCTGTTGCTTTAATATTGTTATTGTAGTGCTATATCTTTAATTGGAATCTCTTTAATTCCAAAACCTTTATATATCGATTAAATGCTAAAACACACTGAAATACGAGCATAAAAGTCACAATTTACATTATTTCCCAGCGAATTTGATTAGAGAGTTTGACTATTTGAAAGTAAAATATGTAACTCAAATTATAAAAATCTTATTTTCAAAAAGAGAAAGCAAATTGGTAAAGATTTAAAAATAATTCCATTTTTTAAAAAAGCGACTTTTTAAGAAATCCTATAAAAACTTGCATAACAGACAAGTTGCGTTGCAACATCAATCAACTAAGGCAGATAAGTTTAGCGTAAGTTTATGAGGCCAATTGGATGTATGATTTTCGCAGCTAACTCATTATTTCCACGGTAAGAGCTAATAAAAATTTAATTGCTTTTTTTTTTAAACCTCATTATTGCGTACTATTAATGGAACTCCGTCAGCTCATATCACCACAATCAATGACCCATCTTTTTTTATTATCTTTTCTTTCACTTGGTATGAACTGACATTGTGGCCTATTCTCCTCCAGCTAATTGCTATATGGAAGCTACATTACCAAGGGCCGCAGAGACAAGTTCAACTCCTTAAGGAGCGTCATAACCCGCTCTGCGGACCAAGGATAAAGTGAGTTTGGGAAGAGCGAAGATATATTAGAGTGAAAGACGGAAGAAGTCGTGTTAGAAAGATAGCAGAATAAGGCGGACAGGAATTGCGCACTGGGGTGACAATTTTTTTGCAAAAAAAAAAAAAAAAAAAAAAAAAAATTAACATTGCATCGAATTATTTTCTCCACCCTCAGTGATATTAAAACTGTTTTGGTTTTGTTTTATAGACTTGTATTATTGCTAGATGTAGAAATGATGTAGGATGATTTCATAAATAACCATTATTAAAAAATTTTCTTTGTTCATCGTCAATATTTTTCTACTTCATCAAAATCTATCATTTTGAAAAGTAAAATGTATTTTAATGTTTAGTTTTTCATTCAATGAATAGAATAACATTGCAATGCAAAACTTTGAACGTTTTAAAACTATTTACAAAACTACTAATAAAAAATTGCACATATAGAAAAAAGGCGTAGTAAACAAAGTTTCAGGTAAGGTTTTTTATATTATTTAGTAATGACATCAATAAATTTAATGAACTGTTTTTAAATTAAATAGAAATAAAAAATAAATATTAAATATTATTTGTGTAATTACACAAATAATATTTAATCATTATCAATATTTAATCAGCAGTAGATCAAAACGATTCAAAAATATTTACAATAATTTTTCTTGTCCTATGGGATCAAATTTAAACATGAAATGCAAAGAAAAAATAACATGTTTTCAGGAAAATGAATAATTGTGTCTTCTTAGAAAAATTGTAAACATCTGGAAGTCCTGTGGTTAAAAACTATGCTATTGGAGAGGATAAATTATTATTAAAATTTGTGAAGCTTCACAAAAAATAGCTATCAATAACCAAGGGAAAATTGCTAGTTTGGAAAAAGAAAACCAAAGAAAAGTTAGTTGAAGAATTTCAATCAATCATGGAGACTCTTTTTGACATTGGAAAACCCAATATTAATGAGCTTATACAACTCAGTCAAGATATGCCAAGAAACAAAGAGTAAAGAGGAAGATTTAGCATTTTTGGAAGATCAGAAAAATGCTAGAAAACAGTTTATAAGCGGGCATATAGATAAAAAACTTGAAGCAAAGATTGAACGTAGACAAGAGAGACACCGTAGGTATACAGATTATAAGAAAAAAATGTCAATAGAGACCGATGGAGATGCCCAATATCATAATGACGAGAACTTTGATTACTTAGATTTAAAAGAACCCTTTGTTAAAAATGTTGATGGAAATTATTCTAATGAAATAAAATCGAATTAATTAATTTTTATCATTAAAATTCGAAATTGTATAATTCACTTGTGTATTGTATATTACTTTATTGAACAAGCTGTCATTATGCTTCTTTATTTTCAATTTTTGTTAATACTATTGTAGATCTTTCAAATCTGATATTAATGTTATGTAATACAAATTATAATTTTGATGAGGTTGAATAAAACGTTGAATAAACGTAGTAAAAAAAAACGTCAGACAACGCTAAAAAAAAAAGTAAATTAACGACATAACACTCATGCTTTGATCCGATTCAATCCTTGTTAATAAAAAAAATGCTCAAGATTTGCAGCTATAACTCCTAAGGACCAGTTTAAGCTACCGAGATCAAACAATGTTTATAGCCAGTAATATGAACTATCTTGGAGTAAATATAAAAAAATTTAAGATAAATAGAGAAACAGTCAGGTTGAAGCGTTATGAGGTTGTTCAAAATCACAAAAATGAAATTAAACAGAATTCTATTGAGGAAATGAGACGAAAAAAACTTGTCTTTCACTTTGATGGCAAACTAGTTACACATTTTTATAAGGAAATTAAACAAACAGTTACACGAGATAGAACTGCTGTGTCTGTTACTAGTCCTGAATTTTAACACAAGGAAAATCTTCTTTTAAGAATTGTTCCAAGTGACACAAGTAAAGCATCTGATCAAAAAGCATCTGATCAAGCTTTAGTAATTCAAAATTTGTTAGAATACTTTTAAGTTTCAGACCAAGTATTTGCTGTGTGTGTTGATACAACAGTACCCAACACTGGTAGGAAAGAGGGTGCAATTATAATATTGACAAGAGCATTTCAGATTTCAGAAACAGTGCCGGATAAAGGAAGGGGGGGGCTAGGGGCTATAGCCCCGGGCCCCGCAATTTTAGGGGCCGCAAAAAATTTTAGAGGACCTCTTTTTTTTTTTTTTAAGTCATTCTTAGGCTCTGGCCCATAAAAAGGCCTCCATAAACAAAAATTGCCCCGGGCCCCAAAAAGTCTTAATCCGCCACTGTTCAGAAACCTTTATTGTGGCTATAATGTCGGCACCACATACATGAAATAGATGTTAAACATATTTACAAACCAGTAACTGGAGAACACCAAAGGTCTGCAACAGGCACTCTACTCCTACTTTAAGAAGCAATGGCTAAATTTTGTTCTATTTTTATCTACTTGTGGTGCCTCTTTTAGTTTTGATTGAAAAATTCCAGAACCAATTTGAGAATACTCTCATAATTGGTTCTGGAATTCATCAGATGTACTTGTAGGCGAAGACATATTAAATTTGTTCTTGAAATTTTACCCCAAGATGATTACAGGCATCTTGTGGAATACTTAGCTTTCTATCATAATATTCATTAGTAAAGGAAACAAAAATTTGGATGGAAGCATGCCAGAATAAAGAAGGTTTAGACTCAAAACTCTTGTACGAGAAATTTGTCCTTTTTATTAAACACCTCAGCGTCACAAACAACTGTTTTGAAAGAAACATTGGACTTACACAAAAGTTTGTGAACTTAATTGTTTGAGAAAATCGAAAACAGATTTCAAAGAATATTTATCAAAAAGATTTTGTTAATTTAAATTAGATATTGTTATTTATTATATTGTTGTAAATGCAAACATGCGTTATTTGTTAAACTTTTTTTGTTAATTATCTCAGATCGAAGTTAATAATACTAATAATATAAAACAGTAATTATACAAACTAAAATTTGCTAGTTAAAAAAGTGCAAAAAATTGTCACCCCTAGTGCACTTGATGTTAGAATGTGCAATGCGTACTGTTAATTAGGTCACCTAAATAATGTACGTTAACAAAGACTTAAGAATTCTTGGTATTGTGGTTTAACCTCCTCCGGCTAATTGCCATATAGAGGCCACATTACCAAGGCCCGCAAAGACAAGTTGAGCTAATTAATAGCGTCATAACTCGCTCTACGGACAAAGAGTAAGTTGAGTTTGGGAAGAACGAAGATATATTAGAGTAAAAGACAGTCGTGTTAGTAAGATAGCATAGAGAAAGCGGACAGGAATTGCACACGATGTTAGAAGGCGCAATACGTACTTTTACTTAGGTCACTTAATTATTGTACGCCATCAAAGACTTGAACGGAGTCTACTTAATATGACTCTTCCCTTAACTTTCTTTGTCGTCTTAAGAGTTTTTGGTATTGTGGTTTATCCTCCTCCAGCTAATTGCCATATAGAGACCACATTACCATGGCCCTCAAAGACAAGTTCGGCTCCTCAAGGAGCGTCATACGGACGGACCGAGAGTAAGGTGATTTGGGAAGAACGAAGATATGTTAGAGTGAAAGGCAAAAGTAGTCGAGTTAGAAAGATAGCGTTGAGAAAGCGCACTTAAATGCGAAACGTACCGTTAGCTAGGTTAACCTAAGGTACGCCAACAAAGTTTTGATTGGAGGTCACTTAACATGAACTCTTCCTCAACTTTCTTCGTTGTTTTAAGAAATTTTTATCAATTGGCTTAATTATTTAGAACATGTTGAACAAGAACCTTTTATATGAAAATATACTACTAAATTGCTTGCGGGTTTGTTTTTAAAAATAATATTTATTTATTAATACATCTTTTCATTTTCAAAATCGGCTAATATTGCTAGTGGGTTTGTAATCTTTTTTAGTAATATAATTTTCTCTCGTTCATAAATAAATATTTTCATTTTTAAAATTGGCTAAGACTGCTCGTGGGTTTGTATTTTTTTTTTTTAATACTTTTTTTTTGAAATAAAATTTTTTTCAAATAAAATTGAAGAAAGAAAATTCCAACATAATTTTGTTTAATAATAATAATATAAAAATGTACTACAAATGTGGAAAGACGAAAGTGACAATGCAAATGAAATACTTTTACTTTATGTTATTTTACTTTTATATTTTATATGAAATTTTTTTATCCTTTAAAAAAAAAAAAAATATTCCGCTCTTTTAATCTGGAAATACTCCGTTTCTTTAATAAGGCTAAAAAGCTCAATTTAATCACTAAAGGCCGTTTTCCACAAGACGAAAAATTCGCGCGAAGCGAATTTTTTTGTCGTTAAGCATGCGCAGATTAAACATTTTTGGTGATTATTCTGATTTTTTTTCGCAGCGAAAAAAAAAGTCGGATTCATTTCGACTTTTTGCGAATCGCCATAAGCGAAAACCAATAAAATTTTGAATATTATATCACGTGATGTTAACATTATAAAAAAGCGAAAACATGTTGTTTTTAAAGTAACAAAAAACAAAATTCATAACCTGGCGTTCTTATTTATTTTATATGAACTTACTCTGAAAATTGGCTAGCATGAGTAAATTTATCAAACAAGGGGCAAGACTTACATAAAAAAATGACCAGACTTATATATAAAACTAAATCGAAAATTTACAAATATAAATTTTCACACGAAAGTTACACTTCATAAGAATGTTTATCTTCAAATGGCCACACGAAGATAAACCTTTTTTTGAAAAATTTTTTATAGAGTTAAACCTGCTGTTCGTTCTTGCAGTAATAGTTTTTAATAGAAATGTTCATATAAGAGTTTAGCATTTATTTTCTTATACTTTCTCGTAAAAAAAAACCTTATATTAAACGATTATATTACAAAATAATATCACATCTTACATATAAAGGCAGAAATGTTAATATTAATGCACGGAAAAAAATTTTCACATGCTTCAAAGTATGCTAAAAAAGTATTAACTGCCTTCAGTTAAACATACAGCGTAAACTTATTGCTGCCATTTTTATTGTTGACAACGAAAAAAAAAGTAGCGCGAAAGAAAGTAAGTGAAATCAAAACAGCGTTTCGTCGTAGCGAAAAAATTCGCTTCGCACGAATTTTTCGTCTTGTGGAAAACGGCCTTAAGGTCTTGACAAACTCATCGCTAAATATCGTAACTCTTTGTAAATAGAAAATAAAATATAGCAAAAACATCTTTTTTGTATTAAAAAGTGAAAAATAAACTTTTGAATTTAAATTTATTAGTTTAGTAAACTAAAGATTGACCGGTATGTTTCTATATAAATCCTGTCAATCTTTAGTTTAGTTCACTATTAAATTTGAATTAAAAAGTTTATTTTTCACTTTTTAATACAAAAAAGATTTTAATTTTTAGCAAATGTTTTTGCTAAAATTTATTTGATACCACAATCAATCCGTCTTATGAATCACTGACTGCTAGAAAAAACTACTAACGAACTTTAAAGCAATTAGATTTTATCGTTGTGTAATATCGTATGCTTTATAGATAACTAAATATTAAAAATAATTAAAAAATAATAATTCTGGAGAACAAATAAAAACTAATTTGTAAAAAAAAAATCAATAAAATCGCTTCTAGATTTACAATACAACAATTTTTATAAAAAACATTTTTTTACAAAATACAACTTGTTTTTATAAAATGCATTAACCTAGTTAAAAAATCCTATAGGATCCTATAGTGTCTTAGTATAATTGAGTTTGACACTTAAACTAAAGCAAATAAAGTTTGTCTATAACTTTATTTTCATACAAAATCATATAGGTTCCTTAGAAGTTTTTGACTAAAGAATGTCCTTAGATTTCACTCTATAAATATATTTGTTAAAAAACATTTTTATTTTTTATAATTAATAAATTTTTTTTCCGCGTAAATGTTGCATAATACATTTAATAAATATCAAAACAACGGATTACGCCAACCGTAAAACAACGCCTTACGCCAACCGTAAAACAACGCCTTACGCCAACCGTAAAACAACGCCTTACGCCAACCGTAAAACAACGCCTTACGCCAACCGTAAAACGTCAACTTGAAATACTAAAAATCGCTAAAATTGAAAAATAACAACAAAAAAATTATATGACAAATGAAATAGTTCATAAAATATGTACGGAATTTTTTGAACAGTGTAGAACTATAAATTTGGTAAAATTTCAAAAAATTTTTATTCACACGCTTTAAACTTTAAAAAAATTGCGTACTTTATATACATCACCATAAATATTTTCGATTTTCTAAAATAAATATCAAAAATTGCACTAAACATGCACTGCATGACAAAATAATGGGTTATAAAACTATTGATAAAATTGTTGATTTTATTTCTAAATAGATGTAGATCTTTGTTTTTCTCTAAGTATTCGATCCCATATTCTTGATCTTGATCCGACACTATAAAAAAAAAAGTTTAAAAAAATAAATCGACGACCTAACTTTAAAAAATAGATGCCTTCAATAACATTGGATAGCAAAGAGAGAGCAAAAATTTAACTTCACCAAAATTATACAAGATATAGAATACGTTTTAAAGCTTCTATTTAATTTATAAAGGAACCTAATTCCTAGATCTCTCAAATCGTCTTTAGTAAGCCGACAAGAAACGTCTTCAAAGGTGCAGTTATTTAAATGAAACTAAAAAATAAAACGACAGTTTAAATTTTTTTTTTACATTTATATATCACAGTATAAAGCATTTTTTACTGCAATATATATATATTTTTTCAAGTAGACCCGTTAACAAAATTTTGGTGTTAAGTAAATGTATTTTTACCGTACAATTTTATTAGGATTACCCAAATTTAAAAAATCCTATAGAATATTGAATAAAATTAAATTAATAATTAAAACTTTTTAAACTAATTTGTATAATGGTAGTCACAAAACATGTGATTTTTTTTTCTTCATTCTAAAATCTTTTAGAATGTTTTCTTTCTAAAATCCTTTTGAATTTTGTGACTAAAGTAATATTGAAACTGCGAGAAAAAAAAAAAAAAAAAAAAAAAAAAAAAGAATAAATGCAATGATTATTAAAAAAATAAAAAATAAAAAAAAAAAGTTACTTTTTGAATATCACTTTGCGGAACTCCTAAAGTTTCAAGCCAATGAGTAAGGGCACTGTCTTGTTCTTCAGCAAAATTAATTGGAGCATTTTTCTCACTACTAATAAAATTTTAAAGAAAAACTTGAAATAATTTTTATATGTGTAAAGTATTTTAATTTAGCAAAACACTGATTTGTACAGAAATATTCATAGCATAGGCTAACATTGCACACACACACAGATATATATATATATATATATATATATATATATATATATATATATATATATATATATATATATATATATATATATATATATATATATAAATTTAAAAGTAACGAAAGAATAATTTTGAGTTTGAATATCTCCCAAACAAACAGTTTTTTGTACCAGAAACATGTTTGAGGAAAAGAGTTTCTGAAAATGTGTTTGCAAAGTGTGGTGTTTCCCAGTCGTCTGTACGTTGAATGAATAAGAACATTCAATTAAATCAGTCTTCCGATGTTGCTCGGAAAGAAAATTGTGGCAGAAAATCTTTGGTTACTAAACGAGGGAAGAGGATACGTTGCAACACTGCCATGGAATATCGAAGAGCAAGCCATACCACAATGCAAAAAAAAGTTTGCTTAGGCTGGATGCAGTGTATCTGTTGCAACTGTTAGGCAAAATTTGTACGAACTTGGTTACAAATGTCAGAGACCTGTCAAGAAACCTAAGCTCACACCTGCTATGGTGAAGAAGAGGTTGACTTGAGCCAATGCTCATAAACATTTATGCATCGAAGATTAGTGTATAGTAAGTTAATTTAAAACTTAAATTTTTCTTTTCATTTAATTTAATTGAATATTTTGTTCTATTGCAGACATGCTTCTGTGATGAATCAAGATTCGAAATTTTAAATGACAAAACTCAATTTGTTAAGCGTCAGTCTAATTAAAAAAATAACAGTAATTGCATTGTTAAAAGTCATATTGTTAATAAATAAATGAATCGTTTGTGTGAAAACCCAAAAAAACTCGTCTAAAGAAATATTTCACGGCGCAATAAATGACGCTTGTTATGTATATATTCTTGCAACATTAACATTACAAATAAATATATATATATATATATATATATATATATATATATATATATATATATATATATATATATATATATATATATATATATATATATATATATACATATATACCATTTACGTTATTGCTAACTTAACTTATTATTAAATATCCTTAATAATAAAACATACCATTAAATTCATTGTTAAACAATACATCTCATTTCACCTTTCTTTCAACCTAAGCACATTTGCTAGACTTAAAACGAACAAAATTTACATTACCCCATTACCTTACTTGAAATAGTACAAACCATTGATTTCATAAATTTTTTCTGAAATGCCACACAATTTTTTCTGTTTGCTTCCTCCTTTTTTACAACAAACAACTTGAGTTTTTTTTTCATTTTACTCTTTTCATTTTACTATATTTTTTTCATTTTACTATATTCAACTTTTCAATACTTTCAATTCTTCGAACCAATTTTGCTTGCTTCCACAATTAAGCATAAATCATCTGGGTTATACAGCTTCTGTGCTAAATCTAAACTCTTTTGAAAGAAGTCTGGACACAACCATGAATAACAAAGCAATAATATGATGAAATGCTCAAGTATGCCTGAGTATTGATTAAAAGCATATTCACATAAGCTATTTCGCTTTTTCACTTAAGCTACTTTGCTTTTTAACACTTATTATTTATTTTTTTAAATTTAAATTTAATGTAGTAACGGTGTAATTTAATTTAAATTTGAAAGAAAAACTGAAAAAAATTGTAAAAATATAAAAAAAACAATACTTTACGCAAATATTAAAATAAACTTTCTAGCATACCAACTTCAAATGTTTTAAAAGTTGTTAAAACTTTATTCTCATAAAAATATACTTATAAAGTAAAATATAAAGTCAAACTTACTAAATTGACTTCAAAGTGGTCACGCTTTCCAATTTCAAATGCAAAACTTTATTTAGTGTTTCCTGCATTTCAACTAACTCTTCTAAAAGCCTAGGTTAAGCATAAATTGTCAAAAGCTTTATGTTTAAAGTAATGATCAATTATAAACATAAAACATCATTCAAACAATAGTAACAATACTTGAAACCATAGTAACAATGCTAATTTGTATTAGCATTAAAATACTGTTACCAGACATAACCATTTAGAAAACATACCCCATGTTTTCTTCTGCAAGAATTCTGTTTTTCTCCAACAAAACTGAACGATCATCAATTGAGACACTTTCTCGACTTAAAAACTTGACATATTTTCTTAAATGTAAAGAATCTCCATTTGAGTTGTTTTCACTGCCATTTAAATTTTGGTGAGGCTTCATAACTAAAAAAAAAACAAAACAAGAACACATATACTTTCACATCACATTGCATGTTTTTTCAATTTTTGCCACAATTAAAAAAAACATACCTTCAGTGATGTCTTCAAGCGTTTTTTTAACAGCATTTCTGATAAGATCATCAATTGCAAACAACCAATGAGGCAAAATGTGCACATGAAGACGAAGGATGTCTGAAATCTGTGACAAATAAAGATTTATTTTACTGGTTGAAAGTATGTACATGGCTGCTAATCAATTTGAAAGTATGTGTATAGCTGCCAAAAATTTTTGTACAAGCGATAAACTTTTAATATTTTCTCTGATTTTTAGTTTAATTGAACATGAAGAAATTAAATCGTATTATAAAATAATAATAACTATCAATCACATAATTATTTGGAAAAAAAAAATGCTGAAGTAAAATGTTCGTTTTTGAAAATTTTAAGCAACGCTAACGTTTGCTTAACTAAAGTAGAAACAGGAAGTTCGTTTTTCTGTCTTTTTTTAAACAAACATTCGTCGATTTGTTGCACTCTGATATATTAGGGTATCCCAAAAAATTAAATTTTATACAAATATATATATATATATATATATATATATATATATATATATATATATATATATATATATATATATATATATATATATATATATATATATATATATATATATATATATTATTTTATAAACATCAATAAATACGATTTTCTCTCAATACTAAATTTATTTTTTATTTTTTAAAAGAAATTTTCGCTAGGGGCACATTGGTGGTACTGTATTTCAAGCGCCTCAGTACCACCAATGTGCCCCTCAACAAAGTGGTATCAATTTAGATGAGGGACAATATGTGTCAACAAAATTCTGGACACCATTTCTAATGCACTTACGTCAGAAAAAGACGAAACCATTCCATTGACATATAATAAAATTGCCGTTTAAAAATAACATATAAACAAAAACAAACAAAATCTTTTAAGCTGAAGACGCTGGTCACAACAATCCAGCGAAAATTTCTTTTAAAAAATAAAAAATAAATTTAGTATTGAGAGAAAATCGTATTTATTGATGTTTATAAAATAATAATTTACATACTCTCATACATGATGTCTACATTCAAATATATATATATATATATATATTATATATATATATATATATATATATATATATATATATATATATATATATATATATATATATATATATATATATATATATATTAGATATAACACCATAAAAAAATGAAGTTTAATAACTAAAAAAAAAGTGCATTTTACTAATTTTTTTTTACAATATATTTTTTTTCAATAAGTTTTTTAGTAATAGTTAGTAAGTAGCTGATCAGTCGGATAAAATTTGGATAAAAAGTAGCTGATCTGGAGGAGTAAAACTTTTTTTAATCTTAAAGATTAAAAATCTATAAGAATTGAGAAAGCAGAAAAGTTGGTTTCACTATTCAATCAAACAAATTTGGAATAAATAGATTTATTGGATTAAATCTTTAACAGTTTGTAATCGTATTATAATTAACAGTCGTATTATACATAACAGCCATAATATAATAACAATCATATTATAATTAACAGTTGTATTATAATGACAGTTTGTAATCATATTATAATTAACAGTCAATCTAGAACTAACTGTGAATTTGAAACATTAAGTTTTGTCTGTCAGCCATTAAAAAAAATTTAAAACTGATTTAACTACAATTTAAATTATTGAAAGTGTTTTAAAGTTTTTTTTTCTTCAAAAAACTAAAGAAAATAAAAATAATTATACTACTCCGATTAAAAAACTTGAAAAATCACTCACAATATCAGCAACAAGGTGGAAAGCCAAATGTATTTCATTCAACACTCCATCAGCAAACTCAGGATGATCTCTTTCAATTGGCCCTAAAGTAATCAAAATTTTTTATTTTTATAAAATTAACTAGCGTACAAAAATTAATAAAGACAATGATGAAGATGACAATAATAAAGACGACAGCAATAAAAATGACAATGATGAAGATGACAATGATAAAGACAACAATGAAGAAGATGATAATGATGAAGATGATAGTGATAAAAATGACAGTGATGGAGATGACAATGAAGATGACAATGAAGAAGACAAAAATGAAGAAGATGATAATGATAAAGATGACTATGATGAAGATGACAATGATAAAGAAGATAATGATGAAGATGACAATAAAGAAGATGACAATGATGAAGATGACAATAATGATGATGACAATGAAGAAGATGACAATGAAGAAGATGACAATGATGAAGATGACAATGATGAAGATGACAATGATAAAGACGACAATAATAAAGATAACAACAAAAAAGATGACAATTATGAAGATGACAATATTGATGCTGTTGATTTGATCACTACAAAATTTATTTGAAATATAAATTATATTATCAGATTTGTATTGTTTCTATGAATAATGTAAGAGACAATAATAGAAATTTGCATCACTGTATCAGATACACATTTTGTTATAACCCCCTAAACTTTTATTAAAACAAGTATTAAACATACTAATAAATTCTTTTATATCAACATCAGCAGGATTCTCAATGTAATGAGTCAATGCTTCTAGTAATAGTGCACACGCTGTTTCTTTTAAAAAACATTCAAATTTTGAATTCAAGTCAGCAATTTTTTGCATCCAGCTATCAATGATCTATAAAAATAATCATCCTTTAAAAAGAAAAAAATATCAAGCAAAAATAAAAAAATACTTTCTTTTGCTTTTGAATGTGAAAAAAAAAAAAACATTAACATAGTTTAAAGTAGAGTTGTTAACAGGGCTATTACACTGTCACTAATACTCAGTATATGAAAGAATTTTTACTGCAAATTGCAAATAATTATCTCAACAAATATACAACTTTTTTTTATTCTGTAAAAAGTATTATTTATAACACATAAGAACAGTAGAAAAGTATTATATTAAGTAATTTAAAATGTTTTTACTCGAATCATACCTTATTACTTTAGAAAAAAAATGTTCAAAAAGTTTTTTTTTTTTTTTTTAACAGATTATTTCTTAAGTATTACTCTCAATCTCTCAAGATATACAACTTATGATGCAACTTTTTTTTATTCTGTAAAAAGTATTATATAAACAATACTTTAGAGAAACAGAAAAATATTATATTGAGTAATTAAAATTTTTTTTACTCGAATCGTAACTATTACTTTCAAAAAAAAAAATTCAATTTTTTTTTTTAAATTTTGAACAGCATATTTTTTTAAAATAAAGCTCAATATTAGATCATTGTGTAAGTTGTTACAGACTGTAACAACTTATCAATAAATAATATCAATACATCGTACTGTTTTACATTGTGTTAGTTACATCATACTGTCATACATTGTGTAAGTTGTTACAGTCTGTAACAACTTACACAATGAGAAAAGGATGTGCTTTGATGAGAAAATATACAGTGGCAGGTCACGGTAACTTACAGTAGCGCGCCACTTAAACAACTTACATAATGAGGAAATGTTAAATTTACTACGCAATGGTGTAGCGAGAATATTTGCACCCAGGGCAAAAATGTAAAAAAGAGCCTTTTTAACAATAAAATTAAAATATATTACTTTTTATAGTAAAATACACTTTTTTTTTTTTGCTTTTCGTTTTTTTTGGCGCCCCTTTAAGCCTTCGAGCCCGGGTGCAATTTCCAACTCGGCTCCCCGCTACATTACTGAGTTGGTAAAAACAAATAGCAGATTTTTCTCACAAATTGTTCACTTAATACAATTTAATGATAAAAAAATACTACAGAACAAAATATTACAGGCAAGTTGTTTTTATTACAGGCAAGTTGTTTTTGTTAATTGTTTTTTTTTTTTTTTTTTTTTTTTAAAGTATAAACAATCTTTACTCTTTATGGAATAATTGAGATTTTGAATAAACAAGTTTTCTGTTAAAAAAAGTTTAGAATTGTAAAATTACAAGAATGCGTTGAGAATTTCTTGAAAATGAAACTTACAAAATCTTATTTGCTTATAAACGCGAGCAACTAAACATATAATTTTTTAATATAATACGAGGCAACTTGTTGGTAAATTTGTATTTGAATCCATTATTCGGTGCGTTACGCTATTGAAAAGTTATAGGGAAATGTTAGAGGATTTAAAAAAAATGTTGTGTGATGTTCTTAACGATTTAAGTAGCGGATTTCAACAAACATATTGCAAAGCCTTTAAAACACAATGCATAAAAAATTATGTCAAAAGCTTTTGTAGTTATCACGCAAAATACATTTGAATATAGCTCATTTTCTAGCTTTTTTATAAAAAGTTTTATTTTACCAGTAAAATATTGATTTTGATTGTTAAAATAATGAAAGTTATTTCACTTCAAAAAAAATTATTTATTTATTAATATTGTTTGGTTATTTAACTGCACAATAAAAAAATAATGAAGACTATTGAAGAAAGATTTTAAGAAGAAATATATTTTAAGATCTAAAAATTAAACAAAAGATTAAAAATCTTAGGTTAAACGAAAATATGAGCAAAACTTCTGTTCAATTTGATTTTCAAGCTGAGCGCAAGGCCAAAAATTAAGGCCAAGGCCTTTAATTTTTGGCCTTAAGGCAAGGACAAGGCCAAGGACTAACAACTCTGATTTGAAGTCAAATTTACAAAAACAGTCTTCATATACAAAAAAACAAACAAACAAAAAACAACAACAACAACAAAATCATAAAACAATTATTTGACATTGGTGTTTAATGATTATTTTTTATTTTTTAAATTTATATAAGGTAGCACAATAAGAAAGACTCCAGCAATACAATAAAATATCAATTTAAAAACAAAAATGAGAATTCTACAAAACCTGCCGAAAAACAAAATGGCTAACAAATGATGATCTTTAACACTTGACTGGCCAATTAATGATCCTTCACACTTAACGAAATTTCAAACCTCCATAGAAACCAAAAATCCTAATGTTTAATATAGATGATTCATCATGCACTAATATTTTGGCTTCACCCACATATTTAACCAATAATTAAAAAGAAGATACAAAAATATGATATCCATGGATTTAAAAAAAAAAAAAGATAAAAAACATGGTATAATTTTTTATTAAAAAATTGTCCTAGTCATTAATTGCAGTCATTCTTTGTGATTCATTGAAGAAAAAAAAGAAAAGAAAAACTCATTAAAAATAATTGAAAAATGAAAATTATTTTTTCAACACTTGAATATCAGTGCCTTGTGAAAATATTAAAAAAGCATTCCTTGCTACAGGTCTGAAACTGTTTATTTTAAACATTTTTTTTTAATAAAAGGCTAAATTTCATGTATCAACAACTATTCAAAGATCTTTTTATTAACTCAAGCACAATAGAAACATTGGAAAAACATTTAAAAAATTAGGATCAAACTACTTGTTTACCAAGATCACCAAGTAATGAAGTAGACTTGAAAAATGATATGCAACCAAAACCAAAAAATTGACAAAAAAAATGGTTTGAGTGGTCTAATTTTATTGACCAGAACCATAATCTGGGAGATTTCCTATAAAATATAAGTTCATTAAGAATATCTTAATTAGAGTGGTTAAAAACTCACTTCTTGCTTGTAGGATTTCATTGATTTAAGGAGAAGACCTTTGCATTCATGAGCTTTGTTTACTTGGTAAAAATCATCAGAAGAATGATCAAATAATGAACTCAAAGATCCAGATGAAGGACTGTCTAGACTATTCGCTCTAAAAAAATAAAAAAAATTGTTTGAAAATATATATAGCTATAATATATATAATATATATATGCGTGTGTGTGTATGTGTGTGTTTGTGTACATATAATTTTAAGTGAATGATTTGATTTTATTTCTACCCATATGTTTTTTGAAACTTAAAAAACTTGAAATTGACAAAAATTTACTAAATTTTTTTGGCAATGTTTATAAATAATAATATAAATAATCATTCATTTATAAATAATTGTGACACCATCAATGTGGCATCATTCTATGCAAAACTGTTAAATGGGTAAAACAAATATAAAAAATATCTTTTTTGTTAAAAAAACATAAAACAAAAAATATCTTTTTTGTTTTACGTTTTTTTTTGTGACTCTGACTTGACCGAGTCACGAAAAAAACACAAAACAGTTTGACATTAAACAGTGATGTTAACTAAAAATTTCGAACTTAAGAATTCAAATAACTAATGATATACCAAAGAAAATTTTTTAAAAATATCTGCTTTATTTAACAATTTAATTACTCTCAAAGAAAAACAGCAAACTTAATGTTTTTATGATGACATTAAACAGATGCGAAGCAAGACTTGATAACAAAATACCCCTACAATGTATAAGAGGTAGAAAATGTGACCATGCATCACTAAGCTTAAAGATAAGCAAACAATTTATAACATTTGTGTTGAAAACCAAATAAAAAGTACAAAAAACACATACTAAAATTACACAAGAAGCAAGTATAAAAATTTCAATTAAAACTATAAAATGTTGTATAGCAGAATTAAGTTAAATGCTGCAGACTCACAAAGAAACCTAAGTACCAGCAAAACAAACTGTGTTATGGAGATAATGTTATTGAAATATCCTCTAAAGGTGTGGTAGTTATAAGTGGTAAGAGCAGTAGCCTTCTTTATATATTCTTATAATCAAAGAGATGATGAGCCAGGATCAATATAAAAAAAGTATTAGCAACCAAATCTATTCCACATTTACATGACTGGTTTCTTGATTTGCCCAAATGCCTTTTTAAGCATCATACTTCTCTGTGTCATGAAAGCTAAGTCTGTGACAACATATTGTCGAGAGTAAAAACTGTTTTACTGTGACCAGGCAATTCTCCAGACTTAAACCCAAAAATAATTACCTGTTAACTGTCAAAGATTAAAATTAGGGGGGATACATTACCCAATGAAGACCTAATGATTAGGAACTAAAAGTAACTGAATTGTAGCTTAAACAATGTAATGTCAAGAAGGATACAAGCTAAAATTGTCGCAAAAGGCAGATTAACTAATTATTCAAAAACATTTTTTATTGAGAATTTTCTTTAACAAATGGTTAAAAATAGTAATGTTTCTTTTTAAAAGAAAATATTTCATCTTTTTATTTACTCAAATTCTCATCTATTTTTTTTTATCTTTAACTTAAGCTAAAAACTTCAACATTAACATAAACATTTAATATAAAATATGAAAAATAGATCATATTTGAATAACAAGGTTTATTTTTTAGAGTTAAGAAAGTTGCAAATCAATTTAAAAAAAAAGATATATGCATATATGTATATGTATGTATGTATGTATGTATGTATGTATGTATGTATGTATGTATGTATGTATGTATGTATGTATGTATGTATGTATGTATGTATGTATGTATGTATACATACATACATACATACATGTATGTATGTATGTATGTATGTATGTATGTATGTATGTATGTATGTATGTATGTATGTATGTATGTATGTATGTATGTATGTATGTATGTATGTATGTATGTATGTATGTATGTATATATATAATATATATATATATATATATATATATACACACATACATACATATGAATAAAGAAAATGAAAAAGTAGTCAAATTTTATTTTCATTATTGCCAAGGTTCAACAAATGAATATTGATGTAGACACATAAAAATTTAATTAAAATATACCTTTAGTACTAAAATTAATTTATTTAAGTCATTTTTATGCCGAAAGTTATGATTTTTATCATTGTCGCATGATAAAAAAGTATTGTTGTAAAACATAAAATTTTAACCATGAATTTATTTGCATAATCGGAATTAATTTAGCGTGAAAATGGAGTTAACATGTTCAAGTTGTTGTTTGTCAAATTTTATACTTTATAAAATATATTTATTTCAAGCAAATAATGAAGAAATTTTTGCAATTTTTATGTAACATAAGTTAACAAAAACATGATAAATTTTTTTTTCTTTTCAAAATTTAGTTTAAAAACTGCTAAAAAACGTTTTTTGATAATATACATGAAGGAATATTAAATTTTACGTTTCTACATTTAAAGTTTTGAATAATGACGCTTAGTTAAAGCAAATTTTTACATTAAATTTGTGTAACGTAAGTTAAAACATGCATTTAATTCTGGCCCTTTTTCGTTAACAAAATGAATTACGTCATTAAGTAATTCTTATTTTGTTGCATTGGTTTGACAACTAACTGCAACTTATTATTTATCAGGATAATTTAGAGTAAAAATCTTTAATTTTTAATAATATAATAATGTTAATTAATATTATTCATATTCTAATTTTTTATTTGTTTTTATGTTTTATTGTTCTTATTTTGGTTGACATATAAATATACCTAAATAAATAAAAATAAGAATTATATAAACATTTTTATTTAGACATAAAAAAAAAAAAGGTTTAATTTGCTATTCTCCTAATATAAAAAAATCAGTTTTTTATTTTTGTTTCAGCAAAATAAATGGTTTGTAAATTTAGTTAATGGGGGTCATTCATAAAGCACGTCATCGTATATTTGTCAATTTTTAATCCCTTCTCCAGTAATGGATCCAGGGAGTCCAAAAATATCTTTGAAATTGAGGACTTTTATTTTTTTTTTAGGAGATGCAAATGTGGTTCAAGTTGCAAAAAAATTTCAACATCTCGTGTGTAACGTTAGTTAAAAATGAAATCACCCATATATATATATATATATATATATATATATATATATATATATATATATATATATATATATATATATATATATATATATATATATATATATATATATATATATATATATATATATATATATATATATATATATATATATAGACACACACACACACACACACACACACACACACACACACACACACACATACATACTTGGTTGAGTGAGACTAGAGATGGTGTCTCAATAAAAATACTTATCTTGGGCAAATGTTAAACACATCAGTCTACTGTCTTGTAAAATGCCTCCTAGGCAAAGACTTGAGAGGTAAATAGATTAAACCAGCCTTTTAACCCTTCTTCATCTATTAGGCTGGCGTAGATGTATTTATAATACATTGTTTCCAGTTAAGGACGTTGAATGGTAGATCTTCTTGACTCAATGCATGGGGTTTTGCTTGTGTCTCTGTTTTTATGACTAGGCAACTCTGTTATCTCCAAATGAGGATACAGCTCTAAAACTGTGGTAGCTATAAGAGAGGCTGAATCCATCAACAGCTAAAAAATACCAAAGTATTAACAGTACCATTTTGCGCATGGATTGGTGTCCCTGTTTGTACTTTTACTGTGCAATGCCAAGGCCACATTTGGAGCTCGTTGTTATATTTAGGGTTTATTAATAGTAATGAGGCAATTACTTGGCACTATTAAACAGTGTACTGAGTACTATCTACACTTTGAGTCAAGTTCTTTAACAAATTTAAAAATGACCAAAGTACCAAAAACTATAAAACACAAAAAAACCATCATCATCAATCTGTCATTCATTAATATTCGTGGTATTGGAAAAGTTCACCAGACCTACTTGCTTTTTGTAAGACTAATTTAAGTTCAACTGTCTCATCTTATGGTCTTCTCCATAAGATCTTCTCTTACCGTGTATTAAATCCTTCCTTACCAATCGTATAAAAGCTGTACTCGATGGACAGCACTCTTCTTCATATCCTGTAACTTCAGGGGTTCCTCAAGGTTCTATCAAGGTTCTATCTTTTTAATTTACATTAACAATCTTCCAGAAATTCTTACATCTAATTTGGTATTTTTTGATGATGATACCACCATTTATTGTTGACTAATAAGAAGCCAACACTCTCTGATTGCTTGAAAGGGATATTTGAGAATATAAAAGATCTCACTTCTGCCACAGCATGGGGCTCTCAGTGGCTAGTGAACTTTAACTCAGATAAAACTCAAGTTTTTTCAGCTAATCATTATCGCAATTATTTAGATCTTTCTATATTCATGAACAGTAATGTACTCAATGAGTCATTTACCCTTCATCTTCCAGGATTAACTCTTACTTCCGATATTTCTTGGAAACCATATATCAAATCTATTGCAAAAGTAGCATCTGCTAAGGTTGCATCTCTTCATCATGCTCACCACTCATCACTTTTTACTCAGGATTATATTCTTTATTTCTAAAAATCTTAAATCCGTCCTTGTATGGAATACTGTTACCATATCTGGGGCGAATCTTCTAATGATGCCCTTTCTCTTTTAGACAAGGTGCAAAAATGTATTGCAAGCATATTTGGACCTGCTCTTGCAGCTAAGCTCAAACCATTATCACATCGCCGTAATATTTATCTTTCTTTTCTATAAATACTATAATGGGCACTGCCATGTACTAAAATTTAATCTCATGTTACTCATCATTTAATTAAGTCTTATTATTTTACTGTGACTGTTCCTAAGTGCTCCAAAACATCTTATTCGAGCCTAATTTTTCCTCGAACATCAGTTCTTTGGAATTCGCTTCCTTTGCTTGTTTTCCCGATTCATATAATTTGCAATCTTTCCAGTCGTCTATTAATTGTTATCTTGCTCTATAAACTTTTTCCATTTTCCCTTCCAGTAACTTCCAACTCTAATAGTGGTTGCTTACAGCTTTGTGTATATATATATATATATGTATATATACATTTATATGTATATACATATATATGTATATATACATATAAATGTATATATACATATAAATGTATATATACATATATATGTATATACATTTATATGTATATACATATATATGTATATATACATTTATATGTATATACATATATATGTATATACATATATATGTATATACATATATATGTATATACATATATATCTATATACATATATATGAATATACATATATATATATATATATATAAAATATATATATATATATATATATATATATATATATATATATATATATATATATATATATATATATATATATATATATATATATATATATATATATATATATATATATATACACACACATGTGGCTAAATTGAGTGATCATGGGGAGGCACTTGTGTTAACACCGGCATTACAACTTCTTGGTCATGATTCAACATAATATAATGTTAATCCAGCTTCCATTTGAAGGAAACGAATAAAACACCAAAAGAAGATAGCAGAAGGTCTAAGGAAGGAATTCAAACCAGAAGTTCCTTTATGTATTCATTTGGATGGAAAATTACATTCTGGAAATTATTTTGGAAGCAGTAATTTTGCTGTGTCTCGACCCTTCAAGTGGACCTGGCATACCACTCTATAAAAGATTTCAGAAAAATTGGGTCTCAATTGATTCCATAAAGTACCACACAGCACAGTCTGATAAGAATGTTTCAAATGCTCTTACCGATATCACTGATGAAAGAATCGTCTTTTGCAAAGAACAATTACAAATCTTTCAACCTCGTGACAACTACCAATAACTTTTGGAGTTGTCTATTGTTTTTTTAAGAGGAGAACCTTTGAGGAGCATTTCATTTAGAGCTATGCCGGCCTATACCGTGCTCGCTGGATGGCGAAAGCTGTTTATGTGTTGAAGATTCGGATGTTTAGCAACCAATTCAAGTTGACAAAAAGAAAGGAGAAGGGAATAAAGGATATTTTCCTTTTCACGGTTCGACTGTACATTACAGCCTGGTACAGATCTCCTGAAGCAACCTCAGCTCCTAAACTTGATCTACAGCTCTTGAAAGACTTGGATGCCCACAAGTCCCAGTATTTGACGTCACGGTAGACTTTTAACAAATGAAACTCTGGAAATTTTTTTATTTATTTTTATTTAAAATTTTTTTGATTATTTGTTTAGTTTTTTTTTCTATTTTTAACATTTAAAAAGATATTAAAAACCTCAAATATTTTATGCTGGTTCGCTGCTATAAATTGTTATTGCGCCATATATTTAATGTTTATAAATTATGAATATTCATTATCTCAATCAAGACTTTGATAAAAAATTGTTTTACATTAATTACTTGTATAAAATTAGTAACAGCATTTTTATTTGGTTAGACGATATTTCATTTTAATTTGCTTTGCATGAAGTGCGGAAAGTCAAACGAAAAAAATTAGTTTGAATAATCACGTCGAAATATATTTAAAACAAATTATTTTAATGACAGGGATTCTAAACTTTTTATAACAAATTTAGATAAAAAATAAATAACTAAATAAAAAGTTCAACATTAAACATCATTTCTTTATTATATTGCAACTGTAAATATTGAAATATTAACTTGAACTAAATTTACTTATTAAATTTAATTTATTTGTTCATTGTTGATTTATTTCTAATTTAATTTTATCTCTAAGTATAATTTTATGTTAAGAAAGAAAAGTTCTTATTTGATCTCCCGCTCTTTTTATAAAAGAGTAGAACAAAAGAGAAAGAAAAGTTTTGCATAATTAAACTTTGAATGAATAAGAGTTGTATAGAATATTTTTTTTACTCTTTCTTTTTTTAGATGAGAGAAAGAAAAATTTAATAGTAACTTTTCTTTGAATAAATGAGAAATGGAAGAAAAAATTGCTTGAAAATTTGTATTTGCTAATTGTGTTTTTAAAAATTTTTAATTTTTCATGTTAAGAGACAAATGCCAAATACGACACAAATTGGGAAATACCAAATTTAATATGTTTTTATACGCGCGTTATGACATTTTGACAATTTAAATAACTATCTATCTTGAATTATTGCCAATAATTAATGTGTTAATTATTGCGCTATTTAATAATAATTTGTCCGTATTTTTGTTAAATATTAGTTGTATAAAACGGGCGAAAATATATGAACTTCATGTTTTTAATTTGATGGTTATAAAAAATTGAAAAGTAAACTTATAATCAAAATTTATAATGACAACTTGTGTTGCTATTAATTGTACTTTTAATGCAAAATCGGGATCTCACATATCCTTTCACGAATTTTCATATCTGATACTACTGTCAACTGTATTGTTTAGTGTATTCTTGTACTTTTTTTCATAACCTTAACAGGTTCTAATTGGTATGGAGTTACTGACATTTTAAAAATTTAATTAAAAAAAAATCATTATCAAAAATCAAATGTAAAATAAAATGATATTTCCTTTTTATCTGTTTCCAATTCAGCAAATTTAGCAATATAAATTAAATCAGGTTAATCAAAAAAATCTTATAATAAAAAAAGTTAACAATTCATCAAATATCTCTAATTAATACTGTCAGTTTATGAAAGTAATTGTTAATACTTTTTTTCGACGGGAAAACAAAAAATTGTCATAGCGTAAAAATAACCAGAGAAGTTAAAAAATAGTTCCTGTTGTTTAAATAAAAATAAGTAAGAGTCAGAATATATAATACTGTGCTCTCTTGCACAAAAACGAGAGAACGTATACAAAATGTTCTTATAATGTAAAATACTTGTATGAAAATCATAAGATCGATAAGTAAAATTTTAATATTTGTTTTCATTTAAAAACAATAGAAATATATATAACATATATAAATCTAAAAATTATTAAAATATCTGTAAAAAATAAGTTGCTCCTATAAAATAAAAATAATTTATTGTTTTTACTTTTTACAAAATTTTTTTTGTGATTTTTGGAAAAATAATACAAATAAATTTGTTTTGTTGTATGTTAAAAAAATACAACATAGTACTTTTTGAATTAAAGTAGAAAAACGCAACTTTGTGTAATTACACTTTTTGTTAAAAGTCTACCGTGACTAAAATTTTTATGAATTAAACGCGCTTCAAAGGAATCGCCAAAATCTGTAGATTGCGACGTACAATTTAAAGACTCGCCTTCTCCATTTTTTTCAATTTCAAGAGTAATTGAAAAAAAGGAGAAGGTGAGCTTCGGCTAAAATAACAACATTAGTTTTTCTCGGTATGCATTCATTATTTATTTTTAATCAAAAAAACTTGGTTCAAACCTTTTTTTTTAACATTATCTTTAATATGAACACAACATGTGTTGGGAGCTTGGGATCCCTTTAATACACAAAGATTTTTCAGCATCACTGGACTTCCATCACACTTTTTTCAAAACAGTGTGAGCAAATGGGAACATGATGATGAATTTAAGACTGTAAAGTCCACTGTTTGAAGCATGAAGGTTGTAAATGACATTCCAGAATGTGGCAAAGCACTAATGGACAAATATAATAGACTGCATACAAATAATGAAGAGCAAAAGCAGTTCCTGTTGTTGGTAGTTCAAAAATATAGACAGAAATATCCTGACAAAAAAAAAGACAACTTTCATGAGCGATTAATCTTATTTCTGTAACTATTGTCTTAAATAAACCTACAATCAAAGTAAAAAAGCATGTTTATTGCTGTCTTTTAATAAATAAGTAGAAATGAAATGACAGAAAATGGATGTTTTTAATGCATGCAATAAGTAAATAAATTTGTACCAAGTAAATGAGTCATTATCACCAGTCTCCATCAGTTTTATGATTTTTTCCTATGTTAATGACTAAGAGCGCATAGTAAAATATGACTTAAATTTCAATGACTGGTAGCGCCCAGTGAACCATTTCAGTGAGTGGCCCACTGAAAAACGAAAAAAAAAATTTTAAATATAAGAAACATCCTAGTGTATGCATATACTGGTAATATGTTATTTTTTCAAATTTGTTCGTTCTACAATTAATTCATGGTCATTCCTGGCAACATCTTCTACCAGATTTATTACTTGGGTAAATATGATAAACTATTTAACTTTTTATAAAGCAACATCATGTCATCCATAAAAAACTACATAACAACATTCTGTCACACATATAAAACTAATTCTATCATCCATATAAAACTAATTCTGTCATTTATATAAAACTATAATGAGGAATTACAATCTGAACACTTAATACAAGAAATTTTAAATACAATTTCCTTTAAAGTACATATGAACACAAACAATATATACAACAAAAAAAAGTTCTATTTTTAAGAAACATATTACTTAAACAAATAACTATTAGTTATAATTAACATATATCAAATACCTAATCATCTACTAATTGTTGTTAACTGATTATCTACAAAAATTTGTATAAAATTTGTAGTTTATATTTGTAGAATTACCAGTTATACTATACAATCACATGTTAGAGTAAATTAAAATAATCATTTCATTTAATTTTTACTGAGTTTTTTTATGTAAAATACTTTTTACAATTCATATTTGAATCACTTCAGATCTAAACATACCATAAAATGGGGTAAATAGGAACAGTAAAGTGAATAGGGACAGAAACCAGTTTTTTGGATGTCTACAAAGTGACAAGAACAGCTAACAGACCAGCTAACAGACTTTTTTCTTTATTTAATTGGTAACATTTTGATTTTGACCTCTGGCAGTAAATCATTTAAAAAAAAAAAAAAATTAAAAATTTGAAAAAATGTATGAAAAAACTTTTTCGACACAGACAAAAGCACTGAAGGCATAATTGTAAAACTACCAAATTGTTACATAAGCAATTTAATGAAATTGTTACATAAGCAATTTAATGAAATTGTTACATAAACAATTTAATGAAATTGTTACATAAGCAATTTAATGAAATTGTTACATAAGCAATTTAGTGAAATTGTGAAAAATTAAAGAACATCTAGCATTAACTATTTTGATTTATTTTAAGTTTTTATTAAAAATATATCCAATATTGGGGTGAACTAGGACAGTTGCAATTAGCAAAAATAAATTAAATTAAACCTTGTTTCCTTTAATGTTTCCCCAATTCTTTTAAGTCTTTGGTGATCTTTTACAGATCCTACAACTTCTTTATGTCTATAATAAAATTATAATATAAATAATAATAGTAACACATTTTAATTAATAATCATAACCTTATCATTTTTTTTTTCATAAAAAAAACAAACAATAATAAAAATAATATTGCAGAGATAATCACAATAATTACTCAGTTTCTTGAAGATCTAACTTATTTGGAGAATTTTCTTTTGTTAAATCTAATCCAACAAAACTTGAGGTGCTAGAATTATAGCTACCTGAATCGTCAAGATTTGTTGATGGTTGGCGTGGACCTGGGTCTAAAAAATAACACACAAAAAATTCTATTCAAAATTTTTACTAATTGCACATTCATAAATAGGTATAAAACAATTGCAATAAAAGCATCATACTTGTTATGTGCAGTTTATCACAAGATTATCTCCTAGATTTCTTAAAAGTTAAAGATTTTATTCAAAAAATCATTTTTTATAGCATAGGATTATCTCCTAAATTCCTTGAAAGTTTAAGAATTTTTTTAAAAACTACATTAAATTTAAGTGAATTTGTTGGGAGTTTGGAAGTGAATTTGTTTGGAGTTTCGAAGTGAAGTTGTAGAGAGTTTCGAAGTGAAGTTGTTGAGAGTTTCGAAGTGAAGTCGTTGAGAGTTTCGAAGTGAAGTTGTTGAGAGTTTTGAAGTTGTTGGGAAACAAAACAAAGAAAAGAGTTAAAGAGCAAGAAAGTTTGAAGAAGAATGAAGAAGAATGTATTAAAAAACTGTTAATTGTAGTTTGAAGAAGAATGAAGAAGAATGTTCTAAAAAACTGTTAATTGTATCTAAAAAGAAAGTTGTTTTTATAAACTATCAATAAAAATTTTTAATTCAATGATGTCACTTGATTAGAAATGTTCTTTTTCTAAATTTTATTTTATTTTAAGCTCCCAGGTTACAAAAATCCCAAATATGGTTCAGAAAAAACTAGTATCTCCTCTGTTTCGGGTGCCAAAGATGCACGCAGTTGATTGATTACATGCCCAGCAGTCGAGAAAGCATATTCTGATGATCACATGTTTTTGTGTGCTAAAATAGCATAATTATACTTTCCATCTTTCAAATTTTGAAATACTTTTGTCCAAGAGACAAATTAATAAATAAGTTGGATAAATTTCTGTTTTACCATAAGGAAAACATTGCACTCAGAAATAATCATAATAATCATTGAGTAACAATAATTATCTGATTTAGAAACTCAAATAACTTTCCAAATGTTATATTGAATGTTTTTAGAAGATGATAGATAGCCATAACTATTAAAACTTTTAATAACAAGATCTTTCAAGATCTTCTTTCATATACCAAATTTATAATATTAAACTGTTATTTTGCAACTAAAGGTTTTAAAGTTAAAAACGAATGAAATAAATTTTAAACTTATACAATAATGGTTACCCATCATTTGAAAATGCTACTACAGCAGTAACCAATAGATCAGATACTAAATTGTAAATATGGTTTTTTTGAGAGGTGAACTCAGTAAAATCGCTGCCATTCATCAATATAGGAATATAAAAAAAAAATTGTTGAAGCAGAAGTGATTTAGATGTCTAAAAGTGAATTAAACTGTTTGTTTGGGATGATAGGATGAGTGTTATTAGATTTAACTTCTTCTAACCTTTGCCTAGAAAAAGGAATCTTACAAGGGAATAGGATATGAGGTAGATTGAACTGGATTACATGTTACCAGTATCAGGGTGATTGTGAGGATCCTAATCTTTGACCTGCAGGTCAAATTAGGATTAGAATAATCACAATCATAATTTTTTCTAATTTTGCAATATATATATATATACATATATATATATATATATATATATATATAATATATATATATATATATATATATATATATATATATATATATATATATATATATATATATATATATATATATATATATATATATATATATATATATATATATATATATATATATATATATATATATATATATATATATATATATATATATGTATATATATATATATATATATATATACATATATACACTGTATTACATTTTGCTGTTTATTTCTTAATTTTGACTATTTACTAAAAAAAAATTGAAAAAATTTACCAGAAATGCCTCGAGTTGGTGTCATAACAGTTAGCTGGTTTGAAGTTCTTGGTTTTTTTTTCTTATTGCGCCTACAAAATAATTTAATTTATTATAAAAATAATTCAAGTTATAATAAAAAGAAGTCATACAACATGTTTCTGTGTGAAACTGAAGAAGAAGTTGATGTTTCAATTAAGTAAATAGAGAATATTGCTATTGAAAATAAGCAATAAAATTTGGCATGGAATATACCAAAAATATGGCAAAGTATTTGGCATAAAATACACCACAAATATGGCTAAAAATTTGGCATAAAATATACTTCTGTTTATTTTATGTTGATATAAGAGAAACTGTAAACTTCATTTCATTACTCATTGATTCATTCTTCGATTTATTGCTTTGTATTAAATTAAAATAATATATAGCAGTTGTGGTAACTATGGTAACCATGAAAAAAAAATTAATATTCAAAAATGAGCAACCTTTAGGATGGTAAATACAGTAAAAAAAATATAACTATTCCTATTTTAGATAATTTTTGTTTTACTTTTATTGTACATCATTGAGAACATAAAAATCTTACACTAAAATAAAAGAATCTGTTAATAATTCTTCCGCTGTTGCACGCTCCTGTGGGGAAGGTTTAAAACATCTAAAATTAATCATGTTGAAAATTTTAATTCTAAAAGAAAAATTTAATTCAAAATATTGTAGCTTGAAAAATAACACTAACAGATGTAACTAAAATGTGCAAACCTTTTTAGAAACTTAACAAGTGATTCTGAAGCTTGTTCAGGGATATCTGGATGAGTTTTAAACATGCCCACTTTAAATATGGCAGCCACTGGTTCAAGCTTAGTTTGAAAAAAAATTAAAAATTAATTTTTTTTAAACTTGTTAAAACTTAAAATAAGTTATAAGTAGTTAGTAAAACAAAGAAATAACAAATAACTAACTGATATGTAATGTAATGTAACTGGAATTACTATAATTTGGGTATTTTTGTTGTAGACTTTTTTTCTTATTTTACAACTTTTTAAATAATATTAGTTAACAATTTTTTCAATATTTAAAGCACTTTTTACTCTTTTTTTCAATCATTATCATCTTTTCAATAACTTTTATTAACAATTTTTTTTTAAAAAGAATAAACTGATTTTACATTATTATTATTTAATTTTAATTTGAAGGATTATATATTTTATTTTAGTTTTATTTTATTTTGTTTACTAACATAAACATATTTTTCAACATACGTGTCTATTTTAATTTCCTTAGTTTTACCTGCATGGAATGATTGTATCAGATATCGCTCCCAACACGCAGGAACACTATCACAAGGTCCTTTAACAAACAGTGATAATATTGTTTGTTTTTTTAATTTTATAATTCTTAAATTTTTATTTGTAATTTTTTAAAGTTTACACTTTGATTAAAATTTTTATTTGTTTTTGATCTTTAAATTCAGTCGACTCCAAAATAATTTAGAGTCAAAATTTACACATTGTATTTCAAGTTAAAAATACAAAAATTATATTTTATACTAAGATAACAATTGTTAAATTTATTTTAGTAGAAACCAAATTTGAAGCTTAAAAACTCACCTCAAAAAAGGGGGGCTTGCCAGTTGCCATTTCTATTACTGTGCAACCAACACTCCATATATCTGCCTGGAAAATTAATAATTCAAAAAAATTAAAATTAAATCTAACAAAAAATATAAATAAAATATTTATATTTTAAATAATTTATCTAACAATAAAAGTTTTTTTATGTAACTGGACACTAAAAAATATTGTGAATATTATGCTATTTAAAACATTACAATAAAAATTTTAATGAGTATAAAACAGGAAGAATTAAAGAAATACAAAGAATTTACCTCAGGTCCATATCCCCTTTGACCTTGATCAATAACTTCTGGTGCCATAAACTGCATAGTACCTGCAAATTAATTTGAAACAAATAAAACATTCTGAATATTCTTAACCATTTACTAACTTAATTTTATGTGTATATATATATATATATATATATATATATATATATATATATATATATATATATATATATATATGTGTATATATATATATATATATATATATATATATACATACATATATATATATATATATATATATATATATACATATATATATATATATATATATATATATATATATATATATATATATATACACACATACATATGTATATATACACACATATGTATATATACACACATATATATATCACATATATATACACACATATATGTACACACATATATATATTTTACAAGATCTCCTCATTTGGCATAGGTATATATACCATTTGGCATAGGTATATATAATATACTTAAGTTTAAAGTTTGCACAATGTGTGAAAGTGTCCTATCTGAAACATCAAAAAATCCTGCGGGCGCCCATGCCACCCCTTATATACTAGCCCTGAGTATACTAAGGGCCAGTATATAAGGAGTGGCATGTGTGCATGCATGTGCAAAAAATAGGCTGCCTATTTTTTGAGTCAACAAAAAACAGGTTTTAGCAATGCAATGGTTTATAGGTTGGAGACCCCCCTCCATCTCCCCTCAAAATAAAAAAACATGTCATTAAAGTCTCAAAATCTTCCAAATTTTACCACTAGGTTTTACTAAAATAAAATAGCAAAAGGGCATAAAATTTGCTGCTCCCACACAACACCTCACCCCCTCTAATTACGGGGTATGGGTAGCCTACCCTTGCACTGAGTTTTAAGCTTTGTTTTCAATATCACTCTTCTCGCGTGACTCGCTTTTTACGGACTTAATAAAGAGGGGTGCCTGAAAAAAAACGTCTGCCTTATAGTTTATTTTTATTTGATGCGTCTCATTAAACAGTAAAATAGAACTTTACTGGGAATTGAACTCCAATCTCTGCTGTCACTGCCCATAACATCATCCACTCAGCCAAGCGATCTATTGCAAGATTTAATTATATTTAAATTTATATTTGTATATATTTAATGATGTTTTTTAAATTGGAATCCTTTGCCGCTAACAAAGGGCTTTGGAATCGTATAAATACACCTTTTTTTGTTTCAATTTGGGGGGGGGGGGGGGGGAAGAAGGTTACATGAAAATGTACGTACTTTTTAAGGGGGGTGGGGACTTAAAAGTACGCATGGCAACAGGGGGAGGGGAGGATGTCAAATTTCAGAATTTTTGGCGTACGTACTTTATGGACGTCCCATAATTAAATTGCTTTTTTTTAATATATATCTCAAAATCTAAAATAGTTATTATGGCCAAAATTAACAATTCACTCAATTTCATTAGTCTTTGATTAAAACTTTGCACTTATTTGCAAACTATTTATAATTATTTGAGAATTTTTATTTAAATTGTTTTAAACATTTGAAAAATTTGCGTAAATTGAAATAGAAAAAAGAATATCTAATTAACTATAATATTTCAGCACTAAAACAATCAAATTGACTGGAAAAATTATTGATAATAAAAATAAAAATTTTAAAGATAACAAAATGTAAAATCATAAAAATGAATGTACAAAACATCTTAATGAGAGAAACAACAAAACATTTTACCTTAACACATGCCACTTTTAGCAGAATAATCAGTGGACATTAAAGATACAATACAATTCAAAATTTTCCATGTCCTAGAAGACTCAGCATTTCAGAAAGAAAAAAAAAATGAATGTTCACTTATTCACATAGTAAAAAAAACAACAGAAGTTTATCATCTACGGATCTCAGTTGAAAAAGACAAAAAGCTTCTAGGGTTGTTGCTAGTGACAAACAATTAAGAGTACTACAAAAACACAATTACATGTGGCAGCATGTACAATTACATGCTGCCAATTACAATTCAATTACATGCTGCATGTGAAAAACCATATCTATTGATAAAACATCAGAAAACAAGTAAAAACTGGTGTTTGATAAAATTTGGTTGTTGTGCCGCATGCTCATAAAATGAGCATGTGACACAACGTTCTTTTTAGAGATAAAATAAACGTTGAGGTTGATTTAAGAAAAAACCAAGTAATGTTGAGAAGAAAGCAGCATGAAAAAATGGATCCAAACTGTTCTATGCATAGAAGAAAATATGGCAGGGGTAGTATAGGCATCTGGACCTGTATGAACTATGAAGGTGTTGGTTGTTTTAAAATATATGATGGAAGGCTTGATTCTCAAAGATATTTAGACATTAGATAATTATTTAATGCCTTCTATTAACATTTTTTAAATGATATGGGAATCTTTCAACAAGATAATGCTCCATATTTCTATGATTTGCAAGAAATTGTATGAAGAAAACAACATTTAAACCATGTCTTGGCCTGCCAATAGCTGGACTATTGGCAGGCCAAGACATGGTTTGAACTGAACATGTTTGAACTGGAAGCCCTAGTTTAAATAGTTTAAACAATTTTAAATCAATACTTACATTACATAATATCTTTGCATATATTTATATTTATATTACATAATATAATTATCTCAATTACATAGAGAATTTGTGGTCTGGGTAAAACCACAATCTTGGTAAAATTGAAATAAAAGATCTGGACCAGCTACAAAAATTAGTAATAAAATTGCTGAATAGTGTTCTAAAGAAATTACTCAGAATTTAGTGAGCTCTATGCCAAAACATATCAATAAATGCTTAAAAGAAAAAGGATTGTCAACAAAATATCAATTCTTTTTTTTTTTATGTTTTGTAAATATTTTTTTATTGAGGTTTGTTAAATTTGTTTTTGTGGTTTGTTTATTTTGACCACATTTTTTTTGATACAAATGAACACTTGTTTTAATTTCAATATTTTAAGTTTTTAACTTCTTTAATTTTTATTATTTTATAATAAATTTATATTGTGATTATTTAATTTATTTCAATAAAAAAAAACTTAGGAAAAAATCACTTTTAGTTTATAAAATATTCGATTTCAAACTTATATTCATACTAAAATAACATGATGGATTGTTATTAATGGCCAATACTATATATATATATATATATATATATATATATATATATATATATATATATATATATATATATATATATATATATATATATATATATATATATATATATATATATATATGTATATATATATATATATATATATATATATATATATATATATATATATATATATATATATATATATATATATATGTATATATATATATATATATATATATATATATATATATATATATATATATATATATATATATATATATATATATGTATATATATATATATATATATATATATATATGTATATATATATATATATATATATATATATATATATATATATATATATATATATATATATATATATATATATATATATATATAAGTATATATATATATATATATATATATATATATATATATATATATATATATATATATATATATATATAAACAGTGACAAACCCAGAGGGATACTGCTTTTTTTCCCGAAACATTGAGGGAGGGGGTGATGTTCCTAAGACTCTTCCATTTTAATAATTTGTGTTTATCTTGTTTAGTTTTATCCAAAGATAAGGAGTTGATTTAAAGGCTTTTTTTGAATACATGTATTTACTGGTAGGCGTAACCATGCTGTTTTAGTCACAATAAGAAAACTATTTTACTTAAGCTTTTAATAAACGCTTTTGTTGCAATTACTACTTGTAAATAATTATTGAAAATTGTTTAAAGTATTTTAAACATTTATTAAATATATTTTAGTAAATTTAATTTTAGTAGCTGATAATGTTTTAAATAATTAGTAATTAAATATTTAAATTAGGGCTTCCAGTAAACTTTAAAAAAAAAGTTTGAACTGAGTTCTAACTTTTTTTTTAAAGTTTGAACATGAACATGCTCGAACTATTACGGAAAAAAGTTCCAACAATTTTGAACTTTATTTTATTTATGTTAAAACAGACAAAAGTAATATGAAGTATGCCTGTATTAATTAATAAAAGTATTTAATTTAATTAATTAATCATCATTAATTAGGAAAAAAGTAAATAACATCAATGAGTACTCTTCATAGTTTGCTTTAAAAAAGTTAGTGCATCTAAATTTAAAGAACTTCTTATTTTAGTAGCAAAAAGTCCAAGACGACAAAAAGCTCTTTTTGATTCTACGGATGTAGAAGGAATGGTTTGAAGAGCTTTGAAAAGTAAATCTAAATACTTAGGCCAAGCTTTGCTAGCTTCAAAAGCAGCTATTTCCTTTTGAATAAGGTTTGTTCCAATTTCATGATGGTCAAGTATTATTTCAGTGTTTGATTGTTCAATAAATAGTTTGAGTTGTTGAGCTAAATTCAATTCATTTTTGATACTTTTTACATTAGCCGTTATACTATCAGTATTTACTTCCTTGTCATTATCAGAGCTATTGTCAGATGGCTAAATTAATTGCTGAATGAGATTAGTAGCAAGATTAGTAATTGCCTTTTTTTAAATCTTGGTGCCAAATTAGTCTTCTTTATTTAAAAATGTTCCAGCATATCAATAGTGCTCTTCCATCTTGTCCTTGAATCACAAATTAAAGCTTTTTCTTTTCCAAACTTTTTGATTATATTTGATTGAAGCTCATCATCATTGCTCACTGGTGATCTATGAAGTTTTTAACCAATTTTCTTGTTTTTTGCCACAGTTTTTTGATATTCAAGTTTCAATAATGAAATAGAATTCACTATAACTTTAATCATAATCTAGAGCCTTCCATATCATCATCAACAGGGTTATTATCAGAACCATGTTCATCAACTATGTTTTTTGCAAAGAATACTTTAATCACACATAGATGAATAGTGTGGTTGTAACACATTTAATGTTCAGGTTTAATGTCATGACCAATTTTTTTTCATTAAGCTAGCTTCATCAGTAACAGAAGCTACAATGTCTTTATCGAAATTAAAATCAAATAAGTTAATCTTATCACTGATCAATTTAATAGCTTTTGTTGCTGGCATTGTACCTTGGGTTCTTAACATTCCAATCAATTGAAATCCTTCTTTATGAGGTAGATTAAAGTTCATATATTTTCTGTTTTTTACTGAAGTATACTCATCAAATGTAGGACAAAATTTAGGTTTATATTCAAGTTTTATTTATAACTTGAAGATAAACGTAACTAAAAAACTTTCAAAGAACTTATAACTTGTTTCTTGACTAACATGAAGTATTTAATGACTAAGATAGCAAACAGTTTGAGGACTTTGAGGGATTTGGTATCTCTGGACACGAAATGCTGATCATAAAGTTTTACTTATAGCAATTGTGTGAAAGCTGAATCCCTCAATAGCTGATAGGTGACTTAAAATTTCAGGTAGAGTTTTATGGTCATCTTTGAAAAAACATTCAATTCACGGTATTTTGGCAGGAAGAATGTTTGCTGCAGCCTCAGATACAGAGTTATTGCATTTAAGAATTTTAATTTTGTGTTTTGTTTTTGAATGTCTTGTTGAGCTAGGTGTTTTGAGAATAATTTTACAGAGTTTACACTTTGAACTCTGTAATTCTTTGGAAAATTCGA
>NC_061158.1:37424583-37517083 GCF_022113875.1 Hydra vulgaris | reverse complement strand
ATATATATATATACATATGTATATATATATATATATATATATATACATATATATATATATATATATACATATATATATATATATATATATATATATATATATATATATATATATATATATATATATATATATATATATATATATATATATATAAACAGTATATATATATAAACAGTATATATATATAAACAGTATATATATATACATATATATATATATATATATAATATATATATATATATATATATATATACATATATATATACTGTTTATATATATATGTATATATATATATATATATATATATATATATATATATATATATATATATATATATATATATATATATAAACAGTTATGTAAAAAATTAAAAACTTTTTAAAAGAATTACAAACCTTTTATATCACGATGAACAATTCTTTCACCATGCTGAAAATTAAGTAACTGGTTATTAAAATAAATCATTTTTTCAAATTTTATATAAATTTGTAAACATGTATAACAAAACACTTATAGTGTACATGTGTACTAAAAAAATTTTAGCAAAGGGTTATCATTATTATAGAATTTATGTCAGCAAAAACACAGCATAATTCTATTTTGATGGCAATGCAATATTCAATTATATCTTAAATAGATAATCATTCAATCATATGTAATTTAATGCAATATTCAAATTTTACCTACCTTAATAACATTTAACTATCTTAATAACGAAAACTTAATGCTAGACTTTTTAAGCAAAATTTTTATGAAACAAAACAGAACTCTTATTTGTAAAATGATACACATAATTAACAATATATAACTATTATTTACCAAATACTTGACTCCTTCTAAAATTTGTTGAGTGTAATATGACATGACACTTTCATTATCGATAAGAGGTCCCCATTTATCAATTACCAAAGATGATAAACTTCCTAAAAAAAAATCATTAAACAATGAATGACCTTGTTACCTCAAGTTTTGAACAAATTTTCACACAAGATAATCATAATTAAAAGTAACAAATTTAAACCTCCAGGAACTTGTTCCATAAATATTTTGCAGATCCCATCTTCGCTTCGTGAAGTAATATATTGTACAATGTTTCGATGACGAATTTCTTTGTGCAATGAAATTTCTTCATGTAATGGCTGTACTTGGCTAAATAAAAATCAAACTGTAAAAACATTTCACAAAAACACATAATTAGAAAAAACCAAAATGTTTTGTATACACTATCCTTGTTTTTTACCTCATAACTTATGAAATAGAAATGTTTCTACTTACCTTATATCTCTCTCTGGGATTTCTTTTACTGCAAGTTTTACATTTGTTGATATATCCCTAGCTGCGTACACAGCACCAAATGAACCTCTACCAAGGCAAATTTTTTCACCACTAGCATCATATTCATACTCATACTAATAAGAATCATTTAAAAAATAATTATAAATAAAAATTGAAAACTAAATAAATTAATTTAATAAAAAAAACACAATTAGATCTTTCCACTGATAACATTACTGAATAAACACAAAAATATATGGATAATATAGTTTTAGTGTTTAGCTGCTTCTGAGAATATATTCCATATAACATATTGAGACAAGAGGTGCACCGATGCTTACTTTTGGCCGATGCCGATGGGTACAGGCCAATGTCGATACATCGACATCAGCCCTGATATTGGATATATGAAGGAAATATACACTTGAATGGAAACGCCACATTCCATTCATGTGACAATGAAAGCAATATTTTAAAATTGTTACTGTTAAAGTTTATTTTCCATTTTTTATTGTTCTATAGATAATTAGAGCAATTACTTTAATTGAAAAGCTCATTTTATAAATATTTATTTCTGTCATTCTGTTAAATTAAACGATTTTGTTTTTTATAAAGAATGAATGGATGTCGTTACTTCTAATAATTGGCAAGTTTTTAACAAATGTTTTTACGAAATTATAAAACAATACTTATATTAAATATTTATTTATTAAATGCTTTCAATTTAATAATAAACATTTTTATTATTTAATTTTAATATAAATGTAATGAAACATTTTTATTATTTAATTTTAATATAAATGTAATAAAACATTTTGATTGTAAAGAATAACAGAAAGAGTTTCAAAAAAATCTTTGTTTAAAGCAATTTTCTCTTTATAATTTATTATTATTTAATAAAAAATTTCTTATAAATTATAAGAAAACACTTAAAAAGTAGGGAACCCTGTTAAAAGCAATTCAAAAAATTTTAGTTTAGTGGTTGCATATATGCCTATATAAAACTTATTATTAATAAGTTAGGCTTATACATTGCATTTAGAGTAAGGTTGCTGATACTGAACCCTCTAAGAATAAAGTCAAAAATAGAGAAAAAATACAAAGTAGAAACAATGAGACTTTATTGTATTTTATAATAAACTGTTCTAAAAAAATTGAAAGCATAAAAATTGAAAGCACTTTATTGTATTTTAGCATAAACTGTTCTAAAAAAATTGAAATATGTCAAAATTTAAACGTTGGTATTTGATAGGGAACTAAATTTTTAAAAATGTGCTATCAGTACAATTAAGGAAACAAGATCCTAAATCGTACTATTATAATCCAATATTTTAACTATATCTTGATTTTAAAAATACTATATCAATTTACAGTACATTTTGAACAATTTTTGTAAAGATCTTTTTCTCTATAAAATGTATAATGTTTTGTATGTAAAAAAGTTTTGAACTTAATAAGAATTTAACGGATTTTCAAAGTTTTCAAAACAATCGGCATCAAGGCCAATGCCGATGCATCGGTGCACCCCTAATTGAGACTAACATACATTACAGTTTGATAAAAAATGTCTATCAATCATATCATCACTTCCAACAAGGCTGCAAGCAACCACTAATTAGAGTTGAAAGTTATTGAAAGAGAAAAGATGAAGATTGTAGAGCAAGATAACAATTGACAGACGACTTAATGGATTGTAAATTATATGAATCAGGAAAGCAAGGTGAAGGAAGCGAATTCCAAAGAACTGATGTTTGAGGAAAAAAACTAGAAGAATAAGAGTTTTTGGAGCACTTAGGAACAGTCACAGAAAAAGGATGAGACTTTATTGAATGACGAATAAAATCAGAATGAATTTTAGATAGCGCAAGAGACACTAGCTCTTTAAAGCAGTGCCCATTATAGTATTTGTAGAAAAGAGAAAGAGAAGCAATATTACAACAATGTGATAATGGTTGGAGGTTGGCTGCAAGAGCAGGTCCAACTATGTTTAAAATGCGTTTTTTCCCCTTGTCTAAAAAAGAAATGGCATCACTAGAAGATCTGCCCCAGATATGGCAACAGTATTCCATACAAGGCTAAATTTGAGATTTATAGAGATAGAGAATAGAATCTGGGGTAGAAAGTGTTGAGTTTGATGAAGAGATGCAACCTTAGCGGATGCTAATTTTGCAACGGATTTGATATATGGTTTCCAGGAAAGATCAGAACTAAGAGTTAATCCTAGAAGATGAAGGGTAGATGACTCATCGAGTAAATTACAGTTCATAAATATAGGAAGATCTAAGTTATTGCGATAACAATTGGCTAAAAAAATTGAGTTTCATCTGAATTAAAGTTCACAAGCCACTGTGAGCCTTATGTGTAGCAGAAGTGAGATCCTTTTCAAGCTCAAATGCCCCCCTCCAAGCAACCAGAGAGTGTTGGCTTCTTATCATGACAAGAATAAATGGTAGTATCAACAATGCTACATTAGATGTGAGAATATTTGGAAGATTGTTAATGTAAATTAAAAAGCGTATAGGGCCAAGGATTAAACCTTGAGGAGCCCCTGAAGTTACAGGATATGAAGAAGAGTGCTGTCTATCGAGGACAACTTTTATACTACAATTGGAAAGGAAGGATTCAATAATTTTAAAGATGTTACCAGATACACCATAAGAAGAAAGATGTAACCAAGGTATATCATTTTTATGTAACAAGATGTAACATGTGGAAATGCATTGTATTATTGAGTATTGCCATTATATGAAAAAAAATAATCATTGACATTTTATATACATTTTGTTTGTGGGTTTATATACACTCAAAAAGCGAAAAATCTTTTTTTTTAGTTACAAAGCAGAGGTTACGAATTTCATTTACTCATGTTACTATAATTTCAAAGTAACGAATTTCATTTACTCATGTTACTATAATTGAGTAGTTATTTTGTGAATTTCTACTTTTTAAGTATTTTTAAAAATATGTACTTTTACTTTTACTTAAGTATTTTTTTTTTCTAAAGTATTGTACTTTGCTACATTTGAAATCATATGCGTTACTGAGTAAAAAAATTTATTATGTTTAGTGTAATTTCACTAATACTATGATTTAATTTTTTTTATTTTATTCAGTTTTGCTCACTTTAAAAAAAATGACACTTTTAAATTGGTTAGAAAAAAATGTTGAATGCACTCATAACGACTAATAACTACATTAGCTTGGTTTCTTTTCACTTTTTATGACCATAAAAAAATTTTCTGTGCAAAAAAAAAAAAATTATACAGAAAAGAATAGACATGATTTTTGTTTTTTTACTCGACAGCTTTGTTACTGAAAAAGTAACGCAGTAACTTTTACTCTGAGTACATTTTTAATAAGCTACTTTTTACTTTTACTTGCGTAAACTTTTGGATCGATAACTTTTACTTGTACTTGAGTAAAATTTCATTCAAGTAAGAGTACTTTTACTTAAGTACAATTTTTTTTTTTACTTTTTCCACCTCTGTTACAAAGTAACTGATTGAGACAAAACAAATGTATCACTTGCGAATGTTACTCACAGTTAGTATAATTATGTATGCATAACTGAGACATAATATTTCTACAATACACAGCAATATTATCTCTTTCTGAATTTCTAATATATAAAGAGTAATTCAAATAATAATAGACTCAAATATAAAAAAAGTATATATAAAGAGTAATTCAAATAATATTACATCTTTAATTTAGCACAAAATGATATACAAAAATCTGTGTGCATGTTTCATTAATTTTGCTAATATTGTTTACACAAACCAACACTTAAAATGAAGTATTAGAAATAAAATTAGATAAAATTTTAAAATAAAAATTTATTCATGCTTATATACTCGTTTGTATTATATCTATTTTATTTTTAATGTACAAATGTTTCATCTCAATTGGTCACTTTGTCACAAAAAATGAATAGTGTAAATTTGCAACCAAGTGACAATTTTTTGAATTAATCCTTATGATTTATAATTACATATAATTTTTTATGTTACATTACATATCAATTGATTATACTTTTAAAATATATGTAAATTTTAAAAGTGCAACCAATTGAGACATATTGTAATGCAAAACATGCTAAAGATTAACTGAAAAAATTATTAAAAGTAACCAATCGAGGCATTAAAATAAAACTTTTGTACATTAAAAATAAAATAAAACATAAATAGCAATATGACTATGATAAACATTTATTGCTTTTTAAAGTTTATTTAAATATAAGTAAAAAAAGGTAACCTTTGTTACCAAATGTAACAAAGGATTTGAGACATCACGCAACTTAAAAATGTTACAGGGGTTTGTGCAGCATACTCAATAATATTCAAAAATAAATCTTAATAATGAAACATTTAATAATAAATAAAATTACCTGTAACTCATCTTGATCATCTGGATTAGAGTAACCATCAACAGAATCCAAATATTTTGATGAGTTTGACAAGCTATTTACAAGGTTGTAAAACCTTTAAAAAAAACATAAAAATAGTTTCATTAGAAACATTTCGAAAAATGAAAAGAAAGAAAAATAAAGGAAGAAAAAAGTAAATAAAGGAAGAAAAAAGTAAATATACTTGAATGCAAAACAATAACATTTATAAAAACTTATATAAAATACCTTTGCTGATGTTGGCAAGATGAAAAGAAAATTTGAAAATCATCTGAATTTTTCTGAACATAAAGGAACAAACAGCGTGGATCCTTTTTAAATGTGCTAAACAAAATTATTTAATGAATTTATCTTTATAAACATTATCTTATAATAATAATTGTAATTTTTATAATTTTTACACAGTTTTTATAAAAGCCATATTACCTCACACCCCTAATCTCATTGCTACTAAATGTCCAAGAATGAATTTTCTAAATTAATTAGACATCATGGTGTCAACTTCACAATAAGCAAAGCTTGAGTGAAAAAACTAATCAGAAACATAAATAAATGTATAGAGGATGTAATAAAAATGTAATAAGATGAATGAATGAATAAATGAATAGATATAAAGATGAATGAATAAGATATTAACATTACCTTGCAAGTAGCTTTTAGTTTTTCTACATAGTGACACTCAGGTGTAGCATGCCATAATCGTATACCCTTAAATAATGGCTTTAAGATTAACAGAATAAAAAATGAAGAAAATAATGTAAATTCAATACCATTATTTAATAAAGCTGGTGTTGCAAACAGTTCTCAAAAATATGCAAAAAATATTCATATACTAAAAATAAAATAAAATATCTACTATGTTATTAGGTTCATCTGGAAGTGCATCAGTATTGATGGAAATGAAGCTTTCAGAGTACTGATTACCAGGATCTAATATTAATACCTAAACAAAATTTACAGAAGTTAGAAGAAAAAATTCTGTTTTTTTTTTTAATAATTTTGTTGTATTTTAATTTTTCTTTACCGGAAACTTAGTTTCGTTGTTAACTTCCTCAAATAAAGCTGCTTTTGAGAAAAATTCGGACCAAAATCGATATTGCTAAAATATTAAAGCAAATATATTCAACAAGATGAAATATTAAAGAAAATATATTCAACAGGATAAAATAAAATGAATGATGACTACAACAGGTAGTCATCATTCAGATTTAATTAGTTTGTAAATAATTTCAAAAAAATTAAAATGAAGACAAAATTTTTAATAAGTAATATAAAACTAAAAATTTTTTTTACATATAGGGTTGTTGATAAATTACATCATACAGTTTTTGACATTTTCTGACCTCCTCCCCACCCCTCCCTTGTAACACATCTGTAACATTTTATTGCCCCCCCCCCCAATATTATGCAATAATTTTGAACCCCCCTCCTAAATTTTTTTTAAGTAGGTAGAGGAGGAGGGGGTTACAAAATTTTACAAAATACAAAACGATTTTAAATATGTCTATAATTTTCTGAGCTTCTTTGAGTTAATTAATTAGTACTTTTTAGTCTGTTTAATGTTGTTTTTTTTCACCCCAATAGTTACGTGTAAAATTGTATAAATTAACATTGCTATCCTAAACATGATACCAATTTAAAAAACATATTTTTCCGATATATAATATATGCAAATTATTATATACAGTATCGGACAAAATAAGTGCAACCATATAATGCTAATTTAGTTTCTTTATATAAAAGTGCTGCATTTTTTCAATTTAGAGAAATAACTATGTAACTGTTTAGAGACATCGTTCTTAAAGTTTTATTCACCACAAAGTTCATTATTTGTACACGAAAATTAATAAATTAATCAAAAGTATTAAAGAAAGTTGATTTCCTTCTGGACAAAACAAGTGCAACTCCTAAAATGTTGACCAAGCTGTATTTCGCTATCAATATTTCGTGGCAAATCCTTTGTTGTCTATCACAGCCTTGCATCTTCGAGACATAGATTCGATCAGGTGATCAATGAAACTTTGTGGAATCGTTGCCCAGGGTTTTCCAGCCAGTCAACATACACGACAAATGCCTCACTGAATAGGACAGTTTGCCATTTCTGCGCATTCCAGTAAAAATGAGATGTAGCAAACAGGAGTCTTTTCTTCTAGCTCTTTAGTGAAATTAGTGGAAGCTTCTGGATGCGTCTGGATGCTTCTAAATGTTTTTGGATACTTCTGGATGCTTCCAGATGCTTCTTCTGGAAACTTCTGGAAGCTTCTGCATGCTTCTGGAAACTTCTGAATACTTCCTTTAATTATTAAAAAACTTCCGTCACATTGACACGGACCAGACTTAAGAAAATGAAACAAACCAAAAATGTTACACTTGTTTTGTCCGCTGCAAAATCGCACTTGTCAACAAAGTTTTGCCTGTGTGCTGTCAACTGTCAGCTGATTACTCATGTCATGGCATGCTATGACTCCAGACTCCTGAACTGTTTGTGGTGGCAGTATAGTTCGTTTCATTTTTAAGACATGTAAAATTAGGAACACTTTTTAGCATTGTTCGATGTTGGTTGCAAATGTTTTGTGCAATACTGTATATATAAATAATATATGATACATAATAAAATATTATACATGCAAAAATATTATTTGATAAATATAATTTTCTTCCAACTTGCAACGTTAGTGTGGCAGAGTAGATTCTGCTTCAGGCTAGTAAACCAAGGTTTCCAGGTGCTCCTCTTGGCATCAAATTATTATATATTTCTTTAGTTAGTGCACAAAGATTGTTTTTTTGCTGCTGTACACTTTTGTGCAGCAACTAAATAAAGTTCTTCACTTAGAACATATAAAGTCAAAGTGCAGAAGGTGCATTGCTCATAGACTCTTACAGCTGTAACAGTCCATTAACAGGCTGTAACTTTTCAGTTAACCGAGTGTACACATTAATTAAGTAAGATTTAGGCATAGTTGATTTTACAATCAACATGTATATACATCGACTGAGGGTTTGGTCAGGTTACTCTTTTAATTAAAAGAAAATCTTTTCTAGATTTAAAATTAAAAAAATAAAAATGTTGTATCACAAAATCAAGACCCCCCCCCCTCCTCATAAAACAATTGTCACAAAATTGCTTACCACACCTCCCCTCTCCACAAAGCGTGATGTAATTTAAAGAAGACCTCTAAAAAAAATTTTTGCTTTTTTTTTTTTTTTCTTTTCTGTACACTTTTGAATACTTTTTTTTTGTCAGGAAAAAGTCTAATACAGCATTTTTGTCATATTAGAATTTTAGATGTTGTTGGGTAGCAAATAAAAAAGTGAAGAAAATTTTTTTTTTTTGGTATGTTGTATTTTTAGCAGAAACAAAAGATATTTTTATATTTTATAATTCTTAAATTGAATTATTCAATTATTCAACTTGTTTCATTCTGAGCAATCTTTTCAAGCTTTTCATATTTATTTTGCATTTCTTCTTCTTCTTATTTTGCATTTCTTCTTTGTGTGATATAGTAGAGATAAAACAGGAACAAAAGACAGCCATTTGCAATTAAAATTTGAATGAATGAATTTGATACTTTGATCCATTTTAATTGCGTACTTTGCTTTTAAATACGTTTTTAAGTTCAAACAATTATTTACATATATTGTCTTCTTTGATATTTATTTTTATATTATTAGTGTAAAAAAAAAAAAAGCTTAATAGTATTAAACTTTTATGAAACGACTTTTTTGACAGTTCCCACAACCCTCTCTTTAAATAAAATAAATTTTTAAATAGCTGAAACAACATTTTTATTGACAGCTGTCGATAGTAAACACTATTATACTATATGGAAAGTTGAATATTCAAGTTTGTAAATACTTAAATATTTTAAAACTAAAAGTTTTAAAATAAAATTTGAACTTTTTTACATAGATATTTGTATATTTGTTTATCTATATCTATCAGTTATATTACAACAACTTTAGTTAAAAGTTAAAAAATCTCTTAAGTTAAAAAACAGATACGCAATGGAGCACATCTGAAATGATTTTAATAAACTTAATCATTAGCTTATAACTGTATTTCTTAAATAATAAATGGAAGACACTTTTTTAATGTTGATTCTGTTTTTTGTTTTGTTTTTTAATTACGGTTAATTTAAATATATAGGTTACAACAACAATTATTTAATTTTGAAATCTTACATTTTTGAACAATAACGACAACAAAATGCGATAATGTAATAGCATATTATCTACTATATATTCCTAATTATTTTGTCCTAATAGCTTTTTGAGCATCTTAAATAAAATATTTGAGATGCTCAAAAAGATTTTATCATCTTTTGTTGCTAAAAGAGTTTTACTTCATAGTCTTGAAACTGAATCTGATGATCTTAAAGAAAAAGTAATAAAAGAATTGGCAAGACTAACATTACAGACACACAAAATAAAATAATATTGAAAGCAGTTTCCACAAAATAAAACCATATTGAAAGTGTTTCCACTTTCTGAAAACTGGAAATAAAATGAATTAAACCTTTAAAAATTTTCACTTCCCAGAAAGAATGAATAAATGTGCATATAAGAATGAATAAATGCGCATATAAGAATGAATAAATGCGCATATAAGAATAAATAAAGACGCATTTAAGAATGAATAAATGTGCATATAAGAATGAATAAAGGCTCATATAAGAATTAATAACCCTGTAATATGCAAAAGATTTTTGTAACTTTCCTAAATTAGATAAACAGTAAAATGCAAATAAAGAGTTTTTGAATAATAAAAATAAATTTAAAAAACTATATATTAAACATATTGAAAAATCTAATTTAAATTAAACTTTTTAATCAGTAGATGATTTTGTCACTTAATTAAAGTGATTTAATCAAGTGACAAAATCATCTAATGATTGAAAAGCTTTTAAAAATGGCTTACTCTTTATTATATGTTTACATTTAAATATATCTATACATTTTTTTTAATAAAAAAATGTAAAGATATAAATAAATGTAAACAAAGCTAGGGATAAATAAAAAGGAAGTTTTGATGAGGGCTTGAAATCAATATCGATTATTTTTTCACAAATTTATAAAGATTTGCAAATTGCAGAGTATTCATTCAAAGATTTTGTTAAAGTTTTACTTGGAAATGGTGTTCAATTTGTTTTTTCTGAAAAAATATTCCATTTATCAGAGACTTTAACTAAAACATCAATGCAATCAAGTTGCAATTTTCAATTAATTTTTTAATTAAGCTTTAATTAAGTTTTGTCAATTAATCATAATGTTCAATGTAATGACAATATTAAAATTTATAAAAATAAAAATAATTAAAAGTCATCAATTAAAGACCAATATTAAGCTTTACCATTCTAAATTTGTAAAAAAGTAAAAAACTAAAAGAAAAATGGTTATTTTTATAACCACAAAATTTTAAAAACATTACTTTTACATTTATTTAAAAATCCGCTATCAAATTTCAAAACATTATAAACAAACTAGATCAGGACTTTTAATTTTAACTTATTTAAAATATTTTATAACTATTTACACAAATATAATATGAAACTGTTGACCTTTATATTTTTCAGAAGCCAGAAAAAATGAAGTATTAGTTTTTTACAATCAAGAAACTCCCTTCCCTTGTTTTCCTTATTTCAGATCACAATAAATGGGTCTTGTAAGTTTTCTTTCTCAATTTATGTTTTTCAGTAATATCTTTGGCATAAAAAAATGAATGAATTTTACAAGCAATATAAGCAAGTGGTCAAGCAAATTCTAATTAACTTCACTTGATTCTGGATCATTGCAAACTTGTTTATAAAGAGAAAGTACAATATATATTTCAACAGTTTGTATTCCGCAATTCCCACTTATATAGTATTAATAAGGGTATCATCTTCCAAAACTCTGCAGTACAGAAAATTGAAATACACTGTTGGTAATTACTAAAAAATATATTCAATAAGGTATTATAAACTTTTTGTGTATATATCAATTACTTCTTGAGTTATATTTACAGATTCACTAATGTTTGGAAATGACAGATACGTGTCTATTTCCATTAAACTTGCCAACCTAGCTGCCAATCTAAGTGTTTGAGGTCAACAAAAAATTGCCGACCTCGTTTCTATGTTTTATGGTGAGATCTTTGTATCAAATTGGTCAGCAATAACTTTTGCTAATTCTGAGGTCAGCAATAATTTTTGCTAATTCCGAGGGTTGATATATATATATATATATATATATATATATATATATATATATATATATATATATATATATATATATATATATATATATATATATATATATATATATATATATATATATATATATATATATATATATATATATATATATATATATATATATATATATATATATATATATATATATATATATATATATATATATATATATATATATATATATATATATATATATGGTGAGATCTTTGTATCAAATTTTTTTTGCTGAAAGATTCGGCAGTAATTGGTCAGCAATAACTTTTGCTAATTCTGAGGTCGGCAATAATTTTTGCTAATTCCAAGGGTTGATATATATATATATATATATATATATATATATATATATATATATATATATATATATATATATATATATATATATATATATATATATATATATATATATATATATATATATATATATATATATATATATATATATATATATATATATATATATATATATATATATACATACACATTTACAGGATTTTTTTGAATAAAAATGTTATTTATTGGTTTGGAAAAAACTATACTGATAATTAATCCCATTTTTCCCTTTTTGAATGTTTATTGGTTATTTTACTATTGGTTATTTAATCTAAGTTTATTTTATTCTTTTTTCTTAACAATTTCATGTTCAAAAGAGTAATAGTATAACTCAAGCATCACTACAAATGAGATAAAAATAGAAACTCATTATTCAGTCAGGGCCAAAAAAATAGAAACTCATCATTCAGTCAGGGCCAAAAAAAACTAAATACTTTATCTGGTTTTGTCTGTAGAAAAGAAATTTAATTTTTAAAACCTAAAATAATATCAATATAATACAACAAGTTTAAAATTTATTAAATTTATAACATTATTATAAACTTAATAGATTAGAAAGAAAACACTAAAAGATTAAAAAAAAAATCTTAAAAAAAAATGTTATTTCTAAAGTAATAACTTTTTTATGCTTATACAACATTTCTTCAAAAGATTTGTAAAGTATATATTCTTTATACAGCAATTTCATAAAAGCTGAAAAAATAAATATAAACCTCTCGAGTTAATTGACAAAGATCTTCATCTGCAAACTTCATATGCTTTAATAATAGCATGTCTTTCATAAGAGATTGAATATACCAATTTGGTGGATCAAGTTTAAACATTTGCTGACAAGCCAATACAGAGCGAGGAAAATCCCGTGCAAGTATACTTGTTAAAATGAATCGACCTACAATCCAAAAGGATTGTAATGTTTGCAAATGACCTCTTCGACCAATCAATCCATTTAAAGTCATACCTAGAGTAAAAAAATATTTTTGTTTCAAAATAAGCATCTTTGGATAGGCCAAGCTGAAACATTATTTACATAATTTCTTTGTTGTTTGATTTATTAGTATATTCTACAATAATATATAAATATAGAACAAATTAAATCTTATATTAAATATGGTATATAAATATATCAAATATTATAATGAAAATTAGTTAAATATATTCAATTAAATAACTTAAAGTTTCACTCAATAGCGATCATTAAATGTCATTAACAAAAAAAAGATGATGAAAACAAATTATATATAAAATTTTTTTGAAGTGACCACTTTGATGACATTAATCTTCAATTAGAAATTTATTTTCATAGCAACAATTTGGATGTAAGCTCATTTCGTTTATCAAGCAAATTTAATGGTGATGTAATAATGTGGCATTTTTCTGTCAAGCATAAGTTGCAAAATGTACAACCAAGTTTGAATGGCTTGGCTTGGCCAAGAATACTCCATGTTAGGATAAGCTTTAAGTCTTTATTTTTGCATTCCCATATAAAATTTCCATAGTTCAGAGAAGCTGGCCTTACTTTTAGAAAGAAAAGAGTTTCTATAAGGAGGATTAAGCCAGATAATGTTTCGTATTCAAGATCTTGTATTCTATTTTGGGATATTTGGAATGAAATCTATCTTATCTTTAAATCCAAAAGAATGAATTCTTTTGGATTTAAAGATGAGAGCTTTATCATAAAATAGTTTCCTCAAAAGCTTATTTATTTATTATAGATATATTTTTGATGCAGTTAGAGACCATTTTTTGTTATTGATTTAATGACATTTAGTAGATGATTGGAATTTATGTTAATATGTAAAGAATTATTACCTGACTTTCTTTAAGATTGAAAAGAGTTCTTAGAATGAGTAAAATTTACAATTTTTAAATTTGGTCTGAGAGTAATGTTAAGTTTAAATTTGTCTTTATAATTTTAATTAATTTTTTTTTTCCTATTGGGGCCTGCTAAATTTAAAAAAAAACTAGAAAAAACTAGACGAACAAGAGTTTTAAGGGAACTTAAAACTCTTGTTCGTCTAGCTAACAAGGGAATAGTCACAGAAAAAGGTTGAGACTTGATTGAATGAGGAGTAACATGAGAATGAATTTAGTAGATGGTACAAGAGACACTAGCTCTTTAGAGCAGTACCAGTAATAGTATTTGTAAAAAAGAGAAAGAGAAGCAACATTACGAAGATGCGATAATGGTTGGAGGTTGGCTGCAAGAGCAGGTCATAAAAACTAGTGTAGAGCATAAAAACTAAGTGAGCTAAAAACTAAGTGAACTAAAAGAGCATAAAAACTAAGTGAACTAAAAGAGCATAAAAACTAAGTGTACAATGCGTTTTTGTACATTGTCTAAACGAGAAAAGGCGTCATTGGAAGATCTGCCCCAGATATGGCAACAGTATTCCATATAAGGACGAATTTATAGAGATAAAGAATAGAATTTGGAGTAAGAAAGCGTTGAGCACAATAAAAATATGTAACCTTAGCAGATGTTAAAATACTTTTTAATCCTCATATCATTTCCTGAAAAAAATAAAGATTTTTTAGAGTGATAAATAATTTTGATTAATTTATCTGGAATCTTGGTGAATTGTTATTCATGCCTGAAAGAAAGAAGTTGTTTTGGAATTTTCTAAAAAATACATTTCTATAACACACAATACCAAAGAAAAGCATTGTCATCACTCTACAAAGAATTACCAAAGACTGTCATCAATAACTCTTCAAAGAAAATCAATTTTGTTAATGTACAAAATTTATTAGTAAAACATAATAAAACTATTCTTGACCTCGTTTTTTTTTTATCTCTGCACATTTTTCATGATTTCAAAATATTTTAATTTTTTTTGTAGAAAAAGTGTGTATAATAATAATAATAATAATAATATATATATATATATATATATATATACATATATATATATATATATATATATATATATATATATATATATATATATATATATATATATATATATATATATATATATATATATATTTATATGTAAAAGTGTATCTATATATGACATGTCTATATATAAGAATATATCTTATATAACAATATATCTATATATAACAATATCTATCTAGTATTAAAAACAAGTACAAAAATAAAAAAATTTATTTGCAAGCATTTCTAAGATAAAAGATCTTACAAATTCTTTGTAGATCATCAGATTTTGACATTTCATGACCAGCTGCAACAAGTAGTAAAGCTAAGTTTACACCAGAATAATCTGATGGTTGGATATCAAATGAAGCTTTGTACCTGTAAAAAGAAATATATAAATAATTTTATAAAACTCATACTAAACGCAATAGAACAAAAAAAGTTAAGATCACATTTAATAAAATAACTTAAAAAAATAAAAATTTATATAATTTGAATCAGAAGAATGAGATTCTGGTGAATTTAAAAAACTTCCTGTCATAAAACTTCAAATTATTTGATTGTTATACTGGTATCTAAATAGAACTAAATTAAACCTAGCATTTAAAAAGTCATGACAAAAGAAGCCTAGGAATTAAGTAAACCACAAATAAATAAAAAGTAATATACGACAGCAACTTTAATATTTTATTCCACAGTTAACATATCCTTTATGAAGCTTCAGGTGACAAAAAGTAGTTTTTTTTGGGGATAATTGACTTTTTGTCAATTCAACAATCAATATGTTTAGTCATTATTATTAATAGTATTAAAAATCACCTAAAAACAACAAATTATTTTAAATGAAAAAAAATGTGCTGCTTTTTGCTCTTTTGACGGACCAATCAAAAAGTTTTTTGAACATAAGATCAATCAAGTTTTTTGAACATAAGATCAATCAAGTTTTTTGAACATAAGATCAATCAAGTTTTTTGAACATAAGATAGGCAATATTTTTCTTATCTATAATTTTAAACTAACAAATGTCAGAAAACATATAGTATTAAAGTATACCACTTGATAGCCTCATCTCTAGATTTTTCATCTGTATATTGAGAATCGTAATACATGTCTTTATAAATACGCCCTGCTTGAGTAAGCAAATCTGGAGATTTAGGTTCCTTATCATTTAGTAACTAAAAATCAAATATTTTGGGGCTAATTAATTTATTGGGTAAAAATTTATAATATAATTACTATATATTAACTCACTGTATAATTACTTAGAGGACAATATTTATAATATATTTATAAAATTTATAAAATATTTACTATACATTAACTCATTGTACAGCTGCTTAAAGGACAATATTTATAATATATTTATAAAAATTTATAATATATTTACTATATTTTAACTCACTGTACAGTTGCTTAAAGGACATTATTTAAAATATTTAAAAATATATAAAATTACTTTAAGGACAACTTCTAAAGCTTTCTTGCGATTTTCTGGATCTTGACTTCTGAAAAATAAAATACTTAATCATTCAAAACATTCAATAATTTTAATTTAAAAAAATGTTGAAACTCAAAATACCGATTTAGAGCAAAAGCATAAATTTGCTGAATAGCTCGGTTTTGTATTTCAGGATGATCTGGAACACTTTCAACAATTTGAATAACAGACTCATATGACTAAAAAGAATAATAGAGTCGAATGACTAAAAGCAGTTTTATTTACAAAGGTAATAATACAATTTTTTTTTTAATTAAATTGCATTTATGTTTGCATATATATTTAAAATAACTATAACTATATTATATTTGTAACCAAAATTGTTTTTAGTTTTTATTTGTTTTACAAATTTCTTATTTTTATTTGCTTTATTAAATTTAATTTATACTTTTTTGTACATGTATGCAACAACCCATAAAATCAGATATGCAACAACCCATAAAATTATATATGCAATAACCTGTAAAATCGTATAGAGAACAACCCTTAAACCATATATGCAACAAATCACAAAACCAAATTTGCAACAAAAATTAGCATAGAGACTGCAGGAAAAGTCTCTTCATCAAATTAATATATTGATATACATACATATAGATAAAACTAATGTCAACCAAATCCAAAAAGACATTATTTTGTCATTGTTGATCACAGTAAATTTTTAATTTTTACTTTACTGAAACTTCTCTCTTTCATATATAAACATTCTCTCATCATATATATATATACGTTGTTCATTCATAGTTAAGTAGTCATTGCTGTGATATTGATGCATACACATCTTTCAAAGCAGGGCCGGTGCAAGTTGGTTTCATTTGAGGAAGGTTTTTGCTGAATTTTTAACAGAAATGTTTTCCGGAAAAAACCCTTTTTTTTTTATAAAATGATTATTATTTTTAAAACGTTTTAATAATTTGCTTCATTTGAGTCTCAACACAATATAGTTTTAGGAAACTTTTTTTCTATAATAGTAAGGGCCTATTTAATGTTCCAGAGTCAATGGCAACCCCTAAAAATATTTTTTTTTTTAAATTTTTCAAATCCAGTGTTATTTTATAATATAGAAAACATTAAGGGGGTGCGAGCAGATATTTTCCAAAAAAGTTATTTTCATAGAATCATCATAATGAATACATGCAATAATTTGATTACCGAATATATCAAACTTAAACTAATGTCGAGGCTTTTATTTTTAGTGGGATAGGAGTTAAGTTAAAAATTTTTATCTGCATATTTATTTATGCAATGTTTAATTCAACTTTCCTAATAAACTTTTATAGTATAAAATAAATCAGGAGAAACCTTAAGTGCATTAATACAAAATAAGTTTCCTCAATAATATGTCCAAGACTTGAATTAAGTGATCAGGAATTACAACATCTGGAAATATTTCCTGTCATTAAATTCTCAGTTTATTAAAAACCCTGAACATTGTTTTAATGAAATGGTCAATTATTGTAATGCAAAATTAATGAAATAACAAAACAATAAATTTACTACTGCAAAAATAATAACAGTCAAAACTTACATATTTTGAATTGTTTGTTAAACACCAGGCAATTCAAGGATTTTAAATTAAAAAAAAATAAAGTTGTTGGAATTAAATAATAAATACTAAAGGTCCAAAAATTTTGTGCTGTAATTTAAAAATCCACTAATAAAAAATTATACTAAAGCTAATTGCACATTGTATAAAACATAAAAATTGTTTTTTGTTTAGGGAGAAACTTTGAAAAATAACTTATTATTTAAAAATTTAACTGTTTTAAATTAGAAATTAATTAACTGATTATAAAAATAATATTTATTGTATTTTTGACCTATTGTTTTTTGGATTGACTTATAATTACGTCTTTTCCCGTATGTATTTTATTTATTTGTTGTTAATTTGAATCAGAGCAGAATTTAATCAACCGTGGCGCTGTGACTAGAGCGCTGGCTTATAATTGAGAGGTCCAAGACTTGATGCATTGCCTAGATTTCACCTTAAATGCTCTTCCGCACAGCTCTACGACAAAACCATTAGGTCTTGTTGGAATTAATCTTAATAAATTAGAACCTTAGTAATAAGAAAAGAAAAAAAAAATCATTTTCTAACATTTGATGTAAATGGCGGTATTTTATTATCCAAGGAGACCTAACTGTCTTATCGTAGAGCCACGAAAGGGCATGAAACAAGGATGTTTACGCCTCCTCCTGTACCAATGTTGCTTATCTGGCCTTTTTTTTTTATAATTTTACTCTCGAGTCCTAATACAATTTGGAGGAAACGGTATAAACACAGACTAGTAGGTTGAAATGAATATCGCCTATAATCGGTTGAAAATCAAATTATCTCAAATCAGTTAAAAATAAAGGTCTCTAAAATCGATTGAGAAAAAAATCGGTCAAAAATGAAAACGTCATAAATAGGTCGAATTAAAAAAAGACTATAATAGGTTGAAAACAATTTAGGCCTCAGTAGGACATCTAAAAATTAATACTACTTTTTAGTAGACATTTTATCTTGTAGATCAAGTTTGTAGGTTCACGTTTTTGTAGGTTGAGCAACACGCTAAAGAGTTACAAACATTTAATTTATAAAAAAATATTGAATAAGATTTAAATAAGATATAAAAGTAACTTATATCTTATTTTGCGATTTTTTTAATTAAAATTTTTTGATCACTGCTAAATTCCTTCAGACTGTTGTGATTTGCTGGGTTTTTTGATTGTACTGATTGATATGCTTTATTTTTCTAGTTTTATCTGATGATTTATAAAATGAATTAAAATATTAAAGTTTAAACCACAGTTTTTAATAATGATAAAAATAATAATAATAAAAATAATAGTAATAACATGGTTTTATAATTAGATTTTATATCATAATTCAAGATAAATATAAATATTTTTTATTGAATAACAACTATTGAGTTTAGTGATAAAAACAGAGTTTACACTTTTTAAAAAGTTAAAAATTTAACGACTGGAAGCATTCCCAGATATCGTAATTCGCTATCACTTAATTTAAGCCCTAATATTTTTTATTGAAACTTTATCATCTATTCCAAATCATGTTTATTTTTCTGAATAAACATGGTTTTACAACTACCAAACCAAAAAAAAATCAATCAGTTTTATAATGTCATTTTTTCCATTCACTTTTATATTATATTAACAAAAGTGAATGTTTTAAATTCTGATTTATGTGTCTTTTATATTGTTTGTGACAATGCAACTAATTTGAGATAATTAAGTTTTAGTTTACTTTATTAAAATAAATTTGCAAAACAGTAATTAATGCTCTTTATAAAACAGTAATTAATGCTCTTTATAAAACAGTAATTAATGCTCTTTATAAAACAGTAATTAATGCTCTTTATAAAACAGTAATTAATGATATCTCTTTATAAAATATTATGGATTGATTTACACTCTTAGTGACTTTTTCTTGTAAGATGTTAATATTTGGGCATCATAGCGTATAAAAGTCAATTTGCCATAAAACTGTAATTAATGAGTTTTAATTGTCAACTGACGATATATTAATTTTAAAAATGCAACTTTCAGAACTACTGACAGTAGATTATACAACCATTTTTCATTGCAGGAGAGGCAGAGTTAAATTTTTTTAACGCTTTTTACAAAAATTCTGATAGTGCCTTTCAATCATAAGTATCAAGGTTCTTAAAAAAAAAAAAAGGTTCTTGAGTGATTAAATAGCTTATTTCTAGTAAATGTCAATTGGACTATTCTTCCTAATAGTAAAAACAATGATTTCTGTGAGAATAGTAAAAACAATGATTACTGTGAGAATTCAAAAACAATGATTTTCATATAAAATTAATATTATTTTTCTCCTTGCACAAAGTCATATAAAGGTTTCATCAGTAATTTGTGTGTGTGTTAGTGAATTAAAGAATGATTTGTCACTATAACTATATCATTTTTAAAAACAAATTTTATCAAAACATACACCCTTAACTACGTTAGTTACTGCTATTGTGTTACTTTATTCTGTGTTTCTATTGTGTTCAGAGAAGAATAAATGTTATTCTTCTTTACAAAAAAAAAATCTTTAACAAAAAACAAAATAACAACATAACTAGCATGTCAATGATATAAAATAATTACTAAAAAAAGCATACAATTTTTAAATACCTGAATATCTCTGTATGCATATAACAGATTTAGAAGAATATCAGAAGAAAATAAGGCTGGTTCATCAACTCGCTTTTTAAGACAGTCTAATTCCTAAAATAATTTTTGAACTAGAATCTCATTAATACAATATTAAGCAGACAAAATACTGCAGTAGTAAACAATAACAATATTATAATAATAGACTGTGCATATTATAAATGGGTACCATAATTCAATATACTAAACAACTTGGTTTTACTAAACAAAAGAGCAGTTTGCTGACTACAAAAACCATTAGAAACTGTGAGAAAGTGCAGCCCATTTGTTTACTATTTAATTTTTTTTTTTTAATGTTAGTTTAGCTCCCCAAGGACAAGAAGAACACTACAGTTGAGGTACTTGTTGTAGTAGTACAGTGATCAACTTAGGGTTGAGCACAGTACTTCTTTTGAAACTTCTTGCTTATGAAGAAAGCGCCTTACCACTTGACCACTACCGCATAGTTACTTTTTTATATACATAACCATTTTAACTTCTAAATATTTAATAAGTGTAATTGGGTAAAAGACATAAATATGTCTTTTACCCAATTGCACTTACTGCAGATTAAGCAAAATTTTATTTGGGGTTTGAGGTGGCCTTTTTGTGCCGCCCTGATAAGTGTGTTTTATTTGGATTATGATTTTAAATTAAATTAAAGATTCAACACACAATGAATAAAACGATATGCATCAAACTTATTAAAATATAAAACTATGTTACTTATAAAAAGTTATATAAATACCAGTTTCAGATCAACACCAGTCAGCTTTTCTCTAGCTTTTCGTAAATCACGTAGAAAAATTTCTTTACATTTTGCTTTACTTGTACCTTGAACATTTCGTAAAGCTCTTAAAAATGCAGTACTCAACTTTTTGGGGCAACTATCTTTGAACCCACAATAATTAGTGACTGTACAGTTTAAACCTGCCATTAATTTATATGAGATAAAAAAATATCCACTGCATGACAGCTAAACAAAAAATATCAGCCAATTATTTTTTAATAATTAATAATCTGTACAAGTAAATATTTAAACAAATTAGTAGAAAATCACTTAAAAATTTTTCATTCAACACTGTTAAATAAATTTTGAAAATCACTTAACAAAAATTGTATTAAAAAAAATTTTTGTTAAGTGATTTTCTACTAATTTATTATTGCTCTGTTCTTTTAAGAACATTGAGCACTCTGTTTTGCAGAATAAATTTTAAAATTGTTCATATATATGAATATAGAAATATATGCAAAAAATATACATAAAATATAAGCACATATAAAATTCAAATCTATTATGCATATTTTATAATATTATGCATATATTATAAATATTAGGCATATACTATAAAATTTATGAAAGTATGATGCTTATACTAAAATTATATTTTAATAAAAATAAAAAACCTTAACACTAGTTGTTTTATCAGATGATACATCTTCAATAATCACAATATTGTCTTTCATGCCAGTGCTTTCTCTAACTCCTAAGTGGTAAAATAAAGAAGCTTGTTCATGAAGTACTGACATATCCACAATACAAACATCTGCATTGTAAAATGTATCTAAAACATCATAACCACCAAAATCTAGATTCTCAAATTTTAATTCTTTTAGCTCTACATTAATACTTTCACATACTTTACTGAGTTCTGACAAAGATCTTTGTGGCCCTTGTTTGTCTGAAAAAACCGCAACAACTGTTGTGCATCGCTTGCTTTGTAGCTTTTGAAAAGATGAAAAACTTAAAGATGAACTAAGACTATGTTCATTTTGGTTATCTTCATCAACTGATGATTCTTTTGAAGATCTTCTGCTATCTTCAAAATGATTTGTCTCAGAAACATAGTTTGTTGAATCTTCAGCAGAAACGTTATTAGCAAGTTGAAATGAAGATTTTACTAAAGTACTGATTCCTTTTTGTTTTGAAGTTTGTTTAATTTTAGACTTAAGTTCTTTTATGTCGAGTAAGTGTGGCATGGTCAGTTCATCTTTTTGAGAACACTTTCTGAAATAGATAGGCTCATAATTACAACTAGAAGACATTATTTAATAAGAAGTAAAACAAAATATTAAAATTATGTTTATTTCTTCAATTCTTATGTATATAAACAAATCAGTTTTGAAATTCAAGAAAATCCTATTTATTTGTTTATATTTAAAGTGGATTAACAAAAAAAATCAAAAGTATATTAACAGATAAGTCAGAGAAAACAAAAAAACAATCAATTTTATGACTAAAGAAAACACATTCTATAAAAATAAAAATAAAAATCTTCAAACAGCAGGATATTATTTCAACAATTAAAAATTTTTCTAGTTGCAATAAAAAAAATTCAAACAAAAATATTAATCCTTAAATTAAAGGAAACAATTCAAAAGTAAAAAAAAAAATCATTTATCATCAAATACAAACAGATTGAATTTAAACAATATCTAATAAAAGAATTTAATTATGTAATTATGTTATTCATAATTAAAAATAACAATAAAACTAAAGTGTTAAAAAGCTATACTGTTATTTATTTTAAAGGAAATAATGAAAAAGTAAGAAAAATTAAATCATTATCTTTAAATACAGCAACTGATTGAATTAAAACAATATCTAATAGAATAATTTATTTATGTAATCTTATTCATAATTAAAAATTATGTTAAAAATTAAGATATTAAAATTTATACCGTTATATAATAATAAGATTACAAAAACTTTTGACATTTTTTAAAATGTTGTATTTATAAAGGATTTAAATGTTTAATTTTTTTTTTATTTATGGCTTTATGATTTCATAATTTTAATATTAGTTATTTATATTTATAATTTTAATATTGGTTATTTATATTTATAATATTAATATATACTTTTATGATTACTTTGTAGAATTAATTCTACTTGTAATTTTTAATAATAAAGAATTTCTTTAACAGTAAATAAAGAAAGTATTTAAAAAAAATTTTTTTTAGTTTAAAGTATACATTTTTAAAACAAAACTCATTTCAAACAACTTCTTTAGGTACTATAAATTTATTTAAATTTTTAAATACCATATTATTTTGATTACAAATATCAAGTATTTGTTTACATAAAAACCTAACTGATGTTTTTAAATGATTTAATTTAAAATGAAACAATAAAAATACATTTTTGTGTGTAAACATTTACATTAGAGTTACATTCCATTTAAGTAAAAAAAACAACAAAGAACAGACAGTTTACTTTTCTTGAGAAAATATTTAAAAAACTTTTTCTATTTTTCAATGTAAAATCAAAATTTAAATACTTTAATGATGTATAATTTTGATGAACAATATCATCATAATAAAACAATTAAAAATTATGAATTTGACAACGTTACAAGAACGTAGGCTGCAAGGTGATTTAATACAAAATTGAGCATAATTTAGATTCACAATTTATTAATTGGATACAAAAAGTTCAAAATATGCTCTCAACCTGCATCAGCACAAATTGAAAGTTTGAGTAAATCTTTTTATAAAAGCAAGTATAGATTTATTTTTTAACAGAGTAACTAATCCATGAATTAACCTTACTGATGAGATCATAGAAGCTGACTCGGTTGACCAATTCAAGAACTACTTAGACAAATTTTGTAGCAATAAGAAACTATAATTTTTCAAAAATTAATAATAGCCGTTACAGTACAGTATCTTATGTTATTGTACTACACATCTGTTTTCAGTTGTTACTGTTCTGACTTATTATAATTATTATAATACAAAAGTAAACTTAAAATTTTTTCAAAAAATATTTGTGTTTAAGAGCTATAGTTGTCATGTTAACAGCCTCATTGTTTTTTAGGTAGACTTTTTTCAAAAAATTAAAAAATCTTTTTGTCCTCATAAATAACTTTAGAAAGCCTAAATTTTAGGGTTTACATTTTAAACTTAAATTAAAATGGCAAACCCTAAACTTTAGGCTTTTTTCCAGCCTTTAATAACCATGATTTTACTGAAACATCCTTTATTCATATTAAAAACATAGAAATATTTGGTATTTATACCAATTGAATAATCTATCGTGTCCATGAAAAAAAAAATTCATTCTTTAAATAAATTATATGTAAACTATGTTAATAATATGCAGATAAATAAGACCAAGCAAAATATATTAAAGATACAAATTTACTTTACATTTTTAATGAAACAGAGCTTTACACTAAATAAACACTCTTCAAAAAGTTTACTAATAAATTATTACTGCAGTAATTTAAAAATAACATAAATCACGGTAAATAAAAAACTTTATCTCTATCCTTTATAGAAAAAACTATCCTTTATAAAAAAAATTCATAATACTTTATTTATTATTTGACTTATCATAAATGATCTGAAATGATGCAAGCTCATTAAAATAATAACAACCAAAACAAATTTAAAGATGATGCCAGCATGGAAAATAAATTATTATACAACCAAAACTTGAGTATGCATCAGAAGTATTGATATAAATAATATATAATATATATTATTTATATCAATACTTCTGATGCATACTAATATATATATAATATATATTATATAAGTTTAAAAGATTTGCGATTAAATTTTAGAGATTTAAAAGGCAGCTTTCATAAACAAATTTACTGATTTTAATATCTTAAAAACAAGATGTTTTTAAAACCAAAAACTTGTATTTTTTAATTGTATCGTAAAACTCACAAAATTTAGTTTTTGAATTTTTAAAATTGTAAATAACAACATATGGAGGTGTGTGTATTACAAATAATTGTTTTTATTAAATCTACCATAAAAATTATATAAAATTGTATACGATTTAACTGTTAAATAGAAAAATGTATTTTTTATTATAATTTTTATAAACTTTTTTCATGAGTTTATTTACTACAATTTTTTAAAGCATCAATTTATTTCGAAACAACTAATCGTATAATCCAAGGAGGTTTAAAGCTCCTTGGTATAATCACTTTAGGAAGCGTAAAGTACAAAATTATATATGTTGTTATAAATAACGGCGGTCAAAAACAAGACTTCCGTACTCTACGTGAACGGTAACTTGATCCTTATTGTGTGGGTTCGTTTTTCTTTTTTGCTTCAAAGCAAGGTGTTTATAACTTGGTTGTGTAAATAACTTGAAACATGTACATAGCCTCTAACTGTAGGGTTTATGATTATTTATGATAACAAAAAAAAAAAGACCATATAAGTAGAAAATATTATTTTAACTAATAATTTTGAATTATTTTAGCAATTAATTTCTTTTCCCATCTTTTTTTTCTTTCTTGGAATTTGTCTTTTAATTTTGTATTTTAGTTTAACATTTTGAAATTTATATTTATATAAAAAAGCATTTTATGAACATCTTATGAGTTTATAAACTTAATTATAAACTCATAAGATGTTCATAAAAAACTTAAATTTTTATTTAAACAGATATAACGAACTCAGTTAAAAAGTTTAATTACAATTTGACTTGGGAAGAGTGTTTTATATTTTCCTAATAATATATTCTTTTATATTAATTTAACTTTAATTGAAACAACCGCTTTTCATAAATATCTCCGACGGAGAAAGGAGATTTTTCAAAGCGAGGCTGTGTTTATCACAATCAAAACTGCATACTCGATGCAACTAGGGCATGGTACACGTTTTTCCGAACAAAAATATAAGTTTTTTCAATTACAATATATACAATTTTTTTCATGAAAAAGTTTAACATATTTGGTATGTATGGAAAGGTTATTTTAACCACTATTATAATAGTGGTTAAAATAACCTTTCCATACATACCAAATATGTTAAACTTTTATAGCGACTATAACAAATCGTCAAGCGTAGTTTTATTTAGAAAAGATACAGTTTTCAACATAAAGTACCTTGGGGCTTGGCTTAACATAAAGTTATTTAGAAAAGATACAGTTTTCAACATAAAGTACCTTGGGGCTTGGCTTAACTTGGGGCTAAACTTATCTATAAGTCTATGGATTTGATTTTTTTCAAAAGCACGTATTTGTGTTTGTTTTCAATGAATGTAACCTGATATTTCAGACATTGTTTGAGAAAACTATTTATAAAAAATCATTTTTTTATAAAAATTGAAGATATTTTTTTCAATACCACACCTAAATGAGTATGTTTAACAATAATGTCGCGTTAAATCCATATAACCTATGGTAGTATTATTTTTTCTACAAAAGTTGTTTTGCATAAATAATCATAACTTTTAACCCCATTTAAAAAACTGTTTTCGGTATTTAGTAATATTTTTTAAAATACTCAGGACTTATTCGGCCATCTTGAAATAATAAATTATTCTATTCCATGGCCACTATAGTAGGCTATGTTTCATTCAGAATGCGTAATTAAAAAACAAAGACGGTAAACTTTATAAACAAAGTAATTTTATTTTCAATCTTGTTTCATTTTTATATCAGTGGTAAACATTAATTGATATTTGATTTCTTTTATTTTTGTAACAATAATTTATAAGTAACATAAGTTATTTTTAACTTATTATTGTAAAAGCAGTTATATCTTAGCGCTTAAAATATAACTGTTTTTATACGACCCTGCTATAGCAGAGACGGATCCATGGATTTTTTGATATTTGAGTTATATAACTTCCAGGCAAGTTTTAAACTCCAAATTTTTGTATATTTATACTTTAGTTATTTAAGGATGTTTGTCCAAAATTTGCGCTGATTAGAGCTTGGGAACAAAAAAACCCTTTAAAGGAAATCACCCGCCCAAATGAGGGGGAATCGGTTTTTTTAAATATAAATTATAATATCCTAAATTAGGTGGTAATATCGTTATGATTCTAAATTTTTTTTGAAAAACATTGTGTTGTTAAGAAATTATACATAGTTTAAATTTAAAACCCCCTCGTTTTGAGGGGGCTCTAAACTTTAAATGGCTATAACTTTTGACCGCTTGATGATTTTTATAGATATATATTAAATATAGATATATATAAATATTTTTATAGATATATATTAAATATAGATACACATTTGAATTTTATTAAAAGAAGTAAATTTTTATTTCCGAAAAATCATTTCCCCTCTCATTTAGGCAGGTGATGCCTACTTTTTAGGGTTTTTTTGTTCCCAGGTTCTAATCAACGCAATTTTCGGCAAAGCATTTTCGGCAAAGCATGACATAAGTATGAGCATAAAAAAGTTTGGAGTTTAGAGCTTAACTGTAAGGTTATTTAACTCAAGCACCAATAAGTCCTGCATCCACCCCTGCTCAGAACACTAAGTCGATACAAATAGCTACTATGGCTTCAGTTATGTATTAAGATAAATACTTTTTGTTGTTAGCACAGCGCAAATTGAAATATATATTACATGATTCCATCCAAATGTTTTTAAAAGTAGCATATTTTTTTAAATGCAATTAGGTTCATAATTTATGTCAAACAAACACTTCAAGATATCTTTGTAATTATATTGATATACTTCCTGCAAAACTATTTTAACAGACGCTTCGTCTTTTTATAATATTTTGCTATTACTTACGAATTCTTTGTTTGCATAAAATTTTAAATGTTGCTTTATTGTTTAATGACGATATAATATCAGGTAATACCAGTAACCAAGGAGGGCGTCGTCCCGGACTCTAAAAAAAAGTCTTTTGGGTTACAAAGAAAACAACATGGAACAGATAAAAAAAGGCCTTTTTAAGTATAAATAGTTTTATTTTTTATTTTTATTATAATTAGTCAACTATTTTGTTAATTTAAGCTTTATCTTCTTTTTTTTGTTGTTCAAGTGCCATAAGAAGTCCTTATGGTCTTATCATAGAAAAGTCCAAAGGACTTCTTGGGGGCATCTACGGGCTACGTTCGCTACGCCGCTGGTTAATAAAATTAAAAAGATATTTTTCAATAAAGTTAAAAAGAAATTTTTTTTAAAAAAATACTAGTTTATTGTCAATTCTTGCACATTTCATTCACCAAATTAGAACGGCAATTTATCAAATAAGAAGCTTTGATCAATAAGCTGTTTGAGCAACCCAAGATATCTAGGTTTTGTAAGACCTTTAAAACCGTTTTGAATGAAATGTTTGTTTAGGGTTCCCCACCATTTACTTTTCATTGTCCTAAATACGCCTAAATCAAATGGCTGTAGCACGTAAGATGTATGAGTCGGTAGATTAAAAATAATAATGTTCTCCTCTTTTGCTAAGTGAATTAGTTCCAGCGTTACATGTGAGGCATGACCATCTAGAAAAAAGACTGTGGATCATTCAAGCTTGCGACAATGTGGGACAAATGTCTTTTCAAACAATCCAGGAAAAGCAGGTCCTTCCATCCAGCCAGATTGTGTAACACCATAGGTAGCACTGTTAGGCCCGTCCTGAGTTAGAAGCCATTTGGACATCAATCTAAAATTTTAAATAATTAAATAGTAGTTTTTAAAATGCAGAGTTTTCTGGATTCTTGGCACATCTGTTTTAAATCCTTCTTAAAGTACATACCCAAATTCATCATAAATACCTTTGGCCTTGGAATAAAACATGAACAGACAAGAATGTTCCAAAAGCATCACAACAAACGAGTATTGTGACTGAAGTTTTTTCGTTGCTACTGCAAAGTTTCCTAAGCCCTTTTGAACCTTTCCGACACACAACCTTAAATTTGCCTTAATCACATTTTAGACCAGATTCATCGCAATTAAAAATGTGGAACGGTATAGTTGCAAATATATGTATACTGTACATATCATACACTTGTGCAAACCTTGATTTAAGAAATAAAAAAAATTATAAAGTAGTTATTAAAATGCTATAAATTGAGCAGTTTATTAAAAAAGGACAATTTGTAAACATTACAGTAAAATTGAAATTTACCTTTTAAAAATTGCACTTTTTTTTATTTGTTAAATAACAAATAATTATGAAATATATTTACAAATAAACATATAATTTTAATAAATACAATAGTGCTTGGCTGAGTCAACATTGCACGGTTTGACGACATATTATTTGAAGTTCTGAGCGATAGCTCTTTACAATGACGTCTAATAAATGATTAATACCAGGCAAGTGTAACTTCGTCGCTGTTAAAACACATTTGATTTGAATTAACCTAATAGTTGTTAACTACACACAGTATTTCAAGTCTAGTCAAACTAAAACCAACATCACTCATAAATATTAAAATTTTTACTAAAATGCCCTCGATATTTTTGCTTCAACTTAATTGCTTTGCAATTTTTTTCAGTATGTTTCCTGTTACTTCTGCCGATGAAAGTTGATCTTTTAAAGCCAAATGTTATAGCTGCTTTCTTTTTACTCATACCTTTATTCACAACCTTTAAAACACGAGCTATCCGAGCTTTCTCACGTAAATCCATAGATAACATAGATGTATTAACTTGACAAAAAAACTATTTCAATGCATTGCAATATATATATATATATATATATATATATATATATATATATATATATATATATATATATATATATATATATATATATATATATATATATATATATATGTATATATATATATATATATATATATATATATATATATATATATATATATATATATATATATATATATATATATATATTATTGTTTTGTAATTACTTCATATTCAGTGATTTAAATTTACCAGTATTTTTTGAAATCAAAATTTACCTGTAAATTGACCAGTAAATTTTGTTTTAAAACAGGGTAATTTTAAAATTATAAACAAATTCTTTATTCAAATAAAACACCATGGTGAGTTTCCATTATAAAAATGTCAAAATTTACTGGTAAATTTACAGGTAAACTTACCTGTAAACTTACCTGTAAACTTACGCAATTGCTACACAAGTTCATATTCACTAAGTCACATTTAAAACATACTAACATTTTACAACGTTCGAGCTAATTTTTTCCTTCGTTGTTTTTCCATGAATGACTGAAGTTAGAGTATTTCAAAATTTCACTATTTTTATTTAAAAAAGTAGTTAATTTTTAAAAATTAATAATAATTATTTTGTAAATATAATTAATTTGGTGAATCTTAATAATGCTAAGAATAAATACGATCATTTTTTTTAATAGTTTGCTTATTTTAGATTTTAAAAGTATGCATTTTTTCAAACTGTTGTTTTGCTAAAGAATTATTTCAGCAGGTTACATATAAATATTATTACTTTTTTATGGATTCATATTTACGAACTAATTAAAAATATTATGTGAGAAAAAAAGTTTGTAAAACTTGAGTTTTGCATGCTTTTTTTATAATTTTTCTTAAATGACCGAAGTTACATTGTGACCGAACTATATATATATATATATATATATATATATATATATATATATATATATATATATATATATATATATATATATATATATATATATATATATATATATATATATATATATATATATATATATATATATATATATAAGCATAAATAAATTTTGATATATTCTATTCTATAAAAGTTTACTTCACTCCAAGCTATTGCTTATACCTATTTATTTTTCCATTAAAATCGTACCAAGTCCCAATTCCATCAAAAGATAAAGCTGGGACTTGACATGGACTTCAGAAGATAAAGTTATTTAGTAAATATCTTTATCTTCTTAAGCTATTTACTAAATAGCTTCATAGTTTTCAGAAGCCATTTACTAAATAACTTCTAAATAATTTAGCGCATAATTTTCTAAAATGCTTGTTAAAGAAACTGGGACTTGACATGGTTTTGATGGAAAGATAAATACGTGTAAGCAAAAGCTTGGGGTGAAGTAGACTTTTATACAATAGAATATGTAAAAATTTATTTATTCTTTTTTTCTACATTGTACATTGTACAGACATTTTTTTTATCCTGCAATTTGAAAAGTTACTTAAATATAAAATAAAATTGAAAAAAAAGAAATGAAAAAAACTTTAGCATGTTATAACATCAAATTTCAAGAGAAAATTAAAATAAATTCTATAAATCAAGATCAATAATTATTTTAAAAACAAATCGCTGAGACGAAAGAAAGAACTCGTAGAAGTAATTTGAATATCCGAAACGAGGGAAAAAATTGGGAAAACAGCGAGGAAAATGTCAAATTACTTCGTAGAGAAACACTTAGTATAAAAGGTGATATACAAATAGAAAGAGCACGTCGAACAGGAAAGAGAGATAAGATCGAGAAAACATTTTATTAAATCATAATAAGATGAAACTGATGAAAAAGAGAAGAACTATTAACTGTTTACGAACTATTAACGAAGAACTGTTAACGAAGACTATTGTGGAAGAACGATAAGAATGTTTGCAAAAGTAAATTAAATGCAACTATCAGGTAAATTTACTAAAGTGGTATACAATAAGTAACTTTAGTAATTGGTATACCTAACCATCGCTATACAATAAGTTAATCCAAAGTTATCGCATTATTAAATGCCAAAATTAAACTAAAGATATTTCATATCCATACATAAATCTTAAGCGACGAACCTGATACTTATGTAAATTATTTTAATGAAGTTAAATTCTTCTCAATTTAAATTTTTATTTTTATCTTAAGAAGTTCTTATTTTTATCTTGAGAAGGTTAGAAAAATAAAAAAAAAATTCTATCCTATAATATTTTCATATCGAATTTAATGCTGCTGCTGCCGTTACTCATTGGTGCAAGTGTGCACAAAACTCACGGCAACCATTACAGTCAAGTTAATGGAGAGAAGAGTCGCGGTACTTTTTTATAAGAAAATGTGAACGAATGCGTATACAAATATCTAACTTATGTAAACTTCAAATGACGTAATGTTAAAGCATATATCAAGTTTTACTATTACGTTAGAATTGTAATATGACAACATCTCTTTAACTTTTTATTTATTTGCTGTTTTAATAAGTATTTTGTTAATAAAATAGTATCAAAACATTTGTCGAACAATTTTGTTTCATTTCACATTTTCAAAAATCTTTTTCGATTTAAAAAAATACAAAATAAAACATTTTTGATGTTATATAATGTTTTTACTTTTATAAAATTTTACTCTTATTTAAAAATATCTTATATGTAACGATAGAGAAACTTATGTTATTAATGTGTTAAGGTAAGTCAGCACGTTTAAAACACATTAAAGAGACAACTTTTTTTCTTATATTGGAAAAAAGATTTTACATTCAAACTTTTATTTCCTTCAAAATTAATTAACGGGGCGAGGGTCCTAATAAGCTGCAGTGGTCTGAAAAAAAATTTACTAAAAACAAGAAACTGAATAAAGAAAAAAATGTATTAGTCTGTACCGATTTTTTTTTTTAAATAGAAGTTTACAATTTTACAATTAGAAGTCATAGAGTATTAAACATTAATTGTTAACTCAAAGCAAAGATTTGGCAGATATTTATTTTCTATCACTTACTAAAAATTATTAAACTAAAACGACTATATAAAGAATAAAAAACGGTCATGTGGAATAGATTTTTTACGAAAAATTATATAAAATACCCGCTTCGGTTACTAATATCAGAACCGCTGATAAATAGTGGTTCGCGCAACGACTACCTAAGCATATAAAGTTTTTTTAAAGTTAATTGTTATAATAATAAGTTAATGATTTATTAGGATGGTATCACTCATACATAATTCTGATCAAATTAGTGAGACATATAATTAAATAATAATTAATAATCTAATAATAATTGTTATAATATAATAACAACTACACGATATAATAATCATAAACTATAATATTATTTTTATAAAATATATTATCTACTTTGAAAAAAATCAAAAAACAACGATAAACAGTATTTTTTATAAAATCTTCAAAATTTATTTAAAAATCATTTTTCTCACACAAAACAACTTTTTATAGAAATGAATGTTTTAAGTGTAATCAATTAAATGTCTTTAATATTTTATGGTGCATGTAGAGAAAATTTGTCACCAAATATTTTATAAAATCTTTATTGTTTAAAACCTAAAAACAAACATAATCTTTGTATTAATAACAATCTTATTTCCTCATTTTTCCAAAAAAGAATATAAAGACTCAGTGATTTTCAAATATTTTTAATCTTATAAATAAAAATTGTAAGGTTTTTAGATTAAGGCTAATAAATCATCGTTAAAAAAAAAAAAATTGAATAAAACCTTTTATTTCATATTGATTAAAAACAGTTTGAAAAACTAAGCTATTTTATCGTTGAGCATTTAAAGCACTGATCATTTAAAAAACTGATCACACTTTTGATGTGGTCAAAAATGTCCTAGAGGACAGAGACTACTTTTATTGTGCATAGCTTTTTTTAAATGCTACATAGCTATATATATATATATATATATATATATATATATATATATATATATATATATATATATATATATATATATATGGTCAATTCCATACATCACGCACGTCACTTTTCAGATGTATATAAGCTCAAATTTATAATAAAAAAATATAGAGCACTATTAGATGCATAAATCTGTTGCCAAACATGACTTTTACAACATAAAAACATAAATTCTTAATTTTAAGTATGTAAAACATTTAATTTATACAATATAATGATGGTCGCGCACGTCACTTGAATTAGACAAGTCATAATTTCATCATCAAAAAACCGTATTTTCATGAGCCGTTATAAACACTATCTGTGTCATTTTTAAACGCAATATACTTGAATCTATAACAAAACGGAAAATGTTAAAAAAGACACCAGAATGTGTAGTACATGAAAGTGGTAATACATTTTCCAAAATTGTGTACTTCACGCACGTCACATTTTTATCTATCACGCACGATATAATTAATTGTTTGCAAGTCTTATGTTATTATGATATTCTATATAACATTAGTTAAATACCATAGAAATCTAAAAAGAAAACAAAAAAGACCCAAACTTTTAGTTAACTCTTTACTCATAATGTCCTGATTTTGTGGAATTGACAATATATATATATATATATATATATATATATATATATATATATACATATATATATATATATATATATATATATATATATATATATATATATATATATATATATATATATATATATATATATATATATATATATATACGGTGAATATAAATCTAGTTGAGAATAGTACAAAAATATTTTATTACTTAGTTGCTCCTTGCGTTTGGGGTGTGTGTGTGGGGAGGGGGTTGGGAGATGAAGTTAAAGGGCATTTTTTTGCAAAGCCTTATTATTGGATATAAGTATAAACATACAAATGTTTGGAGTTTGCTCCATGTCTGGAAGTTAGCTATCTCAAACATCAAAAAATCCTGGATATATATATATATATATATATATATATATATATATATATATATATATATATATATATATATATATATATATATATATATATATATATATATATATATATATATATATATAGAAGAAAAGGAACCTATAAGATGTGGAACACTCACAGAGCTCGTTTAATAATCCATATGGCATATGTGTTCTAAGTATGGAAAAGTACTCCTAAAAGTCACACCCTATTTTTTCTTATAAATCTTTTTGGAAAAAAAAGCAAGAATTTCTGTTAGTTCTTTTGAGAAATATTCTTAGAAACAAGTTGAGTGTTTGAATGTATCACCATACTCTTATAGTTTAGAAAAACTTTTCTAAATGTAAACTTTGTGTCAATCAAAAAAGTTAATAACTTAAATGACTATTACCTTTTTATAAAAATAGTTATATTATTTTTAAGTAATAGATATGACAAAAATTATGAGTTGCTAAAAAAAATTTTTTTAGATTTTACTCCTACAAATGAAGGACAAATACTGAGAAAGTTTTTTTTTTTTTTGAAAGTAGTTAATATATTTTATAAAAATAATATTATAGTTTATAACTATTATATCGTAGAAATTATTAAAATAAAATTATAGTTTATATTTATAAGTAAATTTTTATTTCTTCTGTAGAATATACAAAAATTTCTAGTAGTGAAATATTGTTATGAAATATTTTTTTCAAATTGATTATCAAGAAATTGCAAAACGTTTAAAAATAAGTATAATATAAAAATAAAAAATACAATTGAATGGAGTGTTACTTTTTTATTTGTTATTGTTTTTTTTAACAAAGAATAAATGAATCGCATAAGGCGTTTTTTCGTATTTCGTATTCAACGCAAATATTTTACTTTATAAACACTTAAAGTACTACCTCTAAAAAATAAACTTAAATAGTGTTTTTAATAATGATAGGGCTACATAAAAGCGAGAGAGTCGCAGCATTTTTTGTATAAGAAAATGTGAACGAAGACAACTTTTTTTTTACAGGAAAAAGTTTCTACGATAACTTTTTCCTGTAAGAAAAAAAGTTGTCTTCGTTAACATTTTCTTATACAAAAAATGCTAGGTAAGTGCACACTTGCCTTAGAAACGTAAGATCTGTCGTTCAAACCCCACCTCAGGGCAAGTTTTGCGAATCGGTTATAATATAAGTTATTTCTATATTTCTAGAAATTTTCTTTTCAAGGCTGTTTTTATGAAGATCTTAAATTTTCTTTTTTATGAACATCTTAAATTTTCGTTAAGTTAAGAACATCTTTAAGTTAAGTTAAGAACATCTTAAATTTTCGTTCTTAAGTTTTTATGAACATCTTAAATTTTCGTCTAATTCAAGGCCTAAAAAATTTACCGATGATTCTCTTTTAATTATAGCTTTATTTATAATAAGATTTGGTAATTTTAATGGGACGTTTTCAGTTTTATTCAATTTTTGGAACAAAATGAATTTAGTTTTATCAGCATTCAGAGAAAGTTTGTTACTTACAAATCACTCATTAACTTTATCTAGTTGTTCATTAACATGTTTAAAAAGTGTATTAATATCTTTGTGCGAATAAAAGAGATTAGAGTCATCTGCAAATAGAATAAAATTTATAAGATTTGATGATAAATGAAGCTCATTTATGTACAGTAGAAACAACAATGGCCCTAGAATAGAACCTTGTGGAACCCCACAAGTTATTGAGTGTTTAACTGTTTCTTTTGAATCGTAGCATATGAATTGTTTTCTGTTTGTTAAATAATTTTTAAACCAAAGTAAATTTTTATTTTTAATGCCATAGTGTTCAAGTTTACTCAGCAGTATATCATGATTTTCTGTATCAAAGGCTTTGGACAGATCGATGAAAACTCCTAATGTAAAATAATCGTTGTTTATTTCGTTTACAAACTCGACTACTGCGTGTTCAGTTGAATGCTTTTTTCTGAAATCGAACTGTTTTTTATACAAGATATCGTTTTTTGTCAGATCATCAAAAAACCTGTTGTACAAGTACATACGCTCAAGTTTCTTTGAGAAACAAGGCAAGATTGAAATCGGTCTGTAGTTTGAAATGTTGGAGTCATCTTCACTCTTAAATATTGGTGTGATTCGGGCAATTTTTAACTTATCCGGAACAACACCTGATTTTAAAGAAAGTTTAAAGATATGTAATAAAGATGTTTCAATGACATCAAGTACAGATATTACAACGTTAGCGCTAACTTGATCAAAACCTGCGCTTTTATTTTTTTTAAGGCTATTAAAAGCATATTGCACTTCGCAAACTTTAAGATTAGATTCATCCATATGCGTATTGTATTTTTTTAAATAAAAATCAATACTTGTTGAGCTCAGCGGAATTATTTTAGCTAAGTTCGGCCAAATATTGGCAAAGAAGCTGACAAGATTCTCAGCAATAGAAGATTTTTGATAAACTAGCTTTTTAATAATCAAAATTTTTGGAAGAATATTTTTAATACTTTTGTTTTTTCCAATTATTTAATTAACAACATGCCAAGTTTTTTTCGTGTTTTCATTTGTTTTTTCTAATAACTTTGCGTAATATATTTTTTTAGAGTGTTTTTTGGTTTTTTCAAATAGATTTTTATAAATTTAGTATGTTGTCTTATTTTTATAGGTTTTTTAAAAAGAATTTATCATAAAGTTTTTGTTTTATTTTTGAAGATTTTAATAAAAAACTTATAGCGTTGAAATGTGGCTTGTAGCGTTGAAATATACCAGAAAATTAAAAGTGAAACGGTAAATTAAGGTGGTATACCCCTTAGAAATATCAAGTTTTTCAAAAAAAAAAAATTGTTTTTTTATTTTATTTAAAATTTATTATAGAATCATTTTCTGAAAACTATTTCTTAAAATTCAGTATATATATTGAGGAAAACAATTTTTACTGAACCTTACTTTTTTAAGTGCCCTTGACAACCTCCATAGCAACGGTTGAATTTATATTTGGCCAAGAAATTCTCCCCAAATATAATTTTTAATTCTGAGAAAAGCTTGTTGAAATGAGTTTATAATTTATTTCTATTTTCCATTAATCAAAATATCTGTAAGATTAAAAGCAATAACTGGATTTCTCATAAATTTCTTCCAGAAGTTTCTTTAAAACGAATTGTCATCTTAAAGTTATGTATATCTCTATGCATCTGTTTATGTTTATATAAATTAAATCTTATACTTTTAATGGGTAAAGAACGTGTAAAATTCGCTACTCAATACAAAAAGAAAAAAAGATTTTATGGAAATCAATATACTTTAAATAAAACAAATTCGACAAATACTAGTCTTCTACCTTCTACAGATTCACAGAGCTCAATAAATCCCTAAATCTTACTCCGAGGTAAACAATACTAATACTTCTGCAAGTTCTAGTAAAAAAATCATATGTGGATACATAATAATTTGATAGCACTTTATTAGCCATTGTTGTTCAGTTGTTATGTTGTCCAGAATGTAAAATTTGTCGACTTAGTTTAGCTAAAAATGCGAAAATAAATTTGGACTTTCCAGCTCATTGATTATATTCTGTAAATGTGGATTCAATCATAGTTTTTTACATCCAAAAAGTGTGGTTCTGAAAGTGTTAGAGCTTTTGATATTAACCAAAGGTAATGTGGACAAGGCCATACTGGTCTTAAAAGATTCTGTTATCTTATGGATCTTCCACCGCCAATGACTAAAAATACTTATACTAAAATTGTTCGAAAATTTGCAATTAAAGTTGAAGCAATCACGCTAGAAACCATGTCTGATGCTGCAACTAAAGTTATAAAAGCATCCCAATATACTACTGATAAATCCAATTAAATAAATAACAGTGTTTTTTGTGATGGTACTTGGCAACATCAAGGTCTTTCCTCATAAAACGGTGTTTATACTGGAATATCTATGATTACAGGAAAAGTTTTGGATTGTGAAGTATTATTCAAATATTGCAAACAATGTTTTTTAATTATAAAGAAAAAAAATACAAACCCTAATGCATATAAAATTCTAAAAAATACTCATTTTTGTAACCTCAACTATATTGGCCCATCCACCGGTATGGAGGTCGCTAGAGCTAAATCAATTTTTGAACAATCTATTGTAAAGTATAAACTTTGCTATACTGAATTTTGCGGTGACGGAAATAGTAAGACATTTTCATTTGTTGAAAGAGTGCATGGTGATACATTAGTTTCATAATAATAATGTGTTGGTCATGTGCAAAACGGAGTTGACACACGATTAAGAAAACTGAAAAAGAAAGTTGTCTAGGTGGTAAAGGAAGACTTACTGATGCAACAATTAACAGATTGCAAAACTATTATGGAATTGCTAAAATCAGTCTGTTCATAAAATTCGTAGTGCAATACTTGCTTCATTGTTTCAAGTTGCTTCCTCAAAAGAAAATAATTATTACACCTATTGTCCATACGGTGAAAAAATTTGGTGCCAGCACAATGTTGATCAAAAAATCCCAATCAACCTTCTCTCTATAAACCTGGCCCCGGTTATAAACCTGGTTTGCCACGTGATATTATTGAGTTACTAAAGCCAATTTATAAAGACGTTAGCTTAAATGAATTGCTTGCAATTCATGTCAAAAAATCAGAACCAAAATGAGAGTCTTAACATGATGATATGGGACGAGCTCCAAATTCTGTTCATTTTTACATTTGAAATTTTCAACATATGATGCTATTGCAACATATGATGCTATTGCAAACTTTAATATTAGAAGAAAAGCATCAGTGATGACTTATGAAAAACTCAATATGATTCCAGGAACATTTACGATAGATGGCTGCAATAGAGAAAATAAAATACGTTTGTATCAATCGTCGTACAAAAATAAATCCAATGTAAAGTTGCATAGAAAAACAATCAAGGGCAATAAAAAGAACAAAAATGATAAGGAAAAGCACAAACAAAGCTACTGGTAGCTTTTAAACATTTTGCTCTTAAATTTACATACATTGTTTATTTTTTGCATATTTTTCTCTTTTTTAATTTTTAAAGTCTTTTTTTGCTAAGGGGTCGTCCATTAAGTACGTACGCTTTTTTTTCATCGACACCCCTCCTCCCATTTTACAATAAGCTTTTTTGAGTACCCTCCACCTCCCTAAAAGTACCTACGCTTTTAACCTATTTATCTAATATTTTATGATATTTTTTTAATTTAGTGTCTCCTTTCTTTTATAATTGACCCATTACCCTCCCATCTCATATACACCATTTGCAGACCGCTTCTTTCCTTCCGAGCGTACTTTATGGACGACCCTAACTTCTATTTTTCAATCTCTCGTCACAGTTATTTCATTTTCTAGTGATCAGCTTTTAACCAAATTTTCAGCCATGATGTGTTTTTATATGTTGTATGGAATCTGCCAAAAGTAAATTGTAGAACATTTCAGAATTTGAGATATTACTGTTTTAGCACTAAAAAAGAAATTTCATTGGCCTAATTTTAATTTTGACTATAAGATTTCACTTCCAAGATAATTTTGAAGGGAGATTTTATACCACCTTAAGACTCCAATCATCGTTTGAAATCAAAATCTTGGAATTAAAATTTAAAAGGGTCTTATATCCTGGAAAAATAATACTTTGAAGTCTTAATTTTCTGAGTCTTATTGTTATCTTGCTTAGAAAACAAGTCGAACGAAAGTCCATTGTTTATTAAAACGTGACAACTGAGATTCTTTTTTTACTTGTTGCAACTAAAAAACACGTTTTTAAAACTAAAAAAAATATTTTTACGGCCGAATATTAAATTGATTGAAAAAGTAAGATTTTATTTTAATTAAATTTATGAAACTTTTCTGGTTTAAAAAGCGAATACGTTCATTTGACCGATCATTTCCTTTACTTTTTGATCAAAATTTTTGTTGTTAGCTCAATAAAAAATTACAACTCGTCAAGCCATTTTTTTATTTCAATAAAAATAATCATATTTAAAGTTTATATTAAATCGTCGACACTATCGTGTCGATACTGTCGTGCTTACTCGACTAATTTGCGAATTCCTGAAGTACTACCAACTAATTTTAAGAGCTTAAAAAGATTTATGGAATACATTTATAAAAATTAGCCTTTATTTTTTTTTATTCAACTTAATTAATCATTTTACTTTTTGATAAATTTGAGGTTTGTAAAGGACATTTAGTCAAATGTATCGACATAAGCGCAACAACATTTTTGAGACAAAAATCCAAAATTCTGCAGTTATAATAAAATATAATTTTATTTCGTTTATCCAATTAACATTGTTCAAGATAAAAAATATATTTTTTTCACAAAATAATTTATCTAATAATCTGTCATATTCAAAAAAATATGTATATATAAAAACTTTAGAGAAACAGTATTTGTTTAGTAAGATTGATTTTGTTCAAAAAGATTTTTATCGCGTATGAATAATTTGTAATTGAATTGTGTATGAATTATGTATTAAGTATATTATTGAAATATTATTGTTTATGAATAACTTGTATCGTATATGAATAAATTTTATCGTATATGAATAAATTTTATCGTAAATGAATAAATTTTCGTCGCGTATACATTTTTTTATTACTGTTTCTAGAAAAGATAACTATCGACTGTTAAAATTTTACATGGTCACACACAAAAAAAATGTTCTAGAATAACACTAAATATAATGTATTTATTCCAATCAAAAAACTATAAAATATTTTAAGAAGATATCAAGTATTTTAAAAAACAAAACAAAAAAATACTTTAGTGATGAAGCGATGAAACAAATGCCATGGCAAACAATCCACAAAACAAAGCTGTTATTTGCAGCAAAGAGGCGCTAAAATTTAAAATTTAAATATATACCAAATTTTAACTTAATTTACCCCATTAAAAAAATGCATACACTTATGTCCATAATTATTCAAATGGTTATACTTTTCAATATAGTATGTTTTAACATATGTTCAACGGTTTTTCTGCGGACAAACAACCATCTCTTGAAACCAAAGATTTAAAACTTAATCATTTTTATTATTTTTATCAAAGCATTTTAATCGAAATACTTTTGTATTTATTAAATTATCTAATGCAAAAATATACATTAAAAATTATTAAATTAAAGCATTTTAAAAATAAAATTCGAATGCAATTCGAATAATTATGGAGAATAGTGTAAATATCTCGCAAGAAAAATACTGTACCGAAGCGATTCTTCTTTTTGGAGATCAGGTACAATAGTTACCATGGCAATGTAAAGAAAACCGCCAGATGTAAAAGGCAAAACCCAAGCTGAAGAGTCACCTGCATGCAACCAAAATAAATTCGATACAAATTAACACATAAACTACAAATTTTTTAAAGAAATTTTTTTAAGGTAAAAGAAAAAAACGAACCTGCTTCTTCAGCAAACAAGCCGAATACACAACCAAAAACTGCTCCTGATGCTGTCAAAAACTAAATAAAAGTAAAGTTGTAAACAAAAGCTAAAAAACAATTAACCTGTTTGCTGCCAACTACGAGTATACTCGCAGTAAGCGGTTACCTTATAATTGCCAACTACGAGAAAATCGTAGAAAGCTGGCATCATGAATTTGCCAACTTCAAGTAAACTAGTGGTTCTCCTAACTTATTTCAAACATTTGAACTGGATTGACTATGCTATAACATATAAATTCTTTTGTTTTAGCTTCACACTTGATTCTCAGAGTTTTAGCTTCACACTTGATTTGCAGAGTTTTAGCTTCACACTTGATTCTCAGAGTTTTAGCTTCACACTTGATTCTCAGAATTTTAGTTTCACACTTGATTCGCAGAATAAATTACAAACAAGTTTGTAATTTAAAATTACCCAGAAATCTAAAAATGGACAAAGATAGATAAAAGTTTAAAACAGATAGAAAAAGGAATGTATACATATTTTTTTAATTTTGATAAATTTAGTGTAAATAGTGCCTTCAATAATGTTGTAACTCTCTCTAAACCTTAGGAAAAAAATCTTTGATCTAATCCCTATTTTCAACTGAGGCAGCTAGCATTTAAACAAATATATCGAAAAAATGAAGAGCAACTTTTTTATACCAACTGTCTTTTTTAAGCAGTCATATCATGATATTATTTGATCAAACCGATCTACTCGTGACTTAATCTTGAATAATGTTTGTTTTCTTCTTCCTTCTTCTATTCTTCACTTCAACCATCTTTAATAAATTCAAACTGCCAATCGTTAGCAAATCTCTTTTATCTTTCCATTTAGCAACCACTACACCTTCCTTGCTTTTGCTTATGACACCTACCTGTTTCAGTTTAACTTTTGTACATTCTTTTGCATTTGACTTACGTTCACTACTCAACCCACCAAATATATATGGTTTTTTAACTTGTGTGCTTTGGTAATTTGAAGGAAATGTTGGAGCTATTGGTATACAGGTTATAATAATTTCTCATAAAGACAAACTATATTTACTTTTAAAATAGTGTAACATAATGATCAATATAGTGTCTAAAAAATTCACAGTGAACTAAAAATGTTTTCTAATAATGATATAGTTATTAAATATAACTCAGATCCTAGTCTGAAACAGTTCAGAATTAAAAAAAAAAAGAAATAAATTACCATTCCTAGTCATGATTACTTCCAAGCATGTGCAAAAAAATCAAAGTATTAGTCTAAATCCATCAAATAAGCTACATTGCTATACAATTGCAATGAATTTTGTTCTAAAATGCCTACGAGTATACTTGTACTTTGGCACTGAAGAGAACAATTTCTACTCCAGTACCAAAAGATGAGTATACTCATAGTGCTTATTTTTTATCCATATTATTTATTATTTTACTTATTTTTTGTTTTTTATTATTCGGCATCAAAAATGCCTTTATCTAGCCTTGGTTATGAGAATGAAACCACACAGCCTTGGCAGAAATCTATCATCTCCTGACTAAAAACAACTCTGCAACAAGCGAGTTAAATTTTTAAAAAATCCTTATACATTTTGTTTATCTATTTTTTATCGTTATCTATTTTTTATTGTTATCCATTTTTTATTGTTTTCTATATAATGAACGCATCATTAAAAGTGTTTATTATATAGAAAACAATAAAAGAGCATTCATTAAAAGCATATTTGCTTTAATTAAGCTAGCCTACATACAAAATATATTTCTTGTATATATTTCAAATATATTTAACCACGTAATGTGGTTTAACCTGATTTGAAATTTTAGTGCCACTATTATTATATATTGTTCAATAAGCAAATTCAACTTTTTTATCAGAATTATATATGAAATTCCTTGTAAACATTAAAAATATGTAGAAAACATACATTAAAGTTATTTAAGTAAGACAAGTGTTAATAACACATTTTAATGACACAAGCATATATCAATCATTTTGTAAAATACAAAACTTTTAATTTTACATAAAATTGCTGATAAAAAAATTAACTATTGCTTGGTTTTTTTTTCAATATTTCAAGTTTTTAGTTTATTACTTGCTGACTTAATTGTTAATTGCAAAACTGTTAATATGTATTCAAAAAATAAAATAAAACCTTTTTTATTCATTTAGTTATAGACAAAACATGATTGAGTCAAATGTTGAGAAAAGGAAGAAGTATTTTTATATTATAAATCTAAGAATTCTGGAATCTAAGGTTTATACAAGGTGGGTTAGCCCAGTTAGCTGGGCTGGCTCATTTAAATGGCTCAATTAAACTTGCCATGTTTAATATTTAGCTATGAAAATTTAACTTGTTTACATGATAAATGGGCTAGCCCAGATAGCTGAGATCTTGCTTAACTTCAGAGGGATCCACTCAGGTGATTTTTTTTCCATATAGACATAAACAAGTGAGCCAGACCTGGTCATGAATGTAGCTGATTAGACAAAATAAATCATGCCATTTCTTTTATTTAAAGTCTCATTCTCAATTGTTTTTAAAACAACCAATTAAATAAAAATAAAAATGCTTAATTAAAATTCAAATTAAATTGTGAAACATTAATTTTTTAATGTTTTTATTTTTTTAATCAACCTGGTTAACCTGCTCAGCCTGAAATGTTAAATATAAACAGCTCCTAAGTAAACATTCGACAACATTATTACATATTAATATTTCTACATTATTTTGAGTTAATTATTTAATTAAACTAGTTTCGCGGTAATTTAGTAAACTGTGGTAGTTCAAAAAAGTTAACGAAGATAAATGTAAAAAGCAAATAAAAAAAGCTCTATTATGTCAAAAACTCTGTTGAGCAAATGTATTAATATTTTTTATTCATCAGAAGGCCTGCAACTAACTTAAAAATTTCTACATGTACAATATATTTAAACTATCAAAACTTTCTAAGGGTGTATAAAAAAGTTTTACAAAAGGATACTGTATCCCTTAAAAATAAAACTTACTTGTATGGAAATATTAGTGTACAAACAGTATGCAAAGAATAATAAAAAAAAAAATGTTGGTTTTGATTTTTTTATAAAAAAAAACTAAACACCAATGATCATGATCTAGAAGGCCTCAAAATAACAAGCTTAGTTATTAGGTTAAGTTAAGATTTTTCATTTTGAAATTTAGTCATAAACTCAATAACATCAAAAATACACAGAGTGTAAATAGCCAAATGGATTAAAAGATTTTATAAAGGCATGTAATTGATTCATATGCAGTTCAAAGACAAACATGCAAAGCTCAGGTGGACAGTTGAAGATTGGGGATTGGATTTTTATTCCTGGTTATGGAGCTCTAAAATGTTGAGAGACTTACAGATTACTTTATAAAAAAAAATCCTAACCCTTAGGATGCAGTAACTTATCAATTTTTCAAACTTTTCTTTTTTATGTTGTTTGTTCGGAAAAGTATTTTAATTAAAGTAGACATTTTAAAAATTAAGCAGAATATATTTGTACTGAGCTAACATATACATTTGGTATTATACTTAAAAGTATATTATTTAAAGCTATTATGATTAAATATAATTTTTATATTCCTTGGTAAAAGTTTTAATGAAATAAGTTTCATCATGACAGTATTGACACAAAATAACTAGGTTCGATGAATACTACTTTTTGTTATTTGTCCGTCAGGTCAAATGAAGCCAACTTTAAAATTAAGATGTGTACTTTTTTGACCACAAGTATCAACAAGAAATTCTTTTCTTTAAAGTTCATTTATTTACTTTTGAATTTGATTAAAGTAGTAATAGCACATTTATTAAGCTCATTTTTATATATTTTTTAATTTTTTGCATATTACAATAAATATTTTTATCCTGTATTTGTATTACCTAGAATAATATTATTTTATGCAATATAAGTTAAACTATAAAGAATTTTATAAAGTAAAAGCAAAATAAATTGCACTTACTTGACCTTTAGCAGCATCCCAGCGTGTGAAGCCAGCATTAAGTAAAATAGCAAAGTCTCCTATTTCATGAGGAATTTCATGCAAAAGAATCGCAAGCGTAGTGCACAAACCAACCTACTCATGAAAAAATACAATTACAAGTATAGTGTACAGACCAACCTATTCATATATAAAATTTTTTTTTTTTATATATGAATAGGTTAAAAAGATCTTAAAAGAAGTTGAAATATTTTTATTTTAACCCTTTTAAGGCAGGAAAAAAAGTTTAAAAAATATTTAACTGGGATATATTAATTAAAGGGAACACTAAGTGCTGAGACAAGTTGTGTTTATACTAAAGAGAATGTTTTAAAAAAATGTCAGAATTTTTTTAATTTAAACAAAATAATAAACCAAAATATATCATGAAAAACTAATTTTATTGTTTTAGTCGAAGCTCGTATTCTCCATTTTAGTCAGAAATATGAACTTGAAAATATACATTCTTTTTTTGACGCAATCTACAGACTACAATTTATTCAAGCAAGTTTAATTCTGAAGAGTTTAAGTGTATGACATCATTGTAGAATTTTGATAAGAAATCTAGAAATTCCTTCTTTTTTTTTAATTTTTTTCTTCATAAATTACATAAATTAAAATTTGTTTAGTTATTTTATTTTCTAGTTTAAGTAAAATTTACATTAAAAATATTAATAAATACTTTTCATTTTTTTGTAATGTTGTCATTTTTATACTGAAACTCTCAAGAATTAAACACACTTGAATAAATTGTAAAGTCTGTAGATTGTGTCAAAAAAATGTGTATATTTTGAAGACTTAAAATTCTGACTAAAATAAAAATTTTCATTTTTCGTTTTAATCAAAAAAATACAGCCCAAATACTTTTTTAAAACATTCTTTTTAATATAAACACAACTTGTTTTGGCACTTGGGAATCCCTTTAAGATTTAGTAATAAATTTTTTTTTTTTTTTTTGATCTATCTTTGAGTAAACACATTTTCTCTGTTATTGTTTCTTATAAAGGCAATAAATACCTTGAATCAAAAACTGAATAATTTTATTTAAGGGATTCTTTTATTGACAAATAATAAAGATTATATACCCTGTTTTTTTGGCTTTAGAGTTTTTAACAATTGCACTAATAAGCTTTTTCACTGCAAATCTTTAAAAAAAAGAAATATAAAAACATGTTTAAAAGGGCTACAATTAAAATCACCTCTTCTCAGAATATTGCCTTTTGTTAAGTGTTTATATATATTCTTAATACTTAAGTAAAGGAACAGATGTGATGAAAATAAAAACATATACTTTGTGATCCCTGTAAAGATAATCATCCCATAAATAGTGTTATGAGCAGTGTTATGAGAATAGCTTTAACATTGTTAAACTGTTAACAGTTTAACAATGTTAAAGCTATTCTCTTAACAATGTTAAATTTTTAGCTTTAAAATTTAAAAGCTATTCTAATAACAATGTTAAATTTTTAGCTTTAAAATTTAAAAGCTATTCTCATAACAATATTAAATTTTTAGCTTTAATATTGTTAAACTGTTAACAGTTAATAATGTTAAAGCTAACAATGTTAAAGTTAACAATGTTAAAGTTAACAATGTTAAAGTTAACAATGTTAAAGTTAACAATGTTAAAGTTAACAATGTTAAAGTTAACAATGTTAAAGTTAACAATGTTAAAGTTAACAATGTTAAAGTTAACAATGTTAAAGTTAACAATGTTAAAGTTAACAATGTTAAAGTTAACAATGTTCAAGTTAACAATGTTAAAGTTAACAATGTTCAAGTTAACAATGTTAAAGTTAACAATGTTAAAGTTAACAATGGCCCTATCCTATAAAGCGAATTTACCATGTAAATTTTTACAATGTAGCTACATTGTTTACATTGTAAAATTACGCAGTCCTATAAAAAGTTTACGGCGATTTTTTGTTTACAATTTTACATTTATGTAAACTACAATTTTACACTGCCCGAAAGGTGTGTAAAATTGTAATTAATATTGAATTTTATTGAGTTAAAAATGTAAAAATGTATCAAAGATATTGAAAATTAGTAAAGTAGTAAAAATAATTAATATTTTGTTTTTGGTTTAATTGTTGGGAACTTTCGCAATCTATAAAGCTATTTTAAAAACAAAAGATTTCTTTAAATCTGCAAACAACATTCAACATTTTGCTAAGTCTCTTAGTAAGAGAGTTGCTTAAAATACATATACGAATTTTTTATTTGAATTCGAAGCATCTTATAGATTCTTTAATATACAGAAATTCTAAGCCTTTGTTTCTTGAGTATTTGTTAAAGAAATACTTAGGAGAGATACTTAGACAAAAAATAACACATTAATTATTTATTTTCTTGTTAGAGTAACTTCAGAGTGCACTTCAAAGTAATACAAATTATAATAAAAAATTAAATTTTTTTGTATTGTGTAAGGTTATTAAATTCTGCTTTTGGTTTTTTCATAATTGTATGAAAAAATATTCAAAGTTGCCAAGAATTTATACCACAAGGAAGTAAAGCTATAATTAAACCCAAGATGACTTTTTTTTAAATTTAAACGCAAATTTAGCAGTAATTACAATAAAAAATGACACTATAAAACAAATTTTTGTTGTTGAAATACACTAATATTTTTTTAATTAGCCCTGTAAAATGAACAGGTCTGAGTCAGATCTTGATGATCTTATAGAATTTCAAAAAAGATTTACTGACAGAACACCTCGACAGGTAAAAACCAACTTTTTTTTTTTAACAATATGTTTTTAGATTTTTAATTGTTAATTACAAAGTTTAATTTTTTAGTAAAAATTCAGTGATCTAATATATATATATATATATATATATATATATATATATATATATATATATATATATATATATATATATATATATATATATATATATATATATATATATATATATATATATTAAAACATAAAATAGTTTCAAGAATGCAAGTTTCAAGAGAATATCTCTGAATCTGTCATTTGTGAGCGGTACCGAGTTGTTTCAGTTTTAAATAACCTTGAAGAAATGCTCAAAGATGACCTGCATCATCCAACTCAGAGAAACAAAAAGTTATCCCCACGAGATCAAATTAAAATATTTCTACATTTTCTAGGTAAGTTTTATTATTTTTAATGATGACTTGACTTTACCGGTTTAAATTTTTAACTGAAAGTTTATTTATCGTTTTTGACAAGGCTGAAAACATTCTTTTGTTTTACACTGGTGGGTTTTTGTGTGGTTGGAAATAATCCTCATTTTCTAATAGTATTTTAAATAGTTTAAAAATTGACTTTCTAAATTTCAGGAACTGCATCATTCTATCATGTTGAGCGAGATTGTCATGGCGTTGGAAAAGACACTGCTGATCGAGCAATTTATGCAGTCCTGGATAGTTTGTTTTGTAGGCGAGAGGAAGTTGTTCATTGGCCTGATCCTGTTGACAGCCTACCCAGTAAGTTCTACACTGTGGCACAAATTCCAAGTGTGTGTGGTTGCATTGACGGTAGTCACATACCAATCATTCCTCCATCAAAAGATGAAGATGCATTCTTTAATCGCCACCAGTTTCATTCCTTGAATATTCTTTGCTTTAGTGGCCCAGATTTGCTGTAACTGAAAGATTTTATCGTGCATTAGATGGAGGCGGTGAGGCTAGGGCTATTGCTCTCGACATATCTAAAGCGTTCGACAAAGTTTGGCATACTGGTCTTCTCCATAAGCTTGCTTCATATGGTGTTTCTGGGAAAGTTTTTGAGATTATCAAATCATTTCTTTCTGACCGGTTTATTAAAGTCATCCTTAAAGGCCAACACTCTTCTTTATTTCCAGTAACATCTGGGGTTCCCCAAGGTTCCATCCTGGGCCCTGTTTTGTTTCTTATCTACATAAACGATCTTCCTAACAACCTTTCATCTAAAGTAGCTCTTTTTGCTGATGACTCAACTTTATACTCCTGTCTTGACAAAAAGTCTTCTCTTTTCGATCGCCTAGAACAAGCAGCTGATCTTGAATCTGATCTCACTTCGGTGGTAGATTGGGGTTCACAGTGGCTTGTGAGTTTCAACTCTAAAAAAACCCAATTGCTTACTGCAAACAACTACCGTAATATGGTCAACATTCCTATATTAATGAATGGCAATCCTCTTACTGAGTCGTCCTCTTTACGTCTTCTTGGATTATCGCTTACTACTGACTTTTCATGGAAACCATATATACAATCGATTGCTAAATTAGCTTCTGCTAAGGTTGCTTCTCTTTATCGTGCTCGCCATTTCCTTACTTCTGATTCCATTCTCTACCTCTACAAATCTCTTATTCGTCCCTGTATGGAATACTGTTGTCATATTTGGGCTGGTTCTTCTAACGATTCACTTTCTCTTCTTGACAAGGTCCAAAAACGCATTGTAAATGTTGTTGGACCTGGACTATCTGCTAAGCTTGAACCTCTTTCCCATCGTCGTAAAGTTGCATCTCTTTCTCTTTTCTACAGATACTATCATGGTCACTGCTCAAAGGAGTTATCATCTCTAGTTCCATCAACTAAAACAAAGGAGTTATCATCTCTAGTTCCATCAACTTCTCGTTTTACTCGTCATTCAGCTAAGTCTCATTCGTTTTGTATCTGTCCCTGCATGCTCTAAAAACTTTTATTCATCTAGTTTTTTTCCCTGCACTTCAATCCTTTGGAACTCTCTCCCATCTTCATGTTTTCCTGACTCATACAACCTTCAACTTTTCAAGTCTTCTGTCAACCGTTTCCTTGCTCTATAACTCTGTTCTTTTTTTTCTTCCTAGTAACTCCCAACTTAATAGTGGTTGCTTGCAGCCTTGTTGGGAGTGAATGCAAATAAAAAAAAAAAAAAAAAAAGATTTGTTTATTTATTAGGTTTACACTTATGGCCCTGGGCGACGGCATGATTCTAGGGTAGGTTTTAATTTCACTGAATTTGTAAAAAATGAATTTAAGCTAATTCATCAATTATTTAAATAACAATGCTTTTTAAAATAAACATAAAAGTAAAAAACTAATGTACCATATTAAGCTATATTAAGACTTGTTTCTTATCTAAATCTGGTCTGTCAAAATATCAAAAAATTTTTTGTTTTAAAAAAAGTTAAAACTTATGAAACAAACGTATACTCTACAAAAGTATTATATTTTCTCCACTGCCTATTTATTTTTAGAATATTTGGTACAATAATAACTAGCTAGTCTGAAAATTTAGATTGCTTTTTTAAAAATTTTAGGTGTTACGTGAATCAACACTTTGGGACGCTTTTGAAGTTCGAGATGAGCAAATTTTTCCAATAGCAGTTATCTTAGGTGATCAAGGCTATCCCTGTAATAATTGGCTCATAACGCCTTACAGTGACAATCAAATAGCTTCCAAGCGTCGGTTCAATGATGCACATCGAAAAACTAGAAATGTGATAGAGCGATGTTTTGGGATTTTGAAACATAGGTTTTACTCTCTACAAATTCCAATTTGATTTCGTAAAGTGGAAAATGCAGCAAAACTAATCGTTTGTGCTTGTATGATTCACAACATGTGCATTAAAGTGGGAGATGAGGGAGAAAATCTTTCAGTAACACCATCCACAGCCTTGTCCTTTCAAGCTAGAGACGACACTAAAGATAAAGTTCAAACAGGTGCACGCCGCGATCAAATTTTGCAGTTGTTCAACTAATGTAAATTAAAAAAATGTATTTCAGTCAGACTAAAATTTTTTGTTTTTTCCTAGTTTATTATTTTCTGCTTTTTCTGAATAAATTATGAATAGTTTGCTTGATTTGAATAAAAAATTTTGTATTTACTTATATTATACTGTTTAGATAAATGAGATATGTCGGAATTAAGGGATGTTGACATTAGCTTAAATGATAGTAACTATTGAAATCAATATAAAATATTCTCTAACCATTAGCAGCTCTGTAGTTTTGCAAATTTATTTAATGTTAAGTTAACTCATAGAACTTTATAATAAAATATAAAAAATTTTCAAGCAATTTTGCCGCGGCACTTAAACTTTCGAATAAAGAAAACGTTTCTAAACTTGGAATTTTTTTTTTAATAATTATATTTTATCTATGGTTCTGACTGACAAAGAATATTTGGCTCGAATGTTTCAACATTTTAAGGCATTAGAGACTGGATCTGAGTCTGGAGAAGTTATTGCTTAAGAATAATTTTTTCCATTTTGGCCTTGAATCGAGTTTTCTCCATCAGACGGCGTTCAGCCCTGTACTCAGTCTCTTCTTTTAGCATGTCCAGCTCCTGCTTTATTTTAGCTTAATTTAATGGACCGTTCTCATTATCCGAAAAGATGTTAGTTGATGACGATGTTGATCGTTTTGTAGAAACCTAAACAAATTTTACCGATAAGTTTAACAAAAAACGGAGACTTTAATGTTTCATAGCATTTAAAATTTCAAATAAATCAAATTTTGCTTGCTTTTGATAGTATCAATTAATGTTAAGTATTTTAAAAATCACAAAGTTACACTAATATTTAGTGACTACTTGACAAAATCTAGCTAAATTATTAATTGGCTTGGCACATAGGAAGAAAGAGTAATGCATACTTATGACAGAGTTTTAACAATTCTTATAGAATAAACTTCTTACAGAACGTTTAATAGAGCTTTTCAAGATAACTGGTATATTCTGGGCAATTGATTTTGCAGCAAAAGACTTTGGAACTGTTTCGACAGACATTTTAATGAAGAATTTTAGGCTAGGGACTAGATTAAATGGTGATTCTTTTCCGATGATGTCCATCACAGTGCATTCATAGTTAGAAAGTTGGCTACCTTTAGCACCAGATTTATTAAGTTTTTTGAAATTATCCACGGTTGATCTCCTCAGGTTTTGCCACTCACTTGTCCAAATATGTTCAACAGTGACAGTAGAAGAAAGACCATGAGCTACAAGAAGTTTCTACTTTCTTGCCATTTTTCTTTCCGATCTTGATTGCTACAAGTCAGAGAGAGAACCCTAACTAAGCCATAACAGTTTTCTGTTCTTTTGTTAGCATTTGCATAAAAATATTAGTTTTCTTATTAATTTTTTTGTTTTGTTTTTTATGTAATTATTGTATAGAAAACAATCTCTTTTTATAGAATTACAAGATTGCTAAATTATGCTTTTGGTTTTTCAGAATTATTTTTAAAATTATTCAGAAGAAAAAATTTATGCAACAAGGAAGTCAAGCTATATTTAAAACCAAGATCTATTTTAAAAAAGCAAATCACTCAGTAGCTATCCTTTTTCAACGGGTCTGAGGGTAAGTATAATTAATGTTCCAAACATAATTAATGTCCCAAACACGAAGAATCAGAACAGCATATTATTCATTCCATCCACTAATTTTAATTAGGTTCCGGTAACCCCTAAGCTAGCATTGTATTATTCTTGTTTATCCTATGATTTTTATCTTATTTATCTGTAGGGTAAATTAAACTATAGTTTTTAAATTATTTAAGAATTTAAAAAATAAATTTGTAGAAAAAACCAAAACATTTAAACGTTTTTATCATTAAACAAACCATGTAAATTTATTTGAAAAATTAGTTGTCATTAATTTTTTAGAAGTTTTCTTGTTTTAATTTATTTTTAATTTATTTTAAGTTTTTTTTCAAAATTTAATTTGCGCGCAATTTCCAATTGCTTTTTGCGATATCTATTTTTAGATTTTACAAAAAAACGCCAATTACATAAAAACGTCATTGGACGCGTTAAATTTTACAATGTAACTACACAATTTTTAGTGTAGTTACACTATTTTCTGCGTCATTACATTGTAAAGTTTACAATATTGTGAAAATTTTATAGGATAGGGGAAATGTTAAAGTTAACAATGTTAAAGTTAACAATGATAAAGTTAACAATGTTAAAGCTAACAATGTTAAAGTTAACAATGTTAAAGCTAGCAATGTTAAAGTTAACAGTGTTAAAGTTAACAATGTTAAAGTTAACAATGTTAAAGTTAACAATGTTAAAGTTAACAATGTTAAAGTTAACAATGTTAAAGCTAACAATGTTAAAGCTAACAATGTTAAAGCTAACAATATTAAAGTTAACAATGTTAAAGCTAACAATGTTAAAGCTAATAATGTTAAAGTTAACAATGTTAAAGTTAACAATGTTAAAGTTAATAATGTTAAAGTTAACAATGTTAAAGTTAACAATGTTAAAGTTAACAATATATCTACTGATCAAATCAATATCTGAATAAAAAAACTTTTCTCAGCATAAAGCTAAATTTTTTCAACAGCATAGAGCTAAATTTCAACATGTGTAATATCTATATTTTTCAGAATTGAAATTAGATGATTCAGTTTCAATAATATGTACAGAAGAAAAAAGAAAAAAATGATTTGTTCAAAATTAAAAAGCTGTAAGGTCCCTGCACAATTTTTAGAAATGCTATATGTAAACCTTTTTCCTACTTAAATAACTTTTAAACAGTTGCTTAGATTAAAGCTTTTAGAAAATGTTTGCTTTTTCAAATCTCAACTTTTTCATATCTTTAGAAATCATCATTAGACTTCAGATTTTGAAAGTAATAATGCAATAGACATGATTAATTGTGATTTTACAGCATTTTTTTACATTTTTAGTTACAAAATAAGCACTTGTTTTGCAGACAAAACAATAACATCATCCAAATGGGTGATGCCATGTTTTAATGGCATCACATCAACTAGTGCATCATATTACCTCTAAAATTACTACTGCATATAAATATTTTTTGAAAAGCCACATTAAATTTTATTGAACTTAGATTTACTTTAAACAAAAAGACAACAATCTTTTATTCAAACACTTTTAAACAAAAAGTTAAAAGATATTTTAATAAAAGTACACAACTAAATAGTGTGTAATTTATTTTATGTATGAACTGTTTTATTATTGTAAAAAATAAAAAAATAAAAAAAATTATGAGTACTTACAGGTATGCTGACCATAAAACTACCAGCTACAGCAAGGCCATGCGTAAAATTGTCAATACAATTTGCTAATAAGTTTAAATAACCAATTACCTAAAAAAAATATTTTTACTTTAATAAAATATCAAAAATAAATTTTGAATTCCGTTGAAATATTGAAACTTTGAATTAATTCAAAACATTGATTTCAAATATTTAAATACTAGAAAATTCATGGGTGGCCATGGTGTCCATGGTGCCCATTTTTAGCAATCTTTTACACTTGTAAATGATATTAATTTTGAGAAGTGAAGTGAAGCTGGTGAAGGTAAATAAATTTTATATATACAATGCATACCTAATGAGTGTTTATAAGTAAAAAAGAATTAAAATTAAAAATTTAAATGATTGAAAACTAATGTTTAAAATAAAAAACTTCATTAAAGAATTTATTTATACACTATATTTCATGTAAAGTGCCTTTGATCATTCATCAGTTGACCTTGCTGAGGATTTGCTTCGCTAAAAATATTGACTTGATTGGAAATTATAAATCTTGATAAAGCAACATATGTCCATGTGCAAAAGGCGCTTGCAAATGAATACCAACATGATCAAATGACCTTGCCACTTATTATTATTTAGTTAAAACTAAACTTGTTAAAGAAGTTAAAAACTCATTAAAAGAGTACCCTAACTCTTCTAACCAAAACCCTAAGGTGATGAATGTACGTTCACTGTGCCAATGGCTAAATAAGTCAGTTGATGTATGTGTGCCTCAATGTCTCAACATCTTAGTAGGAATATGTTCACTCTGCCACACCTATGGCTTATCAAATAATATATATTCACTTACTGTGCTTATTCCTAAATAATTCATTTAATAAATGTACACTTTAATGTGCATGAAAAATGTTACAGCACATGCTGTGCGCATTTATGCTATTTATTAACTGAATTACTTAACTATTTATTAACTGCTGTGTCTTTTATTATATCAATATTTATTACTATTAATATATTAGCAGGCTTGGACAGGAATGGCATGCGATTGAGCGCTCTTGTTGACCATGCAAACAACTATTTTTTGACAACTTGACCACAAGAACAAAATGTTTAAAAATCTAAACATCTAAACTTGACGTTTAGATGTTTAATTGATTTTTAAACATTTTAGAAATTTGCTTTAAAAAGAAACGCTATTAAAACTTAAACTCGGAAGAATGTTAAAAAAAATAATAATAATGAAAAAAGAAAGCAATTCCTTACAAAAAAGAAAATATATAAGCACTAAAATAAAACTCAAAAAACTCAAACTCAAGGTGAAAATTACATTTGTTATGTTTTTAATTGCATTTAAAATAAATTACTTTAAAACTTACACAAAATGCATTTATTTTAAACAACCACTATAATTGATTTTTTATTTTATTTCAGGTCTTCTTTTGTAAAACAAAAAACTTTAGAAAAGATCAACAATTAAAAGTTATTCATAATGTAACAATTTTTTATATTGTCAAAACATCAAAACTGCTGTGGTCAAATTGTAAGGAAAAAATTTATAAGCGTGGTCAGTTACATATATTAAATTCTCAACTCATTCAAAATATAATTTGTAATTATAAATAACAAATCATTCTCTACAAGTTATTCATTTAGATAAGCACATAATAAAGATTAGCAATAAAAAATTATTTTTAAATTTAATATTAAACATTTCGCATCAAAATGCATTTGATAAAAACTGATAAAATACTCAAATGCAATTAACATTCCAAAGTCAATGAAGCATGTAAAGGTAGTTTACTGAGCATTTTTCAACAACAATGTTTTCCCAAGTGCTAGATTGCATATAACTGCAACAACCTAAATCTTGAGTAGTCCTTTATTTTAAAGCCCCAAATTTCCAAAAACAAAAAATCATATGGAACAAAAAAAAAAAAACAGTTTGAGCCCAATATGGCATGATGATATTAAACTGCTTATTGCTAACTGTTTTTTATCCTTTTTACTTATTTCTATATGACTTTTCTTAGTTGAGTTATATTCTAAACATGTTACTTTTATAAAGACTTAAACTTGTATACATTATTGTATATAAAAGACTTGCAAAGCAATGTTATTTAGCAATCGTGTACAAAACCAAGTATTGTTTACAGCTATAAACCAGGAATGGGGTCAAATATATTTGATCAAATGCAAATTCAAATACAAATAATTACAATTGACATTTTTCAAATACGAATACAAATATTTGTACAATAGGTTTTGATAAAATTATTTTTTAAAGACTGATAAAATGGTTTACTAAATAGAAGAATAAAAACAAGTCTTTTTACACAGGGTTCCCACTATTAAAACAAAGGCTAAAATTAAGGATTTTAAAGAGATTTAAGGAGATATTTTCCTAATATTTAAGGAGATTTGGTTGCGAACAACATTTTTTTGAAAGAAAAAGTAAGGATAATTAAGGAGAAAACGATTACATTGAAAACATAATCTTATTTTTTTCAATAAATTTTAAATATAAACAGAGAAATTATTATTACTTTATATATATATATATATATATATATATATATATATATATATATATATATATATATATATATATATATATATATATATATATGTATATATATATATATATATATATATATATATATATATATATATATATATATATATATATATATATATATATATATATATATATATATATATATATTAATATGTATATAATAACAAAAATTGGTTTGAAAACTATCAAAAATATATAAAGACCACAAGGGAAAAAAGGCACACGTCACATTTTCCAATTTTTTGAGTTTTGTCCCCTACTATATAAACATAAGCCTGAAGATTAGCAGAATCGTAAAATCAAACCCAAAAGAGACCTATATAATGCTATAGAAAGACCTAAAGAAAATGGCATGCAGGGGAAAAAGGGCATAAGTCCAGAATGTAAAAGGAAAAAAAGGCCTATATCACAAACAACAATTCCTAGAAAGGTCATGTGACTAGCTTCAGCCAATCGACTACCTTTATTTTACCATAACTCAAAATGGAGGATCAAGACACTCCATGCGTTACAAATAAGCCAAAAAAACATAGATCATCTGGCAGAAAAAAAGATCAGTTGAAGAAAGTACATAATTCAAGTCATCAAACAGGAGAAGACTGTAAGTGCAAACGATTTAAATGTTTTGAGGCCACAACAAGAGAGAGACCGCCTCATTACTGCTCTTAATGAGCTTCAAAACAAAGATAATCAAGACGCCTTTCTGTCTACACAAATTGGTGTGCTAAATGTTGCAAGAAGAAGACAAAAAACAGATGGCACAGATCCAAAACCAAAAGACAAACCCTACAGTTATATGATCAAGGTTCAACGGGATGACAAAGTTGAAGAAGTGGATGTATGTGTCAAGGGATTTATGGCCATTTTTGGAATCAGTCACAAGCAAGTTAGGACAATACAGACAGCACTGAAAGAAACTGGTAAGCAATCTAGATTATTATTATTATTATTATTATTATTATTATTATTATTATTATTATTATTATTATATTGTCAATTATGTTGTTGTATTTCTTATTGTGATTATAATCTTTTTTATATTATTATTATTAGAAGTAGTAGTAGTAGTAGTAGTAGTAGTAGTAGTAGTAGTAGTAGTAGTAGTAGTAGTAGTAGTAGTAGTATATGATACTGACAGGCTATTCTTACAATAGCCAATGTTTACACATCTCGATGGTGAATCTAGGCACCACAAGATAAAAATAAAGCACACAATGGTTAGGAGAATTTTAGTGGAGGTTTGCTAATCCCTGTTAAAATTCTGTTAGCACTAACGCTAATCCCTAACTATTTGTAACAGATTAGCGAAAGTTAGTTATGCTAACAGCAGTTGATCCTCACAACCCAAAATAATAGTATGCTATTGTTAGTGCTTTTTGTAGTTTTACTGTTGTTGTTGTTCTAAATTTTTTGTCTGTGGTCTCACAATTATGGTCCTGTGTGTTTTTTACAGGATTTCCACCAAAAGACAAGCGAGGGAAGCACAGCAACCATGCCTGAAAGCTGACAGAGCTTGTGATTGCTCATATTGGCTCTTTCAAGGGGGGTTCATCTCACTACTCAAGCAAAAAGTCTAGTCGCCTCTACCTGCCAGAAACACTCAACATTACGAAAATGTTTAATCTTTTCTGTGAGCAGCATTCTGGTGTTACCCTTTCATATGAGTCCTACTGAGCCATATTCAACGAGAACTTTTATACTTTATTCGGGTACCCTAGGTCTGACACCTGTTTTGCCTGTGATGAGTTTCAAGCAAAAATTAGCAGCATTGACTCTCAGCTTCTTGCACGTTCTGGTGATGAAGAGGATTTACAGGCACAGAAGGCTAAACTCTCTGCAGAAAAGGAGCTTCATCAAGGCAAAGCAGAAATATTCTACAAGCAGAAAAGGGCGACAAAGAACGCATGTAAACAAGATCAAAATTCTCTCGCAATGCCTTTGATTTTCAGAAGAAGTTGCCTGTACCAAACAAGACCACCAATGATGTATTTTATCAACGCCAGCTGTCCCTGCACTCATTTAACATTCACGAGCTTGCAGGGGATAATGTGTACATCTACACATATGATGAAACAGTTGGTAAACATGGGTGGCTTTAATCCTGTATCATTTCATTAAACATAGTGTTCCACAGAATGTGAGGAATATTCAAATGTTTTGTGATGGTTGTGCCTGCAAAAACAAAAACTGGATAGTTTTTAGGTTCTTATATGCCCTTGTGCATCTTTGGAAAAGGTTTGACAAAGTGAAAGTAACATTTCCAATCCGTGGTCACTCTTAAATGGAATGTGATCATGATCTGAGCTTGGTAAACAAAACGAACCCTATTGATGTTCCTGATCAGTGGGTGGAAGAATTTAGCAGTGCTCGTGTGAGGCCTTCCCCTCACAATGTGATCATAATAGACCAGGAGAGCTTCTTCAAAGTAGCAGCCTACCTGAAACCACTGTTCAAACCAACCTGTCGTGTGCCAACCCGTCCAATCAGGGAAGTTGTTTTCTCTATAGAACATCCTATGCTCATGTATTTCAGGAACAATTGGCATGGGCATTACGAGTCTGCTGTTGTATCACCTAGGAGGAAGACTCTTCCAGCAAATATTGAAACGGTGTTAAAGTCTGACATGGAGAGGAATTACCTTCACCCACTACCAATATCCCTGGCCAAGTTCGAGGACCTGCAGGTGTTAAAAAGGTTCTGCGACCCAAGAAACCATGCATTTTTTGACAATCTTTCTCATGATGGCAGCATGTCAAACAACCTCCATGAGGAAAAATCAGATTCGGATGAGGTGTCTTGGCCTTATTGCATCAAAATGTTGTAAAAAAAAACTTAATCACTGTCAATAATAATGATTTTTTTGTAATAAACAAGTAAAAAAAAACTGCTTTGGTATGGTGTGTCCATATTTGAATAACCAATCGTACAGGCCAAGAAATACAGTAAGAACAAACATAGGGACTTTCAAAGACAAAATTTCATTATCTCAAAAGTGAAAATGTGTGACATGTGCCTTTTTTCTCCTGTAGTCTTCATTTATATATATTATCTTCTTCATTAACAAGTATAATCAATTCACTTTAAAAATTTTTTTTAGATGAATAAAAAAAAATAAGGAGAAATTAAGGAGAGCAGTCAAATTTTAACTTTTTTAAGGTTATTTAAGGACATTTAAGGAGATTTTTATTTTTTAAGGATATTTAAGGTTTTTAAGGAGGTGTGGGAACCCTGTTACAAGTATCCCTTAAAAACAAATTTTTAATTTATTTTAGTGTTAAAAAAAAAAAATAAAACAAAGAACCTCTTGGTTTTTCCCAAAAAAACACTGGCTAACCTAGTTTATGGAATTGCAAATACATTTTAATCAAATATAAATATATAAGTAATTTTTTAATCAAATACAATTATACGTATTATACGAATACACAAATTAAGCCTATTTTTACCAAACACAAAAACAAATATGTATTTGATCCCAACCCTGGATATAACACATTAATAACAATGTAGAAAAATATTTCAAAGTGAAAGCTAAAAGAGAATAACAAAAACGATTTAAAAAAATGAACAAACGATAAGAAAAAGAATTTTTAATTTAAAAAGAAAATTTAATTTAAAGAATTTTTTAATATATGCTGTCATATTTCAAAGAACCCAGGTTTTAATAGTTCAAGTAATCAGTAAAAGTTTAGAGTATTTCACTTCATGATAACGTATTGGTCATTTTATGTTTTATAACTGTTCAATTTCAAAGAATCAGTAATCTTTCAGCAAAGAGTTACAATGCTTCTGAGTCAGTTGAAATTTTACTCTACAATATGACCATAAATACTATTAATGCGTTTATGACATAATAAGAAAAGAGAAGATATAAGTGAGTGGTGTCAATTACTGACTTCAATTCCTCATACTATTTTCAACTTGTCTCATAACACTCTCAATTCTCTTCTCTGTCAGAAGTAAATCCTAGCACAAATTGAAAAGCTTATAAAGCTTTTTTAAAAAGGTCAATTATATTAAACTTACCCAATAATTAGTTAGTTCAAAAATTGATGAAATGGATGGATTTAAGTTTAAAAAAACAAATTAAAAAAAGTTTTCAGTAAAAAATGATTTTTTATACAACAAAATTAAAAATTATAAGTTTTATACACACTAACATTCAAACCAATGAATATATTTGTTTTCAAACCAATGAATATATTTGTTTTCAAACCAGTGAATATATTTGTTTTCAAACCAATGAATATATTTGTTTTCAAACCAATGAATATATTTGTTTTCAAACCAATGAATATATTTGTTTTCAAACCAATGAATATATTTGTTTTCAAACCAATGAATATATTTGTTTTCAAACCAATGAATATATTTGTTTTCAAACCAATGAATATATTTGTTTTCAAACCAATGAATATATTTGTTTTCAAACCAATGAATATATTTGTTTTCAAACCAATGAATATATTTGTTTTCAAACCAATGAATATATTTGTTTTCAAACCAATGAATATATTTGTTTTCAAACCAATGAATATATTTGTTTTCAAACCAATGAATATATTTGTTTTCAAACCAATAAATATATTTGTTTTCAAACCAATGAATATATTTGTCAAAGGTAGCTCAAAAAGATTATTTATTTTTTTTGTTTTGAGAAAAAATATTTTGTGCTAAATAAAATTTCAATTTTAGTATACTTTTTTTTTTCATGGATACAACAGTTTAAACTAAAAATTTACTCCATTTTGATTAAACAAGTTATTAAAATTAACTATTTTGATTAAACAAGTCATTAAAATTAACTATTTTAATTAAACAAGTCATTAAAATTAACTATTTAATAAATCAATAAATAGTTAATGTTAATGATTAATAAACAAAATGATTTTTATATTTTATCTTTAAATAGCTTAATAAACAAAATGATTTTTATATTTTATCTTTAAATAACATATTAGAATTAAGCATTACAAAATCTATGTTTGTTAAATTATACATAAAATGAGGTAAGCAAAAAGATTTTAAATGAACTAAAAAACAAAATTTAAATGCTGTTTTCCTCAATAACACTAATTGAGAAAAACAGCACTTGGTACTCCAAAAGCAACATTAACAATTTAATAATTTATTAGAGTTATTGATTAACACAAAAAACAATTTCTTTGATAAAAATATTTTTCAAGAATAGCAGAATTTAATTTGTCTAACGAAAAAAGATTTTTAAAAAAATAATTTTTTTGAAAAGATTTAATTGATGAGATTTTGAAAAAATTTAATTGATGATTGATTGAAGATTTAATTGATGATTGATTGAAGATTTAATTGATGATTGATTGAAGATTTAATTGATGATTGATTGAAGATTTAATTGATGATTGATTGAAGATTTAATTGATGATTGATTAAAGATTTAATTGATGAAAAAGATTTAAATGATTGAGTTTTTTTTAAAAAAGCTGACTCAGCATTATAAAGGTCTGGACCATGTACTGTCAAAATAATTAACTCTTTTTTTTTTTGACAATATATATACAACAAACAATATCGAGTCTGGCTAACTAAAGCACCTCAAGAATATTGATGAGAAAGGTTTTATTGGCAAAAAAAGGCAAGGTATCTGTCATTTGTAGATGTGGGTCTAGATATCTTTGAATAAAGAATTTTTTTTTAACAACACTCCTAACAAGGCTGCAAGGAACCACTATTTAAATTGGGAGTTAACAGAAAACAAAGAGTAGAGTAAGAGAGAAAAAAAGTGATTAACAGAAGACTTAGAAAACAGTAAATTTTATAAGTCAGGAAAGAATGAAGGCAGAAGAAAACTGCAACCAAAGCATTAATGTTTAAGGAAAAAAAACTAAACAAATAATATATATTTAAGCATGAAAAAACAGTCACGGCAAAAGAATGCAACTTAGCTGAATGACAAATTACGAGATTGAGTTTTGGGTGATGGAACAAGTGATGATTGCTTGGACATTAAAACAAGTGATGCTTGCATGATAGCTACAACAAGTACAACAAACTTACATTGTGTTTTTGGATCTTGCCTAAATAAGAGGGCCTCATTAGAAGATCTGGCCAAATATGACAACAATATTCCATAAGAAGGCAAATAAGAGATTTATAGAGGTAAAAAATAGAATCAGGAGCAATAAAAATAAAAAATAGCAAATAAAGTAAAGAGGCAACCTTGGTAGGTTTCAACTCTGTAATGGATTGTATATTGTTTCCAATATACAATCTATTACAGAGTCAGTAGTGAATGGTAATCCAAGAAGAAATAAATTAGAGGACTCAATAAAAGCCCATTCATTATATAAGAATATCAATAATATTGGCAATGATTATTAGCAATTATTCAGTGCCATTTTGAAAAGTCTTTTTTAGACTATGACATTAATAATGTAACCCATTTAATACAGTTTTACTCTAGCGGGTGAACTAAAAATTTTTTTAATGTATTTTGAAAATTTTGAACAAATGTTTTATATACTCTTTTTTTTTTTTCATTTTTAATATATTCATAAAAAAATCTTACTTTTATCTTTGCTTCTGAGTATACTTCATCATTTTTATCTTCCTCTTCAAAAATGTTTTCATCTTGTTCTTTATGGAAGTCTCCTTGTTCTTCAGAAATATTTTTATTTTCTTCTTTTGATGTGTTTTTATCTCTATCTGAAATACATTATAAATAAAATATATTACAAATAAAACTGTTGAATTTTGATGACAGTTGAATGCTTACCTTGTTTACACACAGATATATATATATATATATATATATATATATATATATATATATATATATATATATATATATATATATATATATATATATATATATATATATATATATATATATATATATATATATATATATATATATATATATACTGAAGTGAAGGTTTTGAAAATTATTTCAAGAAAAATGTTTTTAATATTCAAACCTATTTTGAGCAGAAATAGAAAACTAAAACATATTCTATAATAACATATGGCTATTTCAGTATATGCTTCAGTTTTAAAAAAGCATAACTTTGAATATGAATTCAAAAAAAGCATATACTGAAATAATCATATGCTATTTCAGTATATACTTTAGTATAAGTGATAGAGGAAGTTAAAATTTCGTTTCGGTTTTAGCTTCAGCCAAAAATTTTATTTGAACCAATACCAAAATTTTGGTTTCACCACTTTTTATTAATTGTTAAAAAAAAAAATTTCGGTTAAAAAGCATACCGAAAACAAAAATTCAAATTGAATGATTTTAAACTTTTATTTCAATCTCCATTAGTGACCCCAAGTATGTCAATTGTAATTTTTGCAAAAGAAAAATATCTTGCAGTTTTGATGATCCTAACACCATACTGTCAGTGACTTTTTGTCTCATTTAAAAACTTACCATCCTATTATCGTCAAAACCAGCCCTGCTTCTGCTGAAATTTGGGTAAATTATTTGCCGAAATGTCGGTTTTGGTCTTGATATTGAAATAGTATACCCGAAATTTTGATTTCTTTTGGTTTCAGTGTATTTCCTGTTTCGGTCAACCACTATTTAGTATAATGTCATCAGTGAAGTTTCATGCACACTAAAGCACACATTATATTATATCTTTTGCTGTTTAATAAAAAACATCTGTTTATAAATTTTAACTTTTTCCCAACTAAATTGATTTTTAATAGTAGTAATAGGGGTTACATATACCTTCATTTTTCAAGCTAATTAATAAAAAAAAAATCATCTGAAAAACTAAATAAAATAAATACAATGTTTCTTCACCTCAAAAAAGGAAAAAAAAGGCTTTTAAAACAATGATGCGACATGTTTATCATTATTTTCATTCAAAACACCCATATTTAGAGAACAGTGGCATAGAATCTTTAATAATTCACTTATTTTTGAAACTCATAGTTAATATATAACAAAGTTTCAATCCCTACCAAGTCCCTGGTAGTACCATGGTCAACTTGTTTCTCTCTCCAGCAGCCTTGTTTGTCAAGGTTAGTGTTTCAGAGTTATAGAGTTAAGAGTAGTGTTGTTATCAACTTCAACTAAATAGACTAAAAGTTATTACAAGACCGCTCCAAGCTAGCTTGGGGCCCTGGGGCAAAATTAAGTTGTGAAACTCTAAAATTTAAATGCCATTAATCTATACAATCACATAATAAATATCATTGTAATGTTTTGATATACAGCAAGTATTTAAGATGATCCCTAAATCATTGGGGTCTGGAAAAAGATTGTCTTGTTGTTGAAGCGGCCCTCCTCTCATATTATTTTGCTCCACTATTTTTCATGATATTAAAAAAATAGAAAGCTAATATAAATTACTTTATTATTTTTATTACAATTTATTTCCAAAAAATAAATTATTGCCATCCTTCAACTAAATTGACTTAGTTAATTTCAAAAATATATTAGTCAATTTAGTGGACAGTCAAATTATTTTTCTTTATGAAAAAAAAATGTTGAAAATTTAAAAAAAGACTACTCAAAATTGCGCTGAAACTCTAAGCTAAGCTCTATCCAATGGAACTCTAAGTTAAGCTCTATCCAATGAAACTCTAAGCTAAGCTCTATCCAATAAAAGGAAATTTACAATGAAGATTTTCACAATGTCAGTTTTATAAAATATTTACACTAATACTTTGTGTAAAACTTTACAGTTATGCAAGCTACAATTTTAAGCAGCTCAAGTGGTATATAAAATTGTAGTTACATTGTAAACTTTACAATAATGTAAAATATTTATATATTTAAAATATAAATATCAATAATTAAAATATTTAAATAACAAATGCCTTGTTAAGATTGTTTGTAATAAATTTATTCCAACTATTAAAATATATATTATTTTTCTTTTATATAATTATATTTTTGAATGGTAAATGCAAATCTTATAAAACAATTTTTATAAATGATTTTGTAAACAACATCAATTTTTAGCAACAATTGCGTCTTTAAAGAAATTTTTTTAAGAACTGAAGTTCAAATAGCTGAAAATATAAGAAAACTTTTTTATTGAAAAGAGTGTAAACAAGAAAAAACTTAAAAATAAAATGTTTAACAGTCTGATATAGATGTTGAGCTAAAATTTTTATTTATGCTTTTATTTTTCCATGGATTTTTTTTTTAATTTTTTTCCTCCATGAAAGAAGTTTATCTTTTTGCCTTTTAAAAAATTCTTTCTATTAAATCAACTAAAAAATTTTTGTATAAAAAAAAAATATATAAAAAAAAAATTTTTTTTTAAAGACTAATGTAAAATTAAACATTATTAGGGGTATAGTGAAGATCTTCTGCTTCTTCTTTGTATATTTTTACCACAAGATTTAGTTTTGAAGCCATTAAAACTTGCTTTTGGTTTATTAAAAAAAAAAACAAAAAAAAAATATTTTACTTAAAAAACAATATACCCATTGTATATCATCTAATTATTTTGTATATTATACAATTATGGCCGAAAATGATCTGACCACCCAATATTTATTGCAAAAAACCGTTTTAGTAGTGTATCCATTTATTATTAGAAAATGTTTCAATTTAAAAAATTAAAAAAAAAAAAAAAAAAAAGTGTAAAACATGTATTAGTATGGGTTCCTTGAACTTTTAGAATAAATTGTATTTTTCAAGGCATTGAGGCAACAAGTGAATCACAATATTCTAATATCATTTTATAAAACTTTTCATTATGACTCTTCTCAGATCTTTAAGTGAGGTTGGGTTATAAAGGGTTGGGTTATAGGTTGGGTTATAGGTTGAGGTTGGGTTATAGGTTGGATTCTGTTCAGAAACTTTCGCTTTCAATTTTATCCAACAGTTTTTGATGCGGTTTAAACCAACTGAATTAATCAGCCACAGGGCAAGAATATTGATTATATTTTCTTAGAGCCTCGTCTTGACAAATCTTGCCTAATGACAAGTTGAAAATTTATAATTCCAAACCAATTCTATACATTGTTATTTAAAATTTCCTAATAAATTTCGGATAATTTCACCTTGATGTAAAATTGCTAAGAATTGTCTTTTGGAAGGTGCAATGTTTTGATTGAAGGATGAGTTTGATGAGTTTTGGACAGCAAGCATTAACTTTGTGTACTACAAAACAGATTAACTTGAGATTGATTGAGATATTTTTTTTATTTATTAAATGTTTCAACTGTATTTATCAAATTGATTAAATGTGTAAATAAATAAGTATAAAAGTTAAATTTTTATATTCATTTATTAAATGTGTTATGTTTACAGCTAACTCCAAGGGATCAACGAAAATGGTTCAACAACTGTTTGACTAAAGGGAATTCCCGTTATGCCAAACTTTGGCTGATATGTGATATTAGTTTGAGTTAAGGCAATTTTTTTTAACCAATGCTTAAGTATAAACATTAATTTACACCATTGTTCTGAAAGTAAATACATTAAATTTACATCATTATTCTAAAAGTAAATACATTAAATTTCATCATTATTCAATGAAAGAAGTTATGTATTCACGCAGTACATTCAAAAGATAACATTCAAAGAAGTGTGGCGACGCAATAACTTCCTTATTATTTAGTAATAAAAGTGCGTCTAAAAGGTAGCAGTCTTTTATTTAGAAATTTATTAAACTATAAAATAATTTTTAAAGTTTTTATCATGATTTTTTAAGTTTTATTATAGCATTATTTTACGTCTGATAACGACCTAAATACAACAAAAAAATTAAAGAAACTATTAGGCTACAGATATCTATATTTTATATGTAATAACTTCTTTTTTTTAAAAATTATAATTATGACAATAATGAAAAAAAAATTTAATTATTGACATAACTAAAAAATTATGTCAATGATGGCTGTGTATTGAAAGGCAGTAGTTACATAAGTAATTTGGCTTGTATGACATATGAAGGTGTCAAAGATTTCATCTTTTAACAAAATAATGCCTTTGTCATTGAGCAAAAAAAGTCTATAAATGATTCAAAGAGAAAAAATTAAAACAATGTATTGGCCTGCAAACAGTCACAAATGAATTTAAAATTTGTGGTCTTGGTTGAACAAACAGGTTGTAAAACGTGAAATTTTCAATAAAGATGCATAAATTGAGCAATAAACGATGTGATTAACAATATTCCATCTGAAATTTTCCATAACTTAGTTGATAGTATATTTTTGCAAAATATACTATTAACTAAAAACCCTCAGTCAATGTAGCAGAAACTCCCTTGCATGCTCTCTCTATCAGTTGATGTGTGTACTAATATATAAGTATATATAAGTATACACCACGATATATAATTATACATCAACCCACTAAGTAGGCCTCACAAGCAAGGGATGTCGCTACATCAACTAAGGGTTCGGGTTAAGAAATGCCATAATGAAACAATATAAAGCAAGTCATGCTAAGATGAGCATACAGATATGCAGTAGTTCACCTATGAGATTTAAAGATCTTTGCAGAATCTTATTGTGCAAAGATCTTTAGATAAAAGAGGATAGGAAATAGTTTCTGATTTTATTTTTTTAAATTTATAGCATAAAAATTGATTTTTTAATTTTTATAAACTTAAAGCATTTTTTACAACATTTAATTAAATCAGTGAACAATGTTTATTGAACTCATTAAAAAATGAATTTGATAAACATTGGTAACATATCAAAAGCACCTTAGGGGCTGTATATATTCCTTTGTTACTAAGTATTGCAGCAAGAACACATTTTAGAAGAACACATTTTAAAAAAAGTTAAAAAAAAATATTTCAAACACAGCCTACAGGTAAAAAATTAACTCTTTTTCCAATATACCCCCTTGTTTATAAAACACTTTCTTTATAAATATTTACTAACATTAAAAAATCATATTCATTAAAATAATTTTTCACCTCCAATTTTACAGTTACCAAAATGATGCCTCAACCGTAATTCTTCATTACACAATTTCTTGTCTAATATTGTATCATTACTCTTGGAAACAGGATCGTGTTGAAAAAAAAGCTAAATATAGAAACAAATTATAAAAAAAAAGTTTAAAAAAAATCTTATAGTAATACACTATATATAATATATACATGTGTACATATACAAAAATATAATATAATATATACATGTATACATATACAAAAATATAATATAATATATACATGTATACATATACAAAAATATAATATAATATATACATGTGTACATTTTTTTTTTTTTTTTTTTTTTTAACATCTTCACTTCCAACAAGGCTGCAAGCAACCACTATAAGAGTTGGAAGTTACTGGAAGAGAAAAGACTAAATCTGTAGAGCAAGATAACGATTGACTGATGACTTAAAAGATTTCAAATTATATGAATCAGGAAAGCAAGATGAAGGAAGCGAATTCCAAAGAACTGATGTTCGAGGAAAAAAACTAGAAGAATAAGAGTTTTTGAAGCACTTAGGAACAGTCACAGAAAAAGGATGAGACTTAATTGAATGGCGAGTAACACGAGAATGAATTTTAGTAGATGGCACAAGGGACGCTAGCTCTTTAGAGCAGTGCCCATTATAGTATTTGTAGAAAAGAGAAAGAGAAGCAACATTACGACGATGTGACAAAGGTTGGAGATTGGCTGCAAGAGCAGGTCCAACTATGTTTACAATTCGTTTTTGCACCTTGTCTAAAAGAGAAAGAGCATCATTAGAAGATCCGCCCCAGATGTGGCAACAGTATTCCATACAGGGACGGATTTGAGATTTATAGAGATAGAGAATAGAATCTGGAGTAAGAAAGTGTCGAGCTCGATAAAGAGATGCAACCTTCGCAGATGCTAATTTTGCAATGGATTTGATATACGGTTTAAAAGAAAGATCAGAAGTAAGAGTTAATCCTAGAAGATGAATGGTAGATGACTCATCTAGTACATTACCATTCATAAATATAGGAAGATCTAAATTATTACGATAACGATTGGCCGAATAAAATTGAGTTTTATCTGAATTAAAGTTCACCAGCCACTGTGAGCCCCATGCTGTAGCAGAAGTGAGATCCTTTTCAAGCTCAGATACCCCCTCCAAGCAATCAGAGAGTGTAGGCTTCTTATCATGACAAGAGTAAATGGTAGTGTCATCAGCGAATAATGCCACCTTAGATGTGAGAATATCTGGAAGATCGTTAATGTAAATTAAAAAGAGTATAGGGCCAAGGATTGAACCTTGAGGAACCCCTGAAGTTACAGGATGTGAAGAAGAGTGTTGTCCATCGAGGACAACTTTTATACTACGATTGGAAAGAAAGGACTCAATAATCTTAAAGACGTTACCAGCTACACCATAAGAAGAAAGCTTATGGAGAAGACCAGCATGCCAAACTTTATCAAAAGCTTTAGAAATGTCAAGTGCGATAGCCTTAACCTCTCCACCTCTATCTAATGCACGGTAAAACCTATCGGTTATTACTGTTAGCACATCAGCTGTAGAACGAGAAGACCGAAATCCATATTGATGATCAGAAAGTAAGTTATTTGATTCAAGATGAGAGATTAAGTGTTTGTTGATTAAAGATTCAAAAACCTTGCTTATGACAGGAAGAAGACTAATGGGACGGTAGTTAGATGAATCAGATCGCTCTCCGGAATTTTTGAAAATAGGGATAACAGATGCTGCTTTCCAGCATGATGGAAAACAAGACTCTGATAAGCACTTGTTAAATAGTTTAGAAAGTATGGATGAAAGCTCCGGAGAACACCTCTGCAAAACTACAACAGGAATGTTGTCAGGACCACAAGCTGTTGAAGAGTCTAAGCAGGAAATTACTTTAGATACAGAAGCTGAAGTGATGCGAATGTCAAGCAAGGGATCGACCTGTTTGACGGCTATGTCAGGTAAAACGCAACTAGTGGAATCAAGAGATGATATTGATGAAAAGTTCTTAGCAAACAATTCAGCTTTGTCTTTAGGTGAGGTGACAAAGTCTGAACCATACAAGAGAGAAGGAATAACAGATTTGCCCTTATTATTGATACTGTTAAAGATTCTCCAGAAGTCTCGAGAGCCTAATTTTTGTGATGAGATACGAGATTTAATGACCTGAGAATAGCGAGCTTTGGCGTCAGACAAAACCTTTTTACAATGGCTTCTGGCGATAGTGAACAGATGTCTGTTTTCTGGAGAATTGTTTTGCTGATAGATATGGAAGTAACGGTTTCGATTAGAAATTGCTGCAGCGCAATGTGAGGAAAACCAAGGAGAAGAGTGAGGCTTGACCTGGAATCGTCGAGAGGGAATAAAAGATTCCATGCCAGCCTGAATCCACGAAGTTATGTAAGAAGCACATTTGTCAGCAGGAAGACGAAAGATTTCTACCCAAGGGCCATCACGAAGAAAATCACGGAAAGAGTCCCAGTCAGCTTTAAGGTAGTTGTATGTGGTACGATGATAGGGGGATTCTGATGAAGTAGAAGAATTTGATAATAGTTTTAGAGAGATCAAACCGTGATCAGAAGTACCTAAGGGTGAATGTGGAGAAATTGAGCACTGACTAGGATCCAAAACAAGACATAAGTCGAGTAGAGAAGGTAAATGATTAGGGTTGTCTGGAAAACGAGTTGGAAAGTTGACTATTTGAGTTAGAGATTGAGAAAGGCAAAAGTTGAGGGCCTTAACGCCAGCAGAGTCACTGACACTAGACCCAAGCCAATCGGTGTGATGGGCATTAAAGTCACCAACAACAATATTGGCCGATGGATAAAGAGAAAGGGCTTGGTCAATTTGATCAGAAATAACATCAAGAATAGTACAATCTTGGGATGAAGGAGAGCGATATAGAACAAAGAGAAAGGCGATAGAGTGAAGTTGTGCTAAACGAAAGCACATAAATGAATAGTCTGTAGATTCAAACCTAGTTTCACGACAAATGGGTGAGTTCTTACGAATGTAGATGCCCAGGCCAAGCATGTGATTATTGGAGTCTTTACGAATTAAAGGAAGATAACCATCAACACTAAGATCACAAGATGGGACAGCCGAACTCAATTTAGTCTCACAAAGAGCAAGTAGGTCTGGTGAACTTTGCAAGAGATAAGACTCAACAGAAGAAAAGTTACTTCGAAGACCACGAATATTAGTAAATGATAGGTTTAGAGAACTTGGTGATGACGATGGTTTTTTGTGTTTTTTAGTTTTAGGTACTTTAGTCATTTTAAATTTATAAAGAACTTGACTCAAGTATAGATAGTACTCAGTACACTATTTAACAACTAAGCAATAGCCTCATTACTATTAATAAACCCTAAGCCGTAACAAAGGGCTCCAAATGTGGCCTCTGCAATGCACACCAAAAGTACAAACAGGGACACCATCCATGCGCAACATGGCACTGTTAGTACTCTGATATTTTTCGGCTGTTGATGGAATCAGCCTCTCTGAGAGCTACCACAGAGTTCGGGAAACCTGACTACCAGCCGGCCTCAGAACCATAAAACTGAGTTTTAGAGCTGTACCCTCATTAGGAGATAATAGAATGAGTTGCCCAGTCATAAAAATAGAGACACAAGCAATACCCACGCATTGAGTCAAGAAGATCCAGCGTTCAACATCCTAAACTGGAAACAATGTATTAAAAATACATCTGCGCCAGCCTAATAGATGAGGAAGGGGTGCGAGGCTGGTCAACAGATAGAATCTGTTTACCCCTTAAGTCTTTGCCTAGGAGGCCTTCTACAAGACAGCAGCTGGATGTATGTAACATCTGCCCAAGATGAGTATTTTTATCGAGACACCATCTCTAGCCTTTACTCAACCAAGAGCCCCAAGGCAGGGGGTGTTTTAATTCGGAGTTAACTTCTCCTAGCCTTTGCCTAAAAAAGCGTATCCCACAAGGCAGCAGGACATAAACAAAAAATTTTAAAAATATACATAAAAGAATCCAATTTCAAATCCAAGGCAGCAAAAATATACATAAAAAGGCAGCAAAAATATACATAAAAAATATACATAAAAAGGCAGCAAAAATATACATAAAAAATCCAAGGCAGCAAAATATACATAAAAGAATCCAATTTCAAATCCAAGGCAGCAGGACATAAACAAAAAATTTTAAAAATATACATAAAAGAATCCAATTTTAAATACTTTCGTGAAACTTGGATTGAGAAGCAGAACAGGGAAGGGTTTAGGTATTTTTAACAAATTTATAAACATTCAACTAAAAACAAAAAATTTGTAATAAAATTACTTGTTCATATTCAAGATGCTTATTTTTCCCTTTATTTTCGAATTCTCTGACTTTTTCTTCTTCTGCAAAAATTTTTTCAATGAAAAGAAAACAAAGAAAACCAACAATTACCCATATACCAACTTTAAAGTGTCCCATATGATTTTTAATGTCTAAAAAATGAAAAAAGATCATTGAATTTTATTTAAGCAAATGATTGGAAATTGAGTAAAAGAAATTTAAACATTTAAATAAAAATAAAAAAAAAATTCTGTGAATGGCATTTGTGGACTTTTTCATAATCTTTTTCATAATTCAAATACATCCAGCATTAATCAAAAAAGATTATTTTAGACATTGTAAAACCCTTTAATAACTCTTACCCCCTAATTCAGAAACACATGTTAAATAACCTATATTTTATGGTCATATATACAAATGCAGAACTTAAAAATTTAGAAAAATAAAGAACTAAGGAGTTTAAAAAAATAAGTTGAAAAATATAAAAATAACACTTGACTGGATTATTTGGCCATACTTTTAGGTAGAAATGTTACCTATTGAAATTGTTCACAAATAATAGTCAATATTTGGGTCGTAAGGAAGCCTCATACTTAATGGGCTTTCCGATTAACAGAATGTAAAAAAAACCTTTTTTTTCTTCATTTATGGCTATATGTGAATTGCAAAATATTTAAAGAAAGTATAAACAATTAAGATGAAATATGGGAAAAAAATTAAAATACTTAAAATCAATTACAAGTGTATTCAATATGTGTTGAAAAATTTTCTTAAAACTCTGAAAAAAATTTAATTATTGATAACATATATATATATATATATATATATATATATATATATATATATATATATATATATATATATATATATATATATATATATATATATATATATATATATATATATATATATATATATATATATAATATTATTAGGGGAGGAAATTTTTTACAATTTATTGGATACCCTTCATTTTCAGCTATTTTAACTATCTTACCACTTCTCTTTGCATGGAAGGAACAGTGTAATCATCGCGTGTACTATTGTCTTCTGAACTTTCACTACTAGAATTGTTTTTATCGTCAAATTATTGACTATAATTTATATCAAGCTCTTTTCTTTTAGATAGCAGGACTTGCTGAGGGGTTGTAATAGACACTGTCTCAATATTGACTTTTGGACTCATTGGAAGATTTCTGAAATTCATAAAAGAGTTTTTTTCCAGATTTTGAAACTTAGTATTTTTGGGCAATAAGTCAAATAATTTATTCCAACTTCAATGGAGATTTCTTTAATAAAATCCCTTGACCTAGGAGTATTACTAAATTCTAAGAGAAAAAAATATCTTTTTAATATCTTCTTTGTCTGACATAATTTTGAAAAAACCATCATTGGCTAATCAATTCAATACCAATAAATAAAAATTGCTTGGCTTTGATATACTGGAAAGGCAATCAATTTCTAAATTATTAACTTAAAAAAAATTTGTTTCAAAAATTTGTTTATTTTGGATCAAATTTAAGATGGATAAGATATAAGTTATTCTCTTAATCTTATCCATCTAAAATAAAGTTCATATTAAAATATACAAAACATATAATAGTCAAACAACATGAATTATTTTTGCAACTTTTGAAAAAACTTTGATGTGGATTTGTGCACTTTTATACATTAATATAATTTTATGTTTTTGTGAAATTTAGATTATTACTTCACCAATATATATATATATATATATATATATATATATATATATATATATATATATATATATATATATATATATATATATATATATATATATATATATATATATATATATAAGAATAAAAAGAAGCCCGTAACAGTATACAAGTACGTATACTGTTCTGGATAGCAACTATGTATACACATGATGAGATTCAAAATGAGATCTTTATAATCTTTTCTTTCACTTGGTCACAATTTTTTATCAAGTCACTTATTCTTCAATATTGATTTTAATTTGTTACATCACCGATGCATTTGTGTAGTGTAATAATGATTTGCTTTTGAGGTATGGCTAACAGTGTTGGGGGCTCAAATCCACCTAAGGAAATTTTTTTTTAAATTTTAATGTTTTATTTTTAAGTAGTTTTATGCTTTTTAACAATTATTGTTTATTTATAATCTTTTCTTTCACTTAGAACTTTTTATCAAGTTTCTTGTCATAATATATTAGTGCAGTACTGTGTATTTAATAACGCTCTTCTTCAGGCGCGGCTGACAGTTTCGCAGGTTTAAGCCCTCCCCAGGGAGAATTTTAATGTTTTATTTTTAAGACCTTGTTATTTGTTTGCGCGTACTTATTTTTACAAAATAATAAAACTTATTTGTACACAAAAAATGTTTTAATAATTTAATTTGTCACTCCATTGATATAATAGAATAGTGCTGTGGAGTTTATAGCAGTCTATTTTTGAGGCATGGCAAACAGGGTTGCAGGTATAATTCCCCATCAGAAAGCTTTTTATTTTTATTTTTTAATGTGTTTTCATTGATTATGATAAAAAAATAACTTAGCATTATACTACAATTTATATATAGCCAATATTGTTAATCATTATTTGCTATATATATCAAAATCTGCTTAAAAAAAATATCAAAACATTGCTTGCTACTAGGGAACTTAATCACAACTCTCCTTATTAATTTTTAACAACTGAACACTGCTTAATAATAATAATATTGCAACATAACAATAACAGTACTATATAACAATAACTCGCTTTGTTAAATACCGTAGCTCATTGTAAACACTAAAAAGTAGAAAATAAAATATAAAAAAACACATTTCCTAAAATCTATAAAATAATTTAAATAAATAAAACATATTAAAAAAAATTATTTATTTAAATTTAATAGTTTGCAAACTAATTGTTGACAGGTCTGTTTCGAAATATATCTTGTGCCGACCTGTCAATGTTTAGTTTATTGAACTAATAAATTTATTTTTATTTTAAAAGTTTATTTTCCACTTTTTAGTAAAAAAAAAAAGATTATATATTTTTTAGTAAATGTTTTTGTTATTTCTTAAAAAAAAAAAGCTGTATTATAAATAAAACTAAAAGGAGATCTTACAAAGAAGCAATGCTTCTAAGCGGACCTTAGAAAGAAACAATGCTTCATATATTAAATTTAAAATTTAAGAAATTTGATCCAAATCAAATTCTTGAAACAAATCCAACTCAGCTATTTAAGTTTTCGCCATCTTATGCTCAGCTGTTAATAAATTGGTTAAAAATAAAAAATATGCACAATGTTTCCATTTTTGATGTTTAAGAAATTTTAAATTAACCTCTGTTTTTTAATAAACTTATGAAAAATTAGGTGAAAATTTTTTTAATTCCTTAACCAGTACACCTTAAAAACGATATTGTTTTAGTTGCAGATATTACAATAACTTTTCAACTGGGATTCTTTCATCATAGCACAATAGGAATATCTGAGAATGTCCTGAGTGAACTTATCACTGCCCTAACTATTTAATAGAGAAATAAAAATTTTACAAAAAGTGTATGACTTTAATAAAGCTTCTTTTTTTATTGCTAAGCAAAAGGAAAAATATGAATACAGAAACCTTACTGTATTAACAATACAAATTATTAAACCAAAAAAAAAAATTTGATTACAAGTATAATAACTGGGCAGTCACAGTATGAAAAATTTAAGTATTGACAACTAAAAAGTTTTTTTTTTTAAAGAATACAATAGAAATACAAACAACAAAGCAAATGAAATTACATTTAAAACAGCTCATTTTTTATTACCAACAAATGAAAAATTGTTTAATACAAAACTAAGATACAACCTTTATATCAACTCTACCCTAATGAATATCCTTATTGCAATAATTTTAAATTTATTTTATTTGGATACGCAATAAGAGTTTGGCAGTATTTTTGACTCTTTTGTAAATATATATTTAATTAGGATGACATGATAAAAAGAAAATAAAACATTTTGCAAAAATATTGTCTTCAAAATTTTAAAAGGGAAGTTAAAATTTTATTAGAGAAAGAATATATTATAATCAGAAGTCACATACAAAAAATATGAAGATGAAATAAGAAACATTTTTAATAAAAAAGGAAAAAATATACTTATAAACTTGGTAGCAAATATACATAACTATTTTAACTAGAACTTGAAAGTTTGTTAAATTCAGGGGAGTTTATTTTAAACATTTTTGTATTTTTATAATTTTTACGGCAAATTTTTTTGATTTCTGTTTTTTCTGTTTTGTTTGTTTTCTTTTCTTTTTTTCTATATGGATTTGATGGACTTCTTTGTAAACAATTTATTACATTTTATATATCCTTGTAAAGTTATAAGGGTGTCAGTATGGCAATTTGCCAGATGAAAAAATAAAATACAATACTATAAATAAAACTAAAAGTAAATAATAACAACAAACATCATATAAAATGGTGTATTTTATATGATGTTTGTTGTTTATTACCTCAATATTCATTATTACTAAAATAAACTTGGTTTCCAGATTTAAAAAAAAAAGGAAACAATTTGATAAGTTGAATAAAGTTGATCTTCCTTACTAGAGGTCAAAAATATGATTAGTTCAAATTAGTCTATATTTGTTGATATTTGTACAGTTCAATGTAAAAATGCTTTTCAAAGTTTTTGAAAATAAATTGAAAAAAAAATTAAAAGATTTTAGGGGTGCTTTATTGTTTAAATAATTACCTTTTTCAATAAACATCCAAGCTTCTGGAAGAAGATGCAAAAATACATCACCTAGTAGTCCACCAACAGCAAAACTTAACAGGATCTTTAAATGAGCTGGAGAAACTATAAATTAAACTACTATATTCGTATTACATTATTAACATGGACCATTATTAACATAAAACTACATTATTAGCATAGAGTATGCTATTTAAAAAATTTTAATTTGAGTTATTTTATTTACAAAATTTGTAAATCAAATAACTCAAAATAAAAAAAAAAGTAAAAAGAAAGCTTTAAAAATTAAGAGCTGTAAGAGCATTAAAATTTCTCTAACAAAAAGACTTTTCTTTAAGCGAAATAATTATGTTGTACTATTTTTTCTTAGAATAAAATATTTCATAGAATTACCAGAATCTTTTAATGAATGGCCAGGATTAGATTTAAAAAGCAAAAGTGGAAATACTCCAGTTGAACCAACTAAAATGGCTGCAGAGATAGCATATAACCATGGTGTTTCAAACCGCTTTTTTTGCTGATAAATATCCCAACTTTCGTCTGTTTCTTCTTCCTCTTCTTCAGTTGTCAAATCATTAATGCCGACTTTAAAATTCTCATCACTTTTCAACTGTAAATTTTTGGATAAATAATTTTTTTGTCTTTTATGAAGCGGGCTACCAGGTAAGGCACGATGTATATTCATATTGCAGTGACAAAAAGTTAAAAAACAAGTCATAATAAGGAATAAAAAATACTTTCCATGAAGCATGGTTGATGAAACTGTTTTCGCCAAAAAAAAAAAATATTATTCAATTTTTCCGATCAAGTGGCTTTCAATTTGTTAGCTTTGATAAAATATGCTTCTTTTAAAGTTTAAAACTAAATTTTTGTCCATGTTAATAGACTATGAATAAATAACAAACAACCTGTAGGCTTACAATTTTTACTTGAGTCGACTGTGATGATTTCTGGTAAATTTTTACGGTAAACAAAATTTGTTTATTGATGCATGGTTTAACGTTCAAAAGCAAAAATAAGCTTTTACAACATTGAGGTCATTAACTAACATGGATTGTCACCTGGATAGACGTCATTGTCATTGTGTATGTATATTTTAACAACAATTAATCTCAATTTACATCATCTTTTGTTTTAAAATAAGGTTTTCTTTTTAAAGCTGTCAATTTTTGTGTGCAACTGAGGTAATTATTATATACTCATTGTCACTTTTCAAGCTTAAAGTTTTAATTAGTTTGCCGTAAATCGCGCCTAAGAAAAACCTATATTTTTTATTTTGTAACTTATGCAATAAAAGATGACGTTACCAAATAAAAAATAAAAAAATATATATATATATGAAAACTATATAGAATCTATATATATGAAAACTATATAGAAGATAAGTACGTTATCGAAGCAAATTTTTACAAGCAAGTGTAACCAAGGTTGATCTCTATTTTTTTATTCTTCTTGAAGATAAACGGACCTCTTATTCCTCTTAATCAATCTATTTCTGCTTTTAAACCTTTTTTTCTGTTTATGCTAATTATTACTGCTTTTGAACCTTTTTTTCTGTTTATGCTAATTATTACTGCTTTTAAACCTTTTTTTCTGTTTATGCTAATTATTACTGCTTTTAAACCTTTTTTTCTGTTTATGCTAATTATTTCTGCTTTTAAACCTTTTTTTCTGTTTATGCTAATTATTTCTGCTTTGAAAACTTTTTTTCTGTTTATGCTAATTAGTCGCTAAAAATGAATTGATACAAAAGCGTTAAAATGGACATTGATTAGTCGTATTATTTTTAAAATCTCCCTAAATTATTTTTAAAATTTCGCAAAAGAGTGTAATTAAATAAAATTATATATATATATATATATATATATATATATATATATATATATATATATATATATATATATATATATATATATATATATATATATATATATATATATATATATATATATATATATATATATATATATATATATATATATATATATATATATATATATATATATAAATTGCTCAATTCAAAAAAAATGGTAAGAGTTGAGCAATGATGGTAATAATGGTAGGAAATAAACAATGTAAAACAACATTTTGTTTGGTAAAACAAACTTCAAATGGGTTTTCTCAGCACTTTTGCACTTTATTTCTTGCATGATTTTAATAGCTCGTTCGGCACAATTGTTACTACTTTGTTCTCGAATTGCTGTACTTTCTCTATTCAAATGTTGTTGTTTTTTCAACGTTTTTTGTATTTCTTAAAACTATTAAATTTCATAGTTGAATGAATGTCTCTACAAATCAATATACAAAAATACTAAAAAATTCGCTTTTATCTGAGAGTAGCGCAATAGTATATTTAGCTCTATACTTGCATCACCTACACTAGGTAAAATTTAAAAGATAAATACTTGTAAAAGTATTCGTACTGCATTGGAGTTTCTTGCATTTGAGTTTTGTTATTAGACACCAAAGAACCTAAAATCATACACAGGTAAAAAATTGGATGCAAGCATACTGGTAATTTAAACCATCAAACTGAAATTTTGCGGGAAGTAAAATATTTAGAAAAAAGTAATCATGCCAGTAATAAATGTGCATGTAATTAAAAATCAATTACGGATTTTTTATTTATACTTTTAATGCAACTTTAATTTAATTATTATCACAATGTATAGTTAAAGCTAGTTCAAATAAGTATATATATATATATATATATATTTTTTAATTAATAATTAAAAGCGATACAGCAAAAAATGTCTTGCGATCAACTCTGCCAATTTCTTTATTGATGTGTGCGTTTAACTTATTTTAGGGAGTTTAGGCTATTTTTATACCTAACAAAAATTTGTTCATTCTAAATGGGTTGAATTCTTTAAGATATTTCATTTTTAAAATGGTTTCAACTATCTTTTTAGCTTATTTAGTTCAAAGATATTTATGTTTTACTGTTTTTAACACTTCGACTTTTTAAGAAATATTTTCTTAAAGTAACGTGTTAAATTTTTGGCACCGAAAATTAAAAAAAAAAAAAACTTTTTTTTCTTTTCTTTTTATGCGTAAAATTAATTTGCAACAATAATTTTTTCCCAAAATTCAATATTTTTTCAATATTCATATTTTTTGAATTCATATTATTTTAACAACTCATTAATATATATTTTTTTGGTGTTTAGTAAACACGAGCCGTTAAATGATCAATCAACAGTAGAATATGTTTTTAAAATTTTTTGAAGACTTTAAACATTGAGAAATCAAATGTTGCGATATTAAAAATATATTTTTAACAAAATTATTGGGCGAAAAAATTACTTTAATTAATTTTTATAAGAATTTTCATAACATAAATTATCAAGTGAAAACTCGGATCCAAATAACACATGTCCAAAACGTCTAAATACCTAAAGATAACATAAAATAATATATATAAGTTATTTTAACATTAAAAAAAAGAAGATATTTCATTTAACAATTTTTTCTGTTAATAACTTCTTAAAACATCTTTCATTTAAACGCGTCGAGTTTCTTGTTTTAACTCAAAATAATTTATTAGTTTCCGTACCTCTAACCTCTAAGCCTGTGTTAACATTCAAATAAGTGAAAAATTCATTGAATTGTTTTTAAATTGTTAAGCTGCTCTACCTCAGTGGTGGATTAAGACTACTTGGGGCCCGGGGCTATTTTTGTTTTTGGAGGTCTTTTTATGGGCCAAGCCAAAGACAAGCTTCAACTATAAAAACATCAATATTTTTAATATTTCAAAAACTTGTTTTTTATTCAAGTTAAAAAATATAGGATGGAGTACGTAAACACCAAAAATAATTTGTAGTACTGTAAAATCGCCTTAGTTTGGTCACATGCAACTTTGGTCATTTAACAATAGATAACAAAGGGCGTATTTCAATTTTTATAAACTTTTTTTTTTTTCAATAATATTTTTTGACACTTTTTTAATTTAAATTTACCTTCCCAAGGCCATGAAGGCCACTACAGTTGAGAAGACTACTTTTAGTTGTGGTTACAACCCTCTCTCTCAACTCTATAACTGCGAAACACGAATCTTGATGAAGAAGGCCGCTGCGCGGAGAAACAAGTTGATAAGCTTTGTGGATAAGAATCATAAAAAATAAATGATAATGTTTATTTGAAATCTGCTAAAATAATTTGTTTGAAAAACAAGAGTTTTGAAATTATGCGTACGATCGAAATCTAAAATAAGCAAAGCGTTGAATAAAATGATCAAATTTAGTGCAAGTATTATTAAGAGTCACCAAGCTAACAAAGTTTGAAAAAAAATAGTTTTAAATATTAAGCACTACTTTTCTACAAAACCAGTGAAATTTTAAAATATAATTTCCGGTCACAAACAGCGCGTCACTAAACGATAAAAACAACAAAAAGCGGCAGAGTTGACTGATTTAAATTACGTAGATTTCAATTAGTGATTTAAATCAAGATATGAATCAAAAGATTTTCTTGAATGACTAATAATTTAAATCAAATTTTTCTTTCATGTTTTATTTTGATAAAAAATGAAAGAAAAATAATTATTTTCATTAAATAATTATTTAAAAACAAATTATTTAAAAACTTTTTTCTGTCATATTTTAAAACAAAATGAAATACATATACCAGATACGCTATATTTACATTTAGAGCATCTTTTATTTTACCTTGTTCTTTATTAAACACGATTGGTTGGAGTTTGTCAGCTACGTTCTTTCTTGTTAGACCACTATAGCCTGGTTTCAACATCAACATTAGTTCTTGGAATTCTTGATGCGTAATTAACTGAAATAATGAAATAGTTGCAAAAATCATTCTTGCAATCTGCTCATCAAGTGCGACCTTTTGACTCTGACTTATTCTAACAACACGCGACAAAAACACAAAACTAGCATTTTTATTTAACTAACCATTATTATTTAATTTTTTTTTTGTCTGTTTTTTTCTTTGCAGATACATTTAAATTAAATTTCTGTGCAGAAGCTGATAATTTATTTATTTTCTGATTTTTTTGCATTTAAAAATAAGAAATACAAAAAGATGATACAGCTAACATCAAAACTACTCTTATGTAACACCGAAAAAAAAGACAACAAGTTAAAATAGTGTGCTATGGTGCTGAACCTTGTACTTTTTAAACTTAATTTGAACAAAAAATATAATCAGGTAGAGAATCCTATATCTTGATAATTTGTTCATAGTAGAAAACTCTTCGTTATCATTTTTACATTTAATACGTGAATAAAGCTTTTTGGCATCTCGTAGGATTGTAAGAAGGAGCAAATTTTTCAAAAAAAAATTCAGAAAAAGGTCGATCGTCTAGGTTGTGCATAATTTTATAGATTATTATAGAGTCAACTTTTATTCTACGGCATTTAAGAGATTCTAGATTAAAGATTCTTGAAGATTCTTAAAGAGTCTTGAAGAATAATCTTTTTTTTAAAAAAAATCTTTGCTTCATACAAAGCTGCAATCAACCACTAATTAGAGTTGGAAGTTACTGAAAGAGAAAAGATAAAGATTGTAGAGCAAGATAACGATTGACAGACGACTTAAAAGATTGCAAATTATATGAATCGGGAAAGCAAGATGAAAGAAGCGAATTCCAAAGATATGATTTTGAGGAAAAAACTAGACGAATAAGAGTTTTTGGAGCACTTAGAAATAGCCACAGAAAAAGGTTGAGACGTAATTGAATGACGAGTAACATGAGAATGAGTTTTAGTAGATGACACAAGAGACGCTAGCTTTTTAGAGCAGTGCCCGTAATAGTATTTGCAAAAAAGAGAAAGAAATACGGCGATGTGATAATTGTTGAAGGTTGACTGCAAGAGCAGGTCCAACTATGTTTACATGCGTTTTTGCACCTTGCCTAATGGGACGGTAGTTAGACAAATCAGATCGCTTTCCAGAATTTTTAAAAATAGGGTGCTTTCCAGCAGGCTGAAAAACAAGACTCTGATAAGCACTTGTTGAATTTTTTTGAAAGGACAGACGATAGCTCCGGAGAACATTTTTGCAAGACTATAACAGGTATGTTGTCCGGGCCACAAGCTGTAAAAGAGTCAAAGCAGGATCAACCTGTTTGATAGCTATATCAGGTAGAACGCAACTAGTGGAATTAAGAAATGATATTGATGAAAAGTTCTTAGCAAACAAATCAGCTTTGTCTTTAGGTGAGGTGACAAAGTCTGAACCTTTCAAAAGAGATGAAATTACAGATTTGCCCTTATTATTTATACTATTAAAGATTTTCCAGAAGTCACGAAAGCCTAAGTTTTGTGATGAAATGCAAGATTTCATGACCTGAGAATAGCGGGCCTTGGCGTTAGACAAAACCTTTTAACAATGGTTTCTAGCAGTAATAAACAGACGTCTATTTTCTGGAGAATTGTTTTGCTGATAGATATGAAAGTAATGGTTTCGATTGGCAATTTTAGCCGCACGATGTGAGGAAAATCATGGAGAAGAATGAGGCTTGACCTGAAATCGTTGAGAGGGAATAAAAGATTCCATGCAAGCCTGAATCCACGAAGTTGTGTAAGAAGCACATTTGTCAACAGGAAGATACAAGATTTCTACCCAAGAGCCATCACGAAATAAATCACGAAAAGAATCCCAGTCAGCTTAAAGGTAGTTGTAAGAGGTACAAGGATAGGGGGATTCAGATAATGAAGAAGAATGAGATTATAGTTTTAAAGAGATCACACTGTGATCAGAAGCACCTAAGGGCGAGTGTGGAGAAACTGAGCACTGACTAGGATCAGAAACAAGACATAAGTCGAGTAGAGAAGGTAAATGATTCGGGTTGTCTGGAAAAAGAATTGGAAAGTTGATTATTTGAGTTAGAGATTGAGAACGACAAAAATTATGGGCTTAAATGTCTGCAGAGTCACCGACACTAGAGCCAAATCATTTAGTGTGATGAGCATTAAAGTCACCGATAACAACGATATCGGCTGATGGATAGAGAGAGAGGGCTTGGTCAATATGATCAGAAATAACATCAAGAAGAGTGTAGTCTTGAGATAAAGGAGAGCGATATAAAACAAAGAGAAAGACGATAGAGTAAAGTGGTGCTAAACGAAAGCACATAAAAGAGTAGTCTATGGATTAAAACCTAGTTTCCGGACAAATATATGAACTCTTACGAATGTAAATGCCCAGACTAGACATGTGACTATTGAAGTCTTTACGAATTAAAGGAAGATAACCATCAACACTGAGATCACAAGATGAGACAGATAAACTCAAATTAGTCTCACAAAGAGCAAGTAGGTAAGGCAAGAGATAAGGCTCAACAGAAAAATAGTTACTTCGAAGACCACTAATATTAGTGAATGATTTAGAGAACTTGGTGATGACAATGGTATTTTGTGTTTTATAGTTTTTGTTACTTTATTCATTTTTAAATTTGTTAAAGAACTTGACTTGAAGCACAGATAGTACTCAGTACACTGTTTAATAGCGCCAAGTAATTGCCTCATTACAATTAATATGCCCTAAACATAACAACGGGCTTTAAATGTGGCCTTGGATATGCACAACAAAAGTACAAACAGGGACACCATTTATGCGCAAAATGGTACTGTTAATATTTTGATATTTTTTAGCTGTTGATGGAATCAACCTCTCTGAGAGCTACCACAGAGTTCGGGAAACCTGATTACTAGCCATCCTCAGAACCATAAAACTGAGCTGTACCCTCATTAAGAGATAATAGAAAGAGTTACATGACACAAGCAAAACCAATGCTTTAAGTCGAGAAGATCCAGCATTCAACACCCTAAGCTAGAAACAATGTATTAAAAATACATCTGTGACAGCCTAATATATAAAGAATGGGTGCGAAGCTGGTCAACAGATAGAATCTGTTTACCCCTTAAGTCTTTGCATAGGAAGCCTTCTACAAGACATTTACAACATTACAACATTTACATTTACAAGACAATTATAATATATTATTTATAATCAGAAATTATCGAGAGAGGAGCAAATCTAAAGTTGAAGTTTCAAATTTTCCTTTCGGAAGTTACAATATGTTTCGCATTTTTTTAATCCTTTAATTTTTTAAATATATAAATAACATAACTACAAAAAATCAAGACAAATCAGCTTGAGCAAATAAAACTTGTAATCATTAGAAAAGTTTACTTATATAACATACGACCTTGAATAAAACGTTATATAAGTGGATTTTTTACATTTTATAAACAATATATATATAAACAAATAACATATTTGTTTATATATACATTGTTTATTTAGAGATGGTTAAGCGTAACAAAGTTAAAAAAAAAAATTAGTTTATATTAAAATTAAAAAATGATTTATATAGTGTTTGTTTGCAAAAACCAACGCACTATAATAAAATTTTTAAGTACTATAATAAAATTTTTAACTACAATTACTATATTCACTAAAATAAAAATTTTCACTCTAATAAAAGTTTTGAGCAATTATTTTTAATTTTTTGGTTTGGTGGCTTTTGTTAAGAGCTTTTAAACTTTGCGTCAAATTTTAACATATTTGTTGTATCATCCTTACTGCAGCCGTTTTTCAAAACGCCTTATGGTTAAAAATATCATTTTTGACTTTTTTCAAAATAAGCTAGTTTATATATCTACAAACGTTATTGAATACATATTTTTAAAGAGTTCTGCAGCCGTATTCTCATCTCTCTGTTAGGCTTACCGGAGCGTTTCTCAAAAATTTCATTACAACATTTCTAAATAAAGAAATGGCAATTCAGTTTGTTTAAATTAAACTAAAATAGTTTTATTTAAAAAATTATTTTTTTTAAGAATTTTTTTTATTAATGTAGCTAAAAAGAACTTTTTGACAAAAGCTCCGTTAAGCTTAACGGAGAGATGAGAATACGGCCACTGAAAAAATTCATTAAAATTATTTGTTTCAAAAAACGTTTAACAAAGAGTAAATTTTTAATAATATTTTTTTAATTGCATTTTTCTCGAAAATCGTAATAAGCATATTAAGGCGTTTTGAAAAACAGCTGCAGCATATATTTATAGTAAAAAAATAAATGTAGCAAAAAAAACTTTTCATTGTCAAAAGAAAGTTTTAAGTTTTTTTCTAGCTACGGATATTTTTTTTTTTTTTTTGCCTCCACAGTAGCACCTTCTTGCGAAGCAGGACTTTCTTATTTATTTAATATAGTTTTTTCTTTATTAAGTTTCAGACAACTTTTTTTTCAGATCATTCGCAGTTTATTAGGACTAATTTATAACAGAGTTAAGAATTACTTTACATTAAACAATTTATTATACAAAAATCAGTTTGAATTTCAAAGTAAGTGTTCTACTAAACATGCTATTATTAAACTTGCTGACAAAATATTTAAGTCGTTTGATAGTGATAAGCTGGTATTAGGAGTGTTTGTTGATCTTTCCAAGGCCTTTGATACGGTTGATCACAGTATTTTACTTTCCAAGTAAAATACTGTGATCAAGTTTCCAAGTTTCTAAGTTTTTTTATAACGAGTGACTATAGGGGCTCTATGAAAAGGTTATGATGTTAAACACATCATCCTTACCTTCTTTGAGTCTCTGACTGAATAGAACAGTAAATACATAAAATAAAATAAAAAAATATAAAAAATTATAAAAAACGTTATTTATCATGTTTATGTTTACGCCGCAATGTATTTTTTACATGATTATATGAAAATTGTAATTGTTACTGTTTAATCAGCAAAACAAAAGTTTATATAATAATAATAATTACCTGAGCACATTAATAACATCTCAATCATCATCTCAATCAAGTATCTCAATCATCATAGATACGCGACAAATATTTTCTCTCAGTGATGTTTTTTTTTTCGTTGATGTTTTATGAAATTTTAGCTTTCTTAAAATCTTTTCATTTGTGAAAGTGTATAATATCGTTACGTTACATATGTTTGTATATAATCTTTAAAAAACTTCAAAAGTATTTTGTATTTTAATAGAAGAAAATTAAAAAAAAAGCCGCGATTGCAATGGCAGCTTTTTTTTTTGGTAGGAATCGAACCTCAGGTTACTTGTTCAGAAGCCTTATCCACTCGGCCACACTGGCACATACTCAAGCGAATATTTTTAAAACAATGTAATGATTTTTTTTATGTTATAGATCAAAATTAAGGAGGGTTTGATGCAATTCAATTGTCAAGTTAAAATCAAACTGTAAAGCTTGATAAATGTTTTAGTATGTTTTAACATATGTTTTAACATTACTTAATTTAAAGTTTACGTACGTTTGATATTTGGATACGCATTCTTTCACGTTTTCTTATGAAACAAAGTGCTGCGACTCTTTCTCGCCATTATCTTGCTTGCAATGGCTGCCAAGGGTAGCGGGTCAAACAGGCACGAAAGCGTGCTGCTACCATTAAGTTCGGCAATAATATATAATAGATTATGTATTGTTTTGAATGATTAATTAATTTTAATTATTGCTTATGTTCTGTTTTATTGCCTTAATATTGGAGAAAAATAATGAAACAATATGCAATGTTATTATTATTTATGAATTAAAAGATATTTAACAACAACAAAAAAATTGTGTTTTTAGTTTAGGGAAATTGTAAAAAAAAAGGTCTTGGTTTAACATTAAGTAAAATTTATACATTTTTTAAATTTATAAATCTTTAAAGAAAAAAAAACTTTTTTTTAGAAGTAATAATAAGACTACTCAAAGGGAGATCATATTAGTAGCATATTCTAGTTAACTGTAAATAAAAAAAGGGTCATGACAACCCTTCCTTATCCCTTACAGATAAAGAAAAGATTCAGGTAGTCTGTTACTTAGAGTCCCTCTATGAAGTTGAAGTTTGGTTTCCATTAAGTAAACAGTTCTAACATTTTTATTTAAATTATTTAAGTGGTGAGTGAATTCAGTGAATAGTGAGAAAGTAAAGATGGCTTCTTCAAAATCTGCAGAAAGAAATTCAAGGCAAGCAGATAAAATTTATACATGCCTGGTATTATTACTGGTATGATTACTGATAAATTACTGGTAGTAAGTTACCATCAAGTAGTCAAGTTTTACACAGTTTGTTTTATAATATTGGTTAAGTAAAGTTAAATGTAGCAAGACTAACAATAAAAAAAGTTTTAACTTTTTGGCAATAAGAAAGAAAACAAACAAAACACTTAAAAGACTGTCTTGCAAAGGTGGAAAAATTTCACGAGGAATGGAGTAGGCTGCACAAAAATGAAAATAGAATGCTGCTCTGACTCAAAAGGAAGAAGCTTTTAAGGCTACACTTGATGACCTATTTGACATTGCTCATCTAAATGGACTTGAAACTGCAACGGAGGATGACAAGTTATTTTTACTCAAACAATAAGGAAAAAGTTTTCCCAGGTTGCATGTTAAATTTGATTTTAACTTTTTAAAAGGTTATGTTCTTGATGGTTTGATGGGACAGAAAATATCAAAGTTTTAACCTGATATTTTCAAAAGATTTTAAGCAGAATGGCCGAAGATCGATAAGAAAAAGCCAATAGATAACAAGGTCACAGCAAACAAATAGATCAACTCTGATGAAATGGTCAATTTTTTCTTGAGTAGTTAACAATTCAGCATTTAAGAGATGATTACAAAGAACTAATAAGACTTTCTTTAATATTTTTGGGACGCTTTCATTCAGATAACATCGCGTTTGCTACTTCTGGAGCTTTTCATCACGCAAGATGTATAGCAAAAGCGCAATATTTAATTAAAATATATCTTTTTACGGATCAATTTAAGTAGACAGAGTTGGATAGAAAAGAGTTTCACAATCTCTGCCTATATATTGTTAATATTTATGCAAAAGTATGGTTGTATGCCCTCAAAAAAACATTTGCTTTAAACCAGGATTTACAATTAATAAAATCTTTAGCCAATTACAAAAAAATCAATAAACAAATTTCAGATATAACACTGTCAAAAAACATAAGTTATATATGGTAACTGAATCCAGAACAAGCTGCTTTCGCCTTACCCGAGGAATCTTTAAGTAATTATGTAAAGAGGAGAATAGCAATGAAGTTATTAAAAGTAGATGAAGATAAAGATCTTGACAATGACTGCAACATAAAACTATCAATAACATTAAGTGAGATACCTGATGTATGTGGACTATTTCATTTCACCCCAATGAATCAATTTCTTTAAGAGGTTCAATATCAACACAGAGTTCTTATATATTGATCCAAAATTATGGAGTAAAAACCAAGAATACTTAAGAGATTAAAAAATTGTGAACAGTTTGAGAGTCACAAATGAAACAGCTGAAAAAGGTGTTAAATTAATAACCAATTTAACTCGTGAATTACAAAAAATGAAGAGCAGTAACAATATCTTTAACAAGTTGTGTCTGAATGTCCGGCAATATAACAAGTTGTTTCTGAATGTCCGGCAAATAACAAATTGTGTCTAAATGTCCGGCAATATAACAAATTGTGTCTGAATGTCCGGCAATATAACAAGTTGTGTCTGAATGTCCGGCAATATAACAAGTTGCGTTTGAATGTCCGGCAATATAACAAGTTGTGTCTGAATGTCCGGCAATATAACAAGTTGTGTCTGAATGTCCGGCAATATAACAAGTTGTGTCTGAATGTCCGGCAATATAACAAGTTGTGTCTGAATGTCCGGCAATATAACAAGTTGTGTCTGAATGTCCGGTAATATAACAAGTTGTGTCTGAATGTCCGGCAATATAACAAGTTGTTTCTGAATGTCCGGCAAAATTTTCTCGTTTCTCTAAAGCCTGCTTATCTAAACCACTGCTTTCAAATCATTAAATTAAAGTGTATCAAACCTTTCTTAAAAACAATATAGTGAATTGTGAATAAGAATATTTTACTTTATAAATAATAATAATATTGCACATTGTTTCATTATTTTCCCCTTAATGAGACACAAGTTAGCATTGTCTGATTGAGCTAAAACTTCATAAATGTCATTTTCTAGTCAAAGGGCTCAATAGGGAAAATAAAGTTTAAACACACTTTAATAAGAAAACTCTTAAAACTTTTTTATTGAGAGATTTTTTATTGAAGTTATTTAGATTTTTATCACTCAACAGCCTGTTAGAGTTAGGATATTTTGTTAGGATCCCTATTCTTATTTTATTTTGAATAAAAACCGCAAGTGCAATTTGATTCAAAACTCAGCAATTTTTAACTGATCGAACCTTGTCAAAATACCATCTTTTCATGGGTAAAAAAGCTATTTCGTCGATAACAAATCGGCAAGTCATTGAAAAAATTCTAGGTGCGTTTAAACTTTTTTATTGCTTGAGTTTAATATTTAATTTCAGAAAAGAATTAGTGTTTTTTTTAATTCAAATTTTTGTAACTAATAATCGGCTAAGAAAGAAAAAAAAAAGTATTTCTTCTTCTTACTTTCTTATGCTGAAAGTTTTTCAGTTTAAACTTGTTTTTTTTATGAGTTAAGGTAAGTTTAGAGTGGTACAAAAAGAAAACACAAGGTAGAGTCCAGGTTTTTTTTTTTTTTTTTTTGTTCTTAGCCGATTATTAGTTACAAAAAAAAAATTTGAATAAAAAAAAAACACAAAATCTTTTCTAAAATTAAACATTAAATTCAAGTAACCAAAAAGTTTAAACGCACCTACAATTTTTTCAATGACTTGCCATTTTGTTTTCGACGAAACAGCTCTTTTACCT
>NC_061158.1:37337083-37419583 GCF_022113875.1 Hydra vulgaris | reverse complement strand
CTGGAAGTTTCTGCATGCTTCTGGAAACTTCTGGAAACATCTGGATACTTCCTTTAATTATCAAGAAACTTTCGTGACGTTGACACGGACCAGACTTAAGAAAATAAAACAAACCAAAAAAGTTGCACTTGTTTTGTCCGCTGCAAATGGCACTTGTCAACGAAATTCTGCCTGTGTGCTGTCACCTGTCAGCTGATTGCTCATGTCATGGCATGCTATGACTCCAGACTCCTGAATTGTTTGCTGTAGTAGTATAGTTCGTTTCGTTTTTAAGACATAAAAAATTAGAAACACTTTTTAGCATCGTTTGATGTTGGTTGCAAATGTTTTGTCCAATACTGTATATGTATATATATATATATATATATATATATATATATATATATATATATATATATATATATATATATATCAGATGAAAATATAAAAACGAATATTTCTCGCCTAAAATTAAACAAACCCAAGGACTTTGGAATCTCAGCTGAGCATTTAAAAAATGAGAGCTGCAATAACAAAATGGCTCAGAAAATATTTTAATTTTTCTATTAATCATGGGCAAACCCCAAAACCGGCGTCTCCATTACTTATTATACCACTTGCTAAATCGTATAAAAGATCAATAATTAATAACTACAAATAAAAATAAAAATAACTACAGCGAGATTAGCATCATTCCAATTTTTGCAAAACTAACAGAATATCTTATCCTACTAATCTATCCAGAAATAAAAGAAGCTCATCCTCTACAATTCAGTTTCACTAAAAAAAGCTCAACTCTACACGCTGAAATTGTTATTAGTGAAACAATAAAACACTACAACAACAAAAACTAACCTGTCTATCTCTAGTTCCCTAGATGCTGAAAAAGCGTTTGACAGCTGCAACTGGGACATTCTGTTTGAAAGACTGTAAGTTAAGGTGGCTATATGGTAAAAACTTATCGATTTCCATTAAAAAAAATAATTTTTATTTTATTAGCTTTTTATAAAATTTAACTAGCTTTTAAATCATATATGATATGGTTTTATTAACAAAAAATAGTTAAAAAGTAAATTTTATTGATTAGTTAAGAAATTTACTTAGTTACGCCATAGCAACCAATATATTTATTGATATATTTGTCTAAAAACTAAATTTTAAATAGTTGTTTCTATTTTTGGGTTTGTATAATTACTAAACCATGCCTGTAGCAACGGGTGGAGGGGGAGCAGCAGGGCATTTTCCTCCCCCCCCCCCCTAACAATTTTTCAAATAAATAATTTTGAAGTTAGTTTTTAGAAAAAAGCAAACGATTACAAGTTAAGATATAAAAGAAAAAAAGGATAGAAAAGACCTAGTTTGTTATCCGTATTTTCGGCATAAGTTCCTTTGGCAAAAAGTTTTGAACTACTGTTTGACCTATTGCCCCCTCCCCTCCCACAAACACAGTGGCGGATTAAGACTTTTCAGGGCCGGGGCTACATTTTTTGGAGAAAAAATGATTAAAAAAAAAAAAGGTCTTTAAAACTATTTTGGGGTCCCTTAATCCAGCACTGCCCCCCCCCACCCCTAATTTAAATTTTGTCCCAACGGAGCTGTAAACTACTTAAAAACAAAATAAAAGTTATAAATCTGATAATGTTGTTAGTTAAAATGAGTGTTTGGAATTTTAATAGATATATTGTCTTAAGACTTTGAAGCTTGATTTCTCAATTGTATTTTTTTGTCTGACTGCGAACAGCAAATCGTTCATATCTTTTTAACCAGGTATGCAATTAACTGCAAAATTTCAGGGTTGCTTCTTTATAGATAGAACTGCAATACCTTACTAGAACTAACCTTAAACTTGTTTTCATTTGAATATATTTATATTTTACCAAAAGTTTTTGCATCGAAAATAAACTTTAAAACTAAAAATGCTGTCATTTTGAAAATAATTATTATTTTAAGTTTTTCTAGTAAGGTTTTGTTAATTCCACTATAATCCATCAGTGCGGTAAGTTTTAGCTTGTAATGCCATAAAAAAGCTGAGAAAATGTAGTTTTCTTTTTTATTGATTTTTCTGCATTTAATGCTGATTCAGCATAAAAAAAGATGAATAAATTTTTATTTCAGCATTTTAAATTAAATTAAGCCTTGCAACTAATTTTAGTATGTAAAAAAAGTTAGAAATCAAAAGAAAATTTTTTTTACCATATAACCACCTTAACCTTGCAGTTAACCTCCAACCATTACTACAAGGTCGTAATGTTGCTTCTCTCATTTTTATAAATACTATAATGGGTGCTGTTCTAAAGAACTAGCTTGTGCCACCTACTAAAATTTATTATCCTGTTACCCGTGATTCAATTTAGCCCCATACTTTTACTGCAACTGTTCCTAAGTGTTCCAAAAATTCTTATTTGTCTAGTTTTTTTCCTCGATATCAGTTCTTGTTTTCCGGATTCTTTTAACTTGAAATCTTTTAAGTCATCTGCCAATCCTTATCTTGTTTTATAAAATTCATATTTTTTTTCCAGTAACTTCCAACTCTAATAGTGGTTGCTTGCAGCCTTGTTGGAAGTAAATAAGTTAAAAAAAAAACTCATTCGCCAGATGAACAATAAAATGATATTTAATATTGTTAAATCGCAGCTGAAAAACAAAGCAGCTCTGCAACCTCTTTTAGATAGTATCAAGGGTTTGGTATTTAACAAATATATAAATAAAAAAACAAAAAATAATAAAAATTATGCCATCGTAACGTCGGATATTCAAAGTTTCTTAATTTTGCAAAAAGCGGTTTCCATTGGTGGTTCATCATCAAATTACTATTGTCACGATTTATGAAATTTTCTTTAGATTTTGAAAATTGCACGTGTTGTACTTCAATGACCCAACAAATTTTTCTTGTGTAGTTATTTGAAACAACAGAAAGCATTTTAGGGTTCTCTCTGTTTATTCTGCTATTGCAATGTTGAGTATGTTTCACTATTCCAGATGTATCCTTGTTGGCTTTTGTAACATTACTTATGCTCTCGAATTCGTGTGGATTTTTCTCGTTTCACCAATATAACATGCACCACATGTGCAATCAAGCTGTTACACTCCCGGATGACAATACGGATGCAGTTTAGACTTATTATGGTAAAGTACATTGTATAAAGTATATATAAATATCAAAACGGAAGACTGTTTTAACATCAAGTTTATGAAATCCTCTTCTAAGAACTAGGCTTTAACTCGAAACCCACAGTAAAATAACTAGATTTTTGGTATCAAGTTTTGGAGAATAAGATGGATATAGGGAATATTTAATAACTTTTAGCAATATCCTAATATTGTTTATAGAAATTTTTATTTTTATTAAAAAATCTTAAAATGAAAATGGATTTCCTCGTGAATGTTATGTTCTGAACAAATTTTGTATGCTTTAGCTGAAAAACCTTTAAAAAGACCAACTGTAATACTTGGTAAAATAGATGATTTCAGTTTTATAAGATTTTGCATCTAAATCAGTGGAAAAGCACTCAAAATCTTATCAATTGGTTAAAAAATATGAAAGATACACCTTTATAAATTCCTCATTTTGATATCAACAATTTCTACACTTTAATTAGTGAAAAACTCCTCAATGATTCTATCAATTTTGCAGAAAAACATCTTGCTATATGCGCAGAACTTAAGTCAATTATTATTCATGCAAGGAAATCTTTACTGTTTGATAATAATGAAAGAGTTGGGCTTACTGTAAGCCAAAGAATCTTTGGGATGTTCCGGTAGTATAGAAATTAACTCACAACAACAAACTTGGATTAAAAAACCCTAACTAAACAGGATTGCTTATTTTTTACTGACAAAAAAAATAAATAATTATTTGAACAGATTTCCTGTTGCAATTCTTATGAAGAAAACTACTATACAAGCTCATACAAAGCTTGTAAGCTTGTTAATAAAAAGTGTGTGCCTGTGTAATGTAGTGCTTTGTTTTAATCAACTAGTACTACAACAGCTAGTAAACATGTTTTGAAGGCCAACTAACAAATAATATTGTTAAACAGCCAATATTGTTCATTAAACTTATTATTATTATGATTGATTTATCAAAGCAATTTTGAAGTAATAGCATTACTTCATGACAAACTTCAAAAGCTGTCAACGGCTATTATGAAGTGTTACAAAATTCCACCACTTAAGCAAGATGAGGAAAAATCAGTTGAAAACTTTATGCGTAATCTTGAACAGTTTGCTAAAAAGCGTCCGGATACAACTTCTTACCATTGAACAAAATAGCAGTTTATTATTATGTTGATGGTTTTATTGCAGGAGTTTACTCGATTTCTAATCGATAAAGACTACTCAAATCTATAGAAGATAACCTAGATGTACTTTATAAAACTGTTTACCAAAAATGCTTTAAATTTAATTATTATGACTGCTATCACCGTATTACCAAATATTGCAGCAACAAAAAATCAAGCAGTTAGGGGCCATCCATAAAGTACGTACGCATGTATGGGGGGAGGGGGGGTTATCCTGAAACGTATGAATGCGTACAGGGGGGAGGGGAGGGTGTTAACGACAGCGAGTACGTACGCGGTTTAACTATCTCTCCTAAACTTCTTTATAAAAACATTGAATTTCACGTGTTTTAATGTTTTTTTATAAAAACATTGAATTTCACGTTAAAAAATCATAGTATAATATATGTTATTTTTTTTTCTGACTTCAATTACAATTGTTTTTTATTTTTCTTTATAAGTAACGAGGAGAGAAAAAATCGAGCTATAATATCTCCAAATAATGTTTTCCATTTTTTGCAACATAATTCGACTGTAGCAAGATGAAAAGTAACAAAACTGTAATCAAAGAAAACTTCTTCTGAACTCTTTTTTTAATTACGAACCTGGTTTTTCCCATTTCTCTTAAAAGGTTAATGTTTTGTTTTTAAAAAACAATAAAATAAAAAAAGGTAATATTATTATTTTTTTTATCATTAAAGTTAATATTAACATACATTAAGATTGCTAAGGACAGGCGAAGCGAAATGAACATACATGTGACAATGCATATGACAATCATTGTGATAATTGTAAAAAATAGTTACTTTAAATGCTGATGGAAACCAACACTTTTTATGATGCAATGTAACGGCAATTATCTTGAGTAAACTAAAACAAAAAAAACTTTTATGATTCTATTCGAAAACTCAATACGCCTCATTGGAAAAAAAACTTATTATTTATTATGACCAAGATGCCGCGCGGGAACGAGAAAAAATACCTTCAATTCCTTGAGTTATATAAAAAAGCATATTCAACACTTGAAAAACAAAAGCAGTATCAGCAAGCACAAGAGTTGTGAAAAATAGTAAAAAACAATGAATCCTTGTATGAAAAAAAAAATAAATGAGTTAAAAGAGAAAGTAACAAAGTCGAAAGTATCACTTATGTCATTCTGGGGAAATACCATTTCACCACCTAGCAAAAAGAAAAAAGATATCCATCCAGCGCCGTCTTCGTCAAATGAAACACGAAGTTTCCTAAATGCAACTACGACAGAGCCTGCAAGGATTGAAATTAGTAAGCTAATTTCTGTAATATTTTAAAAACTTTTTCTCTCTTGTGATTTTCTATACATTAGGCGGGGTGAATAAAAAAGAGCAATTGCTTTTTCTCAGTAACTGTTCAGCTTTGCGTGAATAAAAATTTGACCAAGATTGCTCAAATTTTTATTCACGTAAAGCTGAACAATTTACTCCAACAACGCTCAACTTTACGTAAATAGAAATTTGAGGATAATTGCTCAATTTTTTATTCACGTAAAACTGAACAAATACTGAGTAAAAGCAATTGCTCTTTTTTATTCACCCGGCCTACTGAGTTTAACCGTATTGTAAATCAAACTACATCGTACGACCTTAGAGCAGTCACAGAAATTTATAATCTTGACCACTAGACCTATTTTTCTATATCCAAAATAAATTGATTAGTAGTAATTGTCAAGAATTTATAATAGCTTATTTTTTGGCATTTTTTAATTTAGATTTAACAGACAACAAAAAAGAAAGAGAAAATCCGGCACAAGTTAGGAGTCGAAAGAAAATCTCAGATCTTGAATCACAACGTGCATCCTTGATAGTCGTACGTGATTCTGGTTTTTCTACCGTAACAAAGGAACAAATAAACACTGTGAAAGAAACCATAAGAAAAGAAAAAACAAAATTGGACAGGTAAGATAATTTAGTTATGTATTTCTTTATTTGATATTTCATTTTAGAATGCTTAACTGTCAGGTTTCTAGTAAATATCAAGAGATATATGTTAAATAATACAGAGTTTATTTATGCGTATAGAAAAGCGTCTTGGCTATAAAAACCAAACATTTTCAAAAACAGAAACTTTCATAATCTTATTGTAAATAATAATTTCTTATTTGAAATAAGAATTTGCGTACTTTTTCTTTTGCAACATTAGCCAAAAGTTGCGAAACCTTAAGTATAGAAGTTTTTATAACAGAATCAAAGCTTTACTGGTATTTCGTTTTCAGATTGATTCGTGAATCAGCTCGTCAAAGAAAACGAAGACAAAAACTTAAAGAGAGCATCGAAACTGTGTGTCAGAACATCCCTGAAGCATCAAGTGCTTTGAAACAGTTTAGTCGAAACCATACTGGACGACCGCGTCTCGAAGTTGACCAACCAGAGCTTTTATCAACAATTATAAAAATTGTGCAAAATTTATCAGCAGCTGACGAACGTCGAAGAACAGAATGTCTCCGTAGCGTCTCCACTTTAGATGACCTTCAGGAAGAGTTGACAAAGATAGGCTTTACCTTGAGTAGGAGTGGTTTGTACCTTCGTCTTTTACCACCACGTGGAAACACTTCTGAAGGAAAAAAACATGTCAGCACAGTTCCAGTAAAGCTGTTACGTCCAGAAAACTCAATGCGAAAAAAAAAATGACGATAGAATGTTTGCCAAATCATTCATTGACGACATGTTCGAAGTTTGCAAATTGTTTGGACCAAAAGCTGTGCTTTTCATTTCCAACGATGATAAAGCCAGGGTCCCATTGGGTATTGCTGCAGCAAGCCTTCAAGCGCCGTTGCTGATGCATATAAATACAAGGTCAAACTCATGGATCACGATTTTGTCGTTAGCTCACAGCACAAATTGATCCCATCAGTGTATGGCGTATGCGAAGTTAACAATACTGGAAATGTATCATACAGTGGGGACACTTTCATACGCATAAGAAGTGCAAAACACGATACATCAAATGCTTTTACACATGCTTTTGATGTTAGAGAGCTTTTTAAAACCGAGTTGGTTAAACGTAGACCAATTATGTTAATGGAGACTGATGGAGCTCAGGATGAAGCACCACGTTTCCCTAAAACCTTAGCAACTGCTGTTGACCTCTTTCGCTTGCTTAATTTAGATGCCCTTCTTCATGGTGTGAATGCAGCTGGCCTTTCAGCCTTTAACCCCGTAGAACGAAGAATGGCACCTCTTTCTCGTGATTTGGCTGGAATAGTCCTTCCTCATGATTTTTTTGGCAATCACCTTGATTCTTCTGGAAAAACAATCGACTATGAATTGGAGGTAGAGAACTTTCAAAAAGCGGCTGACGTTTTATCCCAAGTTTGGGAGAAAACCGAAAGTTATTTGTTAATAACTTTCGGTTACGTACTTTATGGATGGCCCCTTACTAAACCTTACTTTTGGTGTGGTGACAAGTTACACCCAAAAACGAAATGCTTAGCAAATAATTCTACCTGTACTAATTGTCAAAGAAAAATAAATAAAGAAAAATATAGGATGAAAATACAATACTTTTTTTGGTCATAGACGCAATTAAATATTTATTGCTTTTGAATTTTTTGTGCAATGGAACTTTCCCAACGACACTTGATTCACTTCACAAGTATCACTAATGCATCCCTCCACACTAAGAGTTAAAAGAATTTTCATTACTAATGGCTTGCAAAAAATTAAAGGCACATGTTTTTTTTGTTGACAACTTGGTTGCACCTGTATTTGTAGAAATTAACTTTTTTTTTCCCGTAACTAAGGAAAGAAAGTGCTATTAAAGTTTTGTATCAATAAAGTTAGACCTATCTCAATGAAACCGCAACGCAGCAAAAACGTTCTATTTTTAACTGAAGAAATTAATCACATGCTCAAAAAAGATGTTATTCAAGTAAGCCGTAGCCTTTGGCATGCTCTTGATATCTTCAGAATGCAAGAATCACTTAGTAATTGAAAAAAAAATTAATTTATTTGATTATTCAAGCAAAATCAACTTACACATGCCATTAGATTCATAACCAAATCCACGACTTAATGACACGTTATTTAAATAGTAGCCAATAAAGTTTTTAGTATTTTGACTTCAAATCCGCATACCATTAGTAAAAATACGATCTAAAGACTATAAATTAACTCGACTCAAAGTTAATGATAAATTTTATGAGTTCAAATGACTACCTTTGTTTGCACAAATGCTGTTCCAATTTTTCAAAGGGTAACGGACAAACTTATTTATATCTGGAAAATAACTATGGAAAACACCTATGTTTGCCATAATGATTTGATAATTGACAGAAAAGGTGACCATGAGCATGACATTAATCTAAAAGTTCTTAGAGTGGCTAAAGATGCTAATATAAAGACAAACATGGAAAAAAGTAACTTAAAAACTCATTCAGAATTTTTAGACCATGTTGTTGAAGACCATAAAACCTGAGCCTACGCGATACAAATAACGAATATGCTAGACTCACAATCCTTACAAGAACAAAATACAATGGTTGGATTCTTTGCATATTTTTAGTTACCTATTTAATTAATTAATAAAATATTTTAAAACAGATTTACACTGATGTATATGACATTAGGGTGTGTTGATTTTTCCTTTTTTATGAAATTGTAAAAAGAATAGTTTTTTTTATTTTTGGGAAATAGTATTTAAAACTTGGAAAAAATGATAATTTTGAAAAAAATAAAATATAAGTTAACATTACAAAAAATTTCTTTTTTCTTACTAGGTCAACCTGGGTATCAAAAGAAGTGTAATTAGATAAGGATTTAATAATAATATACTGTTGAGATATAAAGCCATGTTAAATCTTTTACAGACTAAACAAGAAAGTTACATATACTCGATTAAGTCTAGTTTAGTTTTAAATAAGATAAGACTTTTAATTTCCACTGTTTCAACTAGTAATTTGTTCCAGATTTTGACAATGCAAGAAACCCTCACAATTTTGATTTAAATATTTCTTAGCAGTGAATAAGTTTTATTTGTTCCCTCGAATATTTGAAGACGGACCTGAAAAATTTAAAGAGCACGAATGTTGGTATTTTCCAAGTTTTTTTTTCTATATCATAATACCATTTGTACAAGGATTTGAAAAATAATATTTTTGTTTAAAAAATTAAGATTTTAAAGTTTTCTTCATGAAACCCATCTAATTAGAAAATGCTTCTGATAATTTTCTGTTAATAAAGTTTAAAATCTTTATTTTTCTAAAATGTTTTTTTAAAATCCTTATCTAATTACGCTTCTTCTGATAATAAATTTTGATTTGTTAACATTAGGGGAAATCAATTTTTCAAAGACAAAATTATTAAGCTAAAAATTTTTTTTTTTCAAAGTTCTTATTTTAAATACTATTTCTCACAAATAAAAAACTACTTTTAGGAAATAAACAAATATTAGTCCGGTCTAAAATAAAAATAGAGACAAACTACTTCCTGAAAACTATCGACCTATTTCACTAACTTCGGTTGCGTGCAAAATCTTTGAAAAAGTTAAAAAAAATAACATCTTAAGGAACATCAACGATAACAATCTGCTCTCTAGAAATCAAAAAATCTTGCCCAACTTACTGAAACTTCTGAAACATTTGCCAACGATACTAAACTTTTTTCTAAAACTTTATCACAGACTAATTTTGTTGATCTCCAAGATTGTCTTCCAAGATGCAACCAACTATATAATAGATCAGCATAATAATGAAACGAACTACCTGAGCAAACACAACCAACTATATAATAGATCAGCAAAATACTGGAACAAACTACCTGAGCAAGTAACTTTCTACTCAACTGTGCTTTCTTTTAAAATTAGACTAAATTAAACTACTGGTTGGAGATTAATATTCTGAACGAATATTAATCTCCAACCAGTAATCTATTCTAATTTATAACACCCTGCTATAAACTTGTTGTTTATAGCAGGGTATTTTTCCTGCTCGCTGTACGTATATATTGTATGTATATTTTATGACTGCAACTGTAATAATAATAATACTCTTTTTACAATTTAAAAAAAGGAAAAGTTGCACACCCTAATCCCAGCGAACATATACTATTGGGGCCCATATTGGCTTTCCCATATGGACCCTATGTGGGCTTTATATATGGATCTATAACGGGCCCAATGTGAACTAGCCCTTGAATACAAAATTTAGTAAAAAAAGTACCTTTTTTAACTAAATTTTGTATTACAATTTTGTGCATACTATAGATTAATGGCAGTTTTTACTTGTAAGTATACATATTTATGATAATAATTATAAAAAAATATGTTTTCATTATAAAACTTAACTATAAATATTGTTATGTGTTCCTTCGTTAAACAATTATAATACTAAAAACCTAATTTTAAAAAGTTCTGTGTGTTTCAATTTCCCTAATTAGAATTTAAAAAGAGCCTTTTAATTTATAGTATTTCATTATTTTATTACATTTTGTATATTATTTTTTTTGTTAGAGATAATAGATGTATTAATCGTTATATACAGATAAATATTTAGGCACTGTTTCAGTTGCCTAACTACCAGTTGCCTACCCCTATCCTTTCATGATTGATTTCGATAAAGAATTTCATGCTGATTAAGGGGGTGATTACATTAGTGAAAGTCAGCCCAGGTTAAAACTACATCCCGGTGCCGGGTTGAGAAAATCTTCTTTTTACATAGACATTTTCATCCCGGCTTTAATTTCTTCAACCCGGCCGGGATGAAAAAGTCACTGCAACATGTCTACTTATGTAAATAACTTACAATTAGTGTTATTCATAATTCCACAGTGCAGTCTATTTACAGTACTGATATTGCAATTTAATGGTTTAGTGCTTGTATACAAATTATTAGAAACCAAACGAAATATAACACTTACTGTGTATCTATGCACACGAAAAAACAACTTGCAACGTAAGAAAAAATTTGCAAGACAAAGACTTATGAACAGAAAACCTAGAAGTTTATGGGTGGAAATAGGAAGAACTGATTTATGGTGGCAAAATATGATAGGCCCAGAAGTCCCTGAAATATGCTGAAAAAGAAATTTCCGAATGACAATAAAACAAGGTGGTAAATTAAATGCTGCAACAGTAATATTTGGAACATTTTCTGAACCGTTTTCGAAAGTATTTGCCAATTTGATTTCATGTTTGTCATGTATAAGTTAAGCAGAATATTTTGATGCAAAGACATATCATGAAGCTAAGACATTGCTTATACAATTCCTGAAATTTGACACCATTTTGAATACCTTTACCTAGCTGCAAAGTTTGGAAAAAGTGGGATCATTGCATATAGAATTAATGATAAATTGACAATTTGTATCACATGTTATTTATATATACTTTATCTGTAAAACAAGTTAAATGTGAAAGATTGTTTTCTAAGTTAAGTAGACTGAGCAGCCATGGTGCAGTGGTAGCGCACTTGCCTCAGAAGCAAAGGATCAGTGGTTCATTTGACTTCTTGGGGCACCTAAATTAAAAATTAAAAAAAAAAAAAAAATTTAAAGTAGTTATAAATAATGACAGATTTGCAAAATTCTGTCGCTAATTAACCACTAATTAATTTAATTTACCACTTGGAGTCATAAATGTTGTTGTCTGTCAAGAATAGTATTTTTGAAAGCCTTGAGTGTAATAAAATCATTCAAAGATATGCATTTTTGTCCTCTGAATTTAGCAAACTGTTTAAAGAATAGATTTGCTATATTATGCACATCACTCTGTATATTATTAATTCATTATAAATAAACTAGTTTGTGATATCAGTCATCCTGACTGCCTTCAATTTGGAAAGTTATGGTTTTTTATTTTTTGGGAGGGCTCCTTTAATATTTGACTGGCTGGAAAAATATTTTTAGCCAGTCCGTCACTGTTAATAGCATTATCTAGAGTTATAAAGCAACCTATTGAACTTTTCTATCTTAACAAAATTAGTTATAATAGCAAAATTAACATTTTATTAATACAGCTTTTTTAAGATCATTAACACAATTAACACAAATTAAATTAACTTTAAGTTTTTTTAATATCATTGTTAAGCAAATATGTATCCAAAAACTAAACTATCTAATAAGTATTTTGTGCTGCGATTTAGATAAATCAAAAAAACTGTTTTATAGAATCCAAACCATAATGTAAAGCTGACATACAATAAACATATTAAAAGTTGCCTAAATAAATACTTTTGATACAGATAATAGTTGCCTACAAGTACGAATAATAGTTGCCTACAAGTACAAATAATAGTTGTCTATAAATACATTCAAAAGATACATACTTAATCCAAAATAAGTACATAAAACTGTAAAAAAGACAAACAAAAAAGGAAATACATATTAAATATGTGTAATTTTGCTAACAAAGTTTTGTTTATTATACAAAAAAAAAAGACAGCAATAAATACGTATTTGTATAAGCAATAAATACGTATATGTTCAAAAGAAATGTATTTAATACATACTAGCCCAAAAAAAAAGTACTGTAAAAAATACAAAAGTACTGTAAAAATACAAATACTTATGTATTAAATGCATTTAACTTTGTTTGTACTAGCAAAAATTTTCATCCAACACTTTAGTTTTGAATATCTAGTTAACAGATTCAGCTTAATCCACCATTGAGACAGCTGGTGTTAATGTGGTATGAACTCATATTGACACAAATACATCAATTAAAAGAATGCATTGATTGTAAGGAGCAAAAAGAAGTAAAATATTTCCAAAACGAAAGAAGACTTTGTTACTCTATTTATTATTATTATTTTTTTCAATATTTGATTGTATGAACTGCTATAGAACTGCAGTAAACTGAATTTGTAAAACTGAACAGCTGAACTAATGGATACAGAAATGAAAGGTATGAATATAATTGATGAAGTAAGTATGACCACGCCTTATTCATGAAGTAGTATAAAAATAGCTCTTATTTTTTATCAACACAACATATTAACTGTCTAAAGTTATTGATTTTATTCTTGCAGATTGGGGGCCAGTAGGCATAGTAACTGCTATTGTTTCTTGGTGTTTCCCATAAATGTTACTCATATGAAAGTAATATCCTGGATTAACAAAGGGAATTATTGTTATCTTGAAGCCAGCAGCCAGTATCTTCTACAAGGTTGAGGCTTTGCTTTTTTAAAATATGTGCTGAAACTGGTTCACAACGAGGTGTTTTGAATGTTGTAGAGATAGAAAACTCGGATGTTTACTTGCAACACATCCTCATGTGGACAAAATTGGATTCACTGGTCCTACTAAGGTTAATTATTCTTTTTATTTTAAAGTTAGAATTAATGAAAAATCTCAAGCAAGGCTATAGTTTTATATTTTTTTAAGAAACTCAAGGCTTGGTAATGTTGCAAGCACATATTTTTTTAAACTATTTTTAAATTCACAGATACATTTTTCTAGTATTAATATGAAGTGTCACATATATCAACAAAGTAAAACAGAAAAACATTAACTCAACTACAACATTAACAATTGTTTTATGAATAATACTAACAATTTTATAACTTCTTCATTGAAAAAAAGTCACAAAAATAAAAAAGAATTCATGTTTTGAGTTGATATAGTGAAGTCATAATGGTGTATCAATGACGCATCTAAAACATTTGATGCTCAGGCCACTCTTCAAACTGTCACTTTTTTGAAGCCAATCAAAAGCCACAATTTGATTTTATAAATTAGCAAGCAAAAAATAATAGTAATTGAGACAAACTATTGGAGGGAAATTTGTTTCTTTAATTTAAGCAGTAATAAAGAAAGCCCCATATTTTGATATACCTATAAATGTAATTTTGTCAAATGATTTATTTACCTTATACATATACATCTACTAATATAGGATGTATTATACCGTATATATATAAAAGCAGGTCAAAAAAAGTGAACATAAAGGATTGAATACCCCATTTACCATTAGACTGATTTAGCCTTAGGAGATGTTGTTATAACAATTGAAATTAATGCCTTAAAAAATAAACTTTTTTAAGGAAAAATCGATGTTCAAGAATATTTTGATCTTTTCCTTCAACAATATAAAAAATTTGTGCTAAGTGTGCCGCTACATATAGCCAAATTAGCTGAAAGTTTCTTCTTTTCTAAAATTTTAAATTCTTGCCAGAAGTTTTTCTTATTTTAAAAAAATTAAAAAAAAAAAAAAAAAAGGCTTTGTCTACAATTTGAAATTCATTGATGATATTGAATTCATTTTGAATTGAAATTGATTTAAACTGAAACTATTAAATACTGAAATCAAAAAATATTAAATAACAAAATTACCTCATTTTATTGGTTAAATCCTGCTGCTTAGGAGATGGAACATAATCTGTCCTACTCCACTTTTTACGATTAAAGCGACCTCGTTCAATAAAGCGTTCAATTTCACTCATTTTTAAACATGTTGTTGAATCTGGCAATCGTTTACTGAGATCAATTAAATAAAAACAACCAAACCGTGATGATGCCTCAAGAGAAATGTTCTTTTTACACGGAAACTTTGACATCTGTGTTGTAATGCAAGATTGAAATCTAATAAATTCTTCATCCAACCATGAAGGTAATGGCTTCAAATCAGTTTCTAGATACAAAGCATCCTTACTATTGCATGCATGTAATAGTTCAAATGCCCCTAAACTTGCTTCAAATTTTAGTGTTGGGTTAAATGTGAGTGTTTTTCCCTCAACAATTAAAAATGAGGAACCTTCCATAAAATATTTAGATCTTTTTTTGGGTAACACGCCCAAACTTAAAGTTTTATTAGTGTGAATAAGATCGCGTATTTCTGATCGAAGAAGATTTATAGATAAACTGGAACCCACTGCATTAACCAAAAGATTTTTTGTTCCTTCTTTTGGAGTTACAGAAACAATTGCACCAGTTAGTTTCGAAAGTCGGCTTGAATGAAAGGAGCAAGCCTGCATTGCATAAGACACAGATAGTGGCAATTTAACAGAATATTCTATCGTACTTTGTTGTGACATCAAAGCATGTAGGAACAACTCATTCATATTTTTTGTTGCTGATATTGAATGAAATGCACTCTGTGCAAAAATTGATATTTTTTCAGTTACTTTGGAATCGATTTTAACTTCTGGAATATTAGGTGCTGGCCAACAGAATACTAAATTACCTTTCAAATTTGCTGCTTTTCGAAAAAAAGTGTGCAACATTAATCCTAGTTCATGTTTATCTCTTTTTTTAAGTTTGTCTAAGCAGCTATAGAGATAAGAAATTGAACTATACCGATTGTTTTCAACAAAATAGTTTTCGTAATTATCTGTATTCATTAAATCAATAATAAGTGAGTAAAACTCAGCTGTATCCATAACTCCATTACAATTTATAGCACTTTTTACTAAACCAACAACTCTTGCCCAGCTCACTAATATCCAAAATAAAGGTAAATACAAACAGTTACTTCGGTAAAGAAAATAAATATACTGTGTTTTAAGTTTACCAATCAAATTCATTGAAATGTCGCAACTGACTGCACTATATTCGTCGCCTATCACACATTTAATAATAGGAATTTTGGCATCTAAAATTTCCCTTTTTGAAGATACCACTGAATCTAATGCTCGTGAAATCACAAACTGTAAAATATGTTTTTCTTTCTCATCATGACAAAATTCATTCATGCGTAATCGCATTTGTAAAGGAAATATGTCACTTGAAAAAACACACTGCTCAGCAAATATACATATATCAACATCTGATTCAGGTTCGCACACATATATTGATGTTGAGCCATATGTAGATACTTTAAATGCTTTATCAATTCTATATTCTTTTTTCACAAACCTATAAGAACAAAAATAAAAATTATTCAAAAGATAAAACAAAAATGAAAAATATACAAAACATTTAACAAAATATATAACAAAAATTAAAATTACACTAAACGTTAAACAAAAAATTCCAATTACAAAACTATTGTAATTGGAACTCCTATAATTACAAAGAAATTCTTCGACCCCTACAGGGTTTAACATTTATATTTGAACTCCTATAATTAGAAAACTTTTGTAATTCAAACATATTTTAAAAACTTTTGAGGATTCAAATTAACCAATTCTATACTAAGCGTTTAATAAAAGGTTTAAAATAAAAATGAAAACTATAAAAAGGTAAAATTAAAGATATAACGACAATGTAAATTATAAAAAAGATAAAACAAAAGGTATAACAACAATGTAAACTATACAAAAGATAAAACAAAAATGAAAATTATACAAAAAATAAAAACAAAAATGAAAGTATAGAAAAGGTTAAGTTTAGAACTTAAAAAAAGTTAATCTTAAACTCTTTAAATACCGCTGAGTAAAAGTATTATAACTATGTATTTTAGAAAAAAATAAAAAATTTTATCATTTTTTTTTTTTTTTTTTATCAAAACTTTAGCCTCCTACCCTCCTTCAAAAAAAAAAAAAAAATTAAATAAAAAAAAGATAGAAATAAACTCTTTTATTCAACTACCGTTTACTGTTGAAGAAAGACAACACAAAGCCACTTAAATCAACACAAGAACAAAAAGACCGAATGGTTATGGCACGAAATATAAAACTATTATAATAATACATTATAGAAAAAAACAAAAATTTTCTTTTTTCTCTCTTTTTACGGGTTGGCCAGCCAATAGTTAGTTCAAAATTCCACAATATATCCAGGACTTTTCTAGGTAAATTTTTGGGTTTTTTAAGGATATGTTGATCTTTTCTCAACCAGAAAAAAAAAACAAAATATGTTGATTTAAAGAAAATATAAAAACAAAAAATAACTAAATAATTAGTAGATGTTCAAAATACTGATAGTAACATTAAACAAAATTTTTTTTTGCATTACAAAATAATACATAACTATCAAATTCAGTTTAAATCTCTGTAAAATTAATAGTAAAAGATAAAAACTATTTCAGAAAAAAATACCAGGATTTTCAGGAACTATTGCTAAAAGGGGTGTTTTTCCAGGACTTTTCCAGGACCACCCAGTTTTACCTAAATGTTAGCCCCCTGCCCTTCCCTCCTTCAAAAAAAAAAAAAAAAATGCAAGCTTAAACAAATTGCCTCTAACATTATTTATATTTTATATATATACGTTCTTTTAATTAAAAGAGTATCTGACCTAACCAAAACCCTCAGTTGGATGTATCTACATGATGATTGTAATATTAACTATGCCTAAATCTTACTTAGTCGGTGTGTACACTCTGTTACATCCTGTTAACGGTTACAGCCTGTTAACAGACTGTTACGGCTGCTTGAGCAGTGCATGCTCTGTGCTTTGAATTTATATGGTTCAAGTGCAGAACTTTATTTAGTTGGTGCACAAAAATGTGCAGCAACAAAAAAACAATCTTTGTGCAATAACTAAAAAAATAAAACATTACTATACCGAGAAAAGAACCTTGAACCCTCAGTTTACTAGCTGCAGGCAGAATCTAAGTGACCACGCTTACATTACTAGTTCCAAGAAAATTGTATATATAAATTAATATTTTTGAATGTATAATATGTTATTATTTATTATATATTTTATATAAATAATATTTTGCATATATTAAATATCGGAAAAATAGATTTTTAAAATTGGTATCATATTTAGGAGAGCGATGTTAATTTATGCAATTTTACACTGAACTATTGGGGTGAAAAAAAACATTAAACAGACTAAAAAGTACTAAATAATTAATTCAAAGAAGCTCAGAGAATTATAAACATTATTATATTTAAAATCGTTTTGTATTTTGTAAAATTTTGCACCCCCTCCCATTGTCTCTACAAAAACTTGAAAAAAGATTTTTATGGGGTGGTGGGAGGTTTGGTACAAAAATGTTGCATAATATTGGGGGAGGGGTCAATCAAGTGTGACAGATGCGTTACAATGGGGGAGGGGTTCAAAAAAATGTCAAAAACTGCGTGACGTAATTTATGTACGACCCCTTATAAAATAGTTTTCTATCATAGTTGTTCCTTTTTCTGTTCTCTTGCGGTTTGCAAAAACTAGCAAAACTTACTGTTAGATCTGTTTGTCTTTTAATGAAAGTTCAAAATCAATTATCACCTGAGAAATTATTATTAAACTGAGGTATAATAAAATCTTTTTTTGTCTAAATACCATACCATAGGGATGCTATTGATTTATCAATAAATTGTTTATTTTTTGATTTGATTAATTATTCGATTAATTAAAAAATTAGAACGATTAATCGACATTTTATATTAGGATTAGGTTTTATATAGAATTTTTTAGAATTTTTCCATCTTTATACACCGGATCATCGACACTGGATTTAGTAATTGTTTCATGTTAAACCACAGAACTAACTGAACAAGCCATAATTTTTAAGAACATCTAGCATATTTACATTTATTACTTATAGAAAAACTTTTATCCTCATGCTTTACATCATATTGGTATGTTGATAATAATCTTTTCGAATGTATTTTTGTGGGATTGTGTGTTCTGTTTTGAATTATAGTGTACCTGCAAAGATTTTTATAAATCATATTATATTTTTAGGATTTGTCCCACAATATATTCAACAGCAATGATATATGGGCGCAGCCAAAAAAAAGAAAGTCAAAGGTTTGGGTTCATTTATTAAAAAACATAAACGATTCACAAACTTTAAAATGTAAGCATTATGACACCGAATTTAAATCTCATTTATCAACTACATCCTTAACATACCACATGCAACACAAACACAACCTTCTTTTAGAGCCTGCTTCAGGTAGCTCATTAGTTACACAAAGTAATTCTCAAAAGATAGTTTTATCCTATTTTAAAAAACAAAATTCTTGTCCTGGGTTAATTCTAGCCAAGTTAACAGCTTTAGATAAAATACAATTTTCATCTTTGGCAAATAGTGAAGAAATTATGAAAGGATGGAAAGCTCAAGGTTTAAAAATGCCATTAACAAGACAAGGAATTAAAAATGTTACACTTAAGTATGCTGACCAGATTAGAGAAAAATTAAAAAGTAATTTAAAAAAATGAACAGAGAATAGTGAGAGATTTTCGTTATCATTAGACGAGTAGAGCTCCAAAAAAAACAGACGTTATATGTGCATGAATATCCATATAAAAAATGGAAATGTGAATAGTCTTAGTATGATAAGAGTAAAAGACACAATGCCAGCTACCAAGGCAGTTGAGATTGTTATTAAAAAACTAGCTGAGTTCAATTTGCAGCTCAAAAACCACATTATCGCTGTTATAACAGATGGATTGTCTGTATGAAAAAAATGGGACAATTGATGAGTATTTATCATCAAATTTGTCATAGTCATGGCATACATTTGGCTGTGGTAGATGTTTTATATGCTGAACATACAAATTTAGTAGAATCTAATGACAAAAATTTTAAAACAGAACTTGATAACTCTTCAATAAGCAATGAATGTGATGATGATGAGAAAGATTTTAAAGAAAATGAAGGACAAACTTGGCTTGAAGTAGCTCCTGACAATTATGAATTAAAATTAATAAAATTAGAAAAATAGATCGTTTTTTTAGAAAGTCATCTGTAATGATTTTCTGTAAGAGAGTGTCAATAAAAACTGAAAAAAGGAAAAAGGGATGATAATTGATGCAAGTACACGCTGGAACTCAATGTTGGCAATGTTAAAGCGGTTCTTGGAGTTGAAAGAAATAATAAAATCAGTACTAATAAATTTGTCAGTTACTCATTTATATCCAACAAATTGTGAAATTTGTTGGTTGAGGAAATTGTAGAATCATTAAAAATCATTGAGGTACACTTGCATTGGGAAGGCCAGATTGCGATATAATCGATGCTTTAAAAATATTTGAATTTTTATTTTCTAAATTGAAAACTCAATCAAGTGAGACTAGTAAGAAATTCTACGAATCAGTAAGTAGGAGAATATTTGAACGTAGAATTATTAATGTAGAAGGTTTGTTAGAGTATTTAGATGATCCTAACTCTTACCTAAAAGCACTTACACAAAAAAATGCAATACTACAACAATCAACAAGAAACAAAATTGCTCTAACAATTTGTTTATTTCTCATTGATGAGAATGTTAATGAAAATAGATTAAATCGAGAAGATGAGGCTACACATGAATGTACTGAAAACATAACAAATAAAGAAGAATTGAATCATATTTTGTCAAAAGAAAACACCAATCTTTCAACTGTAGTAAATTTTCAAAATAACGTTTTATCTTTTAAAAAAGAAATAAGCATTTTTGAAAAAATTAACAAAAGAAGTGGAAGTCATTTATTTGAACAAATGTACAATGCTTTTTAATTTACAATGTTAACTATTTCACCATCGTTGGTCGAAGCTGAAAGATGTTTTAGTGTGGCAGGACTTTTTGTAACTAAATTGAGAACTAAATTAGAGTGTTTTTAAGAAGATAAAAAAAAAAATGAGTAGCCTCCTCGACCTTAATGGCCCCCTCGGGCCTTATGGAGGTGAATAATTAAAAAAAAAAAAAAAAAAAAAGATAATGTATGAGAATATTTTTAACTTTATTTTTCAAAGGTTTAGCAGCAGATTCAAACATCATTGCAAGATGAAATAAATTTTTTGGGGTCAAAAATAGGGGAGGAGTCAGGATTTTATGACGTCCTTTTCAAAAATTGGCTAAAAAATGGCTAAAATAATTATCTTACTTGGGAAGTTTTTGAAATTTAGATTGCTAGACTTTAATTTAGAATTTTTAAGAACTGCTAAAATAACTTTAAAAAATTCAGTTTTTGTCTTTTCCTGTCTCTTAAAAAAGTTTACTTGCATTATTATTAGCCTGTTTTAAATCTGTGATCCAATTTGAGCAATTATAGAGCTTCACTGTAAACTGGGTTTGGTTATTCCATACTTTAAATGGGCTGTCTATTTTAAATCACTTTTAATTAGAACTCTAAGATATTCCTGCTTTCGATAGGGACACAATTGAGATACTATAGTTCTGCTTTTGAATGTTAAAGAAATTTCAGTATTCCGACCTGAAATATAGTAATTCTGGTCGGAACCAGAATGAATTTGCTGTCATCAGTAATGAGCTTTAGCAAGTACTTAAAAAAGCATGTCATCATAAATAATACATAAAGTAGTGAAATAAAAAGAATTCTTGCGGTACACCACAATTTAAGATAAAGAGATTTATTTCAGTCTGAAAATTTTTCATTCATTTTATAAATAAATTTAGTTATTTAAACTTAATTTCTAAATAAATTATTCAAGCTATCAGCAACTGTCGAACAATCTTGTGTTTTAATGCTCAAATTTCCTGGAGATAGAAAAAGGAGATCAGTTGCAAGAAGCATAGCTAATATAGCTGTGCATCTTATAAAAAATACCTTGGAGTTTTTTACTAATATGCAATGGAGAAAAATTTATATTGTGGATAGAAAAGAGGAATACATATGAAACTTCAAGACAAACATCAAACAAGAGTATTTTAAATTCATTGTAGTTAGTTAAATTTTTTTGAAACTAATTGATAGAAGACTGTTACAATAGTATAACATCAGATTTACATGAAACCAGGAGCATGAAGCCATGAACTGTATTTGAGCCATCATTGGTGAGACATGGCTGAGTATTGATGTAAACAATGAAATAAATAAATACAGCAGAATTGAGCTGATGATGCCCGATGATACTGCTAAACTTAATAACTGTGTAGAGTTTGATGTTATAATACAAACAATGAATTGATGACAGCCATTGCAGTGCCTGAACTCATTTTTTAGTGATCCGTAGCATCAAAAGATTCAGAAATGTACAAAGGAAAGGTGGGTATATCATGGGTGGGTATATCGTGGTTATATAGGTATTGTGGGTATCATCAATCTTTGACAGAATGATATAAATCTTTAACTGTTAAAAAAGACACAGCACATAAAATAGTCTAGATAGTAACAACAATAATGAAAAGTATTAAAAATAAAAATAATATTTTAAATTTATTTTATAAACAGACAACAAAAAAACTTCTCCACATCATTTCTCAGAAACTTTCATGTTTTTTGATGAAATGACTGACTCTGAAAAGTTGTTCCTGTCAAAATATTTCCATATATTTTCTTTTGTTATAGTGTTTAATGCTACATATTTCATGATTCTTTTTTATCACTATTAATTATCAAGTCAATGCATAATGACCACATTTCTAACTTAAGGTTGATTTTGTATACCAAAGATTACGAATGCATTGTCAGTTGTTTTTAAATCCAAAATATTATTGCATAGCTTATATGATGCAGTTGGCTCTCAAATTGATTGAAGTGATAAAAAAACATTTAGTGAATCAAAAATCTTTGAAAGCCTGATTTGTACAACAATAACTGTTCATACTCCAAATTATATTGGGATAGTTAAAATCCTAAGTAATCATTGCACTATCAAATTCTTTTACATTTAATTTATGTCTAATCTATGTTTCAAATATTTTATTTTTTCTTAAAGCATGTTGATTTTGTGCATAACATTAACTACTGGTGGTTTACAAATGCACCTCACTAAAACAAAATAGCTTTGTATGTTTCTTAAATGCTAAAGGTATTTAACAAAGCAAATTTTTTAAGGGTTTTGGAAACTGTGTTAAGATTTGTTATTAGCTTAAAAATAGATGTCTGTAATAAAGTTTAATTTTGAAAGAGTTGCCATTTTATTAAGTGCTTATAATCAAATTTTAGTCAAAGCTTTTCTTTGTGACAAGGGCAGAACTATAGTTGGGGTAATACAACAAGCTTAATTTGATACCAGGAGCTGATCCATAATAAGGGTAATAGAGCAAAATTACATTGATACTGTTTTATTTTAACAATTTTTGATGGTAAAATGTGTTTATTGATGGTAAAATGTGTCTATTGATTCACCTAGTTTAATGGTTTTAATTTATATTTATCTGATAAATTTTGATTTTTAATTTTGCTTGATAAATCTAGAGTTTAGAATAATAGAAGGATAAAACTGTGACATTTATTTTTCTTTAGAGCAGAGAAATATTTTTTGATTATGGTTGTACATTAAAAAAAAATTTCTGTGACAAAAACTTTTTTTTAAATAATACATTTTACAAATAAGTTTCTTATTTATATTTTCTTTATTTGTTTGAATTTTGTTAGCCAGTTTGAATGTTATTAGCCAGTTTGTAAAATATTAATTAAATAAGTGGAAATAAAGAAAATTAGGAATTATTAATTAATTTTGCTTTAACACATTTTTGCTAATACAATAGAGTCTTATATGGTAATGCAACACAATTGCAAATATAAAAATATAATAATTAAATACATTAAAACACAAAAATAAGGTAACAAAATACTACATGCTGCAGTAATCCTTAAATAAGTAGTTGTCTCCAAAATTCTAAATAATATAGCTTAAAAAACTTTTGACTGCACATAGTGGTCCAGTCCAATAATTTGTTTTATAGTAAAAATAATTAAAAAATTGAATTATAAATGTTATGTGAAAACCAGGTTTAAATTTTTAAGGTCTGTAATTAAATAAAAAAAATGCCTAAGTAGGGTTTAAAGTTCAAAAATTGAAAAAGATTACTTTTTTTTGGGCAAAAATTACATTTTTGTAGGCAAAAATTGGTCTACCAACTTTTAGCTTCAAAGTTGAAGAAGACAATTTTTGCCTCAAAAGTGATATTTCTGGGTTATTGTGCTGCGTGTCACGGTAAAAAGATGTGAAATATTTTTTCACTAAACCAATACCCATAAAAGTTTACGAACAAATCTTACTAACAAATGGATAAACAGATCATCATAATGAAAAAAATATGAAACTGTAAAAAAATGTAGTAATTTTACAAATTGAAAAAAAAATACCTTTGTATTGCATGATCTATAATATTCAAAACTTTTGCTTTATCAGTGATGTTTTTCAATAACAATGAAGAACTCTTGCTAAAATAATTAAGAGCAGAAGATCCAACATCAAGGAAGAAACTACTTGGTCTTTGGCTGTGTATCTCTTGAAATAGTTCACAAAGCACATCACTGATAACCCAAGGAAAACTTAAATATTTTTTTTTATGGCCAACAATTTTAATAGCATTATCATAAACCAAATTGTACCACGCACAAGCTTTTTTCATTTTAGAAACATCATCAATATTGCTAAAAAAAATTTCACGAAACTTTTTTACCAACTGTTTATAGCATTCAGCTATTGACTTTGATGCCTTTCCTTTGTCAGCTTCAAAATGAGTACTCCAATTATATGTGGCACAACCTAAAACCACATCAGCTTCAACTTTTAAGTCGAACCATGACATTATTGCTTTAATGTTATGAGCATAACAAGAATAAACTTCTAAAGCATCTTCTAAGTACTCATAATAACCTGGAATACGAAGGCTAGATCCAGACCCTTTTTCTATATTTACTTTACTTGTTAGATCAAAGCTGAAGCCAATAGATTTACATTTACGATAGAGGTTACCAAGAATTTGATTAGAACTGTAGCAGTCATTTTTTTCCATAAAGTCTGGAAAACCCTTTGTTTTAACTAATAAGATTGCCTCTTCAGGAACTTCTGGAAGTATTCCGGTTTTAGGATAGTCAACAGCTGCAGCTTGAGATTTAGCTAATTCAACAGCTAATGGATTACGAGCTCCATTTTCAATAAAATCACAAAGTGCAAGATGTTTATGAGCGATTCTGCCTAAACTGTCATTCTTCATAAATTTCATAAAAAAGTCTACAATAACATTCTCATCTGTAACATCAACATTTTTAATCAATGGATCAACTAAAGTTAGTTGAGAGTAGTCAAAACGAGGATATATTAAATGTCTTGGTGGAATAAGTTTCGTATCCCATATAATTGCAAATTGATCACCATCAAGATCACCACCACTGCAAGATGCAGCAAAAGAACATTCACAGTTCATTACAGGAAATACAACAACATTCACTAGATAACGTAAAGAAGGTTCATCAACACAGCATACAACTCTCTGGTCACCTGGATGTAAACAAGGATTTCTGTACACCAAAGCATCACCTATTATAATCTCTTTCTTGTTGTCATGATCTATTTGTAAAAATATTTCTCCTTCTTTCAAAATGCCTATTGGATCAGCTACTCCAACCACCAAACACCCATTTTCAACAGGTATACTAGCTCTCTTTAGCAGATCACGCACTTTAAGGCGATATATTCCCTGAAGCACGGAAAACCAAAATTTATCATGATGAAAATCAATTATAGATAACCTATCTATATTTCCTTTCGGAAAATATTCAATCAGAGCTTTTCTAGCAGAATTTTCATTATTAAACATATCAGAAACTTTCTCTAATTCATGATGCTGTAATTGGAGTAAAACATTAGCAAAATAGTTTGAATCAACAGCATTAAAAAGAGTGATAACTTCTCTATTCAGGATTAAAGAATTATACTTAGAGTAAGAAGTAATGCAAAAACTTTTGTCATTGTTTTCAAACTTTTTCATGGATTTGCGGAAAGCAAATGGTTTACTTTTTAAATCTGGATCATCGTCATAGGTGCATACCAGTATTCCTTTTATACCAGAAAATCTAATCTGTAGAGCTGAAGGTTGATTAATTTTAAGAATATTTGCAATGTGAGCACTCATTGTCAGAGAAATTTTACCACATCCATCAGTGGTTAGTTCACCATTCTTTGCTTTTAGATCACTTACCCAAGAAATCATATCAGGACTTATTTCAAACAAACTTCCCATATCAGCTGTAGCATAAAGACCCAGGCGAGACATATACTTTGCAGCACTTTTAAATTGTTCAGGTGACGGAACAATTTTACTTCTCAGATTTTTGACTTCATTATTAGAAGGCACTTCAATAAAATAGGCTTTATGATCTCTGAGTTGACTTGCTGATGTTGCTAAAAAATAATATCTAGACTTATTCACCATAATCCCATTTTTCATAAGAAAAGAAATGTAATCATGAGTATCAGAGTCATGTAGTTTTGACATATCTTCGTCTCTAAAAGAAACTATTAGAATATTGTAATAACTAAGTAAACGTATCATTCGGTTTGATGCAACTGGAACTGGAGGCAACATCACAATTCGAGTTGGTGTTGCAACAACACGTTTGATCAATACACAATTCGAAGGAACTACGTCTTGAAGAATATCTCTTTTTGAAACAGGAATTTTTAACATATGATTAAACTCGTTTTCATAAATTGTTAAAAAATAATCAAAGTATGAGTATTTATTTAAACGACTGAAAACTGCTTTTAATGCTGCTTCACATAACTGAAGAACTTCGCTTCTTTGAAGCTCTGAACTTATTTGATTGTCCACATGATTTTTTATATCATTAAGAGGCTCAGTTGGTAAACAAAGCATTCTTGAGTCTTTTATACAACCTAGGTACCATTCTATAGACTCTGGTAGTTGCTTGCATAAATCTTGGTAACAATAATTTTCAGGCTGAACACAATTTAGTTTTACATAAAAATGTGGAATGGGAAACAGTTTTGGAGAGAGTAGTACCTGCTGAACTTCTTGAATTACATTAATTGGATAAGTTATTTGAAATAATGAGAATTTTGAAAACATTTCCGATAAATCGGAATCAATAGTTCTTATTTTCTCATTCCCAGGAGTATTTGACCAAACAAAAGGTGGATGCAACAATACCAAGTTCAACGAAAAAAAATGTTGGTCAATGGAAAGCAAAGCAAAGTATCCTAAAGATGTTAAGGGGATATCAATAAACTTTTTCTTATCACAAGTATTATCATCAAAATAAGTTAGTGTCACTAATTTCTCAGAAAATAAACAGCTGCTCACGGTAAACTCTTTCACAATAGCACAAGTGGTTTTATTTACAAAATATCCAATTCCAATTTTAGTTGAACTAATATTGTTACTACTCTTGGTTTAATGCTAAACTGAGTCCATGATGGCCATGATGGACAGCTATCATCAACTTTTATATTGAAGTTGAATGTTCTACAGAATTGCAAATATGTCTCAAATGAATTAGATATATGTGTATGTGTTTGAGCACCTACTAAAAATACTAAACATTCTTTTGTAAACACTCGCTGGGTACAAGACTTCATTCCTGCAGTGGTTTCAAGAATTTCAAGATTTTTCACTTTAAACTCATTGCATTCTTCAAGTACTTCGAAAATTCTTTCTTTTGTTATAGAATTGCTTTTCTTAGCTTCAATATAAATTAAAAATGAGAAACTTCCTTTATCTTTATCTCTGTAATCAAAGTTATTGTTCATACCAGATGAATCATTGATAAATTGCTGTTGGACTTTTTTTATAATATCCTTAGATAGACTTGAAAATAGACAACTTGACATTGAAAAACTTTGTAGAACATGATTTAAGATTTCTTCTTGCTTCATTATATCAGAGGTTAATTTACTTTCGTATGTACTTTGAAATGAATAAAATTTGCTGCCAGGTTTTCTAGCTCTTCCTCTAACCTGAATAAATTGAATAAGGTTACGAAATGAAGTAAAAGAAATAACTACATCACACTCAGCAACATCAAGTCCTTCTTCTAAAACTGAAGTACAGACAATTAAATTACATTCTCCTGATGCAAAATCTCTGATGGCAAGCTCCTGTTCACCTTCCCATGACATTCCATCATATCCACCATGACCAAATACCATTCTAGGTTTAAAAATGTCAAAATTGTCACATAAAAACTTGTAAAGCGCTCTGGCAACATTTCTAGTATGAACAAAAATGAGTACTTTTGAGGTCTTCTCCAGACTTCCTAAAATTGCAGATAACTTTTTCAAACGTACAGAATCTTCATGAACATTTTGATATGCTTGACTAACTTCATTTACATAATCTTTTATAACATTATATGCAGTACGAACTCCCATAATAGCACACATTTCTAATGATTCTATATATATATAAGCAAGCTTCATTTCTAAAGCTAATTGTGAACTTGTATAGTTACTTTCTAATGTACGCAACTCTCCAATAATCTGGTAAGAATTTAACAAACTGCTTTGTAATTCATTACCGGAGATTTTTAAAAGAGAATATATGTTATTTTTAAGATGTTCATTAAACATTCTAACTACTTGATTTAAAAATCTTGACTGATTTTCTGAGTATTCAAATTCCAGAGTTATGATATTTTGCTCTGATTTCGATGGTACAGGACAAAATATCTTTGCTGATGGAAAATTTAGAAGAAATTTTTGAAGTCTATCTGTAGCTTGAGTAATAGTTTTTGCATTAATTGGAGAGGCAGTCAAACCTAAGATCCTAGGCTGATTTGGTAATGGCATGCTAGTAAAAATTTGAAGAACATCTAAATACTTATGACCACCAGTTGCATGATGACACTCATCAATTACTACCACACAAAACATATTTGCATCAATGTACTTCTGCTTGACCATGTCATAAAATGCACCTGCAGTGATAATTAAAACATCAAAATCTCCATCATTTATACGCTTAATAGTATGTTTGGTCTTATTTTCACCACACAAGCTTACTACTCTTAGGTTAGTATCACTTGAAATTGAAGCAGCATGTTGAAAAACAAGTGGAATTCTATCAACAATCATTAGACCCATTTTTTGGGGATTTATTTCACACATTCGTCCTATCAACATTGAAGCTATAAGTGTTTTTCCAAAACCCGTTTTAAGTACAACAATTAAGTTACTTTGGAGTGCCTCAATAAAAGCTTGTATCTGGTATTGTCGAGGTTCCTTTTTAAGTGATACTGAATACCATTCAAACAAACTCAAGTTATCGATGGATGGAAATATTGTCATTGTGGCTGCTTTGTGATTGAAATTCTCTTCCACAAAGTTTTCTTTAAGCTTTCCAAATAAATTATTACTGTCTCTTTGCTCTATTTCCATTTCAAAGCTTTTATATGTATTCCACCATTTTTCTTTCTTTGTTAAAACACGTTGACAAAGTATGACTTTATCAACAGAAAATGCTGAAAATTTTGTGCCATCTGGACCAAATGGAAGTATACAACCAAGATTGCTTTCACATTTATGACATTTTATGCGTAACTTTTTGTTATCATAGAGCTCAAACAATTTTTTTTCTAACTTGATTAACTGATACATTTCAGGTTTAATAGACAAATGCACCTCTTTATCAGCTTTTTTAAAAAAGTTGGAAGAAGTAACCAAAGTTTCATTACATTTGAGGCAATTCATTTCACCTTGAATAGCAGAAAAAACTTCATTTAATTATGAAAAATGAGATATCGTGAAAGACTAATTTCTTGATAAATTTTATTGTTAGTATTGTTAAAAATCTTACTTTATTTGGTCAGCAAATTAATAATATATACTATAAATTACACATTACATATTTATCATTTAAGCATTCATTTTTTTTGAATAATTACTTTTAATAAATATCTACTCTTTTTTCTTAGACTGTTGATTAAGATTGACATAGTATGACATCATACAGAAACAACCATCTGTGAAGATTTTGAGTACATGCATCAACCAAAAATTTGGGTCTACATGTAAAGGATATTTGTTATGGAAAAAAAAAAAAATTATTTTGTCATTATTCTTTTTTATTCTCTTTTGTGTTTTATAAAAGGTGTCTGATATACAGTTGGCATTTCAAAAAATAAAGTAAACAAAATTATTGAATATAAAATATATGGAACATCAACAAATATGTATGCAGTGAAACCACTCACTTTAAACTTACCCCTCTCCCCAATCCTTTGTACTTTATAAATCAAATTATTAAAAACAATAAAAATCAAAACTTTATAAATTCATTCAAAGAGTTTTTTGGAGACATGTGTTTATAAACCTTTAACTCAATGGTATGTAACATACTTATTAATATGTTTAAACATATTGATAAATAAAATTGAAGCAGGCATTGCGCAATGATTAGAGCACTTGTTTCAGACTTAATGATTCTGAAACAAGCATAAGTATATGTATGTATGTATCTGAAACAAGTATAAGTATATGTATGTATGTATTGTGGGAGAAATTAGTCAGCATTTTATATTAGTTTCAGTTCAGGTTATTAGCAGGTGGACGATGCTTAGTGGACTTGTAGGTTTCCAGAGCTGGATCCTAAAATTCCTTTTGAAGAAGTGGAAAAGTGGATCAAGGGCAATTTAAGTCAAATATTTGATATATTTAGTATAAAAAATATCAGACTGATCAAGAACTTTGCTGGACGCTACAGGCCAGACATCATGAAACAGAACCGTGTGTTGATCCATATGTTTTTATTAACTATATTATTGAGGTTATTATTAAGAGAGTCGCTAAATACTTTTTTCGTTAATATACATATTTTAAAAAAAAAGTTTTACAGGTATTACTTTTACATGGATAAAAAAATATGTTTATGAGATTTTTAGTTAGGACTTTAGAGAATGGAAAAAACTTAATAGTTTTTTTGTACACCCTAATATACACCAACACCCTATTATACACCAATCATTGTACTAGTAGTTACTAGTTGAACTATGTATGTAAAAATTTCTCATTTTAGAATATTTAAATAATCTTTTAATATCATTTATGTTTGTTTTAGAAAATATGCCACTGAGTGTGTGTGTCTATATAGATGTTTATATAGAAAATATTAGTTCTAAAAAAAAGCATTTAACCGCACCTGTTGATTTTTTAAAGAAACAAATTATTATATAAAAATATTATTTAATTAAGAGACTTAAAATTAAATAGGATTTTAATAATTTAACTTCAAATGTAAAATTTAGTTTCACACACATGTATATATACATTTGTACATATATATATATATATATATATATATATATATATATATATATATATATATATATATATATATATATATATATATATATATATACTTTTTTTAAACATCTTTGCTTCCAAGGCTGCAAGCAACCACTAATTAGACTTAGGAGTTACAAGAAGAGAAAAGATGAAGATTGTAGAATAAGATAACGATTAACAGACGACTTAAAAGATTACAAATTATATGAATCAGGAAAGCAATATAAAGGAAGCGAATTCCAAAGAACTGATATTTGAGGAACAGTAACAGAAAAAGGATAAGACTTAATTTGAATGACGAGTAACATGAGAATGAATTTTTTGTAGATGGCGCAAGAGACGCAAGCTCTTTAGAGCAGTGCCCATTATAGTATTTGTAGAAAAGGAAAAAAGAAGCAACATTACGATGATGTGATAATGGTTGAAGGTTGGCTGCAAGAGCAGGTCCAACTATGTTTACAATGCGCTTTTGCAACTTGTCTAAAAGAGAAAGGACACCATTAGAAGATCTGCCCCAGATACGGCAACAGTACTCCATGCAAGGCCGAATTTGAGAATAATAGAGATAGAGGATAGAATCCTGAGTAAGATAGTGTCAAGCTTGATAAAGAGATGCAACCTTAACAGATGCTAATTTTGCAACGGATTTGATATATGGTTTCCAAAAATGATCGGAAGTAAGAGTTAATCCTAGAAGATGAAAAGTATATGACTCATCGAGTACATTATCGTTTATAAGTATAGGAAGATCTAAATTATTGTGATAATGATTGGCTGAAAAAAAATTGAGTTTTATCTTAATTAAAGTTTCCATTCTCCTATCACAGTAATTCTTTTATGTGAAGAATCTTTTTGTCATACATATGAAGGTAAAAAAAATTTGGAATATTCTTTTTGTTTAAAAGTTGGTTATTTCAAAACCTTCCTATGCCACTGTGTATCTGTGTGTGTTTGTGTGTGTGTGTGTGTCAATATATATATATATATATATATATATATATATATATATATATATATATATATATATATATATATATACATATATATATATATATATATATATATATATATATATATATATATATATATATATATATATATATATATATATATATATATATATATATATTTAAAAAATGATTAAAAACCAATCTTTAATTACTAATTAGAGATAATACAACATTAATTAAATTAGTATTTATAATAATCTAATTAATATTGTGTTATTTCTAAACATCAATTAGAAATTAAAATGCTATAGTTTGTCAACAATTCCAAATACAATGAAGTGATTAAAAAGCACTAATAAACAAGCATTTGTTTAGGTTAAGTATGCAGCTTGTTATTACTATTATTATAATATATATATATATATATATATATATATATATATATATATATATATATATATATATATATATATATATATATATATATATATATATATATATATATATATATATATATATATATATATATATATATATATATATATATATATATATATATATATATATATATATATATATATATATATATAAGAGAGAGAGAGCGATTTTTTTAGATTTTGTGCGCATATGTCATTTTGATAAGTTTTCTCTTGTAAAAAAATTGTAAAATACCTTATGTAGCCATATACAATTTAGAGTTTTTATTGCAGCCAAATAATATTTTTTTACGCCATATTTTTAGATATGAATAGAATTCCGAGAAATAACACTTTCTTAGAATAATCTGCGATGGAGAAAATGATTTGTGACGCAGACTGTGTAAATTAAATTAAAAAATCATTGTTCTAAAGGAAATGAAGAACTAAAGGTAAACCTAGGTAAATATGCGAAATTCTCAACAAGCACAATGTAATTTTATTTGCAGTAAATTACGGCAGTGAAGGATCCAGGAATTTTCGGTGTTTGAGATTCAAACATCAAAAATTCCTGGATCTGTCATTCCAAACATGGAGCTAACTCCAAACATTTGTATGTTTATACTTATGTCAAATAATGAGGCTTTACAAAAAATTGCAATGATTAGAGGTTAAGAACGAAAAAGCCCTTTGACTTTTATCATTTAAATTTTTAGCGCTTTTTTCATCAAAAATGTTACCTGCCTCTGAGAAGAAGCAAATAACATTAAGTCTTATTTTAAATGTTACTTAAATTTTAAATAATTTAAAAGCATAGGATGCCTAATATTGTAAATATTTTATTTTTAACCTAAATAGAAAAATAGAAAACAAAGAAATAATTTTAAATATAAATATTATGTAGGTTAACTTTCATTAAATAAAATTATAAGAAACAAATAAAAACAACATATTGGATTTCAATGAAAACAAGAACCAAATTAATGCAATAGGTTGTATAAATATTATAATATTTATATAACCTATTGCTTTATAAATTTATAATAATAACAATAGGTTGTATAAATATTATGACATTTATTTAACCTATTGCTTTGGTTATAAAAATATGCGATAACACGATGCTGAGGTGCAGGCTTTCATTTTCAATATTTATTAACAATTCCGGCAAATTCGGTTCCGGCCATTATTCTAAATTTCCGATCAGGTAGAGCCCTAGTTTTAATAAATCTATTTCGCGCGTTTAATCTTTTGCCAAATACTAATAATGTTTTTTATTAAGGTATACGCGATTGGCTAAGATAAGGACCCGGTCAGATATCAGTTTTACCTACAGTGGCTTATATCTGAACACATCCTTATTCCAACCGCTTTTCAGAAGCACTGAACTATTCTATGTAATAATTTGTTGAATAAGTAATAATTATTTTTAATAAACAATAATTATTTTTATTGAATAATCACTAACTTATTATATACTTCAGATGGTAAGTTGTACTATGTAACAGCGTCAAAAAACCTGCAAGTTCTATTTAATGACAATGAAAAAATGTTAGCCTTTAGAGATGTCCATGATTCTAATCATGGGGCTCATGTTGGCCGTAACAATACAAGAGCAAAATTAAAAGGTTCTTTCTACTGGCTAGGTAATATTATTGTCTTTTTATAATATTACTTTTTTAATTTCTATAAGGTTTTAAGCTCTTTTAAGTGTTATACCGTTCTTGAACTTAATTGCTAGGCAAATTAAATTAAAACATGAATTGATATCAATTCATGATATCAAAAGATAGAGTACAGCTCTATTTTTTTTAATTTGTTTATGTTTTGGTTCATGTCAAATTTTTGTTTTTGTTGAATTGTTAGGAATGGTTAATGACATTACCAAATGGGTTAAAGAATGTGACAAGTGTCAAAGAATGGAAAAAATAAGAACTGTTGCTCCCGAATTAAAACCTATCAAGGTTAATGGACTGTGGGATTTTTTAGGCATAGACCTAATCGGACCTCTTCCAATTACAAGCTTGGAAACAAATATATTTTAACAATAACTGATCTTTGGAGCAAATATATCGAAGCTTTTCCTATTCCTGAAAAGTCGGCATTTTATGTTTCTAAGTGCCTTACTACTTTGTTTTATAGGTTCGGTCCTCCAAAAAAATTCTATCAGATCAAGGTAGGGAGTTTGTAAATAGTTTAAATGAACAATTATTCTCTTTATTTCAAATCAAACATTTGATAACCTCTGCCTACCACCCTCAAACCAATGGACAAGAAAGAACTAATTAGACAATTAAGAAATCTCTCTCTAAATTATCTAATGATACCCAGGACAATTGGGATGAATTGTTAGAAGCTGTTTTATTTGGTCTGCGCACATGTGTGCAAAAGTCAACTAAATTGACACCCTTTTTTTTTAATGTTTGGCAGAGAAGCAAACTTGTTCTCTACTTTATCACTGAATAATAGTGATTCTGGTACTAATGACAATTGAGGTATTCCATGAGAAAGTGGGACAAATTTTTAAGGTTTGTAACCCACCATCTCAGATTTCCTTTATACTTTGTAAAAATGGTCACCTATATAACGTAGACTAACTTGCAAACTTTTAGCACTAATATCAAAGGGGTTTTGAATATACTTTTACTTTAAAATCAGCTATTTTTAACCGTTTTTTTTGTTCGGCAGCCATTTTGATTTTACTATAGTTTTTATTTTACAAGTTACTGTTTAACTAAACATGTAATTAAGCTGAAAATTAGCACCTATATAGTTTTTAGGATGAGGAATCGGAATATAATATTTGTTTTTAATGAAAATAATTTGAAATTTATTAATATTGGGATTGTACTTCACCTATAGCTATTTTTGAAATTTTAACAAAAGCGGAAAAGAGGTCTGGTAACCATGGTAGCATTAACTTTTTTTAAATTTTTTTTTGTTTTTATTAAATTAGATATATTAAAGAGTGTTTTGGTACAAAATTGAGAGGTGGGTTTTTTGAGGATTTTTAAAAATAATTAAATGAATTATAATGAAAAAGTACGTTTGGATGTTACTTATTAAGAAATTTCTTATTTTGAAAACTTCCATTATAAGAAAAAAAAACCATTGACAAAAGTTAAAATGAAAAATTCATAATAGATGTAATATATTAAGTCAAAATAATCAAACAAATACAAGCTTTAAATAAAAAACTAGTCAATAAAAAACCAGAACTTGTATCTGAATAATTCATAAATTGCTTCTAAAAGAAAACTGGTGTAATATGATTAAGTTAATTTAAAAATTGGATTTTATGCAAATCATCTGTGTCTATCTGGTATATGTACCCTGATCTTGAAGATGATGATTTTTTTATCATAATTAAAATATGGGGCTTAGGAACCCAACAACAATCATCTTTATTTGGCCAGTGTAATAAAGTGTTAGGTAAATGAGGATGCATGAATTTTACAAGGGCATCTTCATTTGTTTCATCAACTTCAAATACCAAACCAACCCAGTTAAACATATCATATTTGCAGATATAATATTTTCCTACAATGATTTGAATTGAAGATATTGAATTGAGCCAGTAAGGTTGAATGTTAGATTAAATTCTTCCTGCTCAGAGACCCTTTTGACATTTATGCTTGTTGCATCCTGTGGAATAAATTGGTGGAAACTTCTTGTACCAGATAAAGTCTTTGCATTATTCAATTGGAGAGTCAGAGATTTACGTACTGATAAAATATCTTTGCCTTTTAAAAAAAAGAAGTGGATGCCCAATATGTTATCTTTTGAAAAATTAAACATTTCTTCAGCGCTCTGAATTTGTAAGTCAATTGGACCTTGAAGACTAGCATTTGAAACAAGTCTTTTAACTGTTCCACCAATGCCATCACATGGTGACTTTCCATGTGATGTTGCAAAGAAATTCCATTCACATTGCATCCCAAAATCTTCAACATGATGGCATAAATTTAAAAAATGTTTGCAATTTTTGTACTGACCAGCACAACCATCAGAGAAATAGTGGATTTTTAGGGTATTGGGAAACATTTCTTGTACAAATTGAACAGTTCTTTTTACTATACAATAAATAAACCCAACATCATGTGTTAAGTCATCAGATATAAAACATAGAGATGTTGGTTGACTTTTAGTAGAACCCTCATCATTTTTGTTATAAATAACTACAGGATGTAGTGTGCATTGCTGTTGGTTCCAGTGGTAACTCTGGATTTCGTCTTGTATGATAAATTTAAAGTTTTCTGCAAAATCAACTAAAATAATAATTTCATTTATGGGTATAGATGACTTTAATGTATTTAAATATTTACTTTGTGCTTTAGCAATATAAGAGTGAGATGTTATGCTATCAAGTTTTCCACTAAGACATTCAATGAATTGACTTATTGTAGATGTGTTATTTAGAAGCTCTGCTATATCTGTTGTACTCCATTGTTTGTATTCAATTGTTTCATCTTCATCCACTTTGTCATTCTATTCAAATGATCCTTCATTTTGCAATAGATTTGCAGTCATATAATTTATAATATTTTGAATTCCAGGACATTGATTGGATCTATGGACCATGCATTCCCTTGACTCTCTGCTACAAACAATCTTCTCAATAAGTTCATGGTAATTCTCCTCCAGTTTAACTGCGCAAAGCATAAGCTTTAGGTTTTGGTGTTTTGCTCATATACAAACAGCATGGGTTCCTTTTTGACCAGCATAAATACACCATTTTGGCTTTAACTGAGCAAATTTAGAAAATCCTATTTTGGATTGAGGGTGTTCTAGTTTGAATTCAATAAATAATTCCTATAAATTGCAAAGAAGTAATCGCTTTGATACATGTTTATTTTTGGATACACTTACAAAATCTTTTATACCTGGCAACTGTCTACTAAACTGATCATTACGATAGAAGCTTTCCACCTTATTAATAATATCTGATTCAATTCTAACAATGTTAGTTTTTTCTAAAAATCATCTTCACTATTGTGGTCCTGTAAGGTAGACCAATTATTTATTTTTTTTTACCACTTCTTTTCGACATGAAGGACACATTTTAAAACCAGGTGTTGTTTTAATACCAATTGAACACATATCTTTTGCCAGTTGAATATTAATTTCTCGCAAACCACCTATAAATATGTTATAAATGAATAAAAGTTGCCAAAATTAGGAAATACCAATTTAGATAATATAATAATGTTAGGAATAAAATAAAAAAATTAAAATTTTTTAAACTAATTGAAAGTGTACTAGATGTATTTTTTGTAAAAAGACAGCACAATAAGTTAAAAACGTAAAAATTTACCATTTATATTAGTGTTATGCTTTTTAAATGGATCGCTGCAATTTTTTGGGAGTTGGCAAACCGGTTAAATAAAATTTGTTCATGATGTAAACAGATTTTAACATTAACGTTTAATATTCTTAGCCCTATCTCCATAATAATAAATTTCTATCTTTCTCTGAATAGCTTGATAAATCTTTCAATCCAATTGATTTATTGTACACCATTTTATGGCATTGATCATTTAATAAAATACCAACTGTACATAAAATCTTGTTCATTTTATTTTTTTTAATATTTAGTTAAGCTATAAATAAACACAAAATACACAGACATATTTAATACATTTTAATACATTTATTAAAAATGGAAAAAATATTTTTTCCATTTATAATTAGTATTTTTAAATATGTACAATATATAGCATTTTATGTATTTATTTTTTTAACTTTGATTTTATATTTTTTTTAAATTAATGATTAGCTATGGAGAACAAACAACAGCTGGTAAAACATCAGACTAATCAGACTAAGTCTTAGGGTTTTAAATATTGAGTTTTTCTTCTGTTTTAGTCAAAGATGACATAATATGTCATTAATTAGAAAGCAAAAATTTATTTAAAAAAGAAATATTCATTTGAATTAAAGTTTCTTTAAATAATAGGTTAAAAGGATTTCTTTTGTATAATATTTTTGATAACAAATGAAAATTGTAAATGTCAATTAATTTAAAATAAAATTATGAACACAGACCTATAATACTTATTTTTTCACATAACACTCCTATATTATTAGAAAAAAATTCAAAAAACCCACCTCTAAATTTTGCACCAAAAAACTCATGAGAATATCTATTTTAATAAAAACAAAAAAAAAATCACAAAAAAAAAATGCTACCATAGTTACCAGACCTCCTTTTTGCCTTTGATAAAATTTCAAAAATATCTGTTGGTGAAGTACAATCGCAATATTGATATTGTTCTAAATATTCTCATTAAAAACAAATATTATATTCTGATTCGTTGTCCTAAAAACTATATAGGTGCTAATTTTCAGCTTAATTACATGTTTAGTTAAACAGTAACTTGTAAAACAAAAACTATTGTAAAATCAAAATGGCCGCCAAACAGAAAAAACTGCTAAAAATAGCTGATTTTAAAGTAACAATAACTCCAAAACCCCTTTGATATCAGCACTAAAATTTTGCAAGGTAGTCTATTTTATATAGATGACCATTTTTACAAAGTATGAAGAAAATCTGAGATGGTGGGTTACATACCTGTCCCACTTTCTCATGGAATACCTCAATAACATTGTTGAAAGTAATGCATCGGATGAGCAAATTCAAGAAAAATTGGGTTCATATAATAAAGTTGTTACAGAAGTAAATAACAATATTTGTCATGCCCAAATATAAATGAAAAAGTATTATGCCTCAAAACAGCTTAAAGGATGGAAATCATTTACATTTAAAACAGGCGATCAAGTTTTAGTTAGAAATTACAGAAAAATAGGTCGTAAAGGAAGTCGGATGGAACATGATTGGTTGGGACGTCGAATTATTTCAGAGTTAAAACAAACTGGTGCTACTTTAACCATCAATGGTAAAGTTTGGAAAAAAGCTGTTTCTTTATCCAACATGAAGCCTTATATAGCTGATAGACAAGTATTGTCGGCTGAATTGCTTTTAAAAGAACATGATTATTGTTTGAAAATGACAAATCAATCATATAAAAAAGAAGATTTAAAAAAAAGGAGTTCTAAAAAGAGGCACATATCAGAATTGAAATGTTATGACAAAGATAAAAAATATAAATCTGGTAAAATGGAAATCACTACATCATCTCTATCTGACGATAAAAGCATTTTAAAAAGTAAAAGATTGATTTATCCTGCAATTTCTCTAGATAACAATTTTTATTCAACATTATCAGCACAGTCAATCAAACAATGTATAGATATTTTAAATAATCCCTTTGGTTGGCTAGATGATACTTTAATTGATATTGCACAAAGTTTTCTTTCGCATCAGTTTCCTAAAGTAGGTGGGTTTCAAAGTTCTTGTATTTTTAATTCAAATAATTTTGGTGGTTTTGTTTCTGGAAAGTTTGTTCAGATATTTAATGTGAGGAATTCACATTGGGTATTAATAAGTAATGTAACCTCTGATAATGGTTCAAGTTCTGTTCAATATTATGATTCCCTTTTTACTGGTTTTAATAAAAGTATTGTTCCATTACTAGTACACAGAGTTGCACGATCAATGTTGATAAATGAGGGTATTGCATTCATAAATTTAGAAGTCATGAGATGCCAGAATCAAGACAACGGAAATGATTGCGGACTTCATGCTATTGCTAATGCTACAGCTTTATGTCATGGCATTGATCCAAGTGTGATTCTTTGGGAACAAAACAGTATGAGATCTCATTTTTTGAAGTGTGTTGAGAATAGGAAACTAGAGATGTTTCCTTACATTTTATTAAATGATACAAAAACCTGCTCAATATCATTTCAATGTGATGATCTCTGTCCTTGAGCATTAAAATAATGATTCTGTTTTGTGTCTTTACATCAAGAAAATATTTAAATTATAAGCTTGTAATGTCTATTTACAATATGTAATACGTTGACAACATGTGATGAAACATCAAGTTTTCAGTTATTTTTTATGTTTAAAAAACTTATATCAGAATCCCTGTAAATATAATAATCCCTATAAAATATAATAATCCCTATAAAAATAATATAATAAAATTATTGGTTTTAATTTTTATTGTGGATCGCTATTTTTTGAAGTTTGTGTTTTGTGAGGACATTTACTGTATCAAAATATTGTAAATAAATCTAAAAAATCAATTGCCTTTTCGAAAAAAAAAGGATAGTATTTTAAGTCACTTCTTTGAGTTTTTGAGAATTTGAGTCACTTCTTTAGCTTGTTATTAATTTAGTTTTAGATTAGACTTTACTTTTGTTAGACTAGAGTTCGATCAATTTTATATTAGAGTTATATATAGAGTTTTTAAACTGAATATATTAAGGAAGCTTTTTAAAATTTGTAAATTGTTTTTTCAATTTTAAGTCACTTTACTTTATTAAAGTATCGCTATTTTAAATATTTAATCAAAAACTTTTAGTTTTATTTAGATTTGCAGTATTCATTTGTGTGATATTAGGACACTTGAGGTTGTTGAATCCATTTCAGGTTACAAGAGTATTTTAAACTAACTTAGTATTACCTTTTTTTTATTATTTATTTTGAATACAAAGATTTTTAAATGAAATTTTTCAATAAAATATTTGCATATTTAATTTACTAATTAAAAAAAACTTAACAAATGCATACTACATTATTATTTTCTAGTAAATAATTGTCCTTTTTTTTAAAAATGACAAGCTAAGCTCCTTGGTTACAAGCGGTAAAAGATAATCTTTTTGGTAAACTCAATCTCTGATGTTTGTTTGCAAAGACAAGTAAATTCCAATCTAGCAGAGGTAAACGTTAACGGACTGATTTAAAAATAAAGTAAATGTAAATTAATTTTTAGCTAATAAATTTTTATAATTTTATTATGTTATCGTAGTTATTTTAACTCTTTTTTCCGCATAAATTTGTCTTGGATGTTATCCCATTTGTTTTTTTCATTGGAATTAAGAGTTATGGAATAAAATTATTGGATTTTGCTAATTTTTGCATTTTTTCATGAACTTGCCATTCCAGATTAAATAATGCGATGAAAGTAACTGTTTCATTGAGCATTTTCTATCAGCTGCGAAAATCTTATTGATTTTTTTAAAAATATTTCTGACGTAGGGTGCTTTATTTGTATTGCTGTTGCTACAAAACAACTCTTTAAAATATTTACCTTTTCAATAATTTAGTATGATGCCTTGGAATCTTACTATTGATTTTTTAACAAGAAACTTTTCTAAAGTAAAATTACAAAATTTAGATCAAAAAAACTCATTTTAACTTTAAATTAATATTCCTTTTAAACATAATAACATTACACTTATCTGAAATATTTTCACACCTTGTAGTATTATTATGCGATATTTGTTATATGTCAAACTATCCTATTAAGATCTTTTGAAATTTGAATAAGGATAGGGAAACCCAGAGCAAGATGACTAACGTTTTATTATTCTTAATTTTTGCAAAGTATTTTTCAAAAGAAAATAAAAATGAAAAATCCTCAGAGTAAGTCAGGATATTGTTCACGGTCGTTCAGACTTACTAAATAAGTGGAAAGTTATTGCATATTTTAAAAGTTTTAAAAATGGCTACGGATAACGAATATAAAAAAAATTCTCATTGACAACGAGCTATTTTTCTAATTTTTAGCAATTAAATATGCATTTAGCCGTTTATTAAAAGGAAAATATAATAAAAGTAACTTCTAGTACACGATAAAATGTTTCAAATTAAATATAAAACCTCTAAAAACGAATAAAATGTAATTACAGCAATAGCTTTTTTAGTGTGTTTTGTTTATCGTTTTCAAATTGTTTTTAAAAAAATTTTGAGCGTAAAAATTTTTAAATTTTAATTTTTTCAGATAGATGAACTGTTGATCTTTCTTAGAATGTTTACTGATATTAGTATTCAATTTTTTTTCAAGATTAAAAGATATATTTTTAACATTAACTTTTGGTAAGCTGTTGCTAGGCTACCCTATAATCACAATACATAATTACATTGATGTGAATATATATATATATATATATATATATATATATATATATATATAAATATATAAATATATAAATATATATATATATATATATATATATACATAAATATATATATATATATATAAATATATATATATATATATATATACATAAATATATATATATATATAAATATATATATATGTATATAATATATATATATATATATATATATATATATATATATATATATATATATATATATATATATATATATATATATATATATATATATATATATATATATATATATATATATATATATATATATATATATATATATATATATATATATATATATATATATATAAAAGATATGTTAGTGTATTAGAGTGCTATAACAGAGTCAAAATAATATGTATTTTTGCTAATTTATTAAAATTAACAAAAACACATCTAATTTTGTCTTTGACAGGCAGGCAGAATTGTTTTTATTAATATATACATACATAATAGATGTATGTATATTTTATTAATTATTTTAGCATATATTACATACATATTTAAATATGTATGTAATATATGCATGGATGCAATATAGGTATTTGCAGTTATTGTGGTTAAAAAGTCAATGGAGAGATAAACAAATAAAAAACAAAACAAATTTCTACATTCTATAAATAAATAGTTTAAACACTCCTAGTCATAACTAAAGAATATATATATATATATATATATATATATATATATATATATATATATATATATATATATATATATATATATATATATATATATATATATTTATACATATATATGTATATATATATACATAATATGTATATATATACATAAGTATATATAAATATATATATATATATATATATATATATATATTCTTTAGTCTTCTATATATATATATATATATATATATATATATATATATATATATATATATATATATATATATATATATATATATATATATTCATATATATTTATAAATTTTAATACGTATGTATGTTAGACCCATGGAAGTCGGCCTAACATACAATTTTTAATATATTTACTTTTTGTTTATGTTAAAATCATTTCATATTTTAATACATTCGAATTTTAAAAGTTTTTTTCATTTCTAATTATTTATTGCTAAAATAATTAATAAAATACCTTATAATATTTTTTTAGTATTTAAATGAGCAAAGTTTGATCAAATCGAGGGGGCTGTTAATTTTATATGGTCATAACTTTTAGGCACAATAATACAAATAAATTAAATTGAAAAACTGAAGGTTTATTTAGTATTAGATAGAGAAACTAAGCATTTTATCAAGTATTTGTCATCATGTTTTGGCAGAGGCAGTTAGCTTGTAGGGGAATTTTTGTTAACAATTCATGAAATTTTCTGCAAAACATTTAGAATTGACCAAAGCATGACCATAATTAAATTTAGTTAAAAAAAAAAATTTCAATGTATCTTGAAAAAAAGACAACTTTATTAGAATGTTATTAGAGTAATAACATTCTAATAATGTTATTACTCAAGATTGTGAAAATTTATAATGATACGGCCTTGAGCTAATTTCATTATAAACTATTAATAAAAGCAGGTTGATTTGATTCAAATAAATAGAGGTTTTTTGAGTCAAGTCTTGAATCACTTATTTGATTTGATTCAAAATATTTAGGCTTAGCAGGGGCCTAATATATATATATATATATATATATATATATATATATATATATATATATATATATATATATATATATATATATATATATATATATATATATATATATATATATATATAAATATATATATATATATATATATATATATATATATATATATATATGTATATATATATATATATATATATATATATATATATATATATATATATATATATATATATATATATATATATATCCACGACATGATATTAAATTAGTTTTTTGAGGTAGGTAGGATTTTTTAGGCCTTAAATTAGATTGCACATTGTTTTTGTCACGATTTTTTTATAAAACATTAAATTCAAAATCAACTAAATCGAAAACTAAAATGCTTTTATTTTCATTTTTTTAATACAAGTAAAATCTATATGCATTATGAAAATCCAAAAAAAGATCTAAACATATTGATTTAGATACCAAAAAAAATAATAATAATTAAACATTTTATCTTAATTTAAAAAAACAATCGGACTAAAGTTAAGTATATATTTCAAACAATATATTAAAACAATAATTTACCAAAGAAAAACCATAAAAAAAGCATTTCAATATTTTGCAGATCCACCTTTCTTAAATAAGGATTGAAGAAGGCAATTATCTAAAATTTCAATGTTTCTATCAGCATTAAGTCAACCTTCAAATAATTAATAGCATTTAAGTCCTGCATAATTCATGTAGGCCCAAAACTCTACACTGCCATTACCTTGCTTGGTTGGTTTTTATGTACAATTCAAATCAAATTACTCTTGAGGTGATCGCCATAGCAGAACACGAAGCAATAACATATTTTTGCATATCTACCTCAACATTCATTTTGTCTGAGAATATAACATTTCACCACTTGCTGTCGTGTTTCATCAAGCAAATTAATTTTATTAATTAAAAACGTTTATCTCATTGTGTTGCCCACCAGATTATCCAGATCCATAATGTCATCTGTTTCAGTATAAGGTTTTCAAATATGTGAATATTCAATATTTAACTTATTGACTATTTGACAAGGAGATTATACTTGGTTTTAAATAAAAATAGATTTGTAACATGTTTTTTCAGAGAATCTCAACCATGATTTTGGAGTTTCATGCTGTATTACTTCACTCATTATGAGGCTTTTTCAATATCTTATTTCTTTGTGTTTTTATCAGTACTATTTCAAAATTAGAAATTTAGAGTTAATAAATGCTAATGAAAATCAAATTAAATTATTAAAAAAAATATTACATTAATTTTAAAAATAAAGCAGTAAGCATTAATTTTTAACGAACAAAAAAAAATTAAAAAAATATAGTTGTAAAGTTGATGTTATAAAGTTACATATAATTAGGGATACAAATGAAATTTTATGGTAACAACTTGTCCATTAAATAAAAAACACGATACTTATTAATTAGAAATAATAAAATATTTAAAAAGCTAACTAGTTTTTAAAGTAATTTTAAGCAAACAGGATATATAAGTAAGAATGCTCTAATTAATGGCCAATGGTGTATGTATCATATATATATATATATATATATATATATATATATATATATATATATATATATATATATATATATATATACAGGCCTCAGCGGGAAGCGAGAGCTTTAGCTCTCGCTCTTGCCCACACTCCCCTAAAACAGTTTACAGGAGCAATTTATGGCTCTCGCAAAAGTATAATTTTTCTCATGAAGGTATAATTAAAATTACAAAAGAGTGCTAACTTAAATGAGGAGCAGCTCACACAGCTCCCCAAATTCGTTTTAGGAGAGCTTTTCTCAGCTCTCGTGCTCATTTGTTCCCGCCGAGGCCTGTATATATATATATATATATATATATATATATATATATATATATATATATATATATATATATATAAATTTATTGGATACAAATTGTATATAATATATAGTTAAATGATTATGATATATTATAAAAACTATATTTTATAGTTTATATTACCTATATTATAAAAACAAATATAAATTAAATGCTTTATAAACTATGTAACATAATACATTTATATTTAACTTATATATAAATATTTTATCTTACATACTTTATAAGTAACTTGTGAACTTTTTAGCCTTTTTTTTTTTGCATTTATAGTATAGTCATTCACATATAATTATATATTATAATTTATATTATAATTATTCACATTTAATTATATATATATATATATATATATATATATATATATATATATATATATATATATATATATATATATATATATATATACATAATATATATATATATATATATATATATATATATATATATATATATATATATATATATATATATATATATATATATATATATATATATATATATATATATTAGCTATAATATAGCTAATATATATAGCCTATATACCTTAATATAAATGTATCATACATCTACAAAATTAGTGTTGGGTGAATTCTATTATTGTTCAGAAAAAAATTGAATACTCAGATCTGAAAACAATTTCAAATCAAGATAAGACTATTCGAAATAAAAAAGTAAAAATTATTAAATTGTATCGCTCAGATTTTTAGAAAAACAGTTTTGAAAATGTAAACAAATCACGCTTTTAACAGTCAGATAAATGTAGCAGAGAATCACAGTTTTTTATATATTTAAACATCTTTATATTGTTTTTATCATTTTTGAATCAACAATTCAATTATCTTTATTATTATTTCATTCTATCAAAAATATGCAAATAATAACTACTTAGTAAAACTTTAAAAATATTGTTGCTACTCAGAAAAAATTTTGGTATCTAAAGGCCGTCACCATCTTTAAAATTATAATATTTGAATTTGACACTGCGCTTGCGTATAATAACTTTCCACATCTAAACGACCGTGTGTTACCATAACAAATGAAAACTTAGTAACTACAAAACAGAATTGTTAGTTCTTGGCCTTGGTCATGTCTTAAGGCCAAAAAAAAAAGACTTTGGTCTTGGTTTGGCCTTGAAACTTTTGTCCGTAAAAATTTCGGCCTTGGCCTTCAAAAAAAAAATACATAAAATTAAAGAATTAAAGGTTTTCATTCTTTCTTTTTAAGCATTTTTGTTTTTAGCTTTCATATATTTCTACAAGTATTTTTCCTATTGGTTTTGTAGAATTTTGCGCATAACCTTGGTTTATTTTTATAACATGTGGTTTATTGTCACAGCAATTGTTACCTTCAGTTTTGTTAATAATTGGCCTTAACGTAAGCCAAAAATTTAAGTCTTTGGCCTTGAAAATGTTTGCGTAGGTCTTAGCCTTAAAAATCTTATTCTTTGCCTTGCCCTTAAAACTCTTGGCCTTATCCTTGACTTTGTAACTTTTGGCCATGGCCATGCTACTTTTGGCCTTGTTAACAACATTGCTACCGAGCACTTTTTTTAAAGTATTGCAAAATAAATACGCATTGCAAAAAGCATCCCAAAGAAGGATACGTCATTAGAATAACATCTATCAGCAATTATCCTAACCGTAACATCATTTTTTTTTTTTTTTGATGGAAAAAAAAACTTATGCATATAAAACGACGTTACCAATGTTTAAACAAAAAAAAAAGTTATTTTAAATACAAACTACAAAATAAAAAATATGCGGTTTCATTTTCATCCATTTACAAATGTTTTTTTGTGATTGAAAAATTAATCGTGCCTCAATTTTTTAAATTTATTTTTACTAAATAAAGTTAATGCTATAGATAAACCGTAAATTGGTTTTAAAATAACATTGTAAAACTTACCTTGACAACGTTTTTGTTTCAGTTTGACATAAAGTTTGGCTAAACGAAATACGCCTTGATTGCTCAATTTGTCTACTTTTTTAACGAGCTACTTATTTAACGCATATAGGCGTTAAATAAGTATCCGTATACTAACGCATGCGCAAACATTACATTTTGTCTACTTTTTTAACGGGTACTTATTTAACGCAACAACGGCTGAGTTTTATTAAATATAACGGGCCGACCAAGTTTTATTGAATATAAGGGCTACCAAATGCGATTAGTAAAACAACATTCATAAACCGAAAGCGTGGTAAATGGCATAACTAAATTTACACAAACTAAATGGAGAATAGTGGAAAGTGTTATTCTACTAAGAGAAGAAAAATTCTTAAAAAGGTTGCTACTCATCTAACAAACATATTCGACAATTCACTAAGTAATAACATTTTGATTGAACAAAATTTTACAAAATGTACAACTGTTACAGATAGTCAAATCAATACCTGTGATACTAATTTAGATAATGATATATGTCTACCTAATTTTGACATAAACATTGCTGGATTACAAAGTTATACTAACACTGATTACGATTATGTTGGTATTTCCGATTTTTCATCTCCATCAGACATTCTCCTTCATGTTCTGATGTTTCTGAGCAAAGACTTACATTCTCCTTCATTTTCTGATAATGAGAGCAAAGAGTTCTGCAAGCGAAGATTGTCTATCATCAGATCTTGGTCAGTGGGCATTAGATAATAATATTAATAATTTAGCTTTAAAAAATCTTTTAAATATATTGCATCCACTTTATCGCAATTTGCCAAAGGATCCAAGAACTTTACTACACACTAAATCAGTTAGTAACATCAACAACGTTACTAACCATGTCATTGCTTCGTGTACTAGTGGGGGTCAATATTATCATTTTGGCTTGAAAAATTCAATTCTTTATCAGATTACTACTGGGCATATTAAACTTACTAAACAACATACACTTCTCCAAGTACAAGTTCACATCGATGGACTATCTATATACAAAAGCTCAAACTTCCAATTCTGGCCAATATCAGAGATAATATGTGAATCAAAATGTAAGTTACCATTTATCATTGGACTTTATGCAGGGCCGCATAAGCTAAAATATTGACGAAATCATGAATAACAGAATAACATCAGACATCAATGTCTGATGTTATTCTGTGTTTATATCATTTAGTTACCGAATCCATAAAAGTAGTTAATGATATAATGGCTTCAGGTAAAGATGTTTAGTTTGAATAAACTATTTATAATGTTGAGTTACGTAGATTTTTATACTATATATACAATAAATAACAAAATTTTGTTCTACCCTATATCTTGTTTTATTTGGAAAACTCAGTGATTTCAAACCAAAATTCTCCAACTCAGTGTAAAAATGTCAGCAATGCTATATCAAACGAAAATACGTATTTAAAAGGTACATATATCTTTATGATTAGGTTACTTTTTGTACTTTTTGTGTATAAGTTTCAAGTTTTTGTTTTTTAGCTCTTTCACAAATTTTTGTAACATTGATTTTTTAAATTGAGCAGATAAAAGCTCAAAATGATGTTATTATAAGTAGTCAAATGCACCAATTTGCTAAGCAGAATATGGAAAGTGGTAATGTAGCACTACCACTTCCAAACAATTTACAATTGCCTTTGGAAACTGTTGATCAGTTAACACAGCTAGATGATTTGTGTAAAGATTGTGGTACTTACAGCAATTTGTTATGATTTAAAAGTTTGAGTTTATGTAGGATTTAAAATTTATTTATAATCATATTGTATAAATATTTTAAATTTTAAATTATGTAGGATTTAAAATTTATTTATAATCATATTATATAAATATTTTATATTTTAAAATTACTCTATGGTTAATAGATTGATTTTCTTTTTTTTCAATTTTGTTAAAGAATCAATGTTAACACTCCAAAATGTTATGAAAATTTAATAAGCTTTGAATTCGGTTGATAAATTTTAGGTTAAACTACTCTCCAAAGTAGGCGGCAGTGATGAGGTTGACGTGACAAGACGAATTATGAAACGTCTCATTTCAACAAAGCTTGCTTGTCTTCTTAATTTGAAAGGGGTTTGTGGGAAGCATGGTTTTGGAAAGTAAAGTTTGAAATCGGTTGTTGAAGGTATGTACTTTTCTAATTTAAATTCTCATTACTTTATCTGTTTTCATTGGTCATATTTTATTCACTCTTATAAAACCATTGTCTTTTTGCAAATAATTGTTATGAGCAAAAATATGATTTGTTACATGTTACTTTACGTTACATGTTACCCGAATTTATATTTTGTTAATTTTGGTTTTCACTCAGATGCGGTCCGCCAAAGTCCCTCTTCAGTTTTTTTTTTTTTTTTAATTTTAATTCACCTCCTCAAGGCCGAGAAGGCCACTACAGACGAGGAGGCTACTTATTTGTGGCTATAACCCTCTCTCAACTCTATAACTCCGAAACACGAACCTTGATGAACAAGGCCGCTGCGCGGAGAAACGAGTTGAGCGCGGTACTACCAGGGACGTGGTGAGGATCGAACTCCGAACCACTCTTTTATGAAGTAAACGCTCTACCACTACACCACTACCGCATACCGCAGTTAATGCAAAAGATACCACTACCGCATACCGCAGTTAATGCAAAAGATGCATCTATCAATAAAAATATTCAAAGTTGGCTTCGACAAGCTGTAGATAGAGATGGTGGCCGTCAACGAAGATATGAAAAATCGAAAAGTAAACAGACTAATATTTTATTACCTTGAAAATACTATATTGTTAAAATATTATTTAATTTTGTAATGAAAACATTGAATTTTATTAAATTTAATAATTTAATTGTTAATTTTTTTTTTTCTATATCCAATTACTAAATTTCGCAAGAATTACTTAGTTTGATTAATGTAAATAAAACTAATAAATTTAAAAAAATGCTATGGATGTATCCTACTTTTACTAAGACTAAAGAACTTTTTTTCTATCGGCCCAATGCAAATTTTATAACGGCAGAATGCCTGTTTGACCATCGGCCCAACGGAGGTTTTAATATCGGCGTTATACAAGTTTTACTATCGGCCTTCTGCAAATGTTGCTATTGGCCCAATGCTAGTTTTATTGTCGGCCCAGCGCAAGATTAATGCTTTTTGCCGCTTCTGGCCCGCTGTTGGGCCGATAATCAAAACGATGCAGGACCAATGCCGGCAGCCAGCACTGGGTCACTGCTTTTGTCAGCTCTGAGCCAGCAGTGGGCCAATGTTAAAATGTTACATGGGTTATGCGTACCGTAATATAAATTAAATATTAAAATAACGTATTGTATAACTTAAATATAAAAATTTACAAATCGGTATAGGGGAAGTGGGGGCATAACCGCAAATGGAGGCACAACCGTTTTTTAACATTTCCCTTTGAAAAATGCTATCTAATATAGCAATACCACGCGTAGGTAAAACAGTTTCCTTCATTTCACTTATGTCAAAAAAGAGTGCCTGTTGCGTTTCTGAGAAGTTGTGCATAATAATTTTTATTTTGATTAAAACATATTTACATACTTTTCCAAACCTTCCTTTTGAGGAATAAGCAATATTTGATTTTAGTGTTAAAGATATGTGTTATCAGCGTTATTTCATCAAGTGAAAACCATATCAACATAACGGAATAAGCGAGCTATAAAACTGTATTCTTTCTAAAAAGTGTCCACTTTTTAGACGCACAGAAGGCACAACCGTATACTTTTAATATTTATCAATGTTAGGTAATTACAAATAACAATAATTACAATCGTCACAATTGAATGCATTCATGTAAAAACTTGAATAGAAATAATTTTGTTCTAAGATATTGGAAACTAGATTTCGTATTTTTTATTTAATTTTTATAAATGAGATTTTGTCTAAAATATAAAGCTATGAGTATAAATCAATATCTTTTTGTATTTATATATATATATATATATATATATATATATATATCTGATGACTATTATATTATTATATATTGCAGGTATATAATTGTGTATTTCTTAATTTTGAAATTAAAGAAAAAGTACCACGAAAAGTGTACTCCTAACAATTTTTGTGAGGGTGCAGTTTTGCCTTACAATGGGGGCAAAACCGTTTTTTTCACTAAGTGTAATTTTTGTGTAATAACATTTTCAAAAACCGTTAAATTTTTATCTTAATTGCATCAATTTAAAGCTATTAAAAAAACACATTTAGTTGTTTTTTTTCATATAACATTAATCCAAACGTTACGGGGGTGGTTATGCCCCCCACTTTCCCTATATGCTTATACATATTCAATACAATACGTAATATATATTTAAATATCTAAAATAGATTAAAAATTCAAGAAGATTCAAAACCTTTTCAAAATTTAAATTCATCTGTTTATATTTTTTATACAAAATTAAAACAGACAGACAAAAACAACAAGACAGATATATCATAAAATAAAATTCTTTTTGTGTTTTTAAAAAATAAAAGAGTGCATGTTTTGTTTAAATTTACTAGGGTAGATTAGGGCAATATGAGCACCTTGGTAATACGAGCATACTTGAAGATTTCTTAGATGTAAGCAGTGAAGTTAAAGTTGCTTTGTATTTTTTGAATCGACATTATGTGGTGATAACAGAAATCAGTACAATTAACGTAAATTTATATGCAGTAATTTGCGGCTAATTAAAACGCTCTTAAATTTTTCGTGTTGTTAAAATAATATTATCACGCATACATCTGACGCGCGAAATTTGTGGTGCTACTGTAATGAAGTGATTTTTTTCATAAAGAAAAATATGTTAGCTAAAAATCCAATTCATTTTTGTTTGAAAAACAATGCATAGAAACATTTTTGACTTTACTTAAAGATTCCATTTTTAAGTAATATGTGCATGCTCAAATGTTTTTCATTGAAATTAGTTTAAAGTCCTAAAATAGCATTAGTTTTATTTGCTTTTTGAACAAAAACAAAACATAGTAAAAAAATTCAATACTAAATGTATATATATGAAATATGTAATACTGGATAAAAGCCTTTTTAACAAACTGCAAGCAGCGTGTTATACTTGGAGATTCAAAATCTGACTGGATTGATGTAACTAGCAGGGTTCCCCAAGGTTCTGTGTTAGGACTAACGCTCTTTGTCATATTTGTTAATGACCTGCCAATCTATGTCAAATCAGCCACTTGCAAAATGTATGCAGATGACACAAAGCTTATGAAAGTTGTTGAAAATGATGAAGACCGAGCAGGTTTACAATCCGATCTAGACGAGATCGTTAAATGGACGCAAACCTGGCTAATGGAGTTAAATGTGAAAAAATGTAAAGTTAAGCATGTAAACTCTGGAACAATAAAATTTGATTACATTATGAATGAAATCAAAAATAAAGGTACAACCAATAGAGTAGTTTTGGAAGTCACAAATTCCGAAAAAGATCTCGGAATTCTAATCTCCGAGAATCTTAAATATGCTCAACATATGTATTTATACAGCATATATTAAACCACATCTGGAGTTTGCCATACAAGCTTGGAACCCTTATCTTTATTTTTATTAATAATATTTAGAAACGACATTTGAAACCGGTATATTTATGACAGATATTAGTGATCATTTCCTGGTATTCATAAAAACAAAAAATCTAAAAGCTATGACTGATTGTCATTCAAAAAGCATACATTTGAAAAAACGAAATTTAAAAATGAGAAACACTAATAAATTAACAAATAGGCTAAAACAAGAATCATGGAACAACGTATATAAATGTCAAGTTACGAATGGAGCTTACAATGCTTTTTTAAGTACATTTTCGGAGTACTTTAATGAGACCTGTCCTCAAGAGAATATAAGAATTAAGTCAAAAGCAATTGCTAACCCGTGGATGGATAAATCGTTATTAAAGTGCTCAAAAAAAAAGCAAAAACTTTACAATAAATTTCTGAAACATAAAAACAATGATAATGAAAAAAATTATAAATATTTTTACCAAGATCTCATTAAAAATGCAAAAAAAAAAATATTACAGTAATCAAATTAACAAATGCAAATTTGATTGCAAAAATACATGGTCCATCATCAATGTCATAATGAGAAGAGAAAAACTAAATTCACCTTCTCTACCTAAACGAATTGTTATTGAAAACAACGATATATTTAGTCAAAAACAAATTTTGGAAGAATTCAATAAATATTTTACAAGTATTGGTCCAAATCTTGTAAAAAAAAAAATAGTACCAACATCTGTATCATTTAAAACCTTCCTTAAACCAACGAATAATGTTATCATGCTTGATTATGAATTAACCTATGAGGAATTTGAGGTAGCTTTTTCCTCGTTAAAAAAAAAAAAGGCTCCGGGATTTGATGAGATATCTAGTAATATAGTTATTGCAAACAAACACAGTCTTAAAAGACCTCTAATACATATACTAAAGCTTTCGTTAAATTCTGGGATATTTTCGGATGTACTTAAATTAGCAAAAGTAACTCCATTGTACAAATGTAATGATCATTCTGACATTACAAACTACAGGCCTATATCAGTACTTTCTGTATTTTCAAAACTATTCGAACGTGTGGTTTATAATAGAATCTATGATTACTTCATTAAAAACAATTTTTTTTACCCAAATCAGTTTGGTTTTCAAAAAAATCTCTCTACTGAGCATGCAATCATTGAAATAGTAAATCAAATAACTAATGGTTTTGAAAATAATAAATTTACTTTAGGAGTATTTCTTGATTTATCAAAAGCATTTGATACAGTGGACCACTGTATTCTCTTAGATAAATTAAGACATTACGGAATAATTAATAAAACTTCTTATTGGATTAAAAGTCATCTTACAAACAGAAAACAATATGTAAATAATGCCCAATCTGGAGTGTTAAATGTCGTATGTGGAGTTCGGCAAGGATCGATTCTTGGTCCACTTCTTTTTTTAATATATATAAATGACTTCTGTAATGCATCATTAAAATTTAATTCAGTCATGTTTGCTGATGGCACGAATTTATTTCTTACCAACAACGATATCAAGAAATTATATGCGGACATGAATATTGAACTAAATAAAGTAAATAACTGGTTTAAGGCTAACAAACTCTCACTTAATACCGAGAAAACAAACTATATACTTTTTCATAAAAAAACACAAGAAGAAAATCTTCCTCTCAAGTTGCCAAACCTATTTATAAATGATAAATTAATTAAAAAGCAATCCAATATAAGATTCTTGGGAATCGTTGTTGATGAAAAATTATCCTGGCTTCCTCATATAATATATACCCAGTCAAAAATTACCAAAATCATAGGTTTAATGTATCGAGTTCGCTCGTACATTAATACAAATAGTCTTAAATTAATCTACTTGGGGCTAATTCACAGCCTCATCAGCTATGCAAACATTTCATGGGCAAGTACTCAAACATCAAAGCTATAAAAACTTTATAGTTTAAAGATATGAAAACGATGAATGTATTTGAAATAAATATCTACCAGCATTTAATTTTCATGTATCGTTACAATCACAATATCTCTCCTATAAGCTTTAATAATAAGTTTGAGTTAAATAAAAATGATAACTATAATCTTAGAGCGAATATTTTGAACACATATAAACTACCAAGGATAATAAATAAATATTCAGAATACAGCATTTTATATAGAGGTCCAAAAGTATGGAATATTTTTCAGAAAGGGTTCAAAGGTACGGTGAGTTCGTTAAGTTCATTCAATTTTTGCAACAAAAAAAGAAATCTTTAAAACCGGTGAAACATTTTTTGTTAATAATGCTTTGGATAAATTCTCTTAAATAAGTTTTTGTTTTGTTTCTACTTTTGTTTGTTGCTTGACAATTTTTATTAGCGGATTACGCATTTTGTTATGATATTTTATTGACATTTTTATTTTGTATGTCATATTACGATATTTTAATTAAATCTTGTCAAAGGGGTTTTATGAAAAGATTGCGATGACGTTCTGTCATCCTCATCTACTTTGAGTACCTATCTGTTTTACTTATTTTGTTAAATTTTATATTATGTAGTAGAATTTGTAAAATTCTTATGTTATGTAAACAGAAAAAAAAAGAAAAAAAAAAATTATAGTGACATAAAAAAATTGAAAAGGTGTAACGTAACGCAACAAAAGTTCCTCAGGCTTTGAAAAATGAAGACTACAAAACTCGATGTATAATCATGAATTTAACCACCCTTGAAGACAGACCGAATAGAGGTGATCTTGTTTAAAAATTTAAACTTCTCAGCATTTTAAACCTAATCAATTGGCACGTAATGCCTTGCAGCATAGCACCCAGAGCTCAACATCGAATCAGATTTCATCGCGAGATTATCAAGAACTGCGAAAGCAGACATAAGTTTTTTAACAACCGTGTAGTCAATGACTGGAATGCTTTGCCAGATAATGTCATTGAGGCAACATCAGTTGATAATTTCAAACAACTACTAGACAGTTTTCAGTCATCGTAGTTACTACAGCTCATCGTTTAATGTAAATGTCACACAAAAGTGGCCAACATACGAATTGGGTATAGATGCGTATACTCACCTAATGATGAGTTTAACAAGGCTGTGGCTTTCTGTATATTTATGATTAATTATAGAAAAAATTTTATAAAAGTATTTTGGAATTATTTCATTTCGAACTTTAAACATATATAACAAGTTATGGTAGATATTCAGTTCATATACGTTAAGCGCTTTTATTTCCTTGAGTAACGGCTAAGTGCTTTTTTCGCCTAAGTGGTTGTTAATAAACTATGTAAAATTGCTGTTTGAAAAGATAGCTGGGTATCTGCTGATGCTAGTTGCTTTTTTAATTGGTTATTTTCATTTAACTTTAAGTTAAAAATTTTTTTTTACACTTCTTCAGAGTTGATTATTTTCTTCACTTCTCCACAGTTGTTATTTTCTTCACTTCTCCACAGTTGTTATTTTCTTCACTTCTCCACAGTTGTTATTTCCTTCACTTCTCCACAGTTGTTATTTCCTTCACTTCTCCACAGTTGTTATTTCCTTCTGAGTAATAATCTGATTAAGGTTTTTAAACCTATATGATCTTGGTTTAACATTTTCTCTCAAAGTTTTAAAATCCTCGTTGGGCTTCAACATTTTTTTTTGCTGAATTCATTAAAAAAAAAACTACGCTCGTTTTGACCAATGAAATATTTAGTTGAGCGTATTTCAATTTATAAATTGGTTTACAACAAGCGTTGTCTATTAACAACGCTAGTTGTAAACCAAGAGATAAAAGAAATTTTTAGAAAATAGATTAAGGAAAATATATGGAAAAGGAAATAGCACATGGTTTAGTAGAACTAATTAGTTCAACGGATGTTAAACATGTTTTGCATGTAAGAAAGAGTTAAACATAGACAGAAATATGCCTATCAACAGTTACAATTTCAGGTACGATTGTTAAAAAAACTGATTTAAAAAAAACTTTTAAGCCAGTTCTTTGAAACTTGTTTGTATAATTATTACTTCTGCTAACTTTAAAATTTCAAGTTTGCTTTTTACTTGTTAGAAGGCCAAATAAGTCCTTGTGAAAAATATAATATATCCTATAAAAAATTCCTATAAATAAATCCTATAAATAATTCCTTATGAAAAAATATTAACACCTAAATATATACTTAACAAGCTTTTTAGCATTTCCATCTAATATAACTAAAACCTCTGTGGACTTATTGTATTCGACTTTATCCAAATATTGAACAAATAAATTAATCATTTTTATTTTATTTTTATTTACTTTCTCTGTTACTTTTTTATAAAGTTCAAGTTTTTTTAATGAAAATTTTTTTATTTAGAATAATAAATAAAAAAAATCATCGCAAAATAAAACCAACTACTTTGATTGAACATAAATTCATTTAAACATAAAAATCAAAATTCTAATGCAGAATTTTGATTTTACCCAAATGTACTAAAAAATGCACCAAAAAATCGCACAAAAAAAAAGCAGCACAAAATTAATATTTTTATGTGGACTACTATACACCCTAGTTGAATCCCTCAACCATTTATTGTTCCTGTGAATTTACCGAACAGTAACAGAATTACAAAACAGTCTCAAAATTATAACCTGTTGAGGATTTCTGGTCAATCCTTAAAAGCTACATGTATAAAAACAATTTAGAAGCTATAAATGTAGAACAACAATCAATTTTTGTTTAAAAAAATCTAATAAAAACTTGAACAACGTATGTAAAAACATTAACACAAAATAGTTAGCGCATGATCTAACTATACAACATACTGCAGTATGTTGTAACTATAAAATTGTTTTATTTCAGTCCCGGCAATAAAAAAATTAACATGTTGCTTATTATTCTGTACAAATTTTTTGTTCGTTTAACTTTTTTTTGTATTATTTTTTTTATTAAATTGGTTTATTTTGTGTTCAACTTTTTTCACTACGGGTAATAACCAAGCTTACACATACGTTGCGCAAACGTATGTAAAACCATCGCGAACATTTTTCCGATGCTAATCCAACGTTGATCCAATGTCATGTTTTTAACGATAATATATATAAAAAACTTAAAACCTACGCAACTAAAAATAGCTTGTAGAAACACCTTGAGCCAACATATGTCAAACCATCGTAAACCTTGTTTGTTTTTACGATCTAAACCCAACGTTGATCCAATACATATGAATTAAGGTTGACATAATGTATATAACCCAACATTGATTTAATATATGCAAACCAACGTTGATATAATGTATACAACCCAACGTAAGTCCTTACGATTTTATCACCAAGCACCGCGGAAGAGCTTTTGAAAGGAAGTTATATATTCATTTATTTTATTTCGTCCTTTGAATAAGCTTTACAATGTTTTACAACATAACAATATAAAGTTATGGTCTTATCATCAACAATATAAAGACATGGTCTTATCATCCAGCCCGTTGTTACAAATTTAAATATAATTTTGTATATAATACACATGCATTAACTTTTTTTTATTTCTTATTATTTTTTTTTTATTATTATTATTATTTTTTTTACGTCAATATAATATCATAACTTTGAAATCAAACAAAAAAAAAAAAAGAATAAAAACGTACTGCGTCAATATATCAGATATTAAATAACTAAGGAATTAATTATTTAATATCATATATATTGACGCAGTACGTTTTTATTTTGTTTTTTTATAACCTTATAACCTTAAGGTTAAATAAAGGTTTTAAATGTAAGTTAGTAATTGATTATAATCAAAATAGAATATGCGTTGTTTCGTTGCACGTTTAAAATGTAGAGTGGAAGTTTAGTCTTTATATTACTTGTGAAAATCGAGTTCCACAATCGTGACCCTCAACAAGATATTGAGAAGCCAGCTTGTTTTAATAAAGTTTTCTGTATAACAAAGTTGTTAATTGAGTACTTAGTTTGGTATTTTTGGTTTATAGAAATAAATTGATATTGGGAAGTGCTTGGTAGTAGTAGATTCTTTAACTTAATCATAAAAAGTACAATATTAAGAATATTTAGTTCGAAGACATTAAGCACTTTAAGTTCTCTTAGTAGAGGTTTGGCACTGGTGTACCTGTTTGCGTTTAATATTAAGAAACAAGCATGCTTCTATTTTTTGTAAATTGCATTTAACTTTGTTGGATAAGTACTCGCCCAGATTATGTTACAGTAATTGATGCAACTATGAATAAAAGAGGAATAAATATTTTTTAAACAAGTTGTATTAAGGAAATGCATTGATTTATACATAATTCCGATAATTTTAGATATTTTCATTTCCACTTTTTTGATATGATTACTCCAGCTAACTATTTCATTAAAAATTACACCTAAAAAGTTGATTGAGTATTCTCTTTTAAGTTTAGTTTTGTCGATAAGCAGTTCAGGACGTTTTAAGGGGAGCGTGTCTAAACCAGACCATTTTGTAAAAAGAATATATTTGCTTTTTTCTTGGCCTTGTCTTGAGTTTGTTGGCCTTAAATCATTTGTTTAGATTTACTAACTGTTGATTAACCGTATTAAACATAAAGTTGATGTTTTTGTGGCTAAAAGATATTTGCGTATCATCAGCAAAGAGATCAAAGTTGAGGTTATTGAAAGATGAGAAGACATCATTAAAGGGACTACCACGATCCGAGACATGTTGTGTTCATATTAAAGAGAATGTTAAAAAAAAACGTCTGAGCGAATTTTTTTTTGATTAAAACTAATTAATAAATGTATACCAAGAAAAACAAATCTTGTTGTTTTAGTCGAAGCTCGTCTTCTCCGTTTTCTCTGGTATTTTGAGTATGTAAAATAAACGCGATTTTCCAGGCGCATTATACAGACTTGATAATTTATTCAAGCGCAGGAGTTTTGGAGTATGACGTCATTGGAAACATTTTCGAAATTTTTAAAAAATTTTAATATTAAATTTTACTCAAATAGCTAACTATAGTCAGGGGAGGTGCGACTAGGTGTCACGTGGGGGGGGGGGGGTGCCATTACAACTTTTGCCGACTAAAAAAAAAAAAAAAGTCCTCGTTTTCCAAAATTTGCCGACTGTCATGACGACATTTGCCGATTGTCTAACCTATATCGAAAGAGTTGACATTTTCCGACTAACTAGTCTAAAACGGTCCAATTTGCCGACTAAGGGTCCAATTTGCCGACTAAAAATCATTGATGGAGGGGGGGGGGGGGAGGGTGACAGCCCCCCACACCCCCCTATCGCGCCGGCCTTGACTATAGTTACTTATTTTATTAAAAGTTTATTTTATTAATTGCTCATTAGTTTTTTACAAATCTAACGAACAATTAATTAAACCAAGCACTAAGAAAAGATATATAAAATTAGGAATATACTAAAATAATATACAATTTGTAATTAACTTTCAAAATTTTGACAATTTAAAAAATATATATTATAAAACATTTATTTTTGTAAACAAATGATAATAGTTTAAAAGTTTTACGGCTTTACAGATGTGGCTCCGAGAATGAGCCATAATATTAAAGTAATAGTTCATTTGATAATATATTCTTAAAAAAATTTATGCTAGATATCTCAAAACGCAACAAATCGTAAATAATACAATTCTTAAATCATTTCAATAGAATACTCTTGAACTAAATTGTATGTAAAAAATAACAATCGGTGTTTTAAACAAAAAAAAAAATCTATGACGTCATGCACAAAAACTCCTATGAATTAAACGCGCTCGAATAAATTATCAAGTCTGTATAATGCGCCTGGAAAATCGCGTTTATTTTACATACTCAAAATACCAGAGAAAACGGAGAAGACGAGCTTCGACTAAAACAACAAGATTTGTTTTTCTTGGTATACATTTATTAATTAGTTTTAATCAAAAAAAAATTCGCTCAGACGTTTTTTTTTAACATTGTCTTCAATATAAACACAACACGACTTGGTAGTCCCTTTAAAATAAACAAGGAATAGCAATGGCCCTAGAATTGATCCTTGCGGGACCCCACAAGTAATACCTTTAGGTTGTGTAACAGTATTGTCATACGATAATGCTTGTCTTTGATTATGAAAGTAGGAGCGAAACCATTTCAAATTGTTGTTTTTTATTCCATAATTATCTAGTTTAAACAGAAGAATCTCATTGTCAACAGTGTCAAATGCTTTTGAAAGATCAAGGAATACCCCTAGAGTGTATTTATTTCTATGAAATCCATTTAAAATTTCATTTACAAGTTTGACTACAGCTTGAAATCCATATTGATAATTATGAGGTGATAATTAACTATTATATTTATATATATATATTTCGTTAATAAACAATCATTTTACAATGTTTTTTGTAAAAATTAAAAATTAAATATTTATATTCTGACAGGAGCAAGCAGAAGACAATGTGTCTTATCACCCTGCTCCTAAGTTCGTGAAAATATCAATAAAGTTTTACGTATTAACTTCTTAAAATATACGTTGTGTAAGTTTTATAAATATTACAAGTACAATTTTATGTACATAATGCAACACATCACACTTCACAAAATATACATAGGCCACAAGCATATATACGTGTTAACAAATCAATATATAAATGTTTTTTTAAAAGTGCAAAAGAATGTTTTTATTATTTAAATCTAATAAGTATAGTTTAATGGCTCTTTTAAATAGTTTAATTGAAGTCATGTTTTTCATGTCTCTATTCAGGAAATAGTTCCACAAACGTGGTCCTCGACATGTTATTGAGAAGTCTGTTTTTCTAAGGGATATTGTAGGTATGAGAAAATTGCTAATGGAATATCTTGTAGAGTATTTGTGATTAATTAAGGTGAAATGAGGCTGAAAATATGTTGGAAGCATGTTGTTATAAATTTTAAACATAAATAACAGATTTTGATAGATGTTTAGTTTATAAATATTTAAAGCATTAATTTTTTTATGTAAAGGCTCGGCGCATGCATATCTACCTGCATTCAAAATTAACCGGCTCGCTTGTTTTTGTTTGGTATTAATTTTTTTAAAAGAGGATGAATAATTACTTGCCCACGCTATATTGCAATAACTAATGTGACTATGAATAAATGAAAAATACAAGCTTTTTAAGCACATTATATTCAAAAGGTGCTTCGTTTTGAAAAGGATCCCAAGAGCTTTTGAAATGTTGTTTTCCACAAATTGGATATGATTTTTCCAGTTTAAATGATCGTCAAATATTATACCTAGGATTTTCATTGAATGAACTCTTTTTACTTTAATGTTGTTTATAAATAAATCAGGAAGTTTCAGGGGTATGTTATCAGTTTTCGGAGGTTTTGTGAACAGAATGTATTTAGTTTTATCAATGTTTACGGACAGTTTATTGGCTTTAAACCATTCATTGAGATTAATTAGCTCTGTGTTTACAGTAGAAAAAACAAATTTTAAATAAGACCCCGAAAAGAAAATATTAGTACCATCAGCAAAAAGAACAAAATTAAGGAATTTAGAGGATAAGTGGATATCATTAATATATAAGAGAAACAACAGAGGACCAAGTATTGAGCCCTGAGGGACACCACAACTAATAACTTCTAACTGCGTATAAGTTAAATCATACGTCACACATTGTTTACGATTTTGTAAATAAGACTCGAGCCATTTTATATTAGTATTTTGAATTCCATAATTTTTTAATTTATAGAGAAGGATTTCGTGGTCGACAGTGTCGAACGCATTCGACAAATCAACAAAAACTCCAAGTGTATAATTATTGTCATCAAATCCTTTCAAAATATTGCTAGCCAAATCCATCACAGCATACTCAGTGCAATGATTTCTCCGAAATCCAAACTGTTTAGGATATAAAATATTGTTTTTATCGATGAAGTTATATATTCTATTATACATAATACGTTCAAGAACCTTTGAAAAACAGGAAAGAATTGAGATGGGTCTGTAGTTTGATTCTAAAGAATCGTCACCGTTTTTATAAATTGGAATTATTTTAGCAAGTTTTAATGGATCAGGAAAGTCCCCGTTTTTTAATGAAAGTTTAAAAAAAATGAAAAGAGGCAATTCGATAATATCAAAGACACTTTTCAAAACATTTGTATTAATTTCATCAAGACCTGCACTTTTATTTTTCTGAAGCATGTCAAAAGCTGAACGAAGTTCTTCAATGGAAAGTTCCGAATTGTCCATAATAAAATCTGATTTTTTCAAAAAAGACTGGAATGTTTTGCTACTTGGAGAGATTTCTTTGGCTAAATTTTTCCCAACATTTATAAAAAAATTATTCAGTCTCTCAGCAATTGTTTTTTTATTAAAAATTTCACCTTTATCAGTTTTCAGTCGATTAGGGAAGTTGCTAGATGTAATTTTTGTTTTCCCTGTTATTTCTTTTACTATAGTCCAAGTTTTTTTTAGCGTTTCCAAATGATTTCTGAAGTAGTCCAGAATAGAAGTTTTTTTTTGATTGCTTTTTTATTTTTTCAAAATAGTTTTTGTATTTTTTATATTTAGTTTCGTTTTCATAGTTTTTGTTTTTTAAATATTTTACGTAAACCTTTTTTTTTTTTTTTGATGATCTTAAAAGACCTTTAGTCATCCACGGGCTATGCACACTTTTGGATTTTATAGTTTTCTGAACTTTAGGAAAAGCCTTTTCATATTGCCTTGTAAAGACACGGATAAAGAAATCGTATGCGCTACATGTGTCATTGCAATCATTCAATAACTCCCAATTGATTTCACGCAAAAGCTGTCTAAAAATCGCAATCGAGCATTTGTTTACATGCTTTATGTATACTGTTATGGGTTTTTTATTTATACACCATTTAGTATTTGTAGTTAAAAAAAACAGGGAAATGGTCACTGATATCCGTTTTTATTATACCACTGTTGATTGTCGAGTTACTATAATTATTAGTGATAATATTGTCAATGATAGATGATGTTTTTCGAGTTACACGCGTCGGTTTGTTAATCATAGGGTAAGCACTAAATTGAGAAAGAGTATTTATAAAATTTTTGACGTGGTTATCAGTGTTTAAATTTATCAAGTTTAAATTAAAGTCTCCGAGTAAGTATAGATGTTTTTTAGAGGTTTGAGTTAATATTCGCCTTAAGTCATTTTCAAATTGATTGTAACTGCCATTAGGTGGTCGATATAAAACTGTTATAAACGAATTTTTTTCTTTTTGGTTTATTATCTCTATAGTTAATGATTCGCAATTTGAGTTATTCACACTTAGATTATCTACTTTTTTATACGTCAACGAGTTGTGAATAAATATGCATACGCCTCCGCCAATACCGTTTTTTCTTGGTTGGTGAACAGACTTGTAATGTGTTAAATGCAAATTAGAGTTACTCATATCTTCACTCTGACACCAGGTTTCTGTAAGACAGATTATACTGAATTTAATACTTATATTATTTAGCATTAATTTTAGATTTTCAAAATTTTTGCTCATGCTTCTAATATTTATATTTAATAATGATATGTAATGTAGTGATTTATTTAAAATACTTGTAACCTCATGAACTTTAAAATAGTTAGTTTCTAATGAATAATTGTCAAGAATGTTTACGTCAGGATCAATGTTCTTTGAAAAGTGATGTACGTTTTCACCAGAAAATGTTTTAAAAAGATTATAATTAATTGTTTCCACCATTTATAAAGACAAGAAAAAAATAAAATAAAAATTAAAAAAAGTTAAATAAATAAAACTGCATTACTTTTACTTTGGAACATTGATTGAGTATTTTACCGCGTTTTTTAAATGAATCCTTTTGTCATACCTCACTGCAAGGTTTTCTCCCTTTAGACGTCGTTCTTTAACTTCTGCAAACAACTTTTTCCTAATATCAACTGTCATTTTAGAGAAATCTTCGTTGACATATATATTTGATCCTTTTAATCTATTCGTTTCTTTCAATATTTTCATTTTATCTTTATAACTTTTTAATTTCATCACGATTGATCTTGTACGATTATCTTTTTTAATTCCAGTACGATGTGCACATTCAATGTCGATTCCCAACAAACCTAGATTTTTTTCAAGAAATATTTTTACTTTTTTCTTCCGTTTGTGTCCAAGTTTCTTTATCATTTTCCGGTAACCCATCGATTCTTAAGTTAACTAGAAAATTATAAAGTCTATTGTGCATTATGCGCTCAAATTATTTTGAAAAACAGGGTATAATAGAATTGGGTCTATAATTAGAAGCCATAGATTCGTCCCCGCTTTTAAATACAGAAACAACTTTAGCCATCTTAAGCTGTTCACGAAATATCCCGTGATTTAAAGACATGTTTTAAATATGCAGAAGGAGATGTTCAATAATATCGTAGACACTTCGCGCTGATGTCGTCAAGCCCTGGGCTTTTATTTGATTGTAGGGAATTAAAGGCGTCTTGAAGCACATTGGGAGTTATTTTATCCACTTCCAATACGAGATTTTTTTTTCTAAATATGATTTAAAACTTGTTTTTCCAGAAGTTACTTTGTCAGCAAGTTTTTCTTAATTTTTTTAAGAAGCTGTTAAATTTTTCAGCAATGTCTATAGATTTGGAGGCTGCAATATCATTTTAATGTGTTCTTAAGTATTTTGGTAAAGTTTTAGTTGTATCTTTTTTTATTCCTATAACCTCTTTTATTTTTTAACCTCCTTTATTATGCTCTATGTTTTTTGAGTGTTACCGATATTATTTTCTAATAAATTGAAATAATTTTTTTTGATTGTTTTTTTAAAGTTTCAAATAAATTTTTATATTGTTTATATGTTTTTTCATTTTTATAGATCTTTTTTTTCAGAAACTTTTCATAGAGTTTTTGTTTTTTTTAGAAGATTTGATAAGCCCATTTGTCATACAAGGACTTTGTAAGCTTTTGAGCGTAGTTTTCCGTTCAATCTTTGGAAACACTATTTCGTACAGTCTTACGAATGTGTGTGTTTTTTTTTATTTTTTTTATTTTTATTTTGTTTATTTGTTTACATTTGACGTAATATATATAAATTACATATTTTTCAAATACAAACAAGGCTTCTAAAAGAAGATCACAATGGTCTTATCGTCAGAAGCCTTTTACAAAAGAAAGTACGAAACATATTATAAAAACGCCTTTTTACAATAAAAGTACGTAAAAAATCATATAAAAACAATAAATCGTATTTACATAAATGAAAATAAATTGTAAACAAGTATAAAACAAAACTTGAACATACATGACAATAAAGTTTATTATTATTATGTTTTTTATCACAAGATAAATTAAAAATATTCTAAGATATTTTCAATAAAAAGAATGTGGTCTTTTTAATTTATTTTTAAAAACAGGATAAGTTAGGGGTAAGTCAAAGTTAGGCAAAATAATTTTATTCCAGAGATGAGCTGCACGATAAGTGATACAAAATTGATTGAATTTTGTTCGACAGAATGGTTCATTTAAACAGTTATTGTTCGTCATGTTAAATTTTCTTAATGGTTTCAAAATAAAAAGATCTTTAAAAATTAATGGAGATATATCATGCTTCCACATATAGACAAAAAATAAAATTTTTTAAACGTTTAGTTTATATATATCTAGGAATGTGCGAACCGATCCGCAGAATTAATTAAACGGATCGCATGTTTCTTACGGCGATAGAGGCATTGTAACTTGCTTTGATCAGTGCTACCCCAGGCAATAACTCCATAACTTATATAACTGTGGATAAAAGAGTAATAAAGTTTAGTTAATTTATTTTCATGTAAATGAGTACGCGCCTTATATAAAATTCCGATACTTTTTGAAGCTTTCGAGCAAACATAGTTAATATGATGTTTTCATGTGATGTTCTCGTCAATGAAAACCCCCAGGTATTTAGTTACAGAATCTCTTTTAATTTCAATATCGTCAATAAAAAATTTTGGTAGATTTGGAGGTAGAAAACGTTTTTTGGAGAGCGGGTGGAAAAAAACCCATTTTGTTTTGGTTATACTTAATGTCAATTTGTTACTTTTAAACCATTTAGATATGTTTTGAAGTTCTTTGTTCATCATGGAGAAAAGTAGATAGATGTCACTGTTAGAGAGAAATAAGTTTTTGTCATCAGCAAACATAATACTTAGAAGATTTGATGCTTTTTGCAAGTCGTTGATATATATTAGAAACAAAAGAGGACCTAAGATGGAACCTTGCGGAACATTTAAAGATATCGTAAGATAAAGTATCGTAAATAACGTAAAGATATCGTATCGTATCGTATCATATCGTATCGTATCGTAAAGATATCGTAACGTAATTGCGGAACGTTTAAAGATATCGTAAGCCGTATTTGTGTTTTTGTAATTCATAATCTGATCCCAGTTTTCTTTTAATAAGTCGCTTCGTAACTATTTTACATTTATTTGTCTTTTAATTACAGTTATTGTTTCTTTTTCTTTTTGATTGTTGAAATGGTTAAACGAAAAAATAATTGGAAAGTGGTCACTTATGTCAGATCTTATTATTACGCTTTGAATGTTGTACTTTATAGAATTGTTTGTAAAGATGTTATTGATAAGGGTTGCGGTTTGTCGAGTTACACGTGTCGGCTTATTTATTAAAAGTACAATGTAGCACTGAAGGAGGTTATTAAGAAATCGTTCGGTAGTATTAAGTTTTATTTTTAAAAGATCCAGATTAAAGTCTCCCATTACGTATATTTGCTTGTGTTTAGTTAGTTTTACATAATGAGTTAAGTGCTTTTCAAAAAATTTTATATTGACACCAGGCAGTGGCGGATTAAAGACTTCTTGGGGCCCTGGGCTATATTTGTTTTTGGAGGTCTTTTTATGGGCCAGAGCCTAAAAATGAATAATAATAAAAAAAGGTCCCCGGGGCTATAGCCGCCCCTTGATCCAACACTGCCACCAGGTGGTGTATATATTGACGTTATAAACGCGTTTGTTTCATCTTGGTTTATCAATTCAACCGTAAAAAGTTCGCAGTTTGCGTTTAGTACACTCAAGTGTTCTACGTTTTTGAATTGAAAACTTGAGTTTAAGATACCATCGTCTCTACATCATGTTTCTATAAGACATATTACCTTTAATTTGTTATTCATATCATGCAGCATTGCTTTGAAGTTTTCAAAATTTTTACCCATGCTGCTTATGTTTAACGTCAGCGCTAAGAAAGCAGATTGTGACGCTTTTATAAAACAAGATGCTTCCTCATGCTGTGTATGTTTAACGTCAGCGCTGAGAAAGCAGATTGTGCCGCTTTTATAAAACAAGATGCTTCCTCATATTGCGTATGTTTAACGTCAGCGCTGAGAAAGCAGATTGTGACGCTTTTATAAAACAAGTTGCTTCCTCATGCTGTGTATGTTTAACGTCAGCGCTGAGAAAGCAGATTGTGCCGCTTTTATAAAACAAGATGCTTCCTCATGCTGCGTATGTTTAACGTCAGCGCTAAGAAAGCAGATTGTGACGCTTTTATAAAACAAGTTGCTTCCTCATGCTGTGTATGTTTAACGTCAGCGCTGAGAAAGCAGATTGTGACGCTTTTATAAAACAAGATGCTTCCTCATGCTGCTTATGTTTAACGTCAGCGCTGAGATAGCAGATTGTGACGCTTTTATAAAACAAGTTGCTTCCTCATGCTGCGTATGTTTAACGTCAGCGCTAAGAAAGCAGATTGTGACGCTTTTATAAAACAAGATGCTTCCTCATGCTGCGTATGTTTAACGTCAGCGCTAAGAAAGCAGATTGTGACGCTTTTATAAAACAAGATGCTTCCTCATGCTGCGTATGTTTAACGTCAACGCTGAGAAAGCAGATTGTGACGCTTTTATAAAACAAGTTGCTTCCTCATGCTGTGTATGTTTAACGTCAGCGCTAAGAAAGCAGATTGTGACGCTTTTATAAAACAAGATGCTTTCTCATGCTGCGTATGTTTAACGTCAGCGCTGAGAAAGCAGATTGCTTTTATAAAACAGACGCTTTTATAAAACAAGTTGCTTCCTTAATACTATAATAATTAGAGTTTAATTTTATGTTTTCAAAAATATTTATGTCCGGGTTGTTAGTACTATTCAGTTGAAGTTTTCATTATTAAAATTTTCAGTTTTTTTGTCTGTCGATGCCATAATAAATATTTACAACCGAAAAATAAAAATATAAAAAAAACTTAATAACAATAAAAAAAGTTACTTTTTTTGAATATTGTTAAATTTAAAAATTTTGTCATACCTGACAATTTGAATATTTTTGAATATTTTTTTATTTGCACTTACGTTATCAACAAAAACTTTCTCCTGAAGTTTCAGCAATATTTCCATTTCTTTTTTATATTCATTAAGCATTACCGTAAGCATATCCTTTATTTCTTTTAACGTAACTGCCATGTTCAATTTTATAAGTATATGCAGATAAGATATTTCAAATTTGATATATAATTTTTTTAAATTATACTGAAAGTGAGAAAAACATTTAGCCAACGTAAAATACAATGCTGTTCCAACTAAAAAATACAATGTTGTCAGTTTAAGTTAACTCATAACATAAGGTTATCGTAAACTTGCAACATCGTTCAAACGTTTTACCAACGTATGTGTGTTAGCTGAAAAAAGGATCCTTTAGATAATTTGTTTATATAAACAGAATTAATTAAAATTATCTAAGAACCTTTTAATTGCAAGAATTACCCGCAATAACTTTAAGGTGGTAGACTGCTAAAAAAGTTAGAAAATATCGATTTTTCAAAAGTGGCATTGTTTTAAACAGTAACTGATGTAGAGTCTAAAAATATATAGATCTTCGTATGAGAAAAAAAAATTAGAACTAATAAAAGTGGTTTATATTAGTAGGGTATTTTTGTTTCCCCTAGCTTTTTTCTCTGTTTTATTCTTCTAATTTTCTGGCAAAGATTGCAGGAGCTGTAATTGTCCAATTGACTTAAAATTTTGTACAGAGATTCATTATAATAAGCTTTATGCCCTGAGATAAAAAAAAATTTAGAATATAAACTTTTAAAACAACAAACTTTTTGTTCTTAATATCAGAAATTCGATTATTAATTGGGTGCTTTGCAAAAATCTAACGATGCTTTAAAATAAAGAAATTTTCAACAAATATTTTTATCTCAGGACATTTATCTACATAAAACAAATAAAAATACAAAAAATTAGAACTTAATAAATTATACTTTTTGAGATATCTTTGCCAAGATTTTAGCCTGTTTTTGGCCTAAAATCACCTGTTTTTGCTCAAAATATATATGAAAAAAAAAAAAAAAAAAAAATTATGAATTTTCTAATGTATTTATCATGTTCGAAGTAAAAAAATTTATTGAAATATTGTAAAATACAAAAATAATTTTTTTTAGCAGCCTACCACCTTAAGAGCTATTGTTAACAAAAAATAACAAGAATTTACCAGATAAAATAATAGATTTTTTTACTTATGATAATAAAATTGAATATACAATATATAGACTGACCTTTTTTCCATAAACTTTTGTTTTTCAACCTCTTTAACCTTTTTTTAATCTTTTACAGATAAATCTTTTTTCTCAATGGTTTCTTTTATTTTTTCAGTAGTTTAATGTTTTATGTTAAAAATCTTTAATAAACAAATTTTGCACAAAAACTCCACAAAAAATAATATGGGTATAATCTTGCTGGCTACTAACCCCATGCATTTAAAAAATATACGAAAGTCCGTCGCACCTTCTTCACATGATGGTTTTTTAACAAAACCATCATGTGAAGAATGGGTTTAATATTTTTATAATTGGGAATTAAAATATTTTATAAAATATTAAATAAAATAATAATTTATAATATGTTACAATATTTTATAATATGTTAAATAAAAAAATTGCATTCAAAATTAATTTATTAGATCATTGTTTGAAATTCTTTTTGAGATAAAAACTTTTCTAAAGAATTTCTTACTTCGATAGACTTATAATAAAAGTCTTTTGTAAAATCATTTAATAAATCAACATTTATAATTTCCCCCAGAGAGTTTTTTAATTTTTCAGTATTGAATTGTAAAGACAATTCACAAAACGGTCTTGATAACTGCAATTCATATCCAAAAAAAGAATGTCCATATGAAATATAAGCGTCGATTGATCCGTTTGACATTACTTTACTTAGTTCAACATGTCTCACGCCATTAACAAACGTTTTTCCACCAAACAAAGTTAACCTAGGTTTTCCATCTTTGAGACTAATCGGAAGTGTACGAACCCCATTAATAGTAGGGTACACAGCATTATAAAGCTCAGAGTCCGCATTAATTGGGTCTTGAGATGCAATTGTTAACCGGATATCTGGATTTGTTTGTATTTGCTCTAAAAATGTTTGTCTTTTGCATGAAATAAATGTGGCATGTACCCAATGTAAAGGCCGCTCTGCTATTTCCAACACTTCAAGTCTGTCACTTAGTTTCATAACTACTTCATAACTGGAACTTGGGTTTAAAGAAACTTTCCAAGGAGAAAACAGTCGCGAAGATGAAGATTGCTTTTGAAATCCACATTCCAAAAGAACTTTTTCGTAAACTGTTAGAAGTTTCCGTTTCGCACTTTCATCGCTGGTATTACACTGGAGCAAACTAGGAGTAAAAGCTGATGGAATTCCAGTATACCTTTGTTTTTTGTTTTTTTTTATTCTCATTGCAATGTTCTCAGAAAATGTTGTCGTTCCGGTAGCAGGTTTTAAATTTATCATTTGAAATCTATAAAAAAAAAATATATATCGTTTCATAATAAAAAACCTGTTATACAGAATGTCATAAATAGAATTTAAATATAAACAGTAAGATACCTCCACATTTGAAGAGTAAGGTACCTCCACTGTTGAACAGTTAGATACCGCTAACGTTAAACAGTAAGATACCTATACTATTGTGTAATAGTATGTTTAATAGTTTGAGTAGTATATTTATATTATTAAAGAGTGTAAATTGTTTATTATTAAAAATTGTAATTTTTTGAACGTCATGTCAAATAGCAAATTTATTTATTTACTTATGAACTTGCGTCAGTACAAACTAGATTTTGCGTAAGAGCGAATTTATCTTAAAACTTGCATCAAATAACAGAAACTGTCCTAAAGTTTGCATTAAGCGCAAACTACTGTCCGCTGTACTATTTAATAAGTGTTATTAAATAAACATTAAATGCTGTTGGAATAATTAATTGCAGGGTCAATGCAGCATTTTTTGATGTTAGAAATTGCTTCCAGACATGGAGCAAACTTCAAACATTTATATTTTATACTTGTCAAATAAGGATGCTTTGCACTAAACCCTAAAATTTTGGACACAACTGCCACAAACGTGAGAGCAACAACTTGATAAAATATACTTTTTATTATTTTTAACTAAATTTATATTCATCAATAAACTTTAAATTTCATGCAATAATCTCTTAGCGTTCAAAATCTATGACTTAATAAAATTTGTAACCCCCTAAAATTGAGGGGTTTTTAAGGTTACAACATAATATAAAAAAACATCAAAAAATGCATCCACCCCACAATTGAATCATTATTCGTAGTAGAGATTTTAAAGTAATACAGCATTTTAAAGTATAACTTTAAAATCTCTACTAAGGTTTCTACCTGGGTAAATCTGCACAAGCACAGACTGTCGTGAGTGTCATATATTTGTACTTATGCTAACTCGCATTTTACTTGAGTAAATGCGAACTTGCATAAACGAAAATCTGCGTAAGTGCTAGCTTGTTGCAGAAAATTATCAGAGCGTGAATCTGTATAATTACATCGAGCTATTTTGCAAGACTGGAGACTTAGACGCTAATTTGCGTAACTGCGTAATTATCAAGCCAACCAGAGTAACTAAAAATTCTTCTACCTTAGTCGATAATATAATATAATTAAGACAGACCTTTCAGATCATTTTCCCACCTTCTTAACTACTAAAAACATAGCACCAAACAATACCTCTCCCAAACCTCCTTTATACAAACGAGAGATCAATGAAAACTCCTTACAAAAATTTAAAAGTTTACTAAAAAACAATGTTGATTCGGATCTTATATTGCAATCAAGCGATGCGAACAACGCCAACGAACTTTTTCTAGGTCAATTTTGTAAATATTATGAAAAAGCGTTTCCAGTTAAAACTGTTGTTATAAACAAAAAGTCACTTCTAACTCCTTGGATGTCTAAAGGTTTAATCAAATCCTCAAGAAAAAAACAAAAACTCTACGACAAATTCCTAAAAAAGAAAACTTATAAAAATGAAATAGCTTATAAAAATTATTAAAACTTGTTTGAAAAAACAAAACAATACTCAAAAAAGCTTTATTATTCAAATTTGTTAAAAAAACACCATGGCAATGCTAAGAAAACATGGAATTTGATTAAAGAGATAATGGGTAATAATAACTGTACAAAAAGCAATCTCCCGAAAAAGCTTTTAATTGATGGTAACTTAGTGATAAGATAATAATAGCTGAATATCTAAATAGCTTTTTTCTTAATGTGGGTCACAATTTAGCAGCAGAAATTCCGTCGAGTTCTGCAACATTTCATTCTTACTTGATTAAGAACCTTACCACAGAAAAGATTATGAAAGAAACATATCTAGATTCTAATGAATTGCGATCCGCTTTAAACAATCTAAAAAACAACAAAAGTGCGGGCTTTGATAGTATCAGTAGCTTTGTCGTAAAATCAGTATTCGATATCATTGAACCATTATTGCACCACATCTTCGATCTTTCGCTAAAATCAGGCATTGTCCCGGATAAACTAAAAATTGCTCGAGTCACCCCTATTTTTAAATCTGGAGATGATTTTGATACTAATAATTATAGACCTATATCAGTTTTACCATGTTTTTCCAAATTACTAGAACGCGTCATGTATAATAGACTTTACAATTATTTGACGGAAAACAATTTTTTATACGGTAAACAATTTGAATTTAAAAAAAACCACTCAACCGACCATGCTATAATTGAGCTAGTTAATCAAATATCTAATGCTTTTAGTAATGATTGCTTTACGCTAGGAGTTTTTATTGATCTTTCTAAAGCTTTTGATACCGTAAATCACGACATTCTTCTAAAAAAACTCGAAGTGTATGGAGTAAAAAATAATAACTTACTTTGGTTTAAAGATTATTTATCAAACCGAAAGCAATATATTCAGCATGAAACAACAAAAACAACAAATAGCGCCATAACTTGCGGGGTTCCCCAAGGCTCGATCTTGGGACCATTATTATTTTTACTCTATATAAATGATTTATGTTCAACATCAAACTTATTAAATTTAATCTTGTTTGCGGATGACTCCAATTTGTTTTATTCGCATAGAGACATTAGGACACTTTTTAACATAGTTAACAAAGAATTACATAAAATAAACGAGTGGTTTAGGTGTAACAAACTCTCTTTGAATGTCAAAAAAACCAAGTTCATCCTATTTCATAAACCAAATAAAAACGAAAATATTCCTCTTAAACTACCTGATCTTAAAATAAATAATATTAATATAAAAAGAGAAAATTTTATAGACTTTCTAGGTGTGGTCTTGGATGAAAATTAATGTATAAAGCAAAACCTTTCCTAAATATCATTTCCTTAAGAAGTTTATACTTTTCATTAATACATAGTCATCTAAGCTATGGTAACATGGCCTGGGCAAGCACAAACTGTACTAAGCTTAAAAAACTCTACAGTAAACAAAAACATGCCTGTAGAATTGTCTTCGGAGTAAGTAAAAAAGCGTCTAGTGAACCTCTCTTATGCAAACTTGGAGCATTAAATATATACAAAATTAACATACATCTTGTTTTACAGTTTATGTACAAAATAAAAAATGGACTATCTCCGCCGATATTTCAATCCTATTTTAGCGAAATAAGTCATAAATATCCTACTAGATTCTCATATAACAACTTTGTCATCCCAAAATTTACATTAAAGTTAAATTCATACTCAATCCAACACCGCGGACCATATTTGTGGAAAATTTTTCCCCAGATTGTTACTATCACAAGAAATACACTTGAACAGTTCAAATCTGAATCAAAGCGTTTTTTATTATCTTAACTTAAATTTTCTTTTTCTTTTTTAATAAAAAAATAAACTAGCACAATTTATTTCTTTTATTTGTTTTAACTTTTACTTATTCTAAATTTATTTTACTAAACGAATTTATATATAATCAGTTATATCAATTGTAAAACGTAGTTTTTCACATTTTTACATATTTTATCACAAACAATTTATCACGATTTTATATATTTTGTTGTAAAAAACGACCTGTAATGAAGTCACTATGGGGCTCGGTGATAAGACAAACTGATGTCTTCTTCTTGCTCCAGCCATTTGTTTTATTATTTATGTTATTTTATAGATTGTAACTTTCTACGGCAAAATTAAATAAATTAAAAAAAAAAAAAACTGCAAACGTAAACTGCAAGGCTAAATATAAAACAAGAACTTCGCCGATTTAGGATGACAACAGTGATATTTATTAAAAATAATAAGTATAAAGTGTTAACTTACAAATTAAATACATATTTTTTTGGAATTTAAACTAAATCTTTCAAAAGCATAGTTTTAAGTGATCTAGTACAAAAATACATTCTATTTAAAAAGGAAAAAAAAATTATTATAGTTAAATTATAGGAATTTTTTTCTTTCCCTTTGTTAAATTGAATAATCTTATTTTGCAATTTTTTTTAGTACTGTACCTTATAATTTTAGTACTGTACCTTATAACAATTTCACTAAAAACTACATTTTCGGAAGTAAAAATACAAAATAAAAAAATAACAAATAACAAATGTAAAAGTAAAAACTAAAAACAAAATCATGAAGAGGCGAAGAAGATTGGATAATTTTAAATACGAATCAACGACGAAGATCGGATGACTTTGAATAAGAATCGATGATGAAGATCGGATGATCTTGAATTGCTCAAAAAGCCAATTTGAAAACGCGTTTATGTATGTATGTATGTGTGTATTAGGGTGTGTCGATTTTTATGATAAAATGCACTTTTTTAAATTTAGAAAAAAGAGTAGTGAAAAATTAAAAATTCATAACTTTTTAAAAGGAGTGATATTTTTAAAATTTAAATAATTTTAATGCTAACTTAAAACTTTTCATTTTATTTTTACTTATTTTGGTTTTGCTAAAATAAGTACCAAAAATGCGTAACTATTGATTTCTTTCCATTTTACTTCATATTCGTACCAAAAGGAAAGCTCCGGTAAACATATTTAGTTTATTAAAGATGTCGAATAGAACAAGGAATGCATTATTTATTAAAATGAGCAATCTTGTAGTTAGGTTTGCCATATGTTAATCACTGAAAAAGAGGAGATTTTACACATTGGCGGGTTTTAGGGGAGGAGGGAGGGGGAGGGGGCATGGAGTAGCAGTCTCTCCTCCCCCACCCCCCTTAGGACTTTTTTTCAAAAAATTCTTTTGTAAATTGACTATTATACAGAATTGGACTACTATACTGACAAATGAAATTGACTATTATACGCAATTATATGTATATGAACTTGATTATTACACTAAAGTACAAAAAATAAAAAAAAACTTAAAAATAAAAATATGCCAACTTTTTTTTTGTTGACCTTTTTAGCCCCCTTCTTGGCGAGTGACATAACCCGCCCCTGATTTTACAATACGTGTTAAATGAATGAGAATTCTTATTATTAAGCAAGGCATTACCAGAGTAAACCCCTTTTATGAGAACTAAATAAATAATAACCCCTTTTTTTAAATATAATTTGTTTTTTTAACACAAATTGCTAGTACCAGCAATTTGTGTTAGTTAATTTTAATTGAAAAATGTTCACATTCAATTTTATTGCTGTCTTACAATTATTGATTCTCGATAAATTTATATTTATAAATTTATCGAGATATATATTATAATATTAGTTATTCTATATTAAAATATACTATACTATATAAATCCAAGCCAATAATTATTCCTCCATTATTTAACTTGTCCCTATTGTTATCTTGTAACCATTGTTCACTTGTATCTAACTAATCACTTGAATCAGTTATCAATTTCACAGTTATCCACCAATCAATAAATCATACTAACTATACTTTTTTTGTTGAACTTATCTTATCTTATTTATTAAACTTATCTTTTTCAATAAGTCTTAGTTTGATAACAAAAACTTATTGAACTTATATGTTTGAAAATTGGTCATGGCTCAATGATTTATTAACATTAAAAAGGGGCTTTTTTGTTTACAATTAAGTCTTCAACTTGATCCCAAATAGGGATACTGTCAAGTTTCATCCATCTTAAAGCTTTTAACTCTTGTTATTGAGACTTATAAAAGGTCAAAGGTTACATAATTTATATAATCTTGGCTTAATTATGATTGTAAGATGAATTGAAGATAAATAAAATTAACATAAGGTAATTTGTTTATCTTTGGGAGAAACATAAATAAATGATCCATCTGGGCAAATTTTGAAATCGGCTTCACACTCATTCCTCTCTTTCTTAAACTAGAAAACATTTTTTTTAAACAAAATTATTGAGTGCAGCAACTCTTTTACTTTAAAACTTGTGTAGCAGCAACCAAAATACTTTATTACCTTAACGTAATTTATCGGTCACAACTTTCGTTTTCGCAAGTTTAGATGCACGCGCATTTTTCAATATTGTGTAATCAAGAGAAGAGAACACGTGCTGTGTGAGCATTTTCAATAAATTGTTAGTGACTAAAAACATTTTACATTTTATAGTTTTTACATTTTCAGTTCTATACATTTAATTAATAAAATTTAAGTATTAAATATCGAATTTTTATAAAAATTAAATAAAAACCTCCAAAAAGAGGAGATTTCACGTTTTTTCTGAAATCCTCCGAGCCTTATTTTTTGCTTTAAAATCCGGAGATCTCCAGGCAAATCCGGAGATATGGCAACCCTACTTGTAGGGAATTGAAAAGATCTTTATGTATCTGAGCTTCCAACAGCCAGAGATATTTTACGATATGGTATACTTTTAAGAGAAATCAGTGAAAAAAATTCGAGGAACTATTCTGTAGATCAGCTAGTAACTGATATGATTACTGTTCTTGGTCAATGGTTAAAGGCAAATGCCCTTTTTGTATATCCAGTTGTAATCCATGAAAAATTTTTTAAAAAAAAACTCAAGTATTTATGGAAATCTGCTGTCGATTTTAGTAATGGATGTGGAAAAAAAGCTGAAAAAGAAAGATTTTCTCTAAAACTAGACAAGCTTGTGGACATTTTACTGTGTAAATGTAAATTAATTCTTTGTTCAGAGTACAAATGTGGTTCAGGATGTATGGAAAAAATTCATATAAAATGCAAATGTAAGAGAGAAGAGAAAATACCAATTGAAGAGCTTCAATTTATTTATTCTCAAAGAACTAAAATAGGAAGCTTTGGAACTTTTCATATTGGTAGTGCAGATAGAAAAGAATCCAAAAAAATTGAAAAAAAAACAACAACAAAAAATAGCAATGATAAAGAAAAAAAAGGTAGCTATTTAATAATACTTACTTGTACGACAATATAATATATACAAACATTTATCATTTTAGAGAAAAATTTATTATAATATGTAACTTTTTTTTTAAGGCAGATAAAACAAATGATAAACTTGAACAATATGATTGTCTGAACGAAAATGAATATGTATCTCCTTTTCAGACACATATTGGGTAAGTTTAAAACTATTAGTTGCAATCAAAGTATTTATTTTATTTTCAGTATTTTTCTTCATACTCTGTATTCAAGTAAGTTTTTATTACAAATATAAGATTGAATAAAAATTCTGTATTGTATTTTTGTAGACAAATATGAAATTGAGTAGATGTGGAGTTAAATAAGTTATTGATTATTTTGAGAATGACACAAAAACAGTTGCATAAATTTTAGTATAGATACTCAGGCCTTGTGATGAATAAAAACTGCGCGATGCATAAGCTCGACGTGATTTTTGACGTCATTAAATTCTTTTTATTTGCTTTTCATATTTATCGACATTAACTGCACCAATTTACTTAAATACCGCAAAATTACTTTAAGTCATCAATGTAGAAATGTTATTATTTAAAAATGTTTTTACGTTTATTTTCTCGACGTTTGACACGCTTTATCTATACTTATCGATTAAAAAACATAACTAAACATTTAAAAAAGATTATGAAATATGCTACTATTTGATTTTTTTTTTCTCAAATATGTATTTTAAAGTTTTTCAAATAATTATTTTTTCATTTTAAAAAGTCAGCGAGTAATTAACTGGAAGTTATAATATTGTACGATTAAAAACTGTGCAATAGCTAATATTTTTACCAGCGATTTTATGTAATATTTTTTTAATTATTTTTATTTATTTTCATAAAGCGGTTGATAAGCACAATCACTCGTATTACTAAAAAACTTTAAGTAACGTTTTGAATAGATTTTTAATGTTTACAAGGAAATTTATTTCGAGTAAAATAAAATAAAATGTTAGAATTGAGCACGCTTAGTTGAGTTTCGGTAACTTTTAACAAAAAAGCGATTGTTATTAATTAAAGTAATTTTTTTTGAGTCACTTTTTACAAAAATTTTAATAACTGTACTATTTTATTGAATCAAGTAGAATACGTTTTAATATTAATCCATTTATTTTTTTATTTATTTGCGCTTACCAACTTTTAAAAAGTTTCCTCGAAATTACTCTTAAATACTTTTAATACGTCTAACACTTACAGGGTTTATGCGAAATATAAAACATTTTTTAAGAAAATATAAAACATTTTTTAAGAAAATATAAAACATTTTTTAAGAAAATATAAAACATTTTTTAAGAAAATATAAAACATTTTTTAAGAAAATATAAAACATTTTTTAAGGAAATATAAAACATTTTTAAAGAAAATATAAAACATTTTTTAAGAAAATATAAAACATTTTTTAAGAAAATATAAAACATTGTAGTTGAATCAATAGTGCAATTATGATACATAAAGTTATTCATAAATTTCTAAAGAATAAAGAGTATCTTTTATATAATTATAACTCATTATACTTAAAGATATAATATAAAAAGCAAAGTATCCACTTTAGTAAAATTCTTGTCTTGCTATGCCTTTCAAAACCCATCTTCTCATATTATAATACCAACCACAAAAATCAACGCCAATTGTCGGTATAAGCAAATTTAAAGTAGCCTTAACTTCATTGTTAGTTTTTGGAAACGGCCTTATAGAAGTATAATTAGCTTTAAGACAACTAAAGTATTCCTCAATCGGGTTCAATTGTGGTGAATAAGGTGGCAAAAAGTAAACTGAAACACTGGATTGGCTGAGCAAATTGATTACATCTCTTCTACGGTGAAATGCACAATTATCCAATACTAGTACAGAATGGGGATACATTTGGAAATTCGGTCTTAAATTGTTGGTTATAAAATCGCAAAAAAAGATTGCCATTATAGGCACCATCCACTATCTTAAAGCTTAAAATACCATTAACTGTTATAGCGGCCATGAGACTTACATTCTTTCCACGATTTGCTGGCACTGTAACAAAACATTTTGTATTCTTTATAGAATAACCATACTGTTTAGAAGTATGTAAATTAAAGCCTGTTTTATCTAGAAACACTAAGTTTTTGTCAGGAATCGAATTAATAGTCCTGCAAAAACTTTGTCTTAAATCAATGTTTTGCGGCGAGTTCCTTTCTTTTGGTACTAATGTAAGTCGTTTTCTAGTGAACTCCATCGACTTCAAATATTTAGATATTGTTGGTATAGATGCATTAATATTCCTTTCAACGAGAATGTTTCTCAATGATGCTAACGTATGAGATGGATCATGCTCAATTAACATTCGAATTTCAGATTTAAGTGTCTCGTCATAAGAGCTGCGCCTTCCTTTTTTTACTGATGCGATTTCATCATCACTAAGTCCTTTACAGATTTTATCAGAAATAAAACGTGTTGCAGAAACTGATATTTCAACTTCTTCCGCAATTTCTTTTAACTTCATTTCTTTAAGAATTGACTTTCTTATTGTTTTTACAATATCCTTTGTAATAAGTGTTCTTTTTTTTCTTTGTCTCTTGTTTTCCATTTATTGATTAAAATAACAAAATAAAGCTTGAATAATATATTTTTACAGATCTCTTTCTTTGTTGTGAATAAACCACATAAATTCCATAGTATAGAGTAATTACGTAATTGAATATTTTATGTTAAAATATTAAACATTTAATTAACTAATTAAATGTTTTATATTAGCATAAACTTTGTTTTATATTTTCTTTAAAAATGTTTTATATTTTCTTAAAAAATGTTTTATATTTTTTTAAAAAATGTTTTATATTTTCTTAAAAAATGTTTTATATTTTCTTAAAAAATGTTTTATATTTTCTTAAAAAATGTTTTATATTTTCTTAAAAAATGTTTTATATTTTCTTAAAAAATGTTTTATATTTCGCATAAACCCTGTAATAAACATTTTTAAATCTATGGAATAATTTTAAAACCTAACAAACACCCGTAAAATAATTATTTAAGTTAAAAATCTAAAACTAAAAGAAAGTATTTTTGTTCAATTTTATCGACAACTTTGCTATTGCTGAATTATTTTATTAAAATGTTAGCTTAAAAAGATTCAAATTTTTTTTTTAATCTGAATTTTTTCTACTTGTAAATAATGAGCATATTTTTTTTTTTTTGTAATTCAAACTTTTATACCAACTGTGTGCGGTTTTTAAAATACTTTATTAAATTTTAAAATAATCGTAAACTACTTTATTAAAATTCCGCTAAAAAATATCTTTAAATATACTCAAACAAAAAAAATTTTGCTCGACGCAAATAGCCCTACACGCAAAATCGCTCTTGGACGACGTAAAATTCACATCGTCCGACGCCTGGATACTGATTAAAAATAAAAATAAAATATTTGTATTTTTTAGGATTATATACGTCACAAAACTGTTATGCAAGAAAAAGTTTATGCAAATAGCTCCTCTATGACATTTCAAGATAATAGTGAGCAGAACATAATCCGAGTAGATAGTAAAACTAAATGTAAATCACCCCTTAATCAAACTTTTTCTATGTATAATCCTATGAAAATCAAAAATATTGCACTGGCTAGCATGAGACATCAATGGCTATCTTTTCCATTTTGTTCCAGATGTGACAGCTATTAAA
>NC_061158.1:37242083-37332083 GCF_022113875.1 Hydra vulgaris | reverse complement strand
TTTGATAACTTATGTAGTAAAGGATGAACGATATGTTATTATTGAATTAGTAAAGTAACTTTTAAAGTCAGGTGGTTTATTTAAATCATGCATTTTAGTCTTTTGTCAATTGTATTTAAATTTATTAATTTATAAAATTAATCTGTAATTTTTAAATTAAAAGACGACTCAAGAAGACGTTGCTCATTTCAAAGGTCAAGAGGTCAAACTCTTGATAAAGTTAGTGTTTAAAACACTTGCATCTCACACGGTCAACTCAATGTTACATGTTAAAGAACAAGATCGTTTAATACCTTATTTAAAAGAAGTTATAAAAATCCGTATAAAAAACCAGATTGTTTGATAGTTTGTTTTTGAAAGTTGTTAAACATTTATTACTAGGTATTTCAAAAAACAAAAATAAGGTTGTATTTGTAAAGTTTCAAATTTATATATTTTTCTTAGTTTATATATTTATCTATATATGTGTGTTATTTATATTGTGTTTTATTGTGTATATATGTGTTAAGGTTATATGGGTTTATATTTTGTAAGTGTGTAAATATATGAAATGTTTCAATGTTTGTGGTGTGTTATATGTAATATGTTTATAGTTTGTAAGTGATAATTATGTTGTTTGCATGGTTTCAAATTGTTGTGACTGGGCTTAGTTTACAGCAAGATTGTTGACCTTGCTAGCCAAGTGGTGTACTTTGCTATAATGTGACCTGGCTTTGTTGAGAGCAAAAATATTGTCCTCGCCAGCAGAGTGGTGTATTGTCATAATAAAACACATAAATTAATTCTGTTTGTAATTAGTGTATTTCTAAAATGTGTTGAAAAAATATTGTTTAAAAAATGTGTTTTAATGTTGTTATCCTCTGTTCTTAACAATGTATGCTTTTGACAATAAATAAATTTTGTTAAAAAGCAGGCTTTACTAACAGCTCCTCCTCATTAAAATTTTTAAGAGTTTCGATTTTCTTCATTAAATATGTTTAACTCAAATTTTTTTTATATATATAAAAGTAAGTATACAGCGTGTTGAAGCATAAGTTTTAATAACTTTTGTTAAATTTTTAGGACTTTTTGTATAGAGAATGTTTTCTTTATATTATTATTTTAATGTTTTGTATGTACATCAATATATATATATATATATATATATATATATATATATATATATATATATATATATATATATATATATATATATATATATATATAGACACACACACACAATAAAATATATAGAATTAAAATGTCTATACATATATTATATGTATAGACATTTTAATTTTTTTGCCTTAAATTATTGTCCCTTTTTCTTTAGAATATTAAATATCTAAAAAAAAATTAAAATAGTAAAAGAAGTTTCAATATTTCCAAGTTTCTTCACTTGAAGCAAATATATGATTGTTTATAGAGGTTCTTTTAGTAGTTTTGTATTTATTTATTGCAAATCTTGCGTTAAATGCCTTTCAAAGTAATGAAAGGGTTTTGTTGATGGATGATTACATTTTATCCTTCCATGCTAGCAGTATCTGCTGAGTTGACAGGCCTTAAATTTTTTTAATTTGCTTTATTTATGAGTTCTTATATGTAAAAAATTTGTTTTTTAAATTACATTTGTGTTTTTTGTTTCTTTTTGATTAAATACTTATAATATTTTGTCAATAATTGATAACAACTACCATAAATATATAAACAATACTTAGTTGAAAATATTACATTAATTTATAACTTTAGTTTAAGTTTTTAATAAAACTATGTTATCTTAACACAATGCTATATATGGTAGAATATAATAGATTATAGTATTATGCTCTGTATTATTTGCTTTCACTTTATTTTAGATAAGTTTAAAAAAGAAACTTCAACTTTTATTATATTAGGCATCATTTTTACACACTCCTTTGATGCCTAATTATGTCTAATAATTTAAGAAATGAAATTATTAGACTTCGTCAAAATGAAAGAAGGCAGGCTAGGCGAGCTGAGATAAACCGCCGTCGAAATGAAAGAGATGAGCCCAGGCGAGCTGAGATAAATCGTCGTCGAATTGAAAGAGATGAGCCCAGGCGAGCTGAGATAAATCGTCGTCGAATTGAAAGAGATGAGCCCCGGCGAGCTGAGATAAATCGTCGTCGAATGGAAAGAGATGAGCCCCGGCGAGCTGAGATAAATCGTCGTCGAATTGAAAGAGATGAGCCACGGCGAGCTGAAATAAATTGTAATCAAAATGAAAGAAATCAGGCTAGGCGAGAACTTAATAGGTATAATATGCATCGCATAGCAAGAAATAATATTGCTATAGAGAGTAACTACCTCGGAGAATTAAACCATAATTGTCAGTATTGCAGTGCAAAGAAGTTTTTAAATGAAACTCATTTTTTGTGCTGCCATTCAGGAAAAGTTGTATTAGCTCCTCTTTCTCTTTATCCGCCATTGTTGACTGGTTTAATGACAGGAAACCATGTTGATCATGCTGTAAATCAAAATTTTTTTAAACACATAAGGAGTTATAATTCCTCTTTATCTTTTGCTTCCTTCACTGCCGAAATAGCTCCTCCCTCAAATAATGGCTCTTTCTGTTTTAGGGTCTGTGGGCAAATTTTGCATCGTGTTGGAAATTTAAGGCCTGCAGAAGGTTGTCTGCCCAAATATTGTCAGCTGTATATCTATGATCCTAATGCAGCAGTGTCATTCAGAATGGAACAACCTGGTAATGATGGTTGTATACATGAGTTAATGCAACTCTTGCAAACATTAATTAATCAAGAAAACCCATTTGCTCTTGCATTTAAAAACATGGCAGAAGTAGAGGATGAAGAAATCCGCCAAGCAGCTTTAGAAGGTAGACCAACCTCTGTTGTAAGAATGTCTTTGCTTGAAGGTCATGATAGACGTCGATACAATCTTCCTTCCCATGAGGAAGTTGCTATTGTGTTTGTGGGAGATGATGGTGCTCCACCTGCATCCAGGGAAATTGTTATATACCCTCGAGGTTAGCCTTTAAGAACAATTTCGTCTATGTCTGCAAATTTGGATCCTTTGGTATATCCAATATTCTTCCCGAGAGGTGATGCTGGATGGCACAATCAACTAGAGCACAACCCTGACCGTGCAACCCGTGTTAGAAACCATGTTACTTTGTCTCAGTATTATAATTATAGGCTTGCTGTTAGACAAACTTTTAGTCCTATATTCTATGGTAAGAAACTTTTTCAGCAATATGTTGTTGATGCATATGTCAAAGTTGAGGGACAGCGCCTTGCTTTTATTAGAAATAACCAAAACAAACTTAGAAGTGAGCAATATGATGCATTGCATGAACATGTAATTAATCGTGCTAATGATCTTAATGTAAGACCAGGCCGTGTTGTTATATTGCCTTCTTCATATGTTGGTAGTCCAAGAGCATTAAAAGAAAACTTTGAAGATGCGATGGCAGTCATAAAGAAATATGGTAAACCAGATCTATTCATTACTTTTACCTGCAATCCAAAATGGAGAGAAATAGTAGAAAATTTAAACCCAGGCCAAACTGCTAATGACAGACCTGATTTAGTTTGTCGGGTATTTAAAATGAAACTTAAATTTTTCTTAGAGGATATTTTTAAGCATGGAGTCTTAGGCAAAGTTGTAAGTCATGTGCAGGTTATTGAGTTTCAAAAGCGTGGTTTTATTACCTTTATTCAAACTTTTTTCCATAAATAAAAAAACACGCTTAGTTCACATAATTATTGAAGAGCGCAATTGCACACATATTGTTGGGTTTGGACTAAATTTTCATCAGCGATGTCTTACGACGTTGTTCCGACGTCGTTTTAAGGACGTTGGATTGACGTCGGAAGACGTCAAAAGACATCGGAGTACGGTAATATTATGACGTTGCCCGACGTCTTTTTATCGACGTTGGATCGATGTCAGTACTGCGACGTTTTTTGGACGTCTTTTATAAGATTTCGGAACAACGTCAAAATACATCGAAACGACGTCAGGGGATGTTGAGATAAAGACATCGCCCGACGTCATTTTACTGACATCGGAACAACGTCGGAATAGGTCTTTTGACATCGCTGATGAAAATCAAACGTAAATCCGACGTCGGATTGACGTCGGGTGCCCACTGGGCATTTAAATAAAGACACCTTTATCAACAATGCTCATTAACTAGAAATAAAAGTCACGGTCATACATTTGATAAAGTTAATGTTAATCTCAAAGGGATTTGGTTTTCACACAATCAAATTCTATCTAGCACCTTCCAGAACTAAGAATATAAGTGTGTGGTGTCAGTAGTTTAAAATATGTATAATAAACTCAGAATAACTCAATAACCCTCAACAAAACTATGAACTAATTTTTAAATTCAAGTTAAGCTTTTTTATTTATTAATACCTCCCCTCCCAATAACTCTAACTTTCCTTAAAAAACTAATTTTTTTGTCCTTTGGAGGTGGTTCTGCTATTTAATTAATTGTTGTGATGTTTTATGCAAATAGATTTAGCTCACATTCATGTTGGTCTGTCAGGGTTATGTAAAAATAAAAAAGTAAGTTTCTTATTCGCATTTTTGAGTTTTCAAAAGTATTGATTGCATGACATGTTAATTTGTAATTAATGTGTATGATTATGCGTTTAAATAACTTTGTTCCATTTTTAGTTCCGTTTCTTATAGCTGACTTGATTATGGCTTACCTAAAGCTTAATATTTATGAAACAATGATTCAATTTAAATTGTATTATAAGTAGCTCTGTTGAATAAATTTTTTTTTTGTAATTTGTACTAAAGGTTATATTTTTATTTTATATCAAGAAAAATATGTTTTTAAGTAAATATCTATATTTTTTTATTTTGGGATTTATTGGTTTAAATGGATATAAAAATCATTTTTGCTTTGTCTTTCATATTTCCTTTTATTATATATGAATAGGAACCATTTATGCTTTAATCACCATTAGCACTCGAAGTTTCCATTTGCATTAAGTATCGATTTTTGGCACACACAACAGGTTTAATAACTTAGGCAGTAAAAACAGCTTGAATGATTTGTTAAGAGTCTTTAAAGAAACGCTTTTGCGAAAAGCATTAAATAGATAAAGCTAACTTATTTAAAATAATAAGTCTTTAACCCGTTTTTCTATATCCAAATTTACTTTTTAAATAAATGTTGATGAAAGGGTAAAATATCGTTATAGCCTACGTTAATTTTAAATTCTTTTTAAATTAAAGGAAAGAGTTTTGATACTTATTTAAATAGGGTTAATAAAATATTTTAAATTATATTATATATATTATATTTAAGAAATTATTAAACTAAATTAAATAAGATTTTTAGATGAAACAGTAAAAATAATTGTTTAAAATACGTGCGTGCAAATAATTCCTACAAATACTAAACGTAAAATAACGCTTACAAACACCAAAAGTATGTTTGCAGTGAATAAAGTTAAGTTCAAAGATAAATAGGAAGAAATGTTTAAAACTGTTTCAATAATAACATTTATTTTTAATTACTTTTGTTGTAAGTTGGGATGAAAAAAAAAAGTCACTGGAGTATGAACTCCCGGGGTAAGATGACTATATCTGTCTAAGTGTTGCGCGTCTACCAATTAGCCCATAAACGTATTTTCTATTTAGAATTTAAGATTATTTATGACGCATAAGAAGTGTAATTAAAAATTCAAAACCAAGTTTGCAACAACTGAGTTTAAATAAAATCTAATTAGATGTGTATATGTTATGAACGTTAACTAAGGCGTACTTTAACGGCGTCACGTGTTGAATGTTTTAGCATTTTTCTAAGTTCGTAGTCTTTTTTACGTTTTTTCTTATTAAAATTTTTATAATCGGCATAATATTAAAATCGTTTGAAGTTTTTAAAAGAACATTTTAACAGAAATGTTTTTGTCATATCAAAAAGTAAGTATAGTTTTTTATATGTACATTTTTAAACGGTTTTAAAAAAATATTGAGGTAAGGAATAAGTATAGAAAAGGTCGGTGTGGAATAGATTTACTAAGACCCTTAGTTTACGTCCGGATAGCTATAGATAAGTATAAAAATGGTCGGTTCGGTAAAGACCCGTATTTTACGGGTCACCCCAGCTAGTTTATATTAATAGACTAAAAAGTTAAGTGTTGTTTTCGCTTAAAATTAGGTCTTCAAATATAATACATAATCGATATTATTCTATTTTCGATGTTATTATTAGTATTACTTTTAATATTTTGTGTCACTCTATTGCAAATAATTGGTCTAATTACTTTATTAGTTTATTATTATGTAATTACTTTATATTTGTATTTTTATTATTCATTAAGTTAGTTAGATTGTTAACGAATTTTAGTAATAATAATGCTATTGTTAACATTAATTCACAATGTGCTTGTTTTTAATTAATGGTTGTTAGGAAAATAAATTTATTGTCGTTGTTGTAATATAATAAAAATGTCTAGTGAAAAGGAACAACTCTACAAATCTATTTATGAAGGATATTTAAAAGCATTTGCAAACAAACCAAAGCAAGAAGAAACAAATAAAATCTGGTCTGAGATCAAAACAAAGAGCAAAACATTACTCGATATAAATGTAGAAGTTGAAAAAAAATTGAAAGAACTAAAGCAAATTGAACTTTGAAATAAAGTTGGTATTTTATCTTACTGCACAAAATTACAAAACTATACACCAAAAAAGCTTGTGATTGAATCTAAAATCACTTTTGATGACTTGACTGATGCAACCCCATCAATTACAAATAGTGAAGACAGTGAAAAAGGCTCACAAGAAAACTCCAATTCGTTAAAAGTTTTAAAAAGACCTGCGCCAAAACAAGATCAGTTAAAGAATGAAATTTTTATTTTACAAAAAGATATCGCATATTTTACTGAAAAAAGAAATTGCAACTTGTTGTAACAAGAGGACCACCATATATTAAGACAAAAACAAAAGCTTTTGATAGAAAAAAACCGAGATCTTGTACTTCGTCAAAAAGCCACTGAACGTCAAACACCAATCATGATACATATGGAGTACAAGGTGACTTGAGCTGATCATGATTTTGTAATTGCTCGTCAACACAAATTTATTCCTTCAGTAATTGCAGCCATAGAAATCAAAAAAGATTGCATGGAAAAACAAGTTGTCAAATACTCTGGCCCAACATACATAGCAATCAGAAGTGCAAAACATGATTCATCAACAGCACTTAGTTACTTAGAAGACATTAATAGAATCAACCATCTTCCTGCATTTGAAAGCAGCTTATTTACTGAAGATGGAGTTAGCAAACCACTCATGATTATAACTGTTGATGGTGGGCCAGACGAAAATCCAAGATATGAAAAAACAATTCATTGTGCCAAGACTTATTTCAAAGACCATGACCTTGATGGCATGTTTGTGGTAACCAATGCTCCTGGCAGAAGTGCCTTTAACAGGGTAGAGAAAAGAATGGCTCCGCTAAGCCATGACCTTGCAGGAATTATACTTCCATTTAATCATTTTGGAATCCATCTTAATTCAAGAGGAGAAACAACAGACAAACTTATGGAGAAGGCAAATTTTGCCAAAGCTTGCGAAGTTTTTTGCACAAATTTGGTCAAGCACAGTCATTGATGGATTTGAAACTATTGCAGAGTACAAAAAACCAAACAGTGAAAACAGTTTGGAGCAGAGTGGGATGCTAAACATGTCAAAGAAAGTCAATACTTGCTTCAAATTGTAAAATGTAATGATCAAAACTGCTGTGATCATCGTTGCAGCTCACTGTTCCATCTTATTCCAACTGGTTTTCTTCCTCCACCAATTTCTTTGTTCCAAGGAGAAAATGGCCTTGAGTGCAATAATACAAAGAATAACTTTGCAAGCCTCTTTTTAAACTTATCACTAAGCAAAACAATTTTTCCCAAGACAATTACAAAAAAGTTTCCCAAAGGATTGCCATACGACTACTCATGTCCGAGCATTCAAAGTTCCTTACCAAAAAGAATTTGTACCAAATTGTAGTCTATATTTTGCCACTATCAAATCAATGAAACAGCACAAAACAGTTTGCTCAAGTATTGGATTATCGAATGAGATTCAAAAAGTTAAACCTCATCGCCTAGTTGCTCAACGTCTATCTGAACTCATCTGTGTCTTTTTAAATTCAGACAAAGAAACAATTGAATGGCATGATCAGGACGATGTTGATACCTCTGATCTAAACTGGCCTTCAATAATTATTGAAGAGCATGGAACTCCAATACTTAAAGGTCGAAGTCCAATTTGGGAACAAATTTAGGACATGTTTCTTAAACAGAAACATGTCAATTGTATTTTTTTTGAATATGAACTGTTACAATTAAATAGACACTTGTGAAAATTCCAAACTTTTGTCTTTTTCTCGTCACACAGGGGCGGGGGTGGGGGAGTTTTTAAAAGGCCACAAAATGTCACATAAGGGAGAGGGGGGGGTCTCTAAAAATGCCTAAAATAGTGTCACGTATTATTTGAACAGCCCCTTATAGTCAGGATGAATAGAAGATAAACAGTTCATGCAATGGCTGAATAAATTACTTATACCAATAATTAAAAAAACTCCAGGTTAGTATTGAACTGTCATACACACTTGTAACATATCAAGTTGCGCTAACGTGAATTAAGAATAATATCAAGTTAAAATGTTTACCAGCTCACTCCTTCCACATACTTTAACCATTAGATGTAAGAGTAAATTGTCATGTCAAAAAGGTCTGGCAAAAATTATAATAAAAGCGTTGTACAAGTACATTATGCAGCAATTTATCAAAAGAAAGTTTTATTTACCCTCAAGCCAAACTTTATAACAGTGGTGAAGTATTTACACGATTACAAGTAATATTAGAGAATTTCAAAATACTAGTTTATTTTTACTTGATATTAACAAAATTAATAAATATAATTTACAAATTGTTAAAACATTTGAACCACCTCAAACTCAACCTATAAAAGCTCAACTTACACAAACTCAATCTAATAAAAATCTTAACACATTATCTCAATCATCACAACATCATTTGCAACTTATTGAAATACCAATTTGTCCAGTGACACCAGCAATATATGCATTGAATCAAGCAGTAATTGGACTTTAAGTATTGTCGGGGTCCCGTAACTTTTACTAACGTAAAAATTCGCGTAATTAGCATTAGCTACTATATTACGGATATTAATAATTCTATCACCAAATATCTATTGTTGACATTACAAAAAACATGTATAATACTCTTTATACTAAAATGAACCAAAAGTCTGTTGAAATAAAAAAATATATAAAGTTTTAAACTTTTTCTAGTAAAAAAAACTGTACTGTAGATACGCGGTATTATCGAATCCCAGGAAAAAAAGTTCTATAGAATTTTATATAAACTTTTGAAACATATGGCCTATAGAAATTCTATAGAATTACGTAAAATTTCTATAGAGTTTCTGTTAACTTTTATAAAAGTTCCTATTGAAATTTTTTTTATACTTTTTTTATAGAAAAAAAAGTTTTATTGCAATTTCTATAGAAATTAATAGACATTCTATAGAAATTCTATAGAGTTTCTAAAAGCCATTTGTTTTAAAAGTTTATCGAAAATTCTATAGAAATTTTTTTCCTGGAATGCTAGTTATGCGATTTTGAACTCCGAAGATATTAAAAGAACATTTTCAAGTTCAATACGTCTATACAAAAAAACAAAAATATTGACATAAAAAGAGTGGAATGTAAATGCCTAAATGAAGCTGAAATTCTAGAAAAACTACAACAAGCTGAGAAATTAATAAAAAAAAATCACAAATTTGACTTTAATTTTGATTATGAAGTTGAGTTACTCTCGAATCCTTAATAAAGTAAGGGAGGGGGGTGGGGCTTTAAAAATCACCAACCAACTCGATTTATCGAAAATGAGCTTTTAATTTCTTTTTCACTAAAGTATAAAACTTATATCAACATATTAAATATTATAAATTATTATAAAACAGCTATAAAATATTATAAAGCAGCAAATATTAGAAATTATTATTAAACAGCATTTTTCTTCAAACAAACTCATTTTACTAAATAACTTTCAATTATTTATTTATTTTTAACATATTCCGATAGCTCATTTTTCACAACAAAAACAAAAAAAAAAATATTTCAAAAATCATTTTACTATAATAATAAAAAAAAATTAATCATAAAAATCATAGGGTTGAAATATCAGCATCATCAACCTTAATGAAGTGAATATATATGCGCAATATATAAATGTTGAATATATAATAACTTATACCTTTTATTGTTGCTTGATGAATTGTAATCTATCCTATTCCATTTTTTACGATTAATGCAGCCTCGTTCAATAGATCGATTGATTTCACTCATTTTTAAACAAGTTGTAGAGTCAGGCAATTGTTTACTGAGATCAATTAAATAAAAACAACCATATCGTACAGTTGCATCAATAGGAATACTTTTTGCATGTGGAAACTTTGACATCTGTACAAAAATACAGGTTTGGAATCTTGTAAACTCTTCATCCAACCACGAAGGCAATGGATCCAAGTCTGTCTCTACATACAAAGAGTCTTTTCTATTGGATGTGTGTAAAAGTTCAAATGCACCTAAACTTGCTTCAAATTTTAAAATTGGATTATAGGTCAGTGTTTTTCCTTCAACAATTAATAATGATGAACCCTCCATAAAATATTTTGACTTTTTTTTAAGTAACACACCTAAAACTAAAGCTTTATTTGTATGAATGAGATCGCGTATTTCTGAACGAAGGAGATTTATAGATAAACTGGAGCCCACTGCAGTAACCAAAAGATTTTTTGTACCTTCTTTTGGAGTTACAGAAACAATTGCACCAGTTAGTTTTGAAAGCCGGCTTGAATGAAAGGAACAAGCCTGTGTCATTGCATAGGACACAGAAAGTGGCAATTTAAATGAATGCTCTATTAAATTTGTTTTTGATTTCAAAGCGTGTAAGAACAACTCATTTATATTTTTTGTTGCTGATACCGAATGAAATGCGCTCTGTGCAAAAATTGCTATTTTTTCAGTTACTTTGGAATCGATTTTAACTTCTGGAATATTAGGTGCTGGCCAACAGAGTACTAAATTACTTTTCAAATTTGCTGCTTTTCGAAAAAAAGTGTGCAACATTAATCCTAGTTCATGTTTATCTCTTTTTTTAAGTTTGTCTAAGCAGCTATAAAGATATGAAATTGAACTATACCGATTGTTTTCAACAAAATAGTTTTCGTAATTATCTGTATTCATTAAATCAATAATAAGTGAGTAAAACTCAGCTGTATCCATAACTCCATTACAATTTATAGCACTTTTTACTAAACCAACAACTCTTGCCCAGCTCACTAATATCCAAAATAAAGGTAAATACAAACAATTATTTTGATAAAGAAAAAGAATATACTGTGTTTTAAGTTTACCAATCAAATTCATTGAAATATCACAACTGACTGCACTGTCTTCGTCGCCTATCACACATTTAATAATAGGAATTTTGGCATCTAAAATTTCCCTTTTTGAAGATACCACTGAATCTAATGCTCGTGAAATCACAAACCGTAAAATATGTTTTTCTTTCTCATCATGACAAAATTCATTCATGCATAATCGCATTTCTAGAGGAAATATGTCACTTGAAAAAACACACTGCTCAGCAAATATACATATATCAACATCTGATTCAGGTTCACACACATATATTGATGTTGAGCCATATGTAGATACTTTAAATGCCCTGTCAACTTCAAACTCTTTTTTTACAAACCTAAACAAAATTTAATAGTTATCTTGTGACCTTATTACTATTAATAATAAAAAAAACCCAGTAAAATATGAAAATATATAACCAACACAAATAAATATAGTTCAAATTTTGTTTAATATTGAAAGTAACAGATCACTTAATTTGACAAATAAAAAATTTTTAATAACAATAACAATAAAATTAAAATTGTTATCTCCTAATCATACATAAAGATAATAAAATATATATTAATACACAAAATGTGGATATACAGCCTCTTGGTTCTTGCTCTGACAATATATCAAAATTATTGGCAAAATTATTGGAAGTTTCAACAAGTAAAATGCAAGAGTAAAATGCAGAAACACAGTTAAAGGTTTCAGTATATACATCAAGGCAAAGAGCAGTGCATATTCAAGATGCATACATCAAGGAAAAGGGCAGTACCTACATTCAGTACAAAGGGCTTCAGTACATACATCAACTGATTTAGAGAGAACATTTAAAGGAGTAATGCTACATTAACTTGGGGTATGGATTGGGAAAGCAATATGATAAGAGTTTAGCGAAATTTTCATTTTACTGTTGAAAATTTCCTCATATATTTGCAGAATCCAAACAAAGTGGTTTTTTGTTTCTTTTCTATTTAAAAATCTTTCACGATAATAGTTATATAAAACATTTATACAATTTAGTCCTCGTATAATAATAAACAGTTATTTTATAGTAAATTATATAGTATTGTTTTATAGTAAATGCTGAAAAATAATCGCTATATTTTTATAAAATATCAATTTAGTTTTTTCAAAATCAGGGCTGTAGAGTCGGAGTTATGACATTTTTAGCGGAGTCATAATCATAGTCGCTAAACAAAATCGCGACACCGACTCCAATAATAAAACTTCTCAGTATTGCACGTGCATGTGCAAAACATTCAACTAACCTTATGTTCATACTGAACCTCAAAAAACGTTTCATAAATTTGTCAAAAAAGAAATTAACTTATGGCATAATATTTTTTTAAGAATTCAAAGAATTTTCAAAAATTTTGCTTCGGAAATGGAGTCGGAGTCGGTATTGGAGTCGGAGTTGTGCTCAAAAAATTTCAACAGCTGGAGTCAGAGTCGTTACTTTTTTTTTACGACTCCACACACCTGTTCAAAACAAAAAAACACACTTAAAAGACTAAAAAAAATCATATTTATATATATATCTATATCTTTGCATAGTATATAAACAGGAATAACTATCTATATTTATGTATATTATACATAAATATAGGTAATGGTAATATAGGTTTGGTATATTGTAAATTATTTATATTGGTTGAGCTAGAGGAAGTTGAACAACTGATATTATGGTTTTGGTTTTTTAATGAAGATAGAAAATTTTTTATCTTCATTAAAAAACCTTGACGTTAAAGTAATTAGTTTTATTAATAATCATGCGTCTAGCGAAGAAGTTAAAGAAAAATTAGTATTTCGATGCAAGGAATGTAAAAAAGAGGATATTAGTCGCATTGACAAAAAATGGGCCAAAAAATTAGCTTCTACTAAAACAGCGTATGAAAAAGACAGAAATAATCAAAATTCAAAAAATGTGCAAAATAACAAACAAGAGGATAACCACCAAAACCATAATATCAATTGCTCAACATCCTCTAGCTCAACCAATATAAATAATAATCATAATAAAACATCAGACATTATAACTTCAAAAAACTGGTCAAGCCTAATCCAAAAAAAATACAACCTAAGGTCATCAACTTTTCAACTAAACACCTGACAACATCTCAAATATCACTTCTTACAAAAGGTCCAAAGTTTTACCCTATTACTAAAGAAAATAATTTACACATTGATTCTGATTTAAAACAATTCACAAGAAAACTAATACTTAAAGAAAAATTTCATGGAACGGAGAATACAGACATAAACATAATTAAAAATAAGTCAAATTATAATATCAAAATAGCTCTACCATATCTTGATGAAATCATTTCAAAAATTGAACAAATTAAACCTATCAAAATGCAGTCAGTTGACAACATTACTCAACAAGAAAGGATGGCATTAAAAGATCTAAAAGAAATGAAAAATATAGTTATTAAAAAAGCAGACAAGGGAAACATTTTTATTGTAATGGATTCAACTTATTATAATAAAAAAACTAGTTCATCAAGACAACCTGCTCTCCGCAAGTACTTATGAAAGGACAAAACCTGAATCAGATAAAATTGTTTTTAGAGATTTAATAAAAATGATAGGAGAAATATAATTTTCAACAAAAAATGAAAAAAATTACATCACAAATTTTAAATGGAAATCTAGTAGTTTCTATATAACTCCGAAAATTCATAAATGTCAAGAAGTTATAGACAAAGTAAACGTATTTTATACGTAAATTATATTATTAACATAAATTATAGACAAAGTAACTCACTTTATATTGAAATGAAACCACCAAATGATCTCAAAGGTAGACCAATTATTGCTGGAATTAACTCACCAACATCACATTTAAGCCAGGTCTTACATATAATTTTGTCTCCAATTGTAACAAAACAAAAAACTTTCATTAAAGATGATTGGGATTTCTTAAGAAAGATACCAAGAGCGTTAAATTCGGATAGTTGTATTTTGACTTGTGACATTGTTAATCTATATACTAGTATTCCACACAATCTAGGTATAGAAACATTAAAGTACTGGATTGAAAAACATAAAAGTTTAATAGATAAAAGATTTACTCTTGAATTTATCATTGAATCAACAAACTTTTTTTTAAAAAACAACAACTTTCTATTCAACGACCAAATGTTTTCGCAAATTATTGTAACAGCCATGGGTACGAATTTTGCTCCAGATTATGCATGCCAAACAATTGGATATTTAGAAGAAACAAAACTTTTTCCTAAGATTTTGCCTAAATACTTTTCCAGTAAAGATGTAAATGACATACAGGAATTTTATTATAGATATATTGATGATGGTTTCTTAATTTGGCTTAAACATTTAGATATCGTTAAGTTTAAAAACTCTTTGACCGAAATAGATAATTCAATCAGTTTTACAACAGACATGGGCAAAGAATTTATAATAGATGGTAATACTTATAATATTATTAGTTTCTTAGACATATCTATCATTCTTGAAAACAACAGAAATATAAAAACGGATATTTATTATAAAGAAACCAATACTCACAACTACTTAAACTACAACAGCCATCATCTATATCATATAAAAAAGAACATCCCTTATGGCCTTGCTAAAAGAATAATTGTTTTCACATCTGATTACAATAAAGAAAAGCAACGTTTAGCAGAACTAAAAACGTGGCTAAAAGAATGCGAATATCCAAATAATATTATTGAAAAAGTATTTCACAACGCGAAACTCCAAGGACCAGCTCCTCAAATTCAATCAAAAGAAATTTTTCCTTTAGTTACAACTTTTTACAGCAATCTGAACTGCCAACCTTTTATTACTGAAACAAATTTTTTGCTTAATCTATCTTCAAATGAAAGAGTAAAAGAAGTTTTTTCTAATGTCCAACCAGTAATTGCATATAAACAACCACCCAATCTACTAAGAACACTTACTTCTTCAAAAATTCAATTAACCAGTAAAGAAGTAGGATTATTTAAATGTAATGGTAATCGTTGTAAAATGAGTAAATTCTACCTTCAAAAAGTTAAATCATTTACGACATCAAATGGTACTATATGGAACATAAAAAGCCATATTACTTGTAATAGAAAGAATGTAATATACTATTTAAAATGTTTGTCATGTAACAAGAAAGCTACATACACCGGAAAAACAAATAACCTACGATTTCGCACTAATAGGCACATTTCTAGTTGTAGAACTGGGCAATCAACAGATAGGTTTGATAATCATGTATACAATTGTCAACGTGCGCATAACTCCATTATAGAACCTTTTTTCCAGCTTTTTATGTTTGTGGAGCTTAAAAATGAAAAAAATCTAATTTCTTATGAGAAGCATTTTCACAACCAAAAACACTTTTAAATGACATTACAATATAGATTACAATAGTTGCTTACAGCAACATTAAATAATTATCATTTCCTGTTTACTAAATAAAAACTAAATAATTATTAACATATATTTCAATTACATAACTAAAAGTTTCACACAAGAGCGATCATCAGATGTAAGGTTACATCTGATGATCTCTATTGCGTGAAACTTTTGGTTGTGTAATTGAAATATATCTTAATAATTATTTAGTTTTCACTATATATATATATATATATATATATATATATATATATATATATATATATATATATATATATATATATATATATATATATATATATATATATACACATATAAATCAGTTCAAAAAGATCAAAAGAATACCCACCCTGCAATTGCATTAAAAAAACTGCCTTATAATTGGAAAATGTAGAGCCTTAAACGTTATTTATAAATGTATAGCATCCCCCCCCCTCCCTGGCAGTCCGGAAAAAGTATATATTGGCCTAGCAGAAGGTGAATGGAAGAAAAGATGGGCTAAACACTAACACTTATTCACTAAAAAAAAGATGAAAAATTCAACCACCCTTTCAAATTATATATGGCAGATAAAAGAAAACTTAAAAATAACACCCGAATTAACTTGGTCAATAATTAAACAAGTTCTTGCCTACAGCAGCATAACAAAAAAATGCTTGCTTTGCCCTCATGAAAAACTTTGCATAATATCATACAAAGATACACAAGAATTATTAAATAAAAAAACAGAAATAATATCTAAGTGCCGTCATGAAAACCGTCTTGACAACCACGAGCCCAAAGATTAAAAAACCAAACCAAATAGTTTGCAAATAGTAACATTTTATAATTGTTTTTGAATGTGACGATGTTTATTAAGAGTATATTTTTTAACAAAAAAAAACAAAAATGTATTTTTTACCTGATTTACAAAAATGTATTTTTTACCTGATAATTGCTAAACCCATGAAACTTTTAGCAATAAAAATTATGTAGTTATTTATATATAAACTACAAATTTAGAAAATTTTTTTATTTGAAATAAACTATATAACTTTGCGCAGATCTAAGCAGTATTTTTTTTTAAGCTAATATTTCTTATAAAACGACATTCATTTTATAAAATGTCTTGAAGAAAGTGGAAATTTTTAAGATTATTTGAAGAGACTTATACATTTGCCAAACGAATGAAAAGCGATCAACATAATTTTTCTGCATTATTAATACTGTTCTGCACTGTTGTGTTACTTTGTAACACAACAGTCTCTATAGTTAAAAAAAGCAAATGTGATATTGTTCAACACGCAGCTTCAATATAACATAAAAATGTTCATCAGTTTCTACAAAACAAAAGCTAGAAACTTTTTCTTCCTCTAAGGATTTAGCTGTTAATGATGAAAAACTTACAGTCATTGAGCTTGTATGATCATACCACAACATAAAACACAATCGTTCTTTTAGGGATATCGACTACACACCAAATTTATTGAGAAAATCTTGTGATTATAAGATTATGTGTGGAAGAACTGAGTCAGAGTGTCTTATTAACAATGTAATTTTAAATTGATCTGAAAATTTGTTAAAAAAATATTTGCAACAGGCAAACTTTGTTGTTGTTGCATGTGATGCCTTGAACCGCAAAATACAAAACTTTTACCTGTTATAATAAGATTCTGTGTTGTTAAACCAGCTTTTGAGATATAGTCTTGTATTTTAAAAGTTCATAATCTTCCAAATAAAACTACAGAAACAATAGCAAATATCATTTTAAAAGATATTAACTTCTACAATGTACAAGATAAAGTTATTGGATTTTCAGCAGCTGTAAACTTTGATTAACTAATAAAACTGCAGGTAATATCCATGCAAAGCGTGAAAAGAATTTACAGGGAGAACTTTTGAAAGTAGGATATGCTGCTCATATAGAGCATAATGCACTATCTGCAGCTACTTCACATGTAATTCCAATAGATATTAAAAATATATATTTACTGTTCAGACAGAAACATTGAAGAGTTCTGCAACTTTATAGGTTACCAATTCAAAATTTTTTCTCACATTTAAAGACACGATGGCTCTCATTATCACCATGTATAGACAGAATACTTGGAATGTTTGAACCTTTAAAGTCTTATTTTTTTAAGCAAAGAAAACTCTCCACTTACAGTTTTAAATTTTTTAAATTCTGAATCTTCAAAATTTTGGTTGCTTCTTCTTCAACCCCAATTTCATTTATTTTGTTAGACCGTAAAAAAAAAAATAAAAGGAAATAATAAAATTGCAGTGGAAGTATCAACTGAGTTGAAGGTTGGCTGCAAGAGCAGGTCCAACTATGTTTACAATGCGTTTTTGCACCTTGTCTAAAAGAGAAAGGGCATCATTAGAAGATCCGCCCCAGATATGGCAACAGTATTCCATACAAGTGGGATTTGAGATTTATAGAGATAGAGAATAGAATCCAGAGTAAGAAAGTGTCGAGCTCAATAAAGAGATGCAACTTTAGCAGATGCTAATTTTGCAACGGATTTGATATAAGGTTTCCAAGAAATATCAGAAGTGAGAGTTAATCCTAAAAGATGAAGGGTAGATGACTCATCGAGTACATTACCCTTCATAAATATAGGAAGGTCTAAAATATTGCATTAACAATTGGCTGAAAAAAAATGAGCTTTATCTGAATTAAAGTTCACCAGCCACTGTGAGCCCCATGCTGTAGCAGAAGTGAGATCCTTTTTCCAAGCTCAAATGCCCCCTGCAAGCAATCAGAAGGAGTTGGCTTCTTATCATGAAAAGAGTAAATTGTAGTATCATCAGCGGACAATGCCACCTTAGATGTGAGAATATCTGGAAGATCGTTAATGTAAATTAAAAAGGGTATAGGGCCAAGGATTGAACCTTGAGGAACCCCTGAGGTTACAGAATAAGAAGAAGAGTGCTGTCCATCAAGGACAACTTTTATATTTAATCTTAAAGATGTTTCCAGATACACCGTAAGAAGAAAGCTTATGGAGAAGACCAGCATGCCAAACTTTATCAAACGCTTTAGAAATGTCAAGAGCAATGGTCTTAACCTCTCCACCTTTATCTAATGCATGATAAAACCTATCAGTTATTACTGTTAGCAAATCAGACGTAGAACGAGAAAATCGAAATCCATATTGATGATCAGAAAGTTAGTTATGAGATTCAAGATGAGAGATTAAGTGTTTGTTAATTAAAGATTCAAAAACCTTGCTTATGATAGGAAGAAGACTAATGGGAGGGTAGTTAGATGAATCGGATTGCTCTCCAGAATTTTTAAAAATAGGGATAACAGATGCTGCTTTCCAGCATGCTGGAAAACAGCATCTATTTATTATTTTACTATTACTATATTATATTACTTATAAGCCATCAAATATTGAGTGAATCTTAAGAAGACTTTCTTCAGGAACTACGTAAACTCACTAAAAACTGTAATTATAATGATGTTTTAGCTGAACAATATCAAGAGGAACAAATAAGAGATGCTTTCATTTCTGGAATAAATTTGAATTACATTCCTCAACGACTTCTTAAAATTCAACATTGAATTTGCAATCAACATTTTACAAGCTCGTTCTCCTGACATTGCACAAAGAAACTCAGATTCTTATATGCAGAAAACATCCTCATCATCCTCCAATTCAAATATTGTTGCCGCTATAAAATTACCAGAAGAACCCTCAGCAGCACAAAATGCTATGCCTATTAATCCACAAACAAATTTGTTTTTTTGGTATTTATTTTGGTAATCTTTTTGGTATTTATTTGTTCCTTGCTATCTAGTTCTAGAAATAAATATCTTTTTACAGTCATTGATGAATATTCTCGTTATCCATTTGCTTTCCCATGTCCTGATATCAGTTCAACAACTGTTGCAAAATGTTCAAACCAAATATTCTCTCTTTGTGGTTTTGAATGAATGTACATTCATTCTGACAGAGGCTCATCTTAAATATCTAATGAATTAAAATTTTACCTTAGTCAGAAAAGAATTACAAGAGTCAACTGTTTCACTTCAAGATTTTGCACCATATCCTGCCCCAAAAGAAAAGTTTAATAATACCAATGAGAATAGTATTAATGAGTCTAATGAGAATGTAACTGCAAAAGTACTAAAGATGTGGATATAAGCCTCTCACCTGAGATTACATCAGAAATCAGAGTTAGGGTAGATGAGCCAGAAACTAAGCCATTTGCTGATGTATTACAATGTTCTGCAAGAGCTTGTAAAGCTCCTGTAAAATATGATGACTATATTTTAAAATGAAAAAACTAGTCTATGGGCTTTTTCTACATAGATGGGAAGATTGTTGTGTTTTCTATTGCAGGTTCATACCATTTATGGAAGATAATCTTTTGAAAATATTCTTTAAAAAACTTGAAGCAGAAGGATTTTTAAATAGAGAATATATGATTTCTGTTGCAGTAAACTTTATACCAAAATAATTAGTTATTTGAAAAAGTGGGCTGGACAAATTTGTAATAAAGCATAGTATGTAGTAACTTATATTAAAGAAGAAATTTTCATATGACGAGTTTAAGGAAGCTTACATATACTTTCTTAATCAAACTAAATTATTGCCTATTCTTGTCGTTAGTGATTAGATTTTTGACTCTTATTGCTTTCTTAAAACTTGCTTGCAACTTGATGTAAATCTAGAAGATTGGGAGGCCAAGTCTATTCCTATAATATCAAGGTGAAAAACCATTTTAGAGGGTATAAACAATTCTAATTTAGTCATTCAGCTGGTGAAAATGCTTGCTGCATTTGTATATACTGTACTAGGAACTAATGCAGAATGTGAATGTTTGTTTAGCTTAGTAGGTCAATTCCGGACTTAACACAAAAGCCAATTGAAAATTCTACACTTAAAAGTTATTCCACAATTAAAGTTAACCTCAGTCTTTCATGCAATCAATTTTATGAAGAAATAAAAGGAAATAAAACTTTGTTATATAAAGCAAAGAGTTCTGAAAAGTATGACTGAACTAGTTTCATGTAAATAATATTTTATTTAAAGATTATATTTGTTATGCAAGTTGAACTTGCATTTTTGAGGCTTTTTGATGTGTTTCATTAATGGATAAAAAATATTTTGACTAAAGTTATCTCAGTAAACACAAGACATGTTTAATATGTATAAAAAAAACAGATTATATGTTTTAATGCATATCAAAACATCTAAAATACGTCTGGTGATTACTGTATTAAAAGTCTAACACTTTTATTGGCTTATTGTGGGGTATTGGAAATATACTCTTTTTATTTAAAAAAAATCTGGTCAGCCTATATATATATATATATATATATATATATATATATATATATATATATATATATATATATAATATATATATATATATATATATATATATATATATATATATATATATATATATATATATATATATATATATATATATAGGACCGAGGGCAATTGAAGTAGTTTGCAATATATATATATATATATATATATATATATATATATATATATATTGAAGTAGTTTGCAATATATATATATATATATATATATATATATATATATATATATATATATATATATTATATATATATATATATATATATATATAGGACCGAGGGCAATTGAAGTAGTTTGCCCCGGGCATCACAGTCTATGGGGGATCACATATGTCTTTAAAAAAATTATTGTAATGATAAAAAATTTAGCTGATAACATATTGAAAGCTTAAGCAAACTTTGTGTGATAATTTCATTCTCCTTTTAAAATTTGCTTACATTTAAAATAGGATAATTATTACTTTCCAAGGTTTCCATTTTCCATTGGAACGCATGCATTTTTAATGGCCTTTTGTTTGCTTAATAAAGTAAAGAATATTTTCTTATTTAACGGCATGTAAAAGTTCTTTTGGAGTCAAATTACTTTTATTTTTCGTCTTTTGCATTTCAGTGATAAACATATTTGGAAGGTCAAAGAAAGGTTCCTTATACTAGAATTACTTGAAAAGAAGAAAATGTTTGATATAACAATGTTGATATTAAATGAGTTGGAAGAGATTAAGTTTGACACAAAAAATTGTTGTGGTAACAACAATTTTTTGTTAAGGCAACAACAATGGCGCTAATATGGCAGGTATTTACAATGGAGTTCAAGCTTGGATTAGGAAAAATAATCAACAAATGTGAGTCTTCAGCTTCAATCCACTCAACTCACTCTCGATGAACCCTTAGATGTAGCAGCACTCCACTGCAAGTCAGGCTATTTTTCAGTCGATATATGCACTGAAGCCCCCGGCAGCAGGCTAATTCAGTATGAAGTCACACTGCTCACCTAACTCAGCAGTATAAGATATATATGTATATATATATATATATATATATATATATATATATATATATATATATATATATATATATATATATATATATATATATATTAGGGTTGGGAATTTTTTACATTTTTTTTCTTAAAATCAATTGCCCTATTACTACCGATGAAGAAATGTTATAAAAAGTATTTTAAAAATAATTTTAATCGTAACAGTTTCAAAAACCTTCTGCGCAAACTCATTTTTTCGAAGTAACAAACTTACATAGGGATGAAAACACCTTACAAACAGTGCTGTGGATAGAGGGTCAGAGCCCCCTCCCTCCAACTTGTCATTAGGGGATTATTAAAGATATAACCAAAGATTTAGACTTGCTCGAAATGCAAGTGCTACAATAATGTTATTTGTCAATGCTCTTACCATCAAAATGCAAGCACCGCATTTTTTCAGAAGAGTCTATATAAGACCGAAATCAAAAACCTAATTTATGCACAAGTGTTATAGACGCTTTTTGGAATGCTGATTTGCAAATTGATGTTTAACCAACAGCATTGAGTACAGCTTCTGTGATCTTTGCCGTACAACTTACTATATACCCTTCACTTTCAGATATCTTAACTATTATTTTACCGGTGATTTTTGCATATTTCAATAGGATTGTGTAATCATTACTTGTACTTTAACCTTCTGAACTTTCACTATTAGAATTCTCTGTATCATCAAACAATTGACTATAACTTGTTTCAAGTTCGTTTCTTTTAGGGTGGCAAGTCTTGCAGATGTATTGTAATAGGCTCTGTAACAATACTGCACTGACCTTTGCACCCATTGGAAGATTTCTGAAGTTCATAAAAGAGTTTGACTTTCAGATTTTTAAATTTATCATTTTTAGGCAACAAATTAAATAATTTATGTCAGCTATTTTACAATAATTGTCTTTTATTTGTACTTTGTGAAGATTTGATCACAAATTTATAATTTTGAAAGCAGACTTTACTTTTCTTTGCACAGATTTTTCCATAAAACATGGTATTGTCATTTTGTTCCATAATTTACAAACTTCAATTGAGACTTCTTTAATAACATCACTTGATCTTGGAATGTAACCCAATTCTAAAAGGAAATGATATCTTCCTATTATCTGCCTTATTTTACATAATTTTGAAAATCCATTAGTGACTCCTCGATCAAATTTCTATATATACGATTTCTTGGCTTTAAAATATTGGAAGGGCAATCAATTTGTCTAATTAAACTATTTTCTGATATCTTATACATCTGAAATACAGATTATATTTAAATATATATAATATATAATAGTTAAACATTGTTTAACTATTTTATATTGTTTAATAAACAATATGAGTTATTTAAGCAAATTTTCAAACTTTTGAAAATACTTTAAAATGGACTTGCGCAAAGGGTTTTTTGCGTTTATATAGTTTATTTTTGTTTTGGTGAGTTATAGGGTTGTCACTAAAAAAAAATTCTTATCCCTAATATATATATATATATATATATATATATATATATATATATATATATATATATATATATATATATATATATATATATATATATATATATATATATATATATATATATATATATATATATATATATGTATATGTAATATATATATATATATATATATATACATATACATATACATATATATATATATATATATATATATATATATATATATATATATATATATATATATATATATATATATATATATATATATATATGTATATATATATATGTATATATATATATATATATATGTATATATATATGTATCTATATATGTATATATATATGTATATATATATATATATATATATATATATATATATATATATATATATATATATATATGTATATATATATGTATATATATATATATATATATATATATAAATATATATATATATATATGTATATGTATATATATATATATATATATATATATATATATATATATATATATATATATATATATATATATATATATACATATATTAGGGTGCTCCAAAAAAATTAAAGTTTCAATCGTTGTGCTTTTTTTTCCCATTATTTTTATGATTGTCAAACAAGATAACAAACTTTTTTATTTTTATACTTAAGTTTAGCCTTGCCATTAAGCCAATGAAGAGTATGAAAATGTCGAAAGTTTTACTCTTTCTGAATTATTTAAGTATTCAATTACAAATAATATATAACAGTCCTGGAATGGTTTCCTGAGGGGTTTACAGTTCATAAAATTAAAATGTTTACTCATACTACAAACATCAAGTGATGTGCACCGTATCAATAAGCTAAAACTAGGCCAGAGAATCACACAAAGTTGTTTTTTGAAATTTACGATATTATGTCAATGCTTTTCAACTGTTTGCAATAGGTATTGTCTCTGTATTTTGTCCTTTGTAATTGTTTCAGCAAAGTCTGTGATGAGCTTGAGTGCTCTCTCAGCCATTTAATTAACAACTCTGCAATTACAAACAAACATGGAAGCTTCTTTATTTGCTGCATCAGTCACCCATTGTGTGGGCGGCAAGTTTATCCAACTGTTTATCCAACATGCAAGAGCCTGAACAAATCCAAAAGTTTATCCAACATGCAAGAGCCTGAACAGATACCATATATGCTAAAAAAAAGGGTAAAAAGTGCTTGATATATGCTAAAAAAATAATGGTAAAAAGTAGTTGAGTATAAAGGTGGTAATACCTGGTGTCATCATGTTTAACAAAAACAAAACAGCTATAAGATAGATGGAAAATTACAAGAAATTGAAAGACTAACTTTACTAACATGGCCAAATTGGAAAAGATGTAATGGAAAGTACAGATTGAAAAAAGCAAATATATGCAATTTTTTATTTCTTGCTTTTTTATGTTAATTCACCTCCCCAATATCGAGAAGGCCACTACAAACGAGGAGGCTACTTAATTGTGGTTATGACCCTCTCTCTCAACTCTGAAACTCTAAAACACAAACCTTGACAAACAAGGATGTTGCATGGAGAAACAAGTTGAGTGCGGTACTTCCAGGGCCATGATAGGGATTGAACTTCAAACCTCTTGCATATGGATCAAGTGCTCTACAACTACACCACTACCACATTTGTTCAAAAAATAAATGAATACACATCTATTACAAATATATAATTTTGGCTGATCGTTTTTCTTTTTTCTTCAATTTTTATTTACTTATCTTCACTTATTATTTTCGGATGATCATTATCGCATGTCGCATTTTAACACCATTACAAGCGTCGCAAGCCTTCTTAACCATCACACAGAACCCAATCTGAGTTGCCACTGGTTGATACACTGGTTCCAAGTGTGCATTAGAGAGGTTACCCTTTGAGTTATGACTTTAAGGTATGACTGCATTGTCATACAGCTCTTTAGACAGGTGGGACTGTGTAAAGAGCATAAACTTTTCTATAATACATTTTTCTATGAGTCAAGAAAAGATGGATACAAGTTTCAAAAAATTGATGTGATAGAAATAAATAAGTGATGAAAATAACTGATAAAAATTCTTTGAGTATAAAGAAATAGTTACAGTGAAAAGATCCAAAATTGCTAAATTACGAGTCATATAAGATGGAGTTATTGTTGATGGAAAAAGAGATAATAGCTCACTTCAGAAGCAGCTACATTGGGAGTATTTATAGAAAAGAGAAATTGATGCAACTTTATGACAAAGTAATAGGTAAAATATCAAGAATGATTCTAAACATCACTATCTGAAATATCAGCTACTCACAAAATATCAATACTAAACATAAGGAACTATAGGAAACATCAAGAGCTATATAAAACATCAAAAGCTACATAAAATATCAAGAGCTATATAAAAATATCTGGAACTGTATCAAGTACCAGGAACAACACAAAATAACAGAAACTATATGAAATATCAGATGTTAAATGATGGATCTGCTGCTGTGTTATAAATGTATTGTTTCTACTGTTAAAAAACTGAGGCTTATTTTATTACACATAATAATTGCATAATTATATGGAAAATATTAATTTAAATAATTCATGAATAATTTATTTCATTATAATTTACATTACCTGTAATGAAAAATTAAAATTGTATAACTAATTATAGAGATATTCACAAAAAACTCATTGTCATTTGTGTAACAGAAATTGAAAGAAACTCATTAAAGTTTTATGTAATTGAATACTCAAAGAGTATATATACATAAAATTTTAAGTAAAAATCTGTATTTTGAAATGAAGATAATCTTAATGAAAAGACTCTTCACTAGATAATTATTAGAAGAATAATCTTTATCATTGAACTATTTTAATAAAGATATTCAATTTGATAACTATAAAGGCAATGATAAACAAGTGAGTGTAATAAATCTTTTAATCTCATCTTTCTTCTGTGACAGCTTGGGGCTTGTTGTGGCTTGTGAATTTTAACTCATACAAAACTCAGTTATATATTACAAACAGTTATTACAATATTGTTATTATTTCTATATGGATGATATGGTAACACTAATACTGAGTCCTCTAATTTACATCTTCTCAAATTATCATTTATTAATGATCTCTCACGGAAACCATAAACACAATCAATTGCAAAGTTAAAATCTAACAGTTCCCTCTCTATGCTTTTCATTTTTAAAGTTCCCTCTCTGTACTTTTCATTTACTTTCTACTGATTACTTCCAGAAACTTCTCCTGATTCTATTCATTACCTTTACATTGTCCCTATATGGAAAATTGTTGTAATTTTTAAGCTGGTTTGTTTAAAAAATCCCTTTCTTCTAGACAAGGTCCAAAAACATATTGTCAATGTAGTTGGACCCACTTAATCTGCTGAGCTTGAGTTTTTTTCCCCATTGTCATATGATTGAATCTATTTCTTCTTTATTGAATCTTTTCTACTGATAATGCCTGGGCTGCTGCTCAAACAACATATCACTATTTATTCATAATATTTATTCAGCAAAGTTGCATAGTTTTACTGTATCTCTCCATTCATTCTCTAAAAAGTTTTATTTTTCTAATTTCTTTAGTTGCACATCAATGTTTTGGAACTCTCCTATATCGCCATGTTTTCCCTACTCATGCAATTGAAGCATTTGTTTTATGATAAAAAATATTATTCATTTTTTTTAATGATTATTGAAATGATTTTAATAGGTATGTTATATTTAGTGCTAGAATAGTATCTTATGCTTTTTATAAGCATAAGAGCTTTAACATCAATTGATTTGATTTATAATGAGAAAAAGAAAAGAGGTCCTGCAGCGCCAATTCCAAACAGACTCATTAGAAATGATGGGTACGAATATTGGCCAGACAAAAAGGGAGATGTAGATATCCTGGTTGTAATGGTTTCCCTAAAATAAAGTGTTCTAAGTGTGATGTCCGTCTCTGTTTTACGCCGACATCTAACTGTTTTAATCCTTCCATGAATCCTAAATTTCAAATTCACTTCTCTAAATAAGATATAAAACCAGAGAAGATAGAAAACTTTTCATGTTAGATAATATTGTGTTAGAATAAAAAAATTAGTACTTTTTTAAAGCATATTACATTTTTTGAATCAAAAGTAATATTGAGTTATATATATGCTTAAATAGTAAAAGTTTGGATCTTTACATATCATCTTTTTGCAGTTCATGCAACTTATACTTGCTATGTTAGGCCAGTATTTTCAATGTAAAGCTCAAAATTGCCACCAGGTAAAACTTTATAAAAATATTTGTTTGTTCATATAAATATCATTTGTTATTAGAATAATATTTAAGATTAAGAAGTTTGATAAACTAGCTAGATAATATTAGTAAGAATAATGAGTATCAAATAATTGGAAAAGGTAAGAGCAATCTCCATAGTTTTTATCAAATCAGATCCCATTTTTGAACAGGCAGGGCAACTAAATTTAAATGAACATTTTTGAAATAATAAAGATCGAAGCGAGTTTAGAAAAATACTTTTCTTAGACTGTGAAAGGAATGTTGTCCACTTGAACTTAATTGTCATTAGATTCAAGAGATGTGTTAAAAGTACTGTGGTGCAAACTTTGTTGCAAACCATCATTTTCACTTTCATTAATAATTCTACTTTCACCTTAATAACTAAATTAGAGACCACAAAAAATATTAAAGTTCAAAATAAATATTTGAAAGCCCCACTGTATCTCTGTTAATACTAAAACCTGTTTTCTGTTAAGCGACATCGTTTGTTGAAATGTGTGTTTTGAAACTATAGATTGATGAATTAAATGATTCATAAACTGAAAAATAATCTCGTTTATAATAACTTCTTTAAGGATCTAGGAAAGTAAATTGGAAAAACATATGCTTTAAAATATAATAAAGAAAACATTGCATTAAGTCCAATATTTGTATTTCAAATTGACAGTCTAGCCTATAATTCTGTAATAGTAATTTTGGTCATACTTTATTCACGTGTTTAATATATATAAGGGGACGATTAATAATTTTTAGAAACATTTTTCCTCGCCTCGATTAATTAATTTTTACTTGTTATCAAATAAAAAGCTATATCTCAAAATTTAAAAAAAAAAATCTGTGTAAACTAGCCTGTTTAACCAAACCAACCTTTGTAAACCAGTTAATGATAAAAATAAAAACTTTTAGTGTAAACTTTATACATTTTTTAAAATTAACCAATAAAAAACTTGTTAATCTCGATTTTTCAAAAAGTTTATTCCTCACCATAGTATATAACTTATATAAACATATTAAATGCTTTACAAAATTATGGTAAAACAACTGTTAAAAAAAAATGCAGATGATTTGACCGCAAGCACACTGGAATTAAATTACTTCATGGGTAACCTGTAAATAAACCACTCTTTTATTATAACCCCCTGTTATTTGATCTGGACTAAAATATCTCCTTTTTATTCCTACCCCCTCTCCCAGCCCTTCTGTATTTAACAAGTGAATGTATAAGTAAATTAAAGAAAATAAATAAATAAATTAAATTTAAAAAATTACACATCAAAGCTTTAAATGTATAAACATTTTTTTTTAAAAACATACCTTTGAATTCCATAATCAATTGTATTCAAAACTTTTGTTTTATCTGTGATGGTCTTAAGTAATAGTGATGAACTCTTGTTAAAGTAATTGAGAGCAGATGATCCAATGTCAAGAAAAAAACTACTTGGAATTTGATTGCGTTTCTTTTGGAATACTTCACATAGCACATCACTTATAACCCAAGGAAAACTTAAATATTTTTTATTATAGCCAATAATTTTAATAGTTTTATCATTAACCAAGTTGTACCATGCACAAGCTTTTTTCATTTTAGAAACAACATCATTAATATCACTAAAGAAAATTTCACGAAATTTTTTTACCAATGCTTGATAACATTCAGCAATAGACTTTGCAGCTTTTCCTCTATTGGCATCATGATGAATACTCCAACTATATGTTGCACAACTTAAAACCACATCAGCTTCAACTTTTAAGTCAAACCATGACATGATCATTTTAATATTATGGACATAACAAGCATAGACTTCTAAAGCATTTTCCAAATATTCTTGATAACCAGCTACATACAGTCGAAATCCAAACACATTTTCTATATTTTCTTTGCTTACCAAATCAAAATTAAAACCAATAGATTTACATTCACGATAAAGAAAACCCAATATTTTTTTCGAGCGGTAAGAGATTTTTTTCCCCATGAAATCTGGATAACCATTAATATCAGTATGCTGATTTAAAAGCTTGAGTGCCTCTTTTGGAACTTCTGGTAGTATTCCGGTTTTAGGATAGTCAACAGCTGCAGCTTGAGATTTAGCTAATTCAACAGCTAATGGATTACGAGCTCCATTTTCAATAAAATCACAAAGTGCAAGATGTTTATGAGCGATTCTGCCTAAACTGTCATTCTTCATAAACTTCATAAAAAAGTCTACAATAACATTCTCATCTGTAACATCAACATTTTTAATCAATGGATCAACTAAAGTTAGTTGAGAGTAGTCAAAACGAGGATATATTAAATGTCTTGGTGGAATAAGTTTCGTATCCCATATAATTGCAAATTGATCACCATCAAGATCACCACCACTGCAAGATGCAGCAAAAGAACATTCACAGTTCATTACAGGAAATACAACAACATTCACTAGATAACGTAAAGAAGGTTTATCAACACAGCATACAACTCTCTGGTCACCTGGATGTAAACAAGGATTTCTGTACACCAAAGCATCACCTATTATAATCTCTTTCTTGTTGTCATGATCTATTTGTAAAAATATTTCTCCTTCTTTCAAAATGCCTATTGGATCAGCTACTCCAACCACCAAACACCCATTTTCAACAGGTATACTTGATCTTTTCACTAAATCAGACACTTTGAGACGATAAACTCCTTGAAGAATAGAAAACCAAAACCTTTCGTGGTGAATGTTAACTATAGATAACTTATCTATTTTTTCTTTTGAAAAAAATTCATACAGAGAATTTCTAGCAAAGCTTTCATTATTGAAAATATTAACCATCTTTTGTAATTCATTTTGCTGCATTTTAATTAAAACTTCAGAAAACAAACTAGAATCAACAGCATTTAAAAGAGTAATGACTTCTCTATTTAAACTCAAAGAATTATATTTTGAATAAGAAGTAATGCAAAACGTTGTGTCATTATTTTCAAACTTTTTCATGGATGGGCGAAAAGCAAGTGGTTTATTTTTTAAATCTGGATCATCGTCATAGGTGCATACCAGCATTCCTTTTATACCAGAAAATCTAATCTGTAGAGCTGAAGGTTGATTAATTTTAAGAATATTTGCAATGCGAGCACTCATTGTCAGAGAAATTTTACCACATCCATCAGTGGTTAGTTCACCATTCTTTGCTTTTAGATCACTTACCCAAGAAATCATATCAGTACTTATCCTAAAACGAGTTTCTTTATCAGCTGTAGCATAAAGACCAAGACGAGACATATACTTTGCAGCACTTTTAAAGTCTTCAGGTGATGGAATAATTTTACTTCTCAGATTTTTGACTACATTACTAGAGGGTACTTCAATAAAATAGGCTTTATGATCTCTAAGTTGACTTGCTGATGTTGCAAAAAAATAATATCTAGACTTGTTAATTATAATTCCATTTTTCATAAGAAAAGAAATGTAATAATGAGTATCAGAGTCGCGTAGTTTTGACATATCTTCGTCTCTAAAAGAAACTATTAGAATATTGTAATAACTAAGTAAACGTATCATTCGGTTTGATGCAACTGGAACTGGAGGCAACATCACAATTCGAGTAGGTGTTGCAACAACACGTTTGATCAATACACAATTTGAAGGAACTACATCTTGAAGAATATCTCTTTTTGAAATAGGAATTTTTAACATATGATTAAACTCGTTTTCATAAATTGTTAAAAAATGATCAAAGTAAGAATATTTATTTAAACGACTGAAAACTGCTTTTAATGCTGCTTCACATAACTGAAGAACTTCGCTTCTTTGAAGCTCTGAACTTATTTGATTGTCCACATGATTTTTTATATCATTAAGAGGCTCAGTTGGTAAACAAAGCATTCTTGAGTCTTTTATACAACCTAGGTACCATTCTATAGACTCTGGTAGTTGCTTGCATAAATCTTGATAACAATAATTTTCAAGCTGAACACAATTTAGTTTTACATAGAAATGTGGAATGGGAAACAATATAGGTGAAAATAGTACCTGTTGAACATCCTGAATTTTATTAATTGGAAAGGTTATTTGAAGTAATGAGTATTTTGAAAATATTTCCGATAAATTTGATTCTAATGATCTTATATGTTCATCATTTTCTTTTTTGTAAATATAAGGTGCATGTGATAACACCATGCTCAATGAGAAGTAATGCTTGTCAATAGATATCAAAGCAAAATTTCCAAGAAATGTCAATGGCACTTTAAAAACAAAATCAGCTAAAAACTCTGAATAACTTATTGAAATTTCTTTTTCAGAAAATAAACAGTATTCTATAGGAGTCTCTTTTATTACAGCACATGATGTTTTGTCAACAAAATATCCAATACCAAGTTTTGTAGATTTAACTTCAAGATTTTTCACTTTATCATTAGGCGTCTTAATACTGAACTGGGTCCATGATGGGCATTTACAAATATTATCAACTTTTATATTGAAGTTAAATGTTCTACAAAATTGCAAGTAAGCATCTAGAGAAGTGGATGAATGTGATTGTGTATGTGCACCAACTAGAAAAACTATACAACTTTTCGTAAACACTCGAAGAGTGGATGATTGCAGTTCTGCTGTGTTGTTAATAATCTCTAAGTGTTTTATTTGAAACTCATTGCATTCTTGAAGTACTTCAAAAAGCTTTTCTTTTGTTGTAGATATATCAATGTTCTTTGTTTCCACATAGATCAAGAACGAAAAATTCCCTTGGTCTTTATTATCAAAATTATCTTTTGTATTAGAAGAATTATTGATGAACTGATGATGTATTTTTTTAATAATATCTTTAGATAAGTTGGAAAAAAGACAATGTGAATTAGAATGAACTCGAAGAACATATTTCAAAATTTCTTCCTGTTTTCTAATTTTAGAAGTTAATTTACTTTCATGCATACTTTGAAATGAATAAAATTTACTTCCAGGTTTTCTAGCTCGACCTCTTACTTGAATAAATTGGATAAGACTTTTGACTGAAGTAAAAGAAATAACTACATCACATTCAGCAACATCAAGTCCTTCTTCTAAAACTGAAGTAGCCACAATTAAGTTACATTCACCTGTTGCAAAATCCCTAATTGCAAGCTCTTGTTCACCTTCCCATAACATACCGTCATATCCACCATGACCAAATACCATTCTAGGATTAAACATGCCAAAATTGTCACAAAGAAACTTGTATAATGCTCTTGCAACATTTTTAGTGTGAACAAAAATAAGTACTTTAGAGGTCTTCTCCAGACCTCTTAAAATTTTTGATAATTTTTTTAGGCGAGAAGAATCTTCATTAACATTTTCATATGCTTTACTGATTTCTTTTACATTATCTTTTATAACATTATATGCAGTACGAATCCCCATAATGGCACACATTTCTAATGATTCTATATAAATATAAGCAACTTTTATTGCTGAGATAACTTCAGAATGTTCTTGATAATTACCTTCTAATGTACGCAAATCTCCAATCATCTGGTAAGAATTCAATAAATTTTTTTTTAATTCTATACCTGAAATTTTCAAAGGAGAATATATATTACTCTTAAGATGTTCATTAAACATTTCAACAACCTGACTTAAAAACCTTAACTGATTTTCTGAGTATTCAAATTCCTGTGTTATAATATTTTGCTTAGAATTTGATTGATCAGGAAAAAATATCTTTGCAGATGGAAAATTTAAAAGAAACTTTTGAAGCTGGTCTATTCCTTGAGTAAAAGTTTTTGCATTAATTGGAGATGCGGTTAGACCTAAAATTCTAGGTTGAGTTGCTAATGGCATAGAAGTAAAAAATTGAATAACATCTAAATACTTATGACCACCAGTTGCATGATGACACTCATCAATTACTACCACACAAAATATGTTTACATCAATGTATTTTTGCATAACCATTTCATAAAATGCTCCAGCAGTAACAACTAAAACATTATAATGCCCATCATTTATTTGCTTGATAGTATGTTTGGTCTTATTTTCACCACACAAGCTTACTACTTTTAGGTTAGTATCACTTGAAATAGAGGCAGCATGCTGGAAAACAAGTGGAATTCTATCAACAATCATCAGACCCATTTTTTGAGGATTTATTTCACACATGCGACCTATTAACATTGAAGCTATCAGTGTTTTTCCACCACCAGTTTCAAGTACAACAATTAAGTTACTTTGGAGTGCCTCCACAAATGCTTGTATCTGATATTGTCGAGGTTCCCTTTTAAGTGACACTGAATACCATTCAAACAAATTCAAATTATCGATGGATGGAAATATTGTCTTCGTGGCTGCTTTTTGATTGATATTTTCTTCCAAAAAATTTTCCTTAAGCTCTCCAAATAAATTGTTTCTGTCTCGTTGCTCTACTTGCAACTCAAACTTTTTATATGTATTCCACCATTTTTCTTTCTTTGTTAATCTGAGCTTACAAAGTGTGACTTTATCAGAAGAAAATGCGGGAAATTTAGTACCATTAGGACCAAAAGGAAGTATAGAGCCAACATTGAAGCTACAATTATTGCAGTTTATGCAAATTTTTTTGTTATCTTTTAGTTCACACAGTTTTTTTTCTAATTTAATTAATGGGTATATTTCAGGTTTAATTGACAAATGTACATCTTTATCTCCTTTTATAAAAAAAAATAAGCTACTCGAAGCAACCAAAGTTTCAGAACAGTTCTGACATTCCATTTTTTCTAAAACAAAAAAATATAATTACTGTGATGTTAAATATTTATTTTCATTAGATAATAAATTTATTTGTTATTAATTATTTAATGTAAGATCATATAAAAAATCCAACTAAAATATTATACTACTGTTATATTTTTTGCTCAGGCAAATATAGACAATGGTGTTTCTGATAGAATGAAACCATTTAGAGAAACCATGTCTAAACCATGTCTATACCATGTCTAAACCATGTCTAAACCACCTGAACAACTTTAACTATCTCTGATGTATTTTTATTGTAACTTTTATTGTAAAATGTACCAAAGTTCTTAAAAATAGTCAAACATTTTAAAACAAACTGTTATTCTAACATATCCTTGTAAATAAATAGTAAAATATAAAATTTACATAACAATTTATTAAAATACAAGTTAAAAATATAGGTTTAAAAAATATAGAATAAAGCATAAACAATATATATAAACAAAGGTTCTAAAATAAATTATTTACTGCAAACAACTATTGCATTACTGTCGACATTCCTATATGAATGAATGGCAACCCTCTTACTGAGTCCTCTTCTTAATCCCTTTTTTTATTATCATTTACGACTGACCTTTCATGGAAACCATATATACTATCAATTGCTAAATTAGCATCTGCTAAGGTTGCTTCTCTTTATCATGCTAGCCATTTTCTCTCTCCTGATTCCATTCTCTACCTCTACAAATCTCTTATTCGTCCCTGTATGGAATACTGTTGTCATATTTGGGATGGTTCTTCTATTGATGCTCTTTCTCTTCTAGACAAGGTCCAAAAACATATTGTGAAGGCAGTTGGACCCAGTCTATCAACTGAATTCATTACCAATTAATCACAAGAAAAGTATTATTATCGAACAGATGTTAAGTATGAAATCTCTAATATTTATTGGTGAAAAAAAGTATTCTTCTGATATGGTTGGATTGGAGTATTTTTGATTGTCAAGAACTCTTTACTCTCGATTACGTGATGACTATGAACTACCAAGAATATCTCTGGTGACATCATTTTATAAAAAACTTCAAGAAAAAATACTTGTTAAATTTAAGACTCAACATGACATACTTTTTAAAAACTTTTTTTTATAATATTAGGAACCAATTTAATGTTTGAGGGTCCATTGCAACCCCTAAAAAATATTTTTTATTCAAAAATTTTTTAAATCTAGTATTATTTTATTATATAAAACACATTTCCAGACATTTTCCAAAAAAATTGTTTTTAAAACCACCCTTATATATATGTATATAACTTAAATGTGTTAATGTAACTTTTAATATAAAAACTAAGAAAATGTTTATTATTATTATAAAATAAAATTTCATTTTTTAATGTTTAATTTAATTGCATCTTGTCAGCATGTTGCATCTACATTCAAGACTTTTTACTAGTCTTTTTTCTATGACAGTTTAACCATCTGAGACACATTGTTGGAGTTCTTTTAGTAAAAATACAGTGCAATTTGTGTGTGCTTTATTTTTACAATGTTTTGGGGAAGAGCATCCAGACAGATGATTCTTAGATAAAATATTATAAGAGAACATGTGATGAAGTCCATTAGTTTATTTAACTTTAGTGTATGTTTTTTTTTTTTTTGCTTTCTTACACAATCTTTTCTACTTTCTCTCAAAGAGTTTTGATTCTATAATAATTTGATTTCCTTCCAATACAAACTGATTGTTAAAACATTTGGTTTTGCTTACATTCGAAACAGTTTACATTTGACTTTCTTCATAAAGTAATAAGTACTGAAATTAGATAACTGGCAAAATCTCTATTAAAATGCTTAAATTTTGATTGTATGTTATGTTTTTTTGTTCTTTTAACAAAATAATAACACTATGCGCTCTTGCATTCTTGTTGTTATGTATATTTTTTATGGTGGAAAGCATTATCAATTTTTTTTTTTTAAATTTGATTGACACTTCGCTCTTAATGAGGTTCTTATATGAAAAATTTTTTGGTACTTATTTTTTTTAATTTTATTTTAATATCTAAAAAAAAAAAAAAGTGAAAACCAAGAACTTTTCTAATCAAAAAAAGGTCAAACCTACCTGGAAAGTTAACTTAACATAAATTTTTTTTATGTAATTTGAAATTTAATAGTTTTTAATTTGTAATTATTTTTATTATGTTTTAGCAGTTATTGTTAACTATTGCGGGTTGTTAATAAATATAAATTTTTTATAGTTTAAGGAGATGAAAGTTTTGTGGTTTTTTAAAAAGTTTTAATTAGTTTGCTCATATAAAATTAATGATTTTTACATAAAGTGTATTTGAGTTTTTTCATTTTAAAGACAAAAAGTCAAGAGTATATGAATATATACTCTTTATACAAGGTTACAGCAACATTTTTTATAACCACAATATATAAAAAATATATATAACATTTTTTTTTTTAAATTTGTTTAAGCAAAGTTAAAATTAAGAAAATACTGTTACAAGTTTCTTTACTTTTTTAACTTTTTGGCGTAAATAGTAACACCAGAGACCACGGTCTTTGGTTATGCATCTTACAATACAATAAAGCGATTAACTGATTTTAATGAAAATCAACAATTTCATACAATTTTAAAATTTTTAAAAATAACTTATAAATAATAAAAAATTTAAAAAATCAAACTGATTTTTAAATAATAAAACACCAAGCTCTTACAATAATTTAAGGAAGCCTTTTTTTTTCTTCGTCACTTTGTCTTATTTTTAATATAATATTATTAATATTATTTTAATTTGTTACTTCGTCTAAAATTGTGTTCGTCGCTTTAACAATTTTTGTTGTTTCAGCAAATACGATTAAAATTCTGCGAAAAAATAATTCTTGGAAATAAACATTTTCGGAGAAATGAATAGTTCAGTAACAAATTTATTTGTTTAAATTAATACTTTATTTTTATTATTCACAAATAAAATTGCATATAAAATTATATCCATTATTAGTTAAATTAAATTAAGGAATTAAAATTTTGGAAGCCGTACTGTCAAAACAGCACGGCACGGCTTCTCAAGTTTATAATATTTAATACTAAGGCATAGAGTCTATGTCTTAGTCTATCTATTAAAAGTTTTCCATTCATGACCAAAAACAATTTATTTGTTATTAGTGAAAAATATATATATTTATTATACTTAAAAAATTTTTAATTTTTAAAAGTTTTCCATTTATGACCAAAAACAATTTCTTTGTTATTAGTGAAAAATATATCGTCTATGATAGACGATATATTTTTCACTAATAACAAATAAATTGTTTTTGGTCATGAATGGAAAACTTTTAAAAATTAAAAATTTTTTAAGTATAATAAATATATACTTTTTTAAAAACTCATTTTTCCATAACCATAAACTTTTTTCCTAGGAAAATGAATATATATAGTTTTATAGTTGGTAAACTTTCTTATTAAACCAATGATATATAATTTATAATTGTAATATATATTAATGTTATTGTATTATTGTACCGAAGTGCCATTCAGACAGAGTCCTTTAGGTCCGTAAACATGAAAAGTTACCCTTATATTTTCAAAATTACCTGCCCTTCAGTCAATGTTTGTACACAAGATGCGCCTATTCCTAATTAAGTCAGCGGATTCCTATGTATGTCAGCGGATTCAGTACGCTTGATTTCATATATCACAATTTAGCTAACCTTTACCAATGATATATTATATAACTAGATGTCTAACTTTGATCCAAAAAAAGCCGCTTTTTGCGCTTTTTACAAATGGCCGATTAAATTTGTAAACAAATATTTTTAACTTTTCTTTTTTTAAATGAAGTAAATATATTATAAATTTAAATACTATTTACGTAAAAGTGTTGAGCGGAAATGTTAATACTTGTAAAATAATAATTTATTTTCGATTAAAAAGGGATTAAAGTTTTAAATAGAAAAGTAAAACAACAGACGCTTTTGAGACATTTTTATGAATTAAAATACTTTTTAATAAACATAGGCTCATAAAAATTTTAAAATACTTATAACTTTTATAAGTATTTTAAAATTTTATAATTTGTTTTTGAATTATGTTTAATTTATTGGGAACTTTCGACTTGCATTTTTAACTTTTATTCCATAGTTCGGCTTCAGCTTTTTCCCTTTTTACACATGGCGGACTATTATTATAAACAAAAAAGAGCGGCTTCGCTTTTTGTCCAATAAAATCCTGCAAGTTAGACATCTAGTTATATAATGCATCATTGATCTTTACAAATCTCAGTTTGCGGACGCAAAGGATGCTCAACAACAGAAAAAAAAATTCTACTCTTTCAGTCACTCATTAAAACAAATAATGAGTTCTAATTTAATGCTCATTGAAAGACTAAATGTCTTTCAGTTAGAAAATGTAGACAAAGCCAAAAGTTCACCATTTACCTTTGTGTGTCATCCTGCGACTGATAACATGTAATTCAATGCAACGTTGCATTGGTACCTGTTTCATGCCAGGCGGGTTTGTAGGATTTGCTTATTAAGGAAAGGTTAGAAGAAGTGTACTTCCTGTCATCAGTAATATCTAATAACTATCATGTCTATAGTGATATTTATTTTTGCCTGATGTATAATTTGATTTGTCTTTGTTACTGTGTTAGCTCACCAGTAATTTATTATATATGCATGTTTGTGTTCTGGCTGAATATTTGGCTTGGTGTTCACTCACATGTAAGTTGCTATTTGTATGTTTGTATTTTGTTTAAACCTTTGGCGCAATGTTCATTTACCCATGAGTTTCTATGCGTATAATTGTGTTCTGTCTAAACCTCTAGGTCTGTGTTTGCTCACCTGTAAGTTGCTATATGTATATTTGCTTCATTTGGTGTATCTGGAATAGTTTTTGAGATTATCAAATTGTTTCTTTCTAACCGTTTCATTAAAGTAATCTTCGAAGGCCAACACAAGTAACTTCTTTGGTACTTCAAGGTTCTACCCTTGGTCCTGTTTTGTTTCTTATTTACATTAATGATTTTTTGGGAAATCTTATATCTAAAGTGTCTCTATTTGCTGAACACTCAAATTTACACTCCTGCCTTGACAAAAAGTCGTTTCTTTTTAATTTCTTATAACAAATAGTGATTCATTTATGTAATAGCTTTGGACTTGCAATGGTTTTTGAGTTTTAACTTTAACAAAACTTGATTATTTACAGCAAATAACTATTGCAATACTGTCGACACTCCTATATTAATGAATAATAACTCTCTACCCAGTGGGCACCCGACGTCAATCCGACGTCGGATTTACGTTTGATTTTCATCAGCGATGTCAAAAGACCTATTCCGACGTTGTTCCGATGTCAGTAAAATGACGTCGGGCGATGTCTTTATCTCAACATCCCCTGACGTCGTTTCGATGTATTTTGACGTTGTTCCGACATCTTATAAAAGACGTCCAAAAAACGTCGCAGTACTGACATCGATCCAACGTCGATAAAAAGACGTCGGGCAACGTCATAATATTAACGTACTCCGATGTCTTTTGACGTCTTCCGACGTCAATCCAACGTCCTTAAAACGACGTCGGAACAACGTCGTAAGACATCGCTGATGAAAATTTAATCCAAACCCAACAATATGTGTGCAATTGCGCTCTTCAATAATTATGTGAACTAAGCGTGTTTTTTTATTAATGGAAAAAAGTTTGAATAAAGGTTGATAAAACATCATGAGGTTTTGTATGATGCACTAGCATAGTTTTTTAACTATTAACATTTTCGAGTATACATTTTTTATAATATATAACTATTCGTTTTAATATTTATATAATATTTAAACAAAATTATTTCTTATCAAAGTAATAATTCCCAAATAGCTACAAGTATAAATTACTAAATTTACTCACAGTAATATGTCTTTGTGGTGTAGTGGTAAGCGCACAAGATTTAGTAACTATTAGACCGAGGTTCGATTCCTGCCTAAGGCAGCGTTTTTTAGTTTTCAAAAAACACGTTGGATTTACATCGGAATGCCGACGTCGCGCGATGTCAGTTTATCCGACGTCAAATAACATTTCCATTTCCAACGTAAACCCAACGTCGATCCGACGTCGAGATCCGACGTCGCTCGACGTTCGTTCGACGTCAAAATGCCCACTGGGTAACTGAATCTTCTTTATTACGTCTTCTTGGACTATCATTCACTACTGATCACTCATGGAAGTCATATATATAATTAATTGCAAAGTTGTATACAATCAATATATACAACAATTATACAATATATATAACATATATATTATATATACAATATATATCTATATAAAATTAATTGCAAAGCATCTGCTAAGGTTGCTTTCCTTTATTTTGCTTGTTATTTCTTACTTCTGATTGTATTCTCTACCTCTATGAATCTCCATTTGTACCTGTATGGAATACTAATGTCATATTTGGGCTGGTTCTTCAAAAAAAATTTCTCTTTTTGTCTCTATTTTGTCTTTCAGACAAGGTCTAAAAACACATTTTGAACGTAGTTGGGTCTGCTTTAATTTCCAGGCTTGAGCCTCTTTCTGATTGTTGTAAGGTTATATCTCTTTCTCTTTTTTATAGAAAAAAAAACAGATGTAAACTTACGACGATGAGAGAGAGGCTCAATACAAGGACAGACACTGTAATAGGATACAACTTTGCTTAATGACAATTCAAGCGAGAATAAATTTTGAATGATGGAACTAGTACTACTAAAGTTGAGTACTGACCATGATAGCATTTGTATATAAATACTATTATAGTCGCTGAAAAAAAAGTCATTTTTATTTAAAGTATATTTATAAAACGATAGTTTGCAAAGTATTTTTATCAAAATAATAATCCAAAGCCAAGAACAATTTGCATAAAAAAGCATATAACAAAATTGCAACTTAATGTATAAAATGTTTAAAAAAAAAAAAACCCTTAAGAATAGCATGAGTTTTTTAATAGTGGAACTTGACTACAAGCTTGTAGGACATAATAATAGTGGAACTTGACTACAAGCTTGTAGGACATAATAAAAAAATTACAGATTAACTTTACTACTTCAGATGAAATGAAAATTAAGAACTAAGACAGATTTACATTATTGTTATTTAATATTATCCTTAAATTTTATTTATAAGTTTCCCTTCCTGGTCTTCACAGCTACAAATCTGTCAATCACACTATCAAAATCAATATCTTCCACCATATTACTCTCAATTGACAATAGAGCCAGATCAGAAAGGTTTGACTGTTCCATAGTTGATCGCAAAGAGTTCTTAATGAGTTTCAGTTTTGAAAAGCTCCTCTCACATGAAGTCAAAGACACACAGGTTGTAAGAAATAGTAAGCTCAATGAGAATATTTGGAGAGACTCAAGAAAATCCCACTCAGCTATAAATTTCAAAACATTAAATATTGACCAGTCTTTGGGTTTATTAAAATCAATATCTGCTGCCTGCAGGTGCCTTCTCAGCCTTGGTATTTATTTCAAAAGCTCAATTTCGCATAGCTCATCATAGAAAGTGGTCAATTTCAGAACTATATATTTAGGCAATAGGGGTTCTGCGGCTTCTGCCTGGCGTATGGTGGCACTATGTGCCGTCTCGTGTATATAAAAATGAACGGTTATGAAACCCGACAATTCTAGACCGGGCTGAGCTAGGCGAACTCTACTGTCTGAGACAAAGTTAGGGGTGACACCAAAATGAAAAATTTCCAATTATGACTACTGACTAACAACAACTTGTTTTCTCTCACAAAAATTGATTTTTTTTTTCATTTTGGTGTCACCCCTCTGTATCAAACTGTGATAGTGTAACCTGGTGCGGCCCGCACCCCCTAGCGACGCCACTGGCTCTATATATCATTCCTATAGTTTTTCAAAATTTTTTTCTACAGTGTATATATGAAAATTTAATTGTAAATTTTCATCCAGTTCTGCGCCTTAAAAATTTACGGAAGATTTCCTTTCAATAATAGTTTTGTTTATAATAAGATTACGTAATTTTAATGGAATGTTATGAATTTTATTTTATTTATGGAATAATATAAATTTAGTTTTGTCAAAATTCATTTTGCCAGCAAAGTTTGTTACTTAAAAACCACTCATTAACTTTTTCTAATTGTTCATTAACATGTTTAAAAAGTATATTTATCTTTGTTTAAATAAAAAAGATTGGAATCATAAATATAATCAAATAGAATTTATCAGAGTTTATGATAAATATAGAGCATTTATTTACAGTGGAAACAATAATGACCCTAAAATAGAAGCTTGAGGAACCCCACAAATTATTGGGTTTTACCAGTTACTTTTGAATCGTAGCATATGAATTGTTTTCTGTTTATTAGGTAGTCTTTAAACCAAAATAAAATTTTGTTTCTAATGCCATAGTTTTCAAGTTTAGCTAGCAGTATATCGTGGTTTACTGTATCAATAGCTTTGTGTATATCAATGAAAATTCCTAATAAAATAATTATTGTTTAGAGCGTCAGATACCTCGTTGACTAGTTTGATTGAGGCCTGCTCAGTTAAATGCAATTTTTTGAAACCGAACTATTTTTATACAACTTGTCAGTCTTTGTTAGTCATAAAGTCTACTGTACATTATACGCTCAAGTATTTTAGAAAAACAAGGCAAGATATAAATTGGTCTATAGTTTAAAATAAGGAAGTTATCTCCTCCTTTAAAAATAGATGTAGTTCGAGCAATTTTTAAATTATTGTAAACAATACCGGATTTTAAAGAAAGTTTAAAGATACGAAAAAACGATGGTTAAATGACATCAAATACAGATTTTACATCGTTGAAGCTAATTTTATCAAAACCTGCGCTTTTTTTTTTTTTAAGTTAAAAGCATCTCGTAATTATTAAGATTTGTTTTGTCCAGTTTCGTGCAGTATATTAACAAAGAAGCTGACAAGTTTCTCAGCAATAGAAGATTTTTCATTGACTAATTTTCCATTATTCAGAAATTTTTTTTGGTAGAGTATTTTTTATACATTTGTTTTTTCCAATTATTTTGTTAACAACATATCATGTTTTTTGAGTGTTTTGTTTGTTTTTTCTAATAACTTTGCGGATGAATTTTGGAGTATTTATAATTACTATAGATTTTCTAATATTTATACGTTTTCTTTTTCAGAAATTTATCATACAACTTTAGTTTTTGAGGATTTAAGTAGACCTACGGAGATCCATGGAGTTATAAAAGACCTGGTTTTTATGACAAATTTTTTTTCAGGAAATGCTTTTTCGTAAATTTTGCAGAAATGTTTAAAAAATAAATCGTATGCATTATTAACCTCTTTCAACTCTAGAATAAGATTCCAACTGACGTTATTTTGTAAAAGATTTTTAAATTTTTGTATGGAATTTTTATTGATCAGTCGTCTATAGATCCATCTAAAACGACAATGTAGTTTTAGACGAATATCCGCTAATTATTATGCAATTATTAGAAAGAGGGAAAATGATCAGAGAGGTCACTTTTGATTATACCAGTACGAAGCTGGTCATCCTAAAAGTTATTCGTTATTATGTTATCAAGAAGTGTATAGGAGTTTTGATTACTCTTGTCGGCATGTTTATTGTTGGAGTAAGGTTATTTTGGAGTAGAGAATTTAAAAAATGTTTAATATTTCTATTTCATATATGATTTAATAAATTAATGTTTAGGTCCCCGCAAAGTCAAAAACTTACAAATGTATTTGTTTAGCAAGCTTTTGTTATCTTTTACATTATTGTATACAATAATGTAAAAGATAACAAAAGCAATTTTAGGGATTAGGATTTCCTGTAATTAATAGTCAAAACCATAAAAATTAAAATTTTAAAATTTTAAATCGATAGTAAAAGATGTTTTAAATTAAAATACAGCAACCCCGGTAAATTAATGATACTTTCTATTCTCTCTTTGAAAATTGTTATTAACAAAAAACATAAGAAACTAGATTTAATTTGTTTTAGCGACTTTTTCGTAATTTGTTTTAATTCAATATAGCTTGGTCCATTATCTAGTGCTCAAAAAAAACTGTCATTCGGACATCTTTGTAAAATGTACAGCTTTTCAGCCATATCACCACATAATTTAAGTTTTTTTAAAAATCAAATAAACTTGGGACAAATTTATATAAAACTATAAAATAGATAGACACTTTTTTACACATTTTGGTCAAGTTAAAATAACAATATTTTAAAAAATAAGATAAACCTCAACATCTTAAAGCAATTCTCCCATCAATTGGCAGCTTATTTTTACATGAACTTTTTAGTTGACTTTTTGAATGCTAATTCTGCTAATAGTAAAAAAAGCATCAGATAACACAGACTAAAGATCATCTAAATTTTTTAAATTATTACATTTTTTATCAGTATTATAATTACAGTTTTCAAAAAAATCTTGATTTATTCTACAACTTTTCCAGCCAACAATTAAGTCAACTTTGCCAACTTTTTGACTAACGTATTCTTTGATAAAAACTACAAAATACGTATCCACTAAAGTATTGAACTAAATTGTTTTCTTAATCTATTTTCTAAATATGATTAGCAAGGTTATATCCTACAAGAGGTGAGGATCTGGGAGAAAATTATTGATCTGCAATTATAAATTTTGGATAAAAAAACTTCAACTTCACTATAAATAATTTTTTTTTAATTCTTTTTATTAACTTGAATGATAGCTTCTTATCATCTAAAAATATGCAATTTGAAAGCTTACCTCTGACATATGGAAGGCAGCAAAGGTCGTTTATAACAATCAGAATGTTTTTTAAAACAAAATTGATAACTTATTTGCAGAACACGTTGCAGCAAAGATCGTTTGTAACAATAAGAATGTTTTTTTAAACAAAATTCATTAACTTGTTTGTAGAACACGTTTGTTTAATATCAGTTTATGCATTTATTTGCTGTGCTAATAAGACACTAATTGAATGCTGTTTTGTTATGCGACGTTTGCATTTATGCTCCGACTTTTTATCAAAAAACTGGTGAAAGTAAATTTTGTTGAAGCGTTTCTACTCCCAATTTCAATAAGAAAAAAACTGAAGTTATTGATAAACTTGAGTTTTCAATATATCTGATTCTAGATTTAATATGAAATAATAAAAGCAATGTTTATCGGTTAAGTTTGCCATGTTTTAGATTTTTGTGCACTTATTGGTAGTCTGGGCACGATATCTTCAAGATAACTATTTTCAACATAAATCCAAAATTTTAACTTTTATTGCTTAAAAACGATAGAATCTTACGAAAACGGCCCAACTGGCCAATCTGTTATAACCCAGCGGGCACGGCAACGTCTATATGACGTCGAAAAGACGTCTTTTTAGGACGGAATAAAGACGTGTTTTTAGACGTCTAAATACGTGAGTTTAGGACGTTCAGAACTAGTGCTAAATGGAAACGCCAAATGACGTCTTAAATAACCTAATTTAGACGTTCTCATTTCGACGTCTAAAATACGTGTTTTTACATGGCTTTACTTAAACGTAAGGTTCAAATATATGTTTTCACAGAACTTCTTGAGAATAAGAAAAAAATAATAAATCGTTTAAATTATTTAATAATATAATTGTGCTGAGTTTTATAAATTACAATTTTATAAACTTCTTCTTCCACTTGTTAATTTCCAACAATCGAATGTTCGAACAGTTGACGTCATTCACCTTCTTTTCGATCAGGTGCACTCTTTAAAATATTACCACCAACATTATAAAGTTTTTTTTATGCTGCAGGAATTAGGGGAGCAGTCTTAACCCTAAAAAAATATTGTCAAGATAAGTATGTAAAAATAAAGGGGAAAGAAATAAATAACACACACACACACACACACACACACATATATATAATTATTATTTTACAAACATAACATCAAACATCAAAAAATACGAATTTCTCAACATTTAATTTATTTTTTTTAAAGAAATTTTTGACTGGATTGTTGTGACCAGCGTATATATTTATGTATATCAAGTATGCAATATGATTGCGGTATTAAAAATGGTCTATAGTAAAATTATACTTACTTTGAAAGCATGCCCTTCTCAAATGCATGAGCCACCAACATTTAATAATTTCTATTTCTAAATTCAAAAGATAACACTAGTGTAATTAAATGGGACAATTTAGTGTAAGTTATATTGGGCATAGAGGCAATTCATTAGTTTTAATCAATTCAAAAATTTTGCGTAAATTATGTTTATTTGTAAAGTGAGCATTATGTATGTAATTACAGATTAAAATTTTGAATGTAATTTATGATAGTAATTTACCCTTATAAAAACTTAATATTCAACCATAATAAAAAATATACTACTTTTTGCAACATTTGTATCGAGAAATGATTGATCACATTCAAGAAACTTGGCGATAGAATCACACTAGTAAAGATCAAAACTATTCTTAACTTTAAACGTTTTTTATATTTGATTATTCTTAAGATAAGTAAGTAAATGAATGAAAGAATATATATTAGTTAATTAAAAAATAATATGCTATTATAATTTTTATATATATATATATATATATATATATATATATATATATATATATATATATATATATATATATATATATATATATATATATATATATATATATTACATCTTCGCTTCCAACAAAGCTGCGAGCAACCACTATAAGAGTTAGGAAGTTACTGGAAGAGTCACTTCCAAACTCAACATCACAACGTTTAACAACCTTAGCAGATGCTAATTTTGCAACGGATTTGATATACGATTTAAAAGAAAGATCAGAAGTAAAAGTTAATCCTAGATGATGAAGGGTAGTATGACTCATCTAGTACATTACCATTCATAAATATAGGAAGATCTAAACTATTGCGATAACGATTGGCAGTGATTGAACCTTGAAGAACCCCTGAAGTTACAGGATATAAAGAAGATATATACATAAAATTATAATCTTAAATGTTCTTTTTTTCTTGCTGAATTGACTAGGTACCTATTTTGAGTATTGCGGAGTATTAAAAAAATTAATTATTAAAGAAAAAAAGCCTGTTTTGAGAATAATCAATGCAAAGTCTTTTTTTGTTAGATTTAGTAAGCTCCTTTTCAACCACTACCTGGGCTCTTCATGTTGAGAAACATGGCTTAGTTATGCCATCCGATAATAACTGTAATATTGCATTTTCAATAAAGTTTCGATCATAATTATTATATATTCTTGATTTTGTAGCAAAGAAAAAAATTGGTAAAATAACTTCTAAGATAGTAATTACAAGAAAATTGTTGCTTACATTAATCTTTATAAAACTTTAAGATTTATTATTGACTTCATATATTTTCTTCAACTTTTTTTTGGGAAAAGCAAAATTTTGAATCACAGACTTTCAAATTTTGGAGGAGCTGAATGAATTAAAGAAGTTGTTACTAATAAAAATATTACATAAAATAAACTATATTACATTAACCATTACATAAAATGAAATATAGCCAAAACCATTGTTTTATTTTTTTAAAACCGAAGGCAAAAATAAAATTTTAGGGTTAAATACATTTAATCAAATAAAATTTCTTTAATTTAAAACAAAATTAAATACAAAAACTGCAAACACATTAATTCTAGATTCCTAAATGCATATTTAAATAAATGCAATATGAGTTTTTGAAATACAAAACAAAAATGTAACATAATATTACCAAATACAAACATGTATTTGACCAAAACATATATCAACTGACACTTGATGTAGTTGACGCTCCTAAATATAAAATCTTAATTAACAAGTAAATAAAATTTATGGAAAAGTAAAAAATATTATTACAAGTGTTATTTTTTTAGCATTAGCATTTTTTTTTTTTTTTTTTAATTTTTCTGTTCAACTTTAAATTGTATCTAATTGATGTTTTACACTATCTATTTCTAAATTTTAACTAATACTACAAATTCTACTAATTTTAACTAATAATATCTAATTAACTAATAATAACTAATAATTCTAAATTTTAACTAATTCTACTAATTCTAAATTTTAACAAAACTCATTTTTATTTTATTTATTGACATATATTTTGTATTTTTAGCAAAAACAAAATCAGGGTTTACATTATTAAAACTGACGCTAAATGTATAGATTTTAGGGAGACATTTTTCTAATATTTAAAGAGATTTGGTCACGAAAGACAATCTTTTGAAAGAAAAAATAAGCAGAATTAAGGAGAAAATAACTACATTGAAAACAGAATCTTATTTTTTTCAATAAATTTTAAATAAAAACAGAAAAATTATTATAAATTAACATATTACTTTTATATATATATATATATATATATATATATATATATATATATATATATATATATATATACATACGCAATAGAAATATAGGTTTGCAATATATTAAAGGACTATATAATTTCTTTATTAATAAGTATAATCTATTCACTTTAATAAAATTTCCTAGATGATAAAAAAAAAATAAGGAGAAATTAAGGAGAGTTTCTCATCGGTTACTTAGTAAATTGCCAAAAACATTCTAAGAAGTGATATAGTGGTCATTCATGTTAGCCACTTTTGGCTGCTGCCACTAATGGGCCATAAATGATTACCAAAACTGCAATTAATGAATGATTACATTATATAATCAAACAAATAATTAATTATATGATTACATTATACAATGATTACATTATATAATGATATGAATGATTACATTATATAATGAAACAAATAAATGATTACCAAAACTGCAATTACCTAAAATGCCTATATAGATCCACTGAAATTCTGATTTAAATGTTTTTGCTGTGTTATATATTTTTCACTAAATACTAAAACTAAAACCATAAATTTTCAAAAAATCATTATAAAAAAATCATTTCAAAAAATATTAAATCAATTCCATCTTTAAATATATTTTTCATATTCTTATTTAAGTTGGATAAGTTACTAAAAAATAAATTTTATCAAATAATAAATATAAATATTGATTTTAATTAAAATTATTCATATTGAACTTTTAAAGAATGATAAAAGAGAAAAATTATTTACATCTATCGTCTAAAGGATACTTTTAGAAAATCAGATTATAAAAGAGTAGGATAAGTCACTAAAAAATGTCTAATTAAAAAAATTAAACAAGTCATAACAGTTATATAAGAGATAGGTGGGTAGAAAATTTCCTTTAGTGTAAAGGAAATTTTCTACCCTCTTGTCTCTTATATAACTGTTACAACTGGTTTAATTTTTTCAATTAGACTTATTTTTTAGTGAAACTTTTGAACTTCACTAATAACTAATTACTAAAGTTAAGTAATTAGTTATTAGCGAAGTTCAAACCTTGATATTGTAATATTTCAAAAAGTTGATTAACTAATGTACTGGTCCAATTATTTCGGAAAATGTACTGGTCCAATTTGTTAATTAAAGTTGTTAATTTAAAATATTGAATTATATTGAACTATCAGCATAAACTGTCTTATTAATAGGTTTTCCTTTTGAAAAATATGACTATGCATGAGATTCTGCGATGTCTAAGTCTTTCAAACAGTCACAACTTGGTTCTTGATATAGTATATCAATTACTATACTTGAAATACTATATCAAGTGCCAAGTATATACTTAGTATATATATAGAATATTATATACCCAGCTTTTAACTATTTCTTTCAATATCTGTATCAATTTCAATATCTGTATCAATATTAACAAGTAATTATATGTTTAAAAGTATATATATATATATATATATATATATATATATATATATATATATATATATATATATATATATATATATATATATATATATATATATATATATATATATATATATATATATATATATATATATATAATATATATATATATATATATATAAATTAGTAAGAACCTGTCTATAAGTCGCTTTTCATTAGGTGTTTTTAAAATTCTCTTTGCATCTTTGGGAAGTTCCAAACCTTGATTTGGCAATATTTCAAAAAGATCATTAACTAATGTACTGGTCCCATTATAGAATAGCACAATGTTGCCGAGTAAAGAGATTGAATTCAAAGAATTATCAGGATAATTGTTTTATGTATCATTAACAGGTTTTCCTATTGAAAAATTCGATTCTGCATAAGATGTCTAAATCTTTGAAATTGTTAGAACTTGGTTCTTGATATAGCAATACTATACTAGGTTTTTGATATAGCAATACTATACAAGTAATTGATAACAAAAAAAAATTAGCTAGAACGTGTCTATTAGTCGTTGTAAAAAGACTTCTTTTGTAATTGAAAAAAAAACTTATTAAAAAAGCGTTTTTTAAAAGGAAGTTTTAGCGCTTGCGTGATATAACTAATTTTTTTTGATTTAATAAAGCATTCTGGACAAAAAATTAGTGGACGCGAAAAAGACGTTCAAAAGACGTTTAGAATTTATAAGTGAATGCTGTGGTATTCACATATAAATAGTATTGAAACAACACTCTCAAAAAATATAAGGCTAAATCTTTTTTAAATGTAGCATCCTTGAAAAAATTATATTTTGCTTTTATTCACAGTTATTTGTCTTACTGTAATATCGTGTGGGCTAGTACTGGCTATACAAAACTTAAGAAAATCTACAACAAACAAAAATATGCATGCAGAATAGTGTTTGGAGCCTACAGAAATACTCCTTGCGAACCACTTTTACGTACACTCGGTGCTTTAAATGTGTATAAACTCAATTTACACCAAGTTTTATTGTTTATGTTTAAAACAAAAATGGGATTGTCCCCTATAATTTTTAAAACCTATTTTAATAAAATTAATCATAAATATTCAACAAAGTTTTCTGATAACAACTTTGCTCTTCTCAAGTATAATTTAAAATCAACCTCCTATTTAATTAAGTATCGCGGACCTTATCAATTAAGTATCGCGGACCTTATCTAAAAAATTCCCAGATATTGTCAACAAAAACAAGACTACATTAGAGCAATTTAAAAATGAATCAAAACAATTATTACTATTCAGGGATCTTAATTTATCTGACTTCAAATGTTTATTTTAAAGTTTAATCAAATAAAAACAAATTTGTTTATATCAATGAAATTTAAGTAATGATTTTAAAAATTCATCTTGTGATAATGTTAATTATGAAATTATTATTTTTTATTTAAAACATATTTTAGCGGTTGTTAGCATTTCAACAATTCTTAATTATTTGCTATTTTGAACTTCTTAATTTTCTCAGTTATTTTTTGTTTTAATTCTGATCTATACTTTATATATTTGTATTCCCAGTGGGCACGGACGTAAAAAATACGTCTTTTAAACGTCTTATGCACGTTTTGGACGTCTTTTGAACGTTCAAAAGCAGTGGCGGATTGAGGTTTAGTGTCGCGGGGGGGGGGGCCAAGTCAATAAATAGGGGCGACCGGGGTTGCCTTCAGTAATTTAATCTTATATATATATATTTTAATTGTTTTAGGGGGCGCCGTTAGACCGTTCTAAGGGGGCGTGGGAGGCATCTCGCCCCCCCACGCCCTATACTAAATCCGCCACTGTTCAAAAGACGTCTTTTTTTGGTCCGGTGCCCACTGGGTTAGTTTTTTTTTTACTTACCAGCATATATTCAGAAAACTGAAACTTTTTTTTTCAACATCCAGGGCCGACGACACGGGTTTCGAAGGTGAGGGGGGGGTACATACAAGCGATCATAGGGGGTGATACCACCTATGATCGCTTGTATGGTAAAGATGCAAACACAATATATACTTAAAAAAAAACTATATTTGAACAAGAGCTAATTATCAACATTCTTGTTGTAATTTTTTTTTTTTGTTTTTGTAATTTTTAGTTGTTCAGGAAAAATTCCTTGATTAATTGACGCGCTAAAAACTTTAAAGAGAATATCTTTTAATTGTTCAAAACAGTTTAGAATTATATTACCATTAATGTCATTTCCAACAAGGCTGCAAGTAACCATTATTAGAATTGGAAGTTACTGGAAAAGAAAATATGAAGTTTATAGAGCGAGATAACTATTTTTTTATTTTTTTATTTTTGCTATATAAATTACTTAACTTTATGGTCCTAAGGTCCTACTCTAACTTTTTAGGTCCTAATTTCCTACTTTAACTTTTTGGTCCTAAGGTCCTACTTTAACTTTTTAGGTCCTAATGTCCTACTTAACAACCTTTGAGGTCCTAATGTTCTACTTTAACTTTTTGTTTTTGTATTGGTTAAGAAAAGTTTGAACAACAAAAAAAAAAGTAATTATTACAAAAAAGCTACATTGCTAAAAAGCATGCAAGCAAATACCCATAATCCTGAAGCCATCAATTTTATACCACCATAAACCTTGAAACATCTGAATAATTCTTATAAATCATAAATTTTTTTATAAAAAAAGAATTTAAGCGATAACAAGTGGCACAATCCTTTTCTAAAATCGTCAAGTCGATAATGACAAACCTCTAATTGTTGGATAAGTTTAACAGCGCTACGCCGTTCATCAATAGTTTTTGCTTCAATTTGTTATTAAACTCATTAAGCGTACTAACCAATTGTTTTAAGTTCATTAGTTAATATTTTATTCCATAATTTTGGCCCTCTAGAAGAAATTGAAAATTCAATCGCCGCAAAATAACTTTTGGGTTGAATATGGGTTGACTATGAATTAACAAATAATGCTTATGAGTGTGTATAACAGCACACTTTGGAAATGATTCTGATTGCATGCTTTTGTTTTTTAAATAGTTTTTTTTATTATTATTATTTATTTGTTTCACCAAGCAATGTTTGCGTAATTATAATGGCAAAGAATGAGCGAGAAATATAAAAGCTTTAAGCAAGTTGAATTTAAAAAAAGGCTTTGCTCTGCAAAAAAGGCCAATGTTCCTTGAGATTTTATTTTTGAGATATTGTATGTGATCTCTCCAAGTCACATTTTCATCAAGAAGCACGCCAAGAAATTTTAAAAAGGTTTCTCTTTTAATGTCCTGATTGGCAATACAAAGTTTTGGAAGTTTTAAAGTAACTTTATCTCGGTCATGAAAAAGATGGAAAAAAGTATAGTTTGCTTTTGTTATATTTAGAGATAATTTGTTTGCATTAAACTATTGAGTAAGATTTAATATCTCTTTGTTTACTGACTTAAACAGACTATTTATATCAATTATGTGCATAAATTAGTTATATCAATTATGTACATAAATTAATTATATCAATTATGTGCATAAATTAAATTTGTGTTATCTGCAAAAAAATTAGTATCTAGTTCAGTACAAGCTTTGCTTAAATCATTTATAAGAAGTAGGGTTTTAATATATATCCCTGAGGAACCCCACATATTATGTTCATATTGGTCGTTTTACCTTCATTATAAGAAATGTATTGTTTTCTATTTGACAAATAGCTTTTAAACCACGCAATATTTATATGTTTAATACCATAGTTTTTCTAATTTAGTTAATAAAATGTAATGATTGTCAGTGTCAAAAGCCTTCCTTAGATCAATAAATACACCTAATATATACTTATTTTCATCAAATCATTTAAAGATATCATGAACAAGATGAACAATAGCCTGATAGTAGAGTGGCTCTTTTTAAAGAATATCGTTTGCATCTAAAAAGTAATAAATTTTTTTATACATAATGTGTTCTAATAACTTTGAAAAGCATGATAGTATGGAGATAGGCCAGTAATTGGAGACACTAGACTCATCTCCTGATTTTAGTATAGGTATTACCCTTGCAACTTTAATTTTATCGGGAAAAATTCCTTCTTCTAAAGAGAGGGTAAATATATGCAAAAGCGGGATTTTTAAATAAGGCATTAATTTAATTACTGCATTACTGCTTACATCATTAGCTCCAATACCTTTATTTGGTTTAAATAAGTACATGGCATCAAGCAGTTCTGTTTCTGTTAGCATATTATTGTTCATTGTATTATTATTAGAGTTTAGGTATGATTTGAAGCAAGTTTTACTTTTTTTTATTTTTGATGCTAAACTTGGACCTGTGCATGGTAAAACAAATTGGCAATTATTGTGTTGTTAATAATTTCACGGTCATTTGTAATTAGTTTTTTTGGTAAACAACTAATATTCAATTCTTTTTTACCTTCAACTTTTTTTATTATGTTCCAAGTTTTTTGTATACAATTTTTGTATTTTAGTATTTGGCTACTCAGGGATTTTAATTAACTGTAGGAAAAATACCATAAATATTTTTTTTGTCTGAAAAAAAAAAGTTCTCACTTTTCACATTTGCCTACAGCACTATAAGTCTATTATACTATATGGTCTACATATGCCGACCCGCTGGTCTAAATAAGCTAAACTTGCCGACTTGAATTAAAATTAATTAATATTATATGTTGATCATATATATGAATTAAAATTCGTTGATAAGGTAGGGTACCACACACAAAAATAATAAAAATAAAAGTGTCAATGAATAAATGTCAACTCAAACTTAATATGAAGGTTTTTTTGTTTAAAACGACACAATTTTTTATTTGATTTTGGCGTAGAAAGTTTCAGTAGTTTTTGATATAAAATAAAAGTATATTGTGATGATAACACTCAATTTTAATAAAGTAATGCAGTAGAGCAGAAAAGTATAGAAGTCAAACAAACCTTATCTTTAATCAAGTTGAAGAATAATAAGCTGTTGAACAGTATTGTCAAAATAACTTTTTAATTCACTTATTTTAAATAATTTCGGATATTTTTTTGACCAAAATTTAAAAAATAAAAAACTATACTTGTAAAAATTATATAGCCCCGGGCCCCGCAAATTTAGGGGCCCTCAAAAATTTTAGAGGTTCTTTTTTTTTTTAGACATTTTTAGGCTCTGGCTTATAAAAAGGCCTCCAAAAACAAAAATAGCCCCAGTCCCCAAGAAGTCTTAATCCGCCACTGACACCAAGTTTAATAAAATTGCCAGTCTTGACAAACGTTTAAGATGTTAGAAGTTTCAGGGTGATTAAGAAGAGAATTATAAGTATTAGAAAAAAACTTTTGATTTTTGATTGTATATTTTTAACTGTAATCCGTGGAGTCGCTTCTCCCACTCTTTTAATTTGAGTAACCTTAAAAATTGATAAAATAAATTAAAAGCATGGTTAAATATTTAACAAAATTTAAACATCATCTTTAAATATATATTGTGCACATAAGTAACCTTTTTCTATAACTTTTATAATATATATATATATATATATATATATATATATATATATATATATATATATATATATATATATATATATATATATATATATATATATATATATATAAACTTTTAGGTTTTAACTGAACACTTAACTTAAACACCGACCTAATCAAACAAGGCTGTTTTATAGGAATATTTTTTTTAGCAGTTTTATAATGGTTTCATAGCTGTGTGGCTTTAATAGCTCTGATGTTTAAGCCACACAACTAATAATAGCCTTACTGTTTTATCTCATAATAATTTATTAATCTTAAAAAATTTATAATAATTTTTTTTCAAAATTGGTCGATTTTTTTAAAAAAGGAAGTTTTAAAACACCAAAAAAATACTATAGCTATGTTTGTGTAAACAATGTTCACATAATCGAATTAATTGTTCTCAGAATATTTTTTCTACTTTTATACTGCATTGGCGTATAAGCAAGCTCCTTGTTAGAAAATGGGCATCGATACAAAGATTAATAATACTTAAATAAATGTTTTAAATTTTTATTCAAAAACTAAACTTTTTTCATACAAATTTCTAGGATGTAAAGTAAAAAATAATTTTGAGACTTGTTTATAATCAACAATTTCATTGTAGTGGATATTCATGATGGCTAATGAACCAAGTCTGTCTGCAGTCATACTGGCTCTCAACCTTGTTCTTAATCTTTACATTGCTGAAAAGCTACGTTCACATTCTGCGGACGTTACGGGTAGTGTACATCCGATCTTTAGAAGCTCAAAGAGATGAGGATATTGATTTTCATCGCAGATTTTAATGGCTTTAGCTAGAGTATTAGGCCTATCTTCAGGTTTAATAACAGACCATTTTCTTTTCCAAAACATGAATTCTTGATCTACAGCTTCTGAGATTGGAAGATCACTTTTATATATTTCAACTAACTCCTGGAAAGCAGTTTTCTCCTCACTGCAAACTATTGAGAAAACAAGTATAAAACTTTAGCAGCAACGCAATTTTTCTTTTGGAATCGTATTTTGATTTCTGAAATGATGGTGTTGAGAAAAGATATAATCAAAGCCCGTTTATAATATTCATGGGGACTCTTTGCAAGTACGCTATTTCTGTAGGCCTGTCTCATAGTGATTTTGGAAATTGTTGGTTCTACAAATAATTTACTTACCATACGAGTAGCTTGTTAGTAAATTGCTTTTAGTAAAGTCTTTTTTTCAATATTTTTCCGTAGATGGTTGAAATCGTCAATTGTTTCTTGAATGTTACTGTATGCATACACAATATCAGTTGCGTGCCTTTATAACCTCTTTATTATATACGACAACGGGTGAAGTAAGCGGTATAAAGTTATATTACCAATTATGAACTCGAACTTAGTGAGTGCATTAAATTGGCCTCTCTTTTCTCTTGTGCGGCCCAATCCATACTAAACTCTATATTGAACTGTTCTATATTAGAGTGTATTCCTAAAATAATCTCTTATGCCTCTGCCATAAATAGTATAGCTAAATAAAAGTGTTAATATGCAGCATATCTTTCTGACCATCTTGATTTGTAAATCCCTATCAAATATTTTTATCTTTCAGTTGATTACAATTACTCGTTTGATTACAATTACTCAAAGTTACAATTGCTTTTGGTGACTCATTTAAAATATAGCTGGCAACACCTTTTTTTTTTACAGATTGCATGTTTAATGCGCCATTGTAACACTGGCCTCTACAAGAACTAAGATCAATTCCACTTTCGCTATAAAATTTCATCAAACTTTCCGCAATATGTTTGCCTGTTATCCTGTCATGATTAAAAAAGTCAAGAAATACTTCTCTAATTTCTGTTTCTCCGTTTACGTATTCTCATATATACTGATAGAATTTTTTGGTTTGCAGTTGTTATCTCGTCTGCTGAAATTGAAGGGTAATTTGCAGCTTTGATTTTGTTAATTAGCCGCTCTTGTATAAATTTCTTTCCAATTATATATTGTTTCATTTTGACTCTTGGGGCCAAGGTAGCTGACATCTTTGCTTAATGGTGTTTGTATATATGCATTAAGTTCAGCGTTATGGCGAGCTACTTTTTGCACAATTGCAAGAAAGTTTCCAGGATTACCTTTTTGGTCTGAGTTTTCCATACACTTTTCATTAGTTCCACAAAATGCAAGTTCTTGTTTCCCCATCAAATGCACTATTCTACCTAATGTTTCAACAATGTACGAGTACATTTGTTGTCGGTTTTTTTAAAGTGCTATCGCTTTGTAATGAAATGGTTTGTCTTGGATCTTTAAAACGACAACAAATGCCATTAGCTTGTTCGATAGCTTTTTTATGGTATCTAACAGATACTATCTATTGCCTATATGTAGTTTTTGTTTCTTTAAAACATTGTGTCATTCTTTATATCTACGGTTAACAAAAGCTCCCAAAAATTTTTTTTAATCCTGCTTTAGAAATAAAGCGCAGTATATGCAGTAGACTGCGTCTTCACTTTTGCTGAAGACAAATCCATTTTGTAAATATTCTCCTTTACAAGCGCGTTTGCAACCATGTTCTTATGTTTTGGGAAATTAAAAATGTATCTTCAGTTTTAAGTTATTCGTAAACATTTTGTATATTTCATGTGGTGATAATTCTTGATTTCTTTAAAATCACATTCTTTTAAATTTGTTTGGTCTACTTGGCATGACAAGCTTTTTTTAACATTATTATCACCTTTAATAACTTCCTCTTTTTCTTCTACTTCAGATAATGTTTTATCGGTTACATTTTAAGAACTGTCGATAATAAAAAACACTTGAAACAATAAAGTAAAAATTGATTCGAGAGAATGATTCATAAAAATCAAATAATTGCGATCCAAAACACACTGTAAAAGTAGTCAAACAGTGGTTTCAAGACAACCACCTATCGGAGATGGATTGGCCGCCTCAATCTCCGGATCTCAACCCTATCGAGAACCTAGGAGATCGTTAACCGCAGAATTAATCGTGAAGTTGTTCGGAATAGAGATCAACTGTTTGAACAAATCCAAAGGGCCTGGGCAGCGATTCCACAAAGTTTCATTGATCACCTGATCGAATCTATGCCTTGAAGATGCAAGGCTGTGATCAACAACAAAGAATTCGCCACGAAATGTTGATAGCGAAATATAGCTTGGTCAACATTTTGTGGAGTTGCACTTGTTTTGTCCAGAAGAAAATCAACTTTTTTTAATACTTTTGATTAATTTATTAATTTTCGTGTACAAATAATGAAGTTTGTGATGAATAAAACTTGAAGAAGGTCGTCTCTAAACAGTTACACAGTTATTTCTCTAAATTGAAAAAATGCAGCACTTTTATATAAAGAAACTAAATTAGAATTATTTGGTTGCACTTGTTTTGTCCGATACTGTAAATATAATAATTTTTGCCGACCTCAATAAGATTGAGATCGGCAATAATTTGCCGACTGCATTTTTCCTAATTTGAGGGTTGATGTATATATATATATATATATATATATATATATATATATATATATATATATATATATATATATATATATATATATATATATATATATATATATATATATATATTTATATATATATACATCGACTTTATAAGTTTAAAACCGACTTTATAAGTTTAGCGTTAAACGCCTCATAGTTTCTAATGCAGTTCAACATAATTTATATACAATCATATTCTCTTGGTATTTACAATTATGACTTTATATTATATACAACTATTTACAATTAACGCAAATTAATCGTTAACAATCATAAAATATAATTACACTTTACACTTCCCCTTGGTCAAAATGACCATCTCGTCTCAAGGACTAAATTGTTCAGGGGCCCTCCTTTCTCGTGTACATCTACGTAACACTGACGTCTTGCTTGTTTTTTCTCCAGGCAACACAACGTATAATTCATCTTCTGAATCCTCAATTAAATCATTATCACCTCTTCCTTGTCCAAGATCTTCAATCGAATTGTTGTCAACTCTTACTTGTCTTAGGTCTCGTACATGTCGACACATTTTGTCCACTTCTACCGTTTGCTCCGAGATTACTCCTTTAATTATTCTAATCTTATATTGAAAGTCGCATCGGCTATCCGGGGGTTTAACCCATACTTAATCGCCAAATTTGAATTTATTGGTTATCTTCTTACGAGGATCATGCGCATTCTTGTTGTTATCAATTCCTCTTACTCAAACTTCGTATTGATATAACTTGTTTGCAGGTGCAACAGAAGACTTACAATTATCTTTTGGACTAACGTTATACTAATAAACTGCCTCCAGTATGCTGCACGGAACTCTCTTCGCCATTTTTTTGACAGTTCGGTGACATCGTTCTGCAATTCCATTTCCCGAAGGTACATAAGCGCACCTGAATCGAAGTTTAACGTTCCATTTATTCACAAACTGAGAAAACAATGTCCTTCTAAATGCAGTATCATTGTCCGTCAATATTTCATCCGGACCTCCTCGTTCGAGAAATATCGCGTTTAGTTCTTGAATAACACATGCAATGGTTTGATCTTTAAGATATCGCCATATTGCAAACCGTGTAGGTCCACAGTCAATTAAAGTGAGATAGTGCTGTCCCTTATAATGAGTTATGTCCATGCCGATTTTACGAGCAAAGTACAATGTTTTCTTCACGCCATAATGTCCTGTAGATCTATGAACCTGCTCGATGTCTTTCGGAGATAGCGAAATACTACTAATGCCATTTGCTGCCATTTCATAAGGTTTATCAACCAAATTTTAACCAACTATTGGGCACTCTAGTAAGGGCATCGGCCAAATAAACTCCAAAGCAACAAGTTTAATATCTCCTTTGAGTTGGTATTCTTCCACTAAATTCGCAATGTTATGAAGTCTTCTTCTTATCATCATTTCGTTTGAAGCTTTTGTTCTCAATCTAGATTTTTCCGTGAGTGCGTCGATAACCCAATAGAACACTGTTTTTGAATCAGTGCAGATGAGTAGAATTTCCATTTTTCAATTAAGGCCCATATTTAGTCCTTTAATTACTGCATCAAGTTCAGACATGTTTAAATGTGTTGTGTAGTCTTTACTTAACCAACAAGCGCTTTCGATTATATTGCCATCAACCTCAACAACCACGCCTAGTGCTATTAAACTAGCATCTACCCAAATAGTTGCCTCGTTACTGTAAACACTCCAAATTCCTTTAGCAGGATCGTTCTTTTGTGTTCTTTGTATCATATTATTTAGCATTTTCTCCAGATAATTGCATTTTATTTTTTCATCCCACGTTTTAGTCAAGGCGTTTGCTGTTCTTTTAACATATGACAAGGCTACACGCAATCAACCACAAACTGGAAGATTTCCCGTCATATTTCCACACAAAGAAAAGATGTTACGTCTTGTTAGTGATTTCTAAATTTCACCAAAATCATTATCTCTTCTCCAACACAACTTTTTATTTTCCATTTCGACTTGCAAACCAAGAACTCTTGCTCCATCGAATACGCGGACCACCGGCTTGCAATAAAGCCGATAGGTTTCCAAATGATCAAGTACGCGTAGAACAGGTATTATGTCTTCATTCACAAAAATATCATCAATGTATCATCAATGTATCATCAATGTATCATCAATGTATCATCAATGTATCATCAATGTATCATCAATGTATCATCAATGTATCATCAATGTATCACCAATGTATCATCAATGTATCATCAATGTATCATCAATGTATCATCAATGTATCATCAATGTATCATCAATGTATCATCAATGTATCATCAATGTATCATCAATGTATCATCAATGTATCATCAATGTATCATCAATGTATCATCAATGTATCATCAATGTATCATTAATGTATCATCAATGTATCATCAACGTAACGATCCTTTCCAGATTGTTTCATCTTGCGATAGCACTTTGTCCAATACCGCTTTCATTATGACTGGCGCAACTTTTAGTCCAAATCTCAAACGTGTTAAACAAAATCTTTTTCCTCGGAACTCAACAGTTTGATAAGTCCAAAGTTTCTTATCAATTTTTAGTTGCATGTAAGCTGAAAATAAATCAATTATTGAAACATTTTCTCCAAACCGTCTCCAGTCTCGAAGTTTGTCAGCACACGCATCTGTGTTCGCAGTGAATGTTTCAATAAACGTGTTCAGCTCCCTTACTGGTCCAATACTGGTCGTACTTTTCCTTTATTTCGCTGCATGACTGCCATGAGAGGAACCAAACCTTTTATTGGATCGTTTTTTTTTCAAATCGTACTTTTGCAGCCATTTTTTCTCTATCCATCCTTCAATTTCTTTTTCGTAATCGTGTTTTATGCCAACAGGAATAGTGTATTCAGAAATCTTGTTCACTAAAGTTTTAGGTTGAGAATTATTATTCTAATTTCACGCAATTATCTATTCTCGATTTTCTTTTTTAAACGAAGCTGTGAAATCTCGAGCTGTTATATTCAAATTACTGACATCTTTTGGCATATCACTTTTTAGTCCAGGTAAACATGATTCGTTTCTTCCTCTTAAAACAAACATCACGAGTTGCAGATATTGATACTCCACCAAAAGCAACTATTCCATCCATACCCATCAAAAAACAGTAAACAAGTGGTTTGAAGTCAACTTCAAGTGCATCCACAAAAACTTCATTCCCATTTTGCGTGACGATTCGAGTTTGGCTAACGCCTTCGCACTGTTGTTGTTGTCCATTTACAGTTACCATGTTAACTACTTTCTTTTTAATTTTTGGCGCACATTTTTTATAAATACAGCAGTTACATCCAGAGTCAATCAACACATCACGAAGAACGCCATTAATGTCCATGCGTATAGCAGGTAACGCCTTATTGATCGTTTGGGGAGAGAGTTGGCGCGAACATCTTCTCCCTCGGCACGTTTTTTGGACAAATTCTTGATATGCATCCTTTCTTTTGACACGAGTAACACAAGACATCGCTTGTCTCCCGTCTCCAACCCAACTTGCTTCGATTGCTATGTCTTTGTAGATGACAATCTCTTGCAAAATGATTCGGAGTATACATTTATAACAAACTGGTTGTGTTTGATCTTCAAACAATCTCAACTCAGCACGTCTTTTTGTTGCAGCAGCAGCAAAATTTTCATATGTTCCATCGTTCCGTTCTTCAATCATGAGTGCTCTTGCTCGTGCAAGTATTTGTATAGTAGTAAGACCATCCATACGAATACTTGATCTCAGCATCCGTCGAACTTCCTCAGGAAGCCCAGAAACGAAGGCACATGGAATAGCTCTGTCTGGTAGCCCACCAATCAGCGTAGATAATCTCCGCAGTTCCGCCAAATAAACATCAACTGCCTCTCTATGCTTTAATTTTCTTGTAATGAATTGTTCGTAAGCTGTAAATGCATCAACGGCGAAAGCTTTTAGCAACGCCTCTTTTATCAGGTCAAAATCTTCTTTATCACTTTCTGCTAACTGTTGATATACTGCAAATGCACCATTTGTGAGACGGAGAAAAACAGCGCTCGCTAGATCGGTTACACCAATTAGTTTGCATACTAGTTCCACTTTTTCCAGCCATTCTGCAGCTGATTGTTTATCGTTTCCACTAAACTCCGGAATTAACTTTAAATCAATTTTAGTGGACATTTTAGCCGAAATAGCTTGTAGTTTCACATCAAAATCGAATTTATAAGTTTAGCGTTAAACGCCTCATATTTTCTAATGCAATTCAACATTCAACAACAGTTTATATACAATGATATTCTTTTGGTATTTACTACTACAACTATGACTTTACTTATTATATAAAACTATTTACAATTAACGCAAACCGATCGTTAACAATCATAAAATATAAGTACACTTTACATCGGTCGTTAACAATCATAAAATATAATTACACTTTACATATACATATATTTATATATATATATATGTATATATATATATATATATATATATATATATATATATATATATATATATATATATATATATACATATATATATATATATATATATATATATATATATATATATATATATATATATATATATATATATATATATATATATATTTATATATATATATATATATATAGATATATATATATATATATATATATATATATATATAGATACGTATATATATATGATTATGTATGTATGCATGTATGCGTGTATGTATGTATGTCTGTATGTATGTATGTATGTATGTATGTATGTATGTATGTATGTATGTATGTGTGTATGTATGTATAAATGGTATATATATATATATATATATATATATATATATATATATATATATATATATATATATATATATATATATATATATATATATATAAAAGTACTAGAGACTGGCTTCTGAAAAAAAAGAGGTCGTCAATACTAAAATTTACCCGACTGAACTGTGTCAAATACCCGACTAACCGACTAAATTTGTCTATAACTTTAAAGTCACCTTTTTTTTTAAGTTTAGTTTTAGCAACTCGAAGATTTAATTCCAAAATTGTATAATGCAAAAGTACTTTATTTAAAGCAAATTGAAGTTATTCATATAATAAAGTTAACAAAAACATAAAAAGTTTAACTTTGGAAAACAATAGAATTATGAGGTAGAACACCTAAGATCAGCTCAAACAATTAGCAAGAAGAATTCCAAAACTATAAACACACTAAACTATATTTTATTGTGATTATATATTTTTTATATTGAGATACTCTTTTTTTTTTTTACAACTACAGGCTACATAATATAGTTTACAGATTTCAGTATAAACCAACAGGAAAAGTAAACAATGTTAAAGAAAAAACAAATAATTTGTTGCTAATGTAAATACAGTATCGGACAAAACAAGAGCAACCAAATAATGCTAATTTAGTTTCTTTATATAAAAGTGCTGCATTTTTTCAATTAAGAGAAATAACTATGTAACTGTTTAGAGATAACGTTCTTCAAGTTTTATTCATCACAAAGTTCGTTATTTGTACACGAAAATTTATAAATTAATCAAAAGTATTAAAAAAAGTTGATTTCCTTAAGAACAAAACAAGTGCAACTCCACAAAATGTTGACCAAGCTGTATTTCGCTATCAATATTTCGCGGCGAATCCTTTGTTGTTGATCACAGCCTTGCATCTTTGAGGCATAGATTCAATCAGATGATCAAGGAAACTTTGTGGAATCGCTGCCCAGGCCTTTTGGATTTGTTCAAACAGTTGATCCTTTAAACGAACATCTTCACGATTAATTCTGCGGTTGACAATCTCCCACAGGTTCTCGATAGGGTTGATATCCGGAGATTGAGACGGCTAATCCATCATCGATAGGTGGTTGTCTTGAAACCACTGCTTGACTACTTTTGCAGTGTGTTTCGGATCGTTGTCTTGCTGAAAAACCCATTTTATTGGCATATTCCATTCAGCAAGAGGTAACATAACATCTTTCAGGATATTTTTATACATTAAACGGGCCATTATTCCATCGATTCAATGTATTGGACCTAGACTGTTAACAGAAAAAAAACCCTAGACCATTACATTGCCTCCACCTCGCTTCACGGTCTTATGGCAGTGACGTAAATCGAGGCGTTTTCCGGCCGGTCGACGTACACGGCAAATGCCATCACTCCCAATGATGTTGAACTTCGATTCATCACTAAACAGGACAGTTCGCCATTTCTGCACATTCCAGTCAATATGAGATGTTGCAAACAGGAGTCTTTTCTTTTGGTTCTTTAGTGATATCAGCGGTTTCTTTGCATCTTTGGCGTCGAGAAAACAATCCGGCTTCAACAGCACGTCGTCTGATTGTTCGGTCCAATACAAGCAGCTCTAATTGCTTTTGTATCTCAACTGATGATATCCGGGGCATCTTCTTGACGGATCTGACGATCATAGAATCTTCTCTAGAAGTGGTGGAACGCGGTCTTCCACCTTTGTTATCTGCTGCCAACTTACCCGTAGAACGATATTTGGAACATAGTCTTAATACGGTCCATTTTTTCACGCGATATTTATCACAAATACTTTTTTGTGACATTCCACTTACGTAATCGCCAATAATTTTCTTTCTTAGTTCTAATCCAAGACTGTCGGGAGCCATTTTTGCACTTGAAGTCATAAAAATAATAAAAATAAATAATGACACTTCTCAAGGCTTACCGTGTTACATTTACCTTGTGATGATACAATAATGCTCTGTGGAACACGTCTGGATACTTCCTTTAATTATTAAAAAACTTCCGTGACGTTGACACGGACCAGACCTAAGAAAATGAAAGAAACCAAAAAAGTTGCATTTGTTTTGTCCGCTGCAAAATGGCACTTCTTTACGAAATTCTGCCTGTGTGCTGTCACCTGATTGCTCATGTCATGGCATGCTATGACTTCAGACTCCTGAACGTTTTCCTGTGGTAGTATAGTTCGTTTCGTTTTTAAGACATGCAAAATTAGGAACACTTTTTAGCATTGTTCGATGTTGGTTGCAAATGTTTTGTCCAATACTGTATATTTATTTATTCAATTATAAAATTATTAGATTTTATATATATACTACTAGGTACGTAGACTGTTTTTTTTAAATTGATCAAATACAAAAATGTTATATATTATTAGAAAGCCCTCAAATTTTAAAGGTGAAAAAGATGATAAAAATCGGACTATTTTATCAAAAGTTATGACGTTTTTAGTACCAAATTTTCGATATATGGATTTCTTGATAAAACTGTTGTCAAAAAGATTTTTTTGTACATAAATTGTTATAACTTTGCCAATTCTAATTCAAACATCTATAACCTGGTATCAAAAGATAGATGTAAAAAAGGGCTATAATTTTCAACTAGATTTTAGGTAAAGGGCGCATCCAGGGATCCGGAGGGGGCGCTAATCCACCACCTACACCTCACAAAAATACACTTTTTTTCATAAAAAGTTTTTTTCTATTTTAAATTACAAATATTTATATACAAAAAGTTGTTATTATCTTATTCCACATCACTAGCAAATATTACAAGTCTATCTCAAAATCGGGTGTTGGGTTTTGGGTAAGGTTTAACACACTCTATCAAAATTTCATTCTTTTAAATATTTCAATTTTTTCTAAAATGAATAATTCTAGTATAAAAAATAAAAAATATATTTCGATACTTGGAAAAATTGTAACTATTGGTGTATAAATTGCCTTCATGGAAGGGGCGTAAGTCGCCCCCCTTTCGACCCATTCCTAAAAAAATTTTAATGAGAATTTAACAAAAAATGTTTAAAAACGGTTTTTTAAACACATATAAATAGTGTAAAAACTATTTTACCACATTACAGTCGTGTATAAATTGCCTTCATAGAAAGCGGCGTAAGCCGCCCCCTTCCACCTCTTACCTGAAAAAAAATTTTAATAAGAATTTAACAAAAAATGTTTAAAAATGCTTTTTTAACACATATAAATAGTATAAAAAACTATTTTACCACGTTACAAGATGTATCAGAGTATCCATTTTGTCATGTAAAGGGAAGGACTACCCACTCCAACCTAAAAAAAAAATACAGCAACAAGTCTGTCTGAACCTCTGGCGCGGTGTTCGCTCACCCGTAAGTTACTTTATGTTCTTTATGTATGTCTGTGTTCTGTCTGAACCTCTGGCGCGGTGTTCGCTTACCCGTAAGTTACTTTATGTTTATGTTTATGTTTTTGATGTTTTTTTATGTATGTTTGTGTTCTGTCTGAACCTCTGGCGCGGTGTTCGCTCACCCGTAAGTTACTTTATGTTTTTTATGTATGTTTGTGTTCTGTCTGAACCTCTGGCGCGGTGTTGACTCACCCGTAAGTTGATTTATGTTTGTTTGTGTTCTGTTTATACTCTAATGCAGCGTGAGCTCAGTAACTAACTACTTACTCCAACTACAAAACGTACACTCACCTTAGACTCCTGTATTTTGTTAGATGCAGTGTTTTTCCTTATGCACTTCCAAAATGTCATGCCTGGTTTTCTCAAAGTACTGTTGCGGGAAGTAGCTCCTTTTAACTACTCCAGGTCAGGTCAGGATAATCGAGATCAATCTTGCTACTGGTATCACGTAACCCAGTACCACCTGCCACAAGCCCTGCTGCCTTGCAGAGTGTGCTCTTCTTATGCAAAGGCTAGGAGAAATAAACTCCGACTAAAAATTCCCCTGCCTTGGGGCTCTTGGTTGAGTAAAGGCTAGAGATGGTGTCTCGATAAAAACACTCATCTTGGGCAGATGTTAACTGCATCCAGCTAAACATCCCCTGCCTTGGGGCTCTTGGTTGAGTAAAGGCTAGAGATGGTGTCTCGATAAAAATACTCATCTTGGGCAGATGTTAACTGCATCCTGCTACTGTCTTGTAGAAGGCCTCCTAGGCAAAGACTTTAGGGGTAAGCAGAAAAATTCTGCTAACCTTCTTCATCTATTAGGCTGGCGTAGATGTACCCTGTGTTACATTGTTTCCTGCCTAGGATGATGAATGCTGGATCTCCTTGACTCTACTCATAGAATTTTGCTTATGCCTCTATGATAATGGCTATGCAACTCTTCCTGTTATCTCCAAATGAGGGTACAGCTCTAAAACTCAGTTTAATGGTTCTGAGGCCGGCTGGTAGTAAGGTTTCCCGAACTCTGTGGTAGCTCTCAGAGAGGCTGATTCCATCAACAGCTGCAAAATATACAGAGTATTAACAGTGCCATGTTGCGCATGGATGGTGTCCCTGTTAATGTTTTTGGTGTGCATTGTCAAGGCCACATAAGGAGCCCTATGTCACGGCTTAGGGTTAATTAACAGGACTGAGACAACTGCATAGCTCATTGATTAGGAGGCTGTGCTCTATCTATGAATGAGTCAAGTTCTCATTAAACCCAAATCATGACCAAAGTAACCAAAAATTTAAAACCTAAAAAACCATCCCCACCACCTAAATATTTTAATATATCTTTTACAAATATTCGCGGTCTACGAAGCAACTTTCCATCAGTTGAGTCTTACCTCCTGCAAAATTCACCAGACTTGCTTGCACTCAGTGAAACAAATTTAAGTTCTGCAATTCCTTCTTCAGATGTCAGTGTTGATGGGTACTATCCTTTGATTCGTAAAGACTCCAATAGTCACATGCTAGGTTTAGGGGTATACATACGCATTAATTCCCATATTTGTCGTGAAATCAGGTTCGAATCCTTTGACCATTCTTTTATGTGCTTTCGCCTAGCACCTCTTCGCTCTATCACCTTTCTCTTTGTTCTTTATCGTTCTCCTTCTTCCCATGATTGCACTCTTTTAGATGTTATCTCTGATCAAATTGACCATGCCCTCTCTCTTTACCCCTCCGCCAATATTGTTGTTGTTGGTGATTTTAATGCCCATCACACTGAATGGCTTGGCTCTAACACCACTGATCCTGCTGGCACTAAAGCCTTTAACTTCTGCGTTTCTCAATCTCTTACTCAGATAGTTAACTTTGTGACTCGTTTTCCTGACAACCCTAATCATTTACCTTCACTCCTTGACTTAGTCTTGTCTCTGACCCTAGCTTATGTTCAGTTTCTCCCTTTTCTCCCTTAGGTGGTTCTGACCATGCAATGATCTCTATAAATCTTTCTTCTCGTACTTCTTTTTTGGGCTCACCTTATCATCGCACCACCTACTACTACCCTAAAGCTGACTGGGATTCCTTTCGTGATTTTCTTCGTGATGGTCCTTGGGCTGATGTTTTTTCTCTCTCAGCTGACAAATGTGCCTCCTACGTAACCTCCTGGATTCAGGCTGGAATAGAAGCTTTTATTCCTTCTCGTCGGTTTCAAGTCAAGCCTCATTCTACTCCATGGTTTTCTCCTTCTTGTGCGGCTGCTATATCCAATCGTAACCATTTTTTTCATCTTTTTCAAAAGAACAACTCTCTTGAGAACAAACGGCTATTTATTATTGCAAGAAATCGATGTAAAAAGGTGCTTTCTGATGCTAAACTCCATTATTCTCAGTTCACTAAATCTCGCATCTTATCGCAGAAGTTAGGCTCTAAAGACTTTTGGAAAATCTTCAACAGCATTGTTAACAAGGGTAGATCTAACATTCCATCTCTCATTCATGGGACTGATCTTGTTACCTCTCTCAGGGATAAGGCAGAACTGTTTGCAAAGAACTTTTCTTCTAATTCCACTCTTGAATCTTATGGACATTCTCTTCCTTCCATTCCAGTCAAACAGGTTGACCCATTGTTAGTCATTCAAATCACTCCAGCTTCTGTTGCTAAAGTCATATCTCAATTAAACTCGTCTACAGCTTGTGGTCCAGACAACATTCCTGTCACAGTCTTGCAGAATTGTTCTCCAGAACTTTCTTCAATTCTCTCTAAACTATTTAACAAGTGTTTGACTGAGTCTTGTTTTCCTGCTTGTTGGAAAATGGCATCTGTGGTTCCAATATTCAAAAACTCTGGAGAAAATTCTGACCCCTCCAATTATCGTCCGATCAGTCATCTTTCTGTTATTAGCAAGGTCTTTGAGTCTTTAATCAACAAATTCCTCACATCTCATCTTGAGTCAAATAAACTGCTGTCAGACAATCAATACGGTTTTCGATCCTCTCGCTCTACGGCCGACTTGCTAACTGCTGTAACTGAAAGATTTTATCGTGCATTAGATGGAGGCGGTGAGGCTAGGGCTATTGCTCTCGACATATCTAAAGCTTTCGACAAAGTTTGGCATGCTGGTCTTCTCCATAAGCTTGCTTCATATGGTGTTTCTGGGAAAGTTTTTGAGATTATCAAATCATTTCTTTCTGACCGGTTTATTAAAGTCATCCTTGAAGGCCAACACTCTTCTTTATTTCCAGTAACTTCTGGGGTTCCCCAAGGTTCCATCCTGGGCCCTGTTTTGTTTCTTATCTACATAAACGATCTTCCTGACAACCTTTCATCTAAAGTAGCTCTTTTTGCTGATGACTCAACTTTATACTCCTGTCTTGACAAAAAGTCTTCTCTTTTCGATCGCCTAGAACAAGCAGCTGATCTTGAATCTGATCTCACTTCAGTAATAGATTGGGGTTCACAGTGGCTTGTGAATTTCAACTCTAAAAAAACCCAATTGCTTACTGCAAACAACTACCGTAATATGGTCAACATTCCTATATTAATGAATGGTTCTTCTAACGATTCACTCTCTCTTCTTGACAAGGTCTAAAAACGCATTGGAAATGTTGTTGGACCTGGACTATCTGCTAAGCTTGAACCTCTTTTCCATCGTCGTAAAGTTGCATCTCTTTCTCTTTTCTACAGATACTATCATGGTCACTGCTCAAAGGAGTTATCATCTCTGGTTCCATCAACTAAAATTCATTCTCGTTTTACTCGTCATTCAGCTAAGTCTCATTCGTTTTCTTTTTTCTGTCCCTGCATGCTCTAAAAACTTTTATTCATCTAGTTTTTTTCCCCGCACTTCAATCCTTTGGAACTCTCTCCCATCTTCATGTTTTCCTGACTCATACAACCTTCAACTTTTTAAGTCTTCTGTCAACCGTTTCCTTGCTCTATAACTCTGTTCTTTTTTTTTCCTAGTAACTCCCAACTTAATAGTGGTTGCTTGCAGCCTTTTGGGAGTGAATGCAAATAAAAAAAAAAAAATAAAAAAAAAAAAAAAGTCTTTTGAAATAAAAAAAGTAATTAACTATTGTCTTGGCTTTTAGTAAATGATTTGTTTTAAATTCCATTTATAAACTAAAATAAATAATTTTTAAAGATAGACACCACGTGAAGGTAAGCCAGAGCCGTCTATCAAAAAATTTGCAAGCCACAAAACTTGCTGTATCTATATTGCGAAGCCTTGCACTAGCTGTCTCTTCCTTGAGTGTCGTACTAATAGAAAGAGAGAAATATCTCTTATATTGTCGAACCAAGACATTCTTGACTGCATTAAGACAAGCAGAAGTCATTTCTATCAGCTGCTCATCAATGGAACATATTTGGGAGCAGCTCTTTCCCAAAAAAAATTCTACAAAATAATGCAGCAGGATTAGATTTGCAATCAGTAGTTGTTTTTAAAACATCTTTTAATACCTGGATGTCAGTGTCATGATCAAAACTATCATCCTTAGCTGATACATAAAACTTTGTCATCCATGGTCCAGTTAAAAGTTTTCCAAATAGTGCCAGCTAGCCCATTTGTTTAATGGATGTTGCATTACAAAAAGCTACTCTAAGAAGTGCTTGTAAACTAGAGCATTTTACAGTTCCAGTGGTCAGATAATGTAGTAAATCATTATAATGCTGCATTAATCAAACAAGTATAAAAAAAATGTGAAGACGGTTTCCGCGATATCTTGGAATAATACTACATGGCAGTTTGTTATTATCTAAAAAATTTACAAATCCTTCTGGGTCACCATTGACATCTTTAAATCTCACCTTGTTTACGGTTAAAACAATTTTGACTGCCATACCATTGTTGCCAAATAATCCACATTATTCCAATTCTAAAGATTTCAAGGCATAAAATAGCATTTTCATATTATGCTTCACAGCATAAAATAGCATTTGTATCTAGAGGGTGAAAATGTTTAGCTCGTTCAGATTCTTACCCATTGTATCAAATATTTTGGTTGTGGTAAGATGATTTACTGACAATCAGTCAGACATTGTGTTGGATATATTTGAGATTATCAAACTACAACATTCGTTATAGGGAAGCAAGTAAAAATCTGAATAAATTTTTGGCCCAGGATACTGGCGACGGTAGTTAAGATATGCCTGATTTATTAAATCTAAATGGAAAGAAATAATAAACATTTATATTAGTTAAGATTTGAAAGCATTATGAAACATTTTAACCCTTACATTTATATACTTTATATACCTTACATATATATAAAAAAAATTAAAAACTTCTATTAAGAATTTGTTTATTTAAAATAAAATATTTTTATAAAATATAAATAAGCATTAAAGCTTTTCAAAAACATAGAACAATCATAAAGATATTTATACATTAACCTGGAGAAGGTTGTGCTGCAGGAACTAAAAGTTAAAAAATGATGTAAACAACAAAAATAAAATAAAATTGGGATTAAATCTATAAAGTTTTATCTTTCGCAAGTTAAAAAAAAGCTTTTAAATTTATTAATCACAGTCGTTTAAGAAATGACTTGAGATAAAAAAACATGAATTAAACCAAAGCATACATCTTTAAATTTTTACTTAAATAAACATGACCGAAATTGCAATATACCAACTTAATAGAGGAAGGCTGAGTCAGTTGGACTAAAATTAACAAGAAAATTGTATATCAAAATAAACAAAACACCTTAAATTTGAAAACAGTAAGTAAACAGTGAATAAATAACAACACGCATATAAGTTCTGCATAACATTTTTATTCACTAAGCATATAATGAAAACATAAATACACAAGTAAACACTTAGAAAGGTTGTAAAATGATTTAAACAATGACAAAACATAAAGTATTCTACAATAAGTAAATGTTAAAAGACATTAAAAATGATATTTTTTGTATTAAAATACTTTTAAGGCATCAACATGTTTATTTTATTATGAACAACACCAAAAATTATATTGTTCATGTCATCCCTATATATCACTATCATCTATCATATCACTATACATCACTATCATATCTATACATCTATATATCACTATCATATCTATACACCTATACATCACTATTACATCTTATTTATACACTATACATTACTATCATATCACCATACATCACTTACGGAATCTCAAAAACTGATGAAATAATAAGCCTGCATTTAAACAAGAAGGAAACATTAGAAATGTTTGTGTAATGATTTAAACAATAATCAAAAGACTAAGTATTATACAATAGATAAATCATAAAATATTAACATACCAACTGTACTCAATGTAGATAAAGCTAAAGGTAAAAAAAGATGTAAAGAACAAAAAATACATAATTTTCGCCAAAAAAATCTATGCACAATTGTTTTAAAAAAAAAGTCTTCAAACTTACCAACCATAGCAGATGATGACAAAGCTAAAAAAATTTTAAACTTACTAACTGTGACACTGCCACTGGCAGATGTTGATAAAACTAAAATAAAAAAAAGGTGCCATCAAATCAAATAAAAAAAGTATTAAACTTATAGTATAGCTTTAAAGAATAAAAGTAGAAACACCTAATAAAAAAATATTTAACTATTTATATTTATATTGACTTACCAACTGCATCAGATGACAATGAAGCTTAAGTTAAAAAAGGTGTATTACAAAAAAAAAAAAAAAGCACTTTTTTGGCAACAAATCTAACAAAATAAATCCAATAAAACAATTTTGTAATGAACAAAGAAAAGTAGTTGTGTAAATGACAAATAAAATAAAGATGTAAATACCGAATATTAGGTGTTACTTAAAAAAGAGTCTTGAATAGGTTTAATCTAGCCAAGTATTTTTAAAAGTTTAACAAAAAAATACACTTGTAAAAGTAATAAACAATAGAATTATTATGAAAAAACATATTAATTTACTATCTGTGTGATTACTCAGTTAATTTATATAATTCAATTTTTAAATTACTAACAATCTAAGTGAAACAATATGCAATAAATATTTTTAAAGAAAAAAAAAACCCTCTCCTCCCTTATTTTTATAGAAAAAAAAAACCCTCACCTCAGCTATTTTTGAAAACAGAAATTAGGTACCAAAATTGTTTAACTGATTTAACAAATTGCTACATAATATTTTTTCATGAGAGCATAATATTTTTTCATGAAAGTATTAATTAATTAACTCAAAGAAGCTCAATGTCAATTATTGACATTATTATATTAAAAGTCGTTTTGTATTTTGTAAAATTTTGCCCCCCCCCTCCCTATAAAAACTTGTTGGACAAACTTGGGGACAAAATTGTTGCATAATATTAGGGGGGAGGGTCAATAAAATGTTACGGATGCGTTACGAGGGAGAGGGGGTTACAAAATGTCAAAAACTGAGTGACGTAATTTATGGACAACCCCTGAGCCAAGTTCTACTTAACGTACTTTTAGGTATACATCAATCCCTTTCCAAAAAAAAAAATCTGAAACAAGCGATTAATTAGAGAGACAAGAAAGAAGGAAATTTAGGAAACAAAAATAAATTTTATTTTTAATTTTCTTATATAAATATTTTCACAAACTTTTTAAAAATTAAGTTTAGTAGAAAAATTGATAAATAAAATAATTTAAGTTGATATAATTTAAAATATGAGTAAAAGGAAAATAAATAAAAAATAAATGCATGATTGGTTGTTTATTGTGATAATTGACTGAGCTTGTTGTCAATTTTTTCAGGTTATCAGTAATGAGGTTCTTTAAGATTATCGGTAGATTCTTCAAAGTTATTTAATTCAATTAGCTGTATGTGTCGTTAAAAACCGTTGAAGTTATTGTGACAAACCATAAATAAATCATAACTATTTAAAAATCTTTTTGAGATAAAAACTTTTCCAAAATATTTCTTACTTCGATAGACTTGTAATAAAAATCTTTTGTAAACTCATTTAACAAATCAAGTTGCATAAATTCTCCCAAAGAATTTTTTAATTTTTCAGTATTGAATTGTAAAGATAATTCGCAAAAAGGACACGCTAACTGCAACTCGTACCCAAAAAATGATTGACCGTAAGAAATATTGGCGTTTATTACACCATTTGACATTTTTTTATGCCATTCAACGTTTCGAACAACACTCACATAATTCCTCCCATCTAATGGCGTCAATTTGGGTCTTCCATCTTTTAAGTTAATCGGGAGAGTACGAACCCCGTTTATTAAAGGATAAACAACATTATAAAGCTCTGAATCTGTTTTTACCACATCTTGAGAAACAATTGTCATTCGAATGTCTGGATTTGTTTGTATTTGATCCAAGAATGATTGTTTTTTGCTAGAAATCAACGTGGCTTTTAACCAAGTTAATGGTCGCTCAGCTATTTCTAATACTTTCAAACTGTTATCAAGCTTAATGTCTACTTCAAAACTAGAGCTAACGCTTAAAGTTACTTTCCAAGGAGCGAATAATCGAAAGAAAGAAGACCCATTCTGAAATCCACACTCTAAAAGAACTTTTTCATAAATTCTTAAAAGTTTTTGTTTTGCACTTTCATCATTAGTGTTGGACTCAAGCAAACATGGAGTAAATGCTGTTGCAATTCTTAAACAGTTTTTCTTTTTTATTTTTATTTTTTTCTTGACATTTATAGCAAATTCTACATCCGGTACACTCTTTCGTAAAATCTTTGGATTAAATTTCTCAGAGCTAAAAATAATTCACACAATCCATAAATCATTTTTATCCTTGTTAATATACAAAGTAACAGATTTAAGATTGTTTAAATATTTTAACTTTATTTCTTTATTTAAGACAAAATAAATTTAAACAAATTAAAAAAATAATTTATTTTAGTTTTTTTTTATTAACTTTTAATATTCTTATTTTTCTTTTTCTTCATACTATTTTTATAGAAACTTCTATTGCTTTTGTTATTATTATTTATTATTTTTATTACTACTATTATTATTACAATTATGCTGTTACTTTTGCTCTATTAATCAATAAAGCTATTGTTATTATTATTATTATTAATATTCTTTTTCTTCTTATTTTTATATTATTGTAATTATATGATTGCAAATTTTAAGGAAAATAAATATCTTGTTGTTGTTGCTCACATAAACTTCCGTCCAAAAAAAAAGGGGCAAAAAAAGGGGCAAAAAAAGGGGGCAGTAACAGTATCAAAAACAGCCAAACTGAATTAGTTTGAAAAGGGACTTTCCGGATTAATATCAAAATAGAGAATAAAGCTGAAATTATAAAAAAGGAATAGTATTGAAAATTTCAAAAGCAGAATATGATCGAAATAGCTCAAAAGAAAAAAAAATTGAAATAATTAAAGAACTTTAAAGTTTGAAATTAGCAGAAAATAATATCAAAATAATTGAATAATTAACTAATATCGAAATAATCAAAGGGTGAGTCTATTCGCACGCACGTTGAATTAGACAATATTTTATTATAGTCTATTCGCACGTTTAAAAAAAAAGTTAGATTTTTAATATGAAATCTCTCACAAACAAAAAATGTTTAAAAAAAACTGAAGTCATATATTTTGAAATTTGATTTTTTTAATCAATTATAACAAAAATAAATAAAATTACTTAAATATAATTAAACTTTTATTCAAAAAACCAACAAAAACGTGCCATTAGATAAAATAAACATTACGAAGTACTTCTTTGTTTTAATTAAAAGGTTTTCTGCCCAAGCCAAAACCCTTGTCATTGTATTTATACTACACTGTGCCCATCCCTAGATAAGCAGTCAATATGTATATACACTACTGTGGGCATATTCTTCAAAAGTTCGTCAACATAAGTTAGTACTCCACTGCGTTAGTACTCCACTGCGTTAGTTTAATTTTAAAGTTAAAAACCAATAATAATAAATCTAATTTTTTAAAATTCCCTTTAAATTTGATGATCTTTACCTTTTTTTAATTAAATGTGCGAATAGCCTATAATTAAATATAGTCTACTCGCAAGTGAAAAACGTGCTAATAGACACTCCGATAATTAAAACCTGAATAATGATTGATAGACTGCCTGCCCAAACCAATCCTTCAGTAGATGTAGTAGCACTCCTTGCATGTTTTACCTATTTGTAAGTCTATGTAGTAATACTACTCGCATGTTCTATCTATTTGTCAGTCGATATAGCAATTGTCAGTTGTTGTAGCAGTACTACTTAAATGTTCTATCCAAGGCCGGGACGAAGTATGCGTGTGAGTATAAGGAAGGGGGATGGAACTCCCCACCCCCCTTCTCCTACTCCCTATCAATTAATTTTTTGTTCATTTAATTGGCAAATTTGACCCTTTTAGACAAGTCAATCAGCAAATGTCGTTCAGTCAGTTGGCAAATTTCAAAAAAGGAGGACTTTTTTTTTTCTTTTTTTTTTTTTTTTCGGTCAGCAAAAATTGTAATAGTACCATTTATAAACAAAATACCTACTCGCACCGGCCCTGATTCTCCTTATATGTCAGTCAATGTATGTAAACATTTTTCAATTTTTTTCTGTAGTTATTGTTTTCAATAAAGTTCTACATTTTCTGTGAAAGTGGTTTTTATTGCAAAGTTGGTATTTATTGTTTTTATTAAATTATCTACATTTATGAATTTTGAAATAAACACTTTTCGATAATAATTTAAAAAATCATAATTTCAATCTTAATCATTAAAATGAGTTTCCGCCATTTTTTTTTTTGACCATAACCATTTTTTCAAGTAATTAATTTTCAATGCTGTTCTGGGTTCCCAAAAAAATCTGTAAAAATGATTTTTGGTAAAAAATGGATTCTAATGTTTCAATTAAATATATTTCATATATTTAATATTTTTTAACATATTTTATGTTTTAGTAAAAATGTTGACCAGGGTAAAATTTTCTATTTATCAAAAATAGTGAATTTATCAAAAATAGTGAAGTGGAAATTATAGTAATGCCCCACTTTGATCTTTTTTTTTAACTCTTAGCATTTATTAAAAAAAGCTTTATCCAATTCACTCAACTTCAAACTTGGCAGTCTCTCTTTTTTCTAAATTCTAAATATGCAGCAATTCACAAATATGCCGCAATTCTCAAATACGCAGCAATTCACAAATAGACGGCAATTCACAAATACGCGGCAATTCACATTGCCGTGTAAAATTAGTAACACAAAATAAATGCAAGTTTAAAAAAAGAAAAGAAAAAAAATAAAACCCTTTTATTTTTTCTAAAATAAATAAAATAGTAATAGTAATAATAATTGTAATTATGTTAATGAAAAAAAAGTTTATAAAGAAATTTAATCGTAAAATAAAATAATAAGAAAAAACAAAACACATTAAAACAAATAAGTAGAAGTGAGTTAAAGCAAATAAGTAAAAAAAGCAACAAAATTAATTTGGTTTAAAAAAGTGCAAAAAATATTTTCAAAAAACTATTAGGATATGCAATCTTAGAGGAAAACATTAGATAGAAGTCAGGGGAGGGTTAACTCTGAACACTGTAAATATTATGCATAACTTTTAAAAACCATATTAAAACAGTGTGAATTAAAAACAAGTTTAGAATTCACTGAATCCATGAAAGTTGCCACAAAAATTCTGCAACAGAGTTGGCGATATGGAATGTCGCAAACTCAGTGGCAGATTTTTGAAAATAATAAAATTTTAGTGAATTTTGCAAAATATAAAATTTTGGAAAAAGTAGAACAGTAGAATAAGTTACTTTAAAGACCACAAATATTTGCAAAATATTGAAAAAATTTGGAAGTTATTATGATTTTTTAAATTTATATTATTTTGGTTTCTTATTCATGTTTAGGACTAATAGGAAACTTGACTCAATTATAACTTAACCAATCATCTATATGATTGCCATGTTTCACACAAAGGGTTTTTTATGTGAACTCAACATTACATGCTGAAAGCACTAACAAGGACACTTTTTATAATCAACATGGCTTTGCTGTTACTCTAATTTTTTTCAGCCTTGGTACCTGCTTAGAGGTATCACAGAGTTCAGGGAACCTTACTGTCAGCTGGACTTGGAACCATTAAACTGAGTTTTAGAGACGATTTCAATTAGGTCAGAATAATTATGATCACCCTTTTATTGGTAACATGTAATCTAGTACAACCTGCTTCATGTTCTGCTACCTTGTAGAATTCATAGTTTAAGTTTGGAGAAATTAGATTTAACTTAAAATATATATGATTTTCTTGGCTTCTCCTGTCAGATATATGATTAATATGTCAGATATATGATTTTCTTGGCTTCTCCTGGGTTTTGCTTATGCCTTTTTTGTAGTGGCTATGTAACTATTTATGTTATCTTATAATGAAGGAAAACTTATTTATTTATTGCAGGAAAACTTACATCTTCATTATGAAAACACCATTCTAATTTATAATGACAGTTTTCATTATAGTTTTTCAAAATAATTTGAAAACACCACTTAAACAAAACTTAATCTTCACATCAACTTAAATCATGTTGTTCTAATAATTTACCAGTCAAAATTTAAAAATAACATTGAAAGAAAATCTCAATAACTTTTTTAATATTTTTAAGATTTCATTATTTAATATCTTTTTTTTGCCAAAAAAAAACTATTAAAAATGTACCTATTGTCAAAAAGGATTCAAAATCTTTACAATTCAATGATTACTTTCTAACTATAGGTCAATACTTATAAACATTTGAAAGTTTTGAAATTTAGTTTAGTAGAATGTTTAATACAATATGTAACACCCTTAATCATTCTATCTTTTTCAGTCTGTGAAGAAAAAATAAAGCTGAAGATTGACTTTTTTAATATCTTATAATTATTTGACTTTTAAATAATGACAAAAGTTCATTGTTAATCTTATTGCTGCTGTAGATTTGAACATTTTGTTGGACCCATTTTAATAAAATTACTTTTAATTCTTTATTTGACGATTTTAATTCTTATTTTGATCGATGCTTTAAGGAACTATCATCGCTTATTCTCCTAAAATTTTTATATGCATAACTATAATTCTAATGTGTTTTTTTGTTTTACAATGTTTTACAATGTTTAAATAACACTTTAAATACTTAAATACAATGCATTATCTATTTTTTGAACTTTTACTTTCTGTACTCCAAAAATCTATTTATACTGATGATATTATGCTTTCATTGTAAGACTTTTATTTTAAATTAAAATTGAATGTACAGTAATATAAAAAAAAATAAACAAAAGCCTTTGATTAAAGAAGAAAAACCTACATTTAATGCTCAGGTGAAAACTTTTTTCTTGTTATTAAAATATATTTATAGAAAGTTACAAAACATTTTGTAATTTTTAATATGCTTCAAACTAATTTTTTAATCATTAGAACTTAATGTCTTTAAAAAACAGTTTAAAATGTAAAAAAATAAATAGCAAACATTCATTTTAATTGTATAAATATCGTTTGATTTATTGCTTCTTTTAGATGTTTTTTAGTACTTTGAGTAAATGTCTTTTAGTAAAAAAATACCAATTTTAAAAGAAAAAAGTTTTACAAGTTAAATCATCTTAACAAAACTGAAAAGGTACTTCGTTACTTGTTTTCAACCTTAAATCTTTGTAATTTAATTAATGGATTCATTTTTTCTTTTGTTAAATACTAATTTTGTTACTGTTTTAAATCTAAAAAACAAGAGTTTTCACAGAATTGCACAATTTTGTAATTGAATTAAAGGTAAAAGCTAAAAGATTTTGTAAAATATCATGTTATTCACATTTGCTTGGGGATTTAGTTACAGATGTCACAAAAAGTGATTTTTCTGAATACCCAATATTCGGCTAGGCACTTGTCTGAAGCACCGAATATTCGGCTGCAAAATATTTTGTGACGCTTACTTATTTTGTCATTATACTTAGTTTTTATACTTAAAAGTATAAAAACTATACAAAAAGATTACAAAAGAAAAAGTAAGAAAAAGAAAAAGATTACCAGCTTAGGTATATCTCGCATTTCTGAGGTAATTTCAGTAATTTATATAGATAGATATAGCACGAAGAACTATTAACATAATAAAAATTTCACTACAACCTGAACTTAAAGAATGATTTAACTTTAATAGGAATGTCAGTTATATGGTTGTCTTTTTTATTGGAAGGCTGAACTAGTATAAATGTGTAGCAGTTTCAAAAACTAGCATAAGTGTGAAATGACATAAATGCGCCAAAGAAATATGCAAACATAAGGTCTAAACTTTAGGTTTTATACTAACAACTAGGTTTATTAAATGGCTTCTCTTTCATAAATAAACTGTGTGAACAAGTATAAACTTTAATAAAAACAAAAACTGTATACCTTGCATACAATAAATTAAAACTAAATTGAAAAATAAGTTAAAAATAAATAAAAAATACCTTCTTTCTTGTAGATTGTTTGGCAAACTAAAATCTGTTCTGTCAAATTTTTTACGATTAGTGTGACCTCGTTCTATCATTTGCTCTAACTCAGTCAATTTTAAAGATGTTTTTGTGTCTGGCAATTGTTTACTGAGGTCAATTAAGTAAAAACAACCAAATCGCGATGTCGCTTCGATAGAAATGTTATTAGCACGTGGAAACATTAACATTTGTTTAAATATGCAAGATTGAAACCTAGTATATTCTTCATCCAACCAAACAGGTACTGACTCAAAATTATTTTCTACATACAAAGAATCTTTTCTGTTGCATGTATGTAATAGTTCAAACGCTCCTAAATTTTCTTCAAACTTTAATGTTGGGTTAGATGCAAGGGTATTTCCTTCCACAATTAAAAGTGATGAACCTTCCATGAAGTATTTAGATTTTTTTTTAGGTAACACGCCTAAAGTTAAAATTTTATTTGTATGAATAAGATTGTGTATTTCTGAACGAAGAAGATTTATAGATAAACTGGAGCCCACTGCAGTTACCAAAAGATTTAAGGTTCCTTCTTTTAGAGTTAGAGAAACAATTGCCCCACTAAGTTTTGAAAGCCGACTTGAATGAAATGAGATGCCCTGCATAATTGCATAGGACACAGAAAGTGGCAATTTAAATGAATATTCTTCCAAACTTTTTTGTGACCTCAAAATATGTAAAAATAAATCATTTACACTTTTTGTAGCCGATATCAAATGAAATGCATTTTGTGCCAAAATTGATATTTTTTCAGTTACTTTACTATCTATTAAAACTTCTGGAGTATTAGGTACTGGCCAATAGAATACTAAATTACCTTTCAAGTTTGCTGCCTTTCTAAAGAAAGTGTGCAACATTAATCCTAGTTCATGTTTATCTACTTTATTAAGTTTGTCTAAGCAGCTATAAAGATATGAAATTGAACAATACCAATTGTTTTCAACATTGTTTTCATACTTCAATGTTTCCATTAAATTAATAATAAGCAAGTAAATTTCAGCTGTATCCATGATTCCATTTTCATTTGAAGAGCTTTTTACTAGACCTACAACTCGTGCCCAACTTACCAATATCCGAAATAAGGGGAAAAACAAGAAATTATTTTTATAAAGAAAATGTATATATTGTGTTTTAAGCCGACCAATCAAATTCATTGAAATATCACAACTGATTGCACTATCTTCATTACCTATCAAGCATTTAATAATAGGAACTTTGGTTTTCAAAATTTCTTTTTTAGAAGATGAAACTAGTTCCAATGCTCTTGAGATTACAAATTCTAAAATATACTTTTCTTTCTCCAGCTGATTCATAGAAAATTTCATTTCAGGAGGAAATATGTTGCTTAAAAAAACATTCTGCTCAGCTGATATACATATATCAACATCTGATTCAGGTTCACACACATATATTGATGTTGAGCCATATAAAGATATTTCAAATGCTTTATCAATTCTATATTCTTTATCCACAAACCTAAAGTTCAAAGTTTAAAAACCATTTTTACTTTTGATATAAATATAATTTTTACTTTATTATTAAATTCATATAAAACTAATTTATACTTTTTTGTAATTATAAAAGATAAAAAATAGCTAAAGAAAAAAAATGCAAGTTTTAAGCATTCATACATAGGCTTTTAAATCTCTTTAGGTTTAAAAAAAAGTTCAAGAGAAAGTGTATGTTCCATAATGTAGGTATATATATGGAGGTGTTTTTTACAAAATTTTAAAATTATTCTAGGTTGTCCAAAAAGTTATGAACATTTTACTATTTTTATTTAAATCTTGAAAAAACCATAATAATAAAAACCTATATTTTTCACAAAATAAACATAAATCCAGTTCAAATTATCTCATTTTTCACACATATGTTGAGTAATGTTATATTGTAGCAGCTTAAAAGAAAAAGAAAAAAAAATGTCTACAAATTTAACAGATTCTTTAAATCACAAACACAATGAAATTCTTAAAAAAATGTTACATTCTTCAGTAAAAATTCTTTCAGTGGCTATTTATTTTTATTTTTTTTATATATGTCTTAAACAATATGCAAGTATACAGTATTTGAGTTTAGGGCTTTTGTCCAAATGAATAATTTTTCTTTTGTAGATGCCAGATTCCCATTGCCTAATAAAATTGTAATTAACGGATTTCGATGCTTGTTCACTATAAAAGCCAAATCCTATTGAAAAATTTTTCTGAATATTTGAGAGTTTATTTTGCTGGTCAGTATCGTTCTTTTTGGACTGATTTTCAAGAAACTGGGTTATTTGCTGGAGAACAGCATGCACTTTTGGAGGGATTGAAATTTTAAGATTTATGTATGCAATTTAAAATAAAGGTCTTTGTTAAGTTAGGTCTAGGTTAAATGGCGTCTTTGTACTTGGGATAAAAAACCTGAAAGCAGAAATTATATTTGTTCCTTGTAATCCAATTTTAGCACTTGCTAGTAATAACTCAAGCAATTAGATTTTATTCAAGAGTTTTTGACATTGATTACCATTGAATTCCTCTCTATGTATTGGTAGTCTTTGAATACCAAATTTATTTGACCAGTCAATAGCTTTAAAGAAACAAGAAACTGTTTGATTCAAAATAGTGTTTAAGTGATCAAAAAGGCGGCTAGTAATTCCAAGACCCATGCGCAATTCCTTGACACACAGGATTTCAAGTACAAGTGCAGGCCTTGTTTTAAAGCATTACGCATAGAGCGATTTACATAAGCTTTAAGCAATTTTACATAATCAGTGAGAGATTTTGGTTAAGCGACTTTTTATCATTTTTTAACTTTATTATTCTGTAAGTGGTAAGATAAAAGAAGTAATTATTTTTAAAAAAAATCATATTAACATTTGAATGATGTTTATGTAAAAATATTTATTACAAAAGTTTGAATGACAATTATGTTAGATATAAGCATTATTTCCCGGTGGGAAATCGGCTAGCAAACAGCTAGCTATAATAGTAACAATAAAGACAGCGATTTGGCCACGAGGATCACTAGCTTTTTTAAGTTAGCAAATAGTTATTTATATTTATAAAGATAAAAACAGCGATTTGGCTATGAGGACAGCGATTTGGCTATGAGGACAGCGATTTGGCTATGAGGACAGCGATTTGGCTATGAGGACAGCGATTTGGCTATGAGGACAGCGATTTGGCTATGAGGACAGCAATTTGGCTATGAGGACAGCGATTTGGCTATGAGGACAGCGATTTGGCTATGAAGACAGCGATTTGGCTATGAGGACAGCGATTTGGCTATGAGGACAGCGATTTGGCTATGAGGACAGCGATTTGGCTATGAGGACAGCGATTTGGCTATGAGGACAGCGATTTGGCTATGAGGACAGCGATTTGGCTATGAGGACAGCGATTTGGCTATGAGGACAGCGATTTGGCTATGAAGACAGCGATTTGGCTATGAAGACAGCGATTTGGCTATGAAGACAGCGATTTGGCTATGAAGACAGCGATTTGGCTATGAAGACAGCGATTTGGCTATGAAGACAGCGATTTGGCTATGAAGACAGCGATTTGGCTATGAAGACAGCGATTTGGCTATGAAGACAGCGATTTGGCTATGAAGACAGCGATTTGGCTATGAAGACAGCGATTTGGCTATGAAGACAGCGATTTGGCTATGAAGACAGCGATTTGGCTATGAAGACAGCGATTTGGCTATGAGGACAGCGATTTGGCTATGAAGACAGCGATTTGGCTATGAAGACAGCGATTTGGCTATGAGGACAGCGATTTGGCTATGAGGACAGCGATTTGGCTATGAGGACAGCGATTTGGCTATGAAGACAGCGATTTGGCTATGAAGACAGCGATTTGGCTATGAAGACAGCGATTTGGCTATGAAGACAGCGATTTGGCTATGAAGACAGCGATTTGGCTATGAAGACAGTTTAATAAGCTAAAAATCCTCTCGCTATTGTAGCTCAAGTCATATCGTAGTAAAATCACTGTTTAAAAAATTTTGATACGTAGCTGCCAACTGGCTATAGATTTGTATATTTGTAATAAGAAAAAAATAATTGCTTGAAAACTGCTGTAAGGCTAACTAGTCGCTAGCGCATTTCCCAATAGGTTACTTTGTTTATTTTGTTTTTATTTTATTGTAATGATTGATTTTTTTGCTTGAATAAGGCTAATACTTTAAGCTTAAAGCAAAGATCATAATAACATAATTTAATTCTGATAAAAAAGAATTAAATTATGTTATTATGATCTTTGGTTTTCCTCCCTAAACTTATTTTTTACTCAAAATAAAATTTTAAATAAACAGCTGCATCAAAACTTTGCACAAAACTTAAGTTAAACACTTATATACAGAGATATAATTTTAATAAATGATGTAATGAAAAATAATCTTTGCTTTCACAACAAAATCTTTAAATATCTTTAAAAATGTAATAATAAGTTTAATCATTTAATATTAAAAAAATAATAATAATAAACATTACCCTAGAGTAATAATAAAAAAAAAGTTAAATAACATTTAACTCAATTTGCGGTAATTAATATGATTGGAGTAATCTAAAAAAGTTAATGTCTATAAAAAATAAAATAATAAAGAAAATTTTATGATGTCAAATTCACATTAGGCTATTGCATTAAGCATTTTTCATTTAAAACAAGGCCTGAAGTGTGTCATCTGGAAGACCAATCAAAGGGAGGTTCATGCAACTTTTGTATTGAGCTGCGGAGAGCTTTGTTTTTTTACGTGAATGAACTCCAAGTGCTTATTGATATTTTTGGGCATTTGATCTAATCATAGCAAGTGTTCATAACTGTCCAGTCAAACCTGGCTTTTAAAAATCATTCTTTAAAGTTTAACACCAGGTGCACAGATATGTGGATGGAGCAGAGCCTAATCTGAGAAATGTGTTAGCCAATTTCATATCTACAGCTGCTTTGAAAGCAAATTTTCAAGAGCAAACATATATAAAACTTGTTTTAAGTTTTTATAAAATTCATTTACAGATTAAACAATAGCCAAAATTATGATTTTCTTTACACAAGAATCTTTAAAAGATTGAGAACATGGCCCTTTAGAATAGCAAAATTATTGTTTTTCTTGGTTATTTTGGCAATTTAATCTGTTCATGCAAAATTTGAGAAAGCCTCCATTCCTATTAATTCCTATTTTGATCATATACTCATTTGGGGAAGTTCACATTTCTTTTCACATCAATTAATCTAAAAATGTTATGGCAATACTCTATATCATGCTGATCATTCCTTGTTTGGTTTTCAACGTTTGATATATCAAAAAGCATATTTATTGAGCTATAAAAGGATGTCAAATTTTTATCATGCTCACTAAGTTTCTATGCAAGATAGATTCTATTGACCTTCTGCCCTTCCAGGTCCTAAAAAAAGTTGCTGCTTTATAAGTTTGCAAAGAGAAAAGCCTACTGTAAATTGGAACCTACTTAAACCTCTTATCAGAAGAATCAGAATTTTGAGAAGGAAACTAGGCATTGGAGCGATTTTGAGATTTAATATTTATTGTAACAGTTAAATCTTTCTCTCTAGTTGCTAATTTGACAGTGTATGAATCACCTACAGTTTTAACTTTTTGTTTTATAATGTCAGCTGTAATAATCTCTACTGCATGAGGAAACTAAATGATAGCTTTACTAAGTTTTTCTCTTGCATTCTGAACAGGACAAGCTTTGAACAAGAGATTTCTCTGCCTATTGGTTGCCAACAACATTGGCATACTTAGACAGGATACTGAGATGGTAAAAATTCTTGTGCTACTGGAGGTCTCCCTAAGAGGAATGAAGATGCCCTAGAGAACCATTTGCTAATTGGATCATAATGTGCTATTTCACAAACACTGGCAAAATGGGTTTGATCTTTGTTGATTTATTTAACTTTTGAAGTCCATTGAGATATAGTATTTTTTCTCCTCTTTCAATTTTTAAAAGTTAGGCAATTTTATCTTTTAATTTTTTAGTTTAGAAATACTTAATAATTTTGATAAAAACAGTCATAACTCTTTTAGACGTTCTAGAATAGCTTCCACATGTATACCTGAACCTTGCTTGGCAAACATTTTCTCTTGAACTTTTTTTTAACCCTAAAGACATTTAAAAGCCTACAAGCACAGAAATAATGTTTGGAAAAAAGAAAGGGTCAGAACACTTGTATCATTTGCCCCATAAATCTTTTTAAAGCTGCATTACTTTTCAAGATTTGTGTTTCAAATATGTTTGAGATAATTCAAATAAAATCCAACTAACTATTGCCTTATGAAGGTAAACAAAATTAAACTACCTATTGGGTTATGGAGGTGTGTACGTGTAGTTTATTATGCCGCTAAAGAATGTTTAGATAGCATATTCATATATCAAAATTAACGGCTGCAGCAATTAGAAAGCACTTATTGCCAAGCCCTATTTATAAAAAAAATTTTTAGAAGCTGCAATAAAAGCCAATATTTAAAAAATATGTTTATGAAACTTGGTATGATATTATTATAGCATCACTTTTTGAGATTTTCTGCTTACTAATTTATTTAGACAAAAAATTTGTAAATACCATTAAAATATTTACATCAAAATTTTTTTAAAAATCTATTACCCATATTTTTATATTTGTTTTTCTAATAAAAAGCTTGGATACATTATAGCATGCTCAAAATACATTTCTGAACATAGAAGACTTATAGATAAACTGGAGCCTACCGCAATTGTAAAAAAAAAATCTTAAGCTCCTCACTATGATTCCTAACATATACAAGCCATTTTATAAGATCATACTTTGTAATTACATTTTTAACTCCCATTTTAAAATTTTAAATTCGATTTAATACCATACCATTTTAAAAGCTCCCAGAAATACTCTATTGAATTGAAATCTAGAGAATTTCTAGGCTAATTCAAAACACTATTTGTTTTTCAAATATTTGGTTGTAGGTTTGTATTTGTGGCATGGGGCTTCATCATGCATAAACATGCACTTCGTCATTGAAGAACAACTGAAAAAGTTGTGGTAATTGTTTATTTTGAAGAATTTGTTAGTATTAATCTTGACCCATTTGGACAACTTGAAGTTGCCAAGTCCCTTGAAATTTATTATCAACCATGCATTGATGAATATGGGGTGTTTGATGGTGCAATCTAGTCTATTTTTAATTTTTTCCTAAACAAAACTTGATTTATCCATCATAATTTGGAAAACCAATTCATCCCAAAAGCAAACCTGAAAATAACCAATACAATAATAAATAAAAAAACCAAGCCTCAAAATATGTAAGTTAATACATAAAACAAAATAAATTTTAATATTGAGTTTTTATAATTACTCTTTCCCAGTCATCTTTTGTGAAGTTTTTGTGTTTTTTTTGTGTATTCTAAACGTTTTTAATAATTGTTTGCAAAACTTTAGATTTTTGAGCTGGCTATTGAGAAATTAGCCCAAATTCCTTCAAAGGTCTCTACACTGTATGTTGAGATATGCCAATACCTTCTCTCATTTGCTTGGTCAGATGATTTACTGGATTTTATTTGTTCTCTGAGCAAATGTAAATATTTTTCTGTCGGTTCTAAGAGTTGTGATTTTTACAAGCTTTATGGGCAGGTTGCAAAGGTCTCAAGTTTAATTTTTGCTTTAATCTCTTAATCATGAGAAATGTGGAGAAACTTTGGCAGAGGTATGGCCACAAGTACTAGGGATCTTTGGGTCAATACTACGCCTGAATATGCATCAGTTAATGCAGCAATGAAAGAAAAAAATTACAGATGTTTATATTTGCTTTGACAAATTGCAAAAATCTTTTAAATTATACAAACAATATAAATATACCTTATAAAAGTAAGATCCTTTTATACTCTTATAACACTGACTTGAAAACAGAATATTTGTATCAAAAAATTGGTCAAAAGTTACACAATGAACTACTTGACTCACTTGATTGCTTTTCTTAACTGAATGCTATAAACAACTAAAAATGGGGATTAAAAATTAGGTTGAAAAAAGTTTCCACCACATTTGGCAATTATACAAGTTTATAATCAAAAGAATTTTATTAATGTTCCAGTATGTCTAATGATGTAGCAAGCCAATATGTATGTTTGTGTGTGTGTGTGTATATATATATATATATATATATATATATATATATATATATATATATATATATATATATATATATATATACATATATATATATATATATATATATATATATATATATATATATATATATATATATATATATATATATATATATATATATATATATATATATATATATGTATTATATATATATATATATATATATATATATATATATATATATATATATATATATATATATATATATATACATATAAATATGTATATATATATTTATGTATG
>NC_061158.1:37067083-37234583 GCF_022113875.1 Hydra vulgaris | reverse complement strand
TTTTTAATAAAATTCTAGAAAATAAATTAGAATCAACAGCATTTAAAAGTGTAATTACTTCTCTATTTAACTTTAAAGAATTATATTTTGCGAAAGAAGTAATACAAAAACCTTTGTCACTATTTTCAAACTTTTTCATTGATTGGCGAAAGGCAAATGGTTTGTTTTTCAAATCTGGATCATCATCATTTGTACACACTAAAACTCCTTTTATACCAGAAAATCTAATTTGTAGAGCAGAGGTTTGATCAATTTTAAAAAATTTTGATATACAAGCAATCATTGATAAAGATACTTTACCACATCCATCAGTGGTTAGTTCACCATTTTTTGCTTTTAGATCATCTATCCAAGAGCACATATCAAGACTAATGTTAAAAAATTTTCCCATATCGGCTGTAGCATAAAGACCAAGGCGAGATAAATATTTTGCAACACTGTTGAATTGGACTGGCTGAGGAATAATTTGACCTCTCAATTTTTTTATTTCAGTATTGCAAGATACCTGAATAAAATAGGCCTTATGATCTCTGAGTTGACTTGCCGAAGATGTAAAAAATAAATATCTTAAATCATTTACCATAATTCCATCTTTGATAAGTACTGAAATATACTCCATGTTTTCTTGTGACTTTGACATATCTTCATCTTTAAAGGAAACAATTAAATTGTTGTAACTACAAAGTAAGCGTAGCAACCTATTTGATGCAACTGGAACTGGAGGCAGCATCACAATGCGAGTAGGTGTTGCAAGAATGCGTTTGATCATAATACAATTTGAAGGAATTACATCTTGTAAAATATCCCTTTTCGATAAAGGAATTTTTAGGATATGATTAAACTCAATTTCATAAATAGTAAAAAAATGGTCAAAGTACGAGTACTTACTTAATTGGCTGAAAACTGCTTTTATTGCTGCTTCACATAACTGAAGGACTTCATTAAAAGGTAATCCTAAATATTCATTTTTTTCTATATGCTTAACTATATTATTTAGTGGATCATTGGGTAAACAAAGCAGTCTTGAATCTTTTATACAACCTAAATACCACTTTATTTCTTTCAAAGATTCCATCGAATAATTGCATGAACAATCATTTAAATCATTAGCTGGCTCAACAATTTTAAGTTTTACATAAAAATGTGGAACTGGAAATAATTTCGGAGAAAGTAATGCCTGTTGAACTTCCTGAACTTTATTTATAGAAAAGGTTATTTGCAATAGCGAGAACTTCGAAAACAATTTTGGTAAATCTGAATGTATTACTCTTACCTTCTTGTCTTCTATTAACTTGTATATAAAAGGTGCATGCAACAATACCAAGCTCAACGAGAAAGAATTCTTGTCAATTGAAAGCAAACCAAAATATCCAAAAGATGTTAATGGAACTTTAACAAACATTTGGGAAAAATCCTCAAAATAATTTATAATAAATTCTTTTTCAGTAAACAAACAGCTTTTAGCATTAATTTCTTTTGCTATAACACATGATGTTTTATTGACAAAATAACCAATCCCAAACTTTGTTATTTCAATATCTTTTGAGCATTCAAGATTACAAGATTTAATACTAAACTGAGTCCATGATGGACATACACAAACATCATCAAGTTTTATCATGAAGTTGAAAGTTCTACAAAATTGAAAAAACGCATCTAAAGAAGTAGATATATGTGAGTGTGTTTGAGCACCAACCAGAAAAACTATACAATCTTTTGAAAACACTCGAAGAGTAGATGATTTCATCTCAACAGTGGTATTAATAATTTCAAAATGTTTAACTTTAAACTCACTACATTCTTGAATAACTTCAAGAATTTTTTCTTTAGCTTTAGTTAAATCAACTTTTTTAATTTCCACATAAACTAAAAATGAGAAGTCGTGACTTTCTTCCGCATTATCAAAGTTCATTTTAGGCTTATCAATATAATGTTCCTTAATTTTCTTTATAATATCTTTAGTTAAATTAGAAAAATGGCATTGGGAATTAGAATGCTTTTGTAAAACAGAATTCAAGATTTCTTCCTGTTTAAAAAGAGAATTGATTCTTTCAGCTTCATGCATACTTTGAAAGGAAAAAAATTTACTTCCAGGTTTTCTAGCTCGACCTCTTACTTGAATAAATTGGATAAGACTTTTGACTGAAGTAAAAGAAACAACTACATCACATTCAGCAACATCAAGCCCTTCTTCTAAAACTGAAGTAGCAACAATTAAGTTACATTCACCTGTTGCAAAATCCCTAATTGCAAGCTCTTGTTCACCTTCCCATAACATACCGTCATATCCACCATGACCAAATACCATTCTAGGATTAAACATGCCAAAATTGTCACAAAGAAACTTGTATAATGCTCTTGCAACATTTCTAGTATGAACAAAAATAAGTACTTTAGAGGTCTTCTCCAGACCTCTTAAAATTTTTGATAATTTTTTTAGGCGAGCAGAATCTTCATGAACACTTTCATAGGCTGTATTAATTTCTTTCACATAATCCTTTATAACATTATATGCAGTACTAACACCCATAATAGCACACATTTCCAAAGATTCTATATAAATATAAGCAACTTTTATTGCTGAGATAACTCCAGATTGTTCTGGATAATTACTTTCTAATGCACGCAAATCTCCAATCATCTGGTAAGAATTCAATAAATTATGCTTTAATTCAATTCCAGAAATTTTCAAAGGAGAATATATATTATTCTTAAGATGTTCATTAAACATTAGAACTACCTGATTTAAAAAACTTGACTGATCTTCTGAGTATGCAAACTCCAAAGTTATAATATTTTGTTCAGATTTTGATAATACAGGACAAAAAATCTTTGCAAATGGAAAACTTAAAAGAAATTTTTGAAGTCTATCTTTACCTTGAGGAATGGTTTTTGCGTTAATTGGAGACGCGGTTAAGCCTAAGATTCTAGGCTGAGTTGCTAATGGCATGGAAGTAAAAAATTGAATAACATCCAAATACTTATGACCACCAGTTGCATGATGACACTCATCAATTACTACCACACAAAATATGTTTACATCAATGTATTTTTGCATAACCATTTCATAGAATGCTCCAGCAGTAACAACTAAAACATCAAAACGTCCATCATTTATACGTTTGACAGCATTTTTATTCATATTTTCACCACACAAGCTTATTACTCTTAGGTTAGTATCACATGAAATTGAAGCTGCATGTTGAAAAACAAGTGGAACTCTATCAACAATCATTAGACCCAATTTTTGTGGATTTAGTTCACACATACGCCCTATTAACATTGAAGCTATAAGTGTTTTTCCAAAACCAGTTTGAAGTACAACAACTAAATTGTTTTGAAGTGCTTCCACAAATGCTTCTATTTGATATTGTCGTGGTTTTTTTTTAAGTGAAACTGAAAACCATTCAAACAAATTTAAATTTTCTGTGGATGGAAAGACTGTCTTGGTTGCTACTTTTTTGATGTTATTTTTTTCTGCAAAATGTTCATTTAGCATTCCAAATAAATTATCTCTGTCTCTTTGATCTATTTTTGATGCAAAACTTTTGTATGTATTCCACCATTTTTCTTTTATTGTTAGGCTGCGTTGACAAAGTTTTACTTTATCAGCAGCAAATGCCAGAAGATTTATTCCATCTGGACCGATTGGAAGTATACAGCCAATACTATTGTCACAATTACTACATTTTATGCGTAATTTTTTATTATCTTGGAATTCATAAATCTTTTTTTCTGATTTGACTGACTGATATAGTTCTGGCTTAATCGATAAATGCACATCTCTATCAGCTTTAACAAAAAAAAATAAATTGCTAGATGCAACCAATATTTCGCAACAGTTAAGACAATCCACCATACCTTAAAAAAAAATTAAAAGGTTTAGAAAATTATTATTTTTTCAAAGAACTTTTTGTAAGATTTTGTAATTTTTTTTCGAAGAAGTTTTTGTAAATAAAATGCTTATTTTCAATTAACATAACTAAATTATCTTTATAATCTTTAAATATATAATTTTAATATTTCCTCATTGTTTAAGTTTTTATGCAGGGAAGTACTAAGTAACTTTTAATGCACTCTCCTATTTAAAAACTTAACATTCACCATAATTTTACTAAACTTAAATACTTAATGTTTCTATGATAATGCTATTAAATTTTTTACTTCATAAACTTTTTATCTCTTTTATCCTTACCTCAGTGAAAACATTTCTTTAACATAAATTTTTTTAGAAACACTTTTGGTAATCATTCGATATTTATTAAAGTTGTTGCTTTTTGCTTCAAAAATGGTTTCTTTTGTAATTAGTAAATTTATAACTAATAAAAATTTTATATAATAAATATTAGATTTAAAAAGTTAAAAGGAAGTTTAGAAAAAAGAAAAAAATTTCCAATAAAAGGAATTATATTTTAATTGTATTTTAGCAAACCTGAATTAAAATTAAGTAAATAGTTATTTTATATATTAGAATAATTATGTTAAATTTTGTTTTTTAGGAGATAAATAAGTCTCTACAAGAGAAAATTAATTCCAGAGAAATCTATTATAATTAAACAATTAGCATTGGGTTGATAATCATTAATATGTAATCTTACATTTGAAGCTCCAATAAACATTTAGATATCTGCAACATAAGTTAAACAAATTTCAGATAGTAAACTATTTCAATTTTCAATTAAATGCTAATCTTTTTGAGGCCTAGAATAGTAGACAAAGCTGCAATAATAAAGGTAAGGATGAATAAGGATAAATATTGACAAAATATTGAAGTATAAAATGATCTATTAATTGTTATAAGTCTAGTTACAGTTAACCAAGATCTATTTCAACAATAGAGCTGAAATTTTGAATTTATTGAAATTATATACAGCCTGAAGAAAGTTAGACACAAAGTTTATACGAAATAAAGATTTTTAAATGATAAAATCTGTATATACTCAACTACACTCAGCGAAATTTCCACACTTTCTAATTGCAATTTGAACATATAAATGAACTCAAAGTATTTGCTTTTTTTTTTTTTTGTTTGTTACATTAGTTATTAAAAATAAGCAATAATAAATAAAAAAAAAATAAAAATAAATAAATAATATAAATAATATTTTAATAGAAAATAATTATTAATTTATTTTGTAAAAACTTAAAAGTTAGAAATATTTTGAAAAAACATGCAAAATTTCTATAGTTCCTTCAAAAGTAAATCTTTTTGTTTTAAATTTAAAATTTCTTTTTTTGTTTACTACAATTTTTTGTACTACTTTATTTGAAGAGTTTTTCATGCTTTTTATAAGATTTTCCAACCAAACCTTTGAAATACTGTTCCATGCTTGTTGAATAGAAGTTTTAACTTCTTGTATCATATTATACTGTTGAGAATTTCCATATATAGTTCGTGCCAATATTTCCCATAAATTTTCAATAGGGTTCAGTCAGGTTTCAAACCAAAAACATCTTTTTTTCCCGGAACCACTGTTTTACGCTTTGTGCCATGTAAATTGCCCCATTATCTTGTTGGAAAATCCAATTTTCAGTAGGTAAACCTTCACTAAACTCAATTAAAACATCCTCTAAAAGATCTTCACATTTCTTGCATTCATTTTTATTGTAATATAACATATTGGAATTTTGCCATGATTTGCATCCCACACCATATCTTTCCCTCCTCTAAAGAACAACTCATAGTAATGCAATCTTTTTTTTTCAAATCATGCCAATAATACTTAAAACCATCAGGCCCATCTAAGTTAAACTTTTTTTCATCAGAAAAAATATCATATTTCCATTCTGCATCCCATGTCATGTGGTCCTTGGAAAACTTAAATCTTGAACTTTTATGTTTTTTACTCAATAGTGGCTTTGTAATCATTTTTTTCCTACTGGAATCGTCTTGATTTTGACAAACTTTGTTGGACACATCTTGTGGTGACAGGTAATTTTAGTTCAGTCCTTATTTGTCTTGCTGTTTGTACTATAAATGAATTAATGACGCCAAACTCAATTTAAAATCTGCATTAACTAAACGGAACTATGGAAATTTTGTTATTGTATTTCAATTATAATTAGATTATCAGTTTTTGACAAAGATTCTGTTTTTAATGACTTAAAACAGGGTCATTCCGTGCCAAGTGGTGCAAATTTTAATGAGGTCTCTCATTAAAACTTGCACCATCTCAGATTTTATTGAAATTTTTTGATTTTGTACATATTTATGTAAAAAACATGTTTTGAAAATTTTAGATCAATATCTAATATGGTTCTTAATAAAACGCTATTTAAGCAGTGGGCTATTTTGCATGAAATTTCACTCTACAAGAAAAAAGGTTTTTTTCATCATTTTTAACAGCCAATAACATTTGAACAATTTAGTTTTATACTTCAGTTATTATAAGATAGCAAGTGTGCTGTAGATACTTTTGAAAAAGAAAAAAATTTTAATTCTGGCATCTTAACTTTTCCCATAATGGCGGGCTAAAGTTGAGATTTTTGTTTTAAAAAAAAAAAATTTTGTGATTTTAATGATCTTAATCTTAAAAACAAGTTAACACAAATTAACACAAATCAAACTACCTGCTGATCTACATGTAATGGAGAAACATTTTTAAAAAAATCAGTTGATCAAAGAGCTGCATTTAAAAGTTATAGGTCTCCAAAATGAGTCGGATCAAGATTTTTGTAAAATTGATCTGTGATGCAAAGCATCTGTTACCTAAGATTTATTTTTTTTCATAAAATTTTTTATATGCATCAATTAAAGAGTGTTAATTAATAAAAACCAAAAAAATAATGGGCACTTATTTATAACCCCCAAAAGGTACTCTCTAAAAGTCAGGTAAATTTTCCATAAAAAATTATTACTTTTTAAAAGTTAAGTTATTGTTTCATTTAATTCTATATTACTAGTATGTCAATCTAAAAAGTACTAATGAAACCAAATAAATTGTTGTATTTTAGAACTAATTAATAATAAGTAATATGCCTGAGCTTTCTACTTGCTGTATTGGTAAAGCATTAAATGAACAGTGCTATCTTATTAAGTTTAACAAGTCTAAAAATAGTAAATGCTACCAAGAACTGTCTACACTAAACCGAGAGCTTATTTCTTAAGCAAAATAAAGCCCATAGATTTTATTTGTAGCTATCACAAGAAAGTTTACTTGTCGAGGTATGAGAATGAACATCACAGGTATTGTTGTAATCCGTTGAACAAGCACACAAAAAAAGTGAAAAGTAAGTTTCAATATTTAAACTAATATCTTAATTTAATACAAATACCTTAATAACACTAAATAAATAAAAAAAACAATATTTAATAATTATTACCGATACTTTTTAGATTCTTTTAGAGTTATCAGTCTTTCATATGCCAAAGATTTTGGTTTAATACTTGGTCAAAAAATTTGTACTAGTTGCAGAAAAGTTCTGAATTGCAAACCTAATACAAAAGAAAATGAACTCCAAGAAAAAGAAATTTATGTTGACAACCATACATTAAAAGAAGATCTTAAGTTCAAGTATTGCAAATTTTGGATGCTCAGCTCTCAAACTTGTTTCAAAAAAAGATAGAGTTGCATATGAAAAGCGTAAAATTGATAACGTAAGAGCTCATACACAAAAGGCTGTTGCCAATGTGCTAGGTTTAGAAATAGGTGCACTTGGTGGAATTGAATCACCCTCAAAAAAATGTTTGAAAAAAACAAACACAGATTTAGACAATATTATGACTCAAATTAAGTCAAAATTTAAAAAAACATTGTCAAATTCTGAAAAAATCACACTTCTCACACTCACTCCAGACAGTTGGTCAATAGAGAAAACTCAGAAGTATTTTTTGACTTAAAAAAGATCTGTAATACAAGCCAGAAAATTAAGAAAAAAAAGTGGAATACTATCAAAACCTTCTCCAAAACCAGGTAGAAAACTTAGTCAAGATGTAATTACAAAGGTTGTTCATATCTATGAATGCGATGAATATTCAATGGTTTGTCCAGGAAACAAAGAGTTTATTTCAGTTAAAGTAGATAGTATAAAGCAACACATCCAAAAGCGACTTCTACTAGTCAATATGAAAGAGCTACATATTGATTTACTATATATATACTGAGTTTAAAAAGAAATATAATTATCTTAAAGTTGGATTTTCAAAATTTTGTGAGTTAAGGCCCAAGTGGTGCATTCCTGAGGGTAGTGCTTTGGGTCTGAATACAGTTTGTGTTTACCAGTACCATCAAAATGTAAAGCTCCTCGTACAGAAAATTCCTGGAATTGCTGATCAAAATCTTATTGAAATTAATGTTTTGTAGCATTGAAAATAGAGATTGTATGCTGCATAGCTGTGATCTACGTCCTGCTAAAGAGGTTTTGTTAGGTTACATTGACACTTTGTTTACAGAAAATAAAATTAGTAAAGTTAATTTTTATCAATGGAAAAAATCAAATTACCAATGTACTTTAGCACCAGCAACTTTACATTTAGATGAATTTATTGAAATGGTTTATGAACAGTTAGATAATTTACGAGAGCATCATTTTATATCAAACAGTCAAGCCACCTACCTCCAACATTGAAAACTAATTTAAAAGAAAATAAAGCTTTAGTTCTTCTTGACTTTGCAGAAAACTATAGCTTTCTAATACAGGATGCAATGCAAGGTTTTCACTGGAATAACAGCCAGGGAACTGTGCACCCCTTTGTTGCGTATTTTATAAAAGATGGAAAACTTGATAGTCAAAGTTATTGTGTTATATCAGATCATCTGAAACATGGAACAGATAACAAAAGAGCAACTGATTTAGAGCACCATGTTAGCAGCAAAAAACATAAAAACATTATCAAAGTGTCAGCGTCATTGAATAATTTTAACGTCCTTTTTTCAATCTAAAAACTCAAAGATATTGCAAAAAGCCCATGTGTCTGAAGCAACATTAGCATTTCATACAGTTTGTCATCATCAGTCTTACAACTCAATGGCCTGGACAGCTGGTTTAATGCACATGTTGTTTGAAGATTTGAAAATTGCAAGAAATATTGCATGTTCTAAAAAAAAACTGAGGCAATCGTAAACCAGATAATTAGCCCCCCACACTGTCGAAAAAGTAAGCAAAACTGTGTTCTCGTATTTAAAAGAAATATTAAAAAAACCGTTGGTAGGTGATGGATGTTCTGCTCACGTTTTGCGTAACATTTTTTTTTTATTTGTTATTTAGGTGCCCCAAGAAGTCCTAACAGCCTTGTCACAGAGCACTGAGGAAGTGTATTTAACCAGAAAGTTCATGCCTCCTTCCTTACTGTGAGGCAAAATATGTCAGCAAGGAATGACCCATCTATAGTTTTTAATCAAAATGGCTTCAAGCTCAAACAATCCTGGAAGGAGTCTAGATAAGTATTTTTCCGTTAATAAAAATATAAAAATGACTAAATGAAAAATTATATATTTATAATATAAAACATTGAAATCTGAGATTAGCATTTTGGCCAAAAGAAACCCTTCTAAACCACTTTGATCACCTTCACATGATTTTAAACCGCTTTGATCACATTCACTGCTTTAATCACATTCACATGACACTGAAAAAACTCAACAGTCAAACTTTAGAACAATAAGTAAAGCTAGTTTTAAAACATTTTTTTGCTAAAATTAATAAAACTTTAATGAAAACGTTTTAGATTATCAAACCTTTGTCCCACTGGAATAGTATCAACAACTATCTACTGACATTGAGCTGAACCCTATGTTATTCATGCATCACTTTTGTGTTGTATGCTGTGAAGAAACTAAAAAATTCACATATAATATGTTTGAGAAAGAAACATTACACGGTTGTTCAAATTTCAGATAATGAGACATTGGGGTTCTACATTCTAAATGATTGAAATATTATTTTATTTGCATCAACTTAGTGAGCTATTTGGTACTTTTCTATGCCACACAATATGGTATGATTGAAGTCCTCTTCTGACTTACAAGAGTAATGAAAAAATGCAGAAGACACTATAAAATCAAAGAAAAAACAATAGGAAAAGCTTTTCAAAGTTATATATTTTCAGCTGCAGTTTATGTTGATGCTAGATATAAGTAAAACTAAAAAATCCCAAAAAGGAATATAATGATTACATGAATTTTTAACATTATCTATTGAATTTGATCGATTTTATTAAGTCCATTTTTATTTGAATTAACCTTACTTAAAAAGAAATTTAAAGTCAGATATATTGAAATTTGTGACAATAATAATTGTCTTCACTCATAAAGTGCTGTAACCCAGTCTTTTTTTGGTTAACAATATATAGAATTTTTCTAAAGATTAGGTCCACTTTTTTTAATTGAATAGAAAGTAATTTTTTTAACTATATTTTGGAACAACAAAGTTGTTATCTGAAAAGTATGTTGAGTAAATTATGGTTAATTTTACTAAAATAAGATTGAAAGATTTTTGGAGACAACCTCATATTTGTTTTAAAAATAAACAATAAAACTTGGTGTAAATTGAGTTTATGCACATTTAAAGTACCAAGCACACCTATAAGTGGTTTTAAGGAACATTTCTGTTGGCTCCAAATACTATTCTGCATGTATGTTTTTATTTGTTGTAGAATTTCTTTATTTTTGTGTCACAGAAAAAGTTTTGGACTTTGATGAGATAAAATAGAGAGAAGAAACAAGATGCTAACTATGCTATGGATTTTTTTTCGTAATATAAGGTCAGTAGTAAATAATAAGAGGTCAGTAGTAAATAGTGATCCAAGATAACATAAAGTTTTAAAGATAACTCAATTGGAATACAGTCTTCAGTTAAAAAGAATCGTAAATAGCTGTGACATGTGTAAGCATACAATAGAAAACATCTCTAAACATCTTTAGCTACAACTTTGTTTCTTTTTTTTAGATATTAAATTTTTATAACTTATTTTGAATACGTACAACAAACAATGTGAAATTTTATTAACTAGGACATTTACACATTTTAAACAACATTTACACATTTTAAAAGTATTCACAATGTAAATCTTTACTTTGGAAATCAATAAAAAAAAAAACTTGGTATTAAAAAACATACATTGAAAATATATATCCTACTTTCACATGTATTTAGCTAAAATACTATTTGTTTAAATGGTAATTTAACCAAATAGTATTTTAGCTAAATACAAAATTTGGTTAATTTGGTAACTGTAACCATTAAAACCTTTAGATACAATATATAATTTTTTAAGTTTTGGATTAAAGCTCCAAGTTTTAAGGGTTTTGAATCCTGTTTAATAAATACTCAACCTGTTTCTTGATGCAGCAAAATTCTTCGCTAAGATTCAAGCTTCAATGTTTAAGCCCCTTTAAGGGATTAAAAAAAAAGCTTTGGAAAGGTAAGAAAAATAAATGACTAGAGAACAAATAGATATTGAGCATAGAGAACAAATAGATATTGAGTCAAAAAAAGGTTTTTAAGTATGTTTTTTAAGTATAAGTGGTAGTTATATAAGTAGTTTCTATACTTGATTTTTTTTCTTTTTTTACTGCAAAAAGATTCCAAGCTTTTTAATCAAAAAATTTTCTAAATCTGAAATAATATATTACAAAATTTTCAAGAGCAGTTTTTAGAGTTGGATTATTTCATATCTCCAACTTCAACTACAGTGTGAGATTTTATTTGTTTGTCAAAAAACTTTGAAAAAAAAATCCATTTATGAAGCATTAAAAGATAAATTGTGCGAATTTCAAGTTATTTTAACAGCCCAATTACTAGTTTAGATCCTTTAGCTTGTTGGTTGCGGTAGAAAATACATTTGATAAAATTAGATAAATAAATTTTGATACAATCATCATTAAAGCAGAGAAATTTTCACAAATTATGTATGATATTTTTTTATAAATTTTGAATTGAATAACCATATTACCATTAATAAGTTCTGGATATAAGAAGCGCAATTATGATGAAATGTGTTAACATAAACTTATAATAATTTGTATAAATAAGCTAAGAGTTCAAATTTTTAAATGCGCTATTGAATAATAAGGTACTGGTTTTATTGTAAGACTTTCATGTAATAAGGTAATTATAGCTGGTATTCAGTTTTTATAAAAAATACAGTTTTTATATTTAGTTATATAAAAGTTATAAAAAATACAGTTTTTATATTTAGTTATATAAAATAGTTATACCAATTAAATATGGATTTTTCATATTGTAACTTTATGCAGCAGTTAAATTTGTTTCAACACTCTCAGTTACACAAAAGTAAAAGCATTTAGCGAACTTAAAATAGTTAAGTTTACAATCTTCTTTAAATCAAGAAAATCTTGAAACATTCATACTTTTATCTATTGGATGAGATATATTAGATGCTATCGATTTCGAAGAAATATTGATGAACCAGATGTTATAATTATAAAGACCAAAGTGAATTACATATTATTTATTTTAAATAATATTTTTGGTATAATTTTTGTATATGTTCACATAATTTGTTAATAAATAGTTAAACTTTGGATTTTTTTACTAGGTAATTATTAAAGACAGTGGGATTAAATAAAAACTTAAGTATATTACCTTTATCTTTGTTGTGTTCCTTTTTCTTTCCTGCTTCTTTTTTTTTTTTATAATTCCAGAATTTTTTTTTCTACTTTTATCAATATATTTATTTTAGAGTCTAATAATAAGTTAATTAAAATGAAATAAATTTAATTAATATACATAAACACATAAACAACAACAACAATAACAAAATATTTATTTTTCTATACTATGTAAAATTAATTAACAATAGTAATAATAAAAATAATTTAGCTTTTAAGCTAAAAAATAAAATAAAATAAAACACTATTGGTTTTAACACTGGTTTTATCATTGATTTAAAACTCATTTTAAATATATTTTAGCTTTTGCTGTTCTAAAAGAGATTTATTTAAGAAATTTATTAGCCCTAATAATTATTTATGGCCAGCAATCGACTTTGATATCTCACGTCGACATTTAACCACACCAAGGAACAATTAACAAACAAGATGTATTATTATTGTTTATTATTATAAACAAAAATGTATTATTTAATTCTGTAATTATTATATACTTTTAATAATTAGATATACTTTGTTATTATTCGCTTCAATATTTTATACATTTTACCATCAGTATCGTGAAACTTTATTACTTAATGCATAGTCATAAAAAGTTATTCTAGTTTATTCTCATGACTATGCTTAATGCTGTTTGTTCGATTTGAATAAAATTCTAGGAAATAAGATTTACCAAAAACATCTGCTGTAAAAATTTGTTTTGATACTACTACACATGCGCAAATAATTAATCGGCATACAATTCGTAGAAATTTTTATTTCGGAGAATTTTATATTTGACAATTTCTTTCTTCTGCTATAAAAACATACATGCGTAGCGATAAAAACTATAATTTTAGTTGCACGCATTTTTCAGTTTAAACGTATAAGTTAAAATTCAAATTTTAAAATCGATCTATTTATTTTCCAGATCATTTAACTTCAATTGTTAAAGCTTTTGATAAAAAAAAAAAAAAAATTATATCGCAGTCGAGAACCAAACGCACAGACATTTTCAGATTTTTTTTCTGTTAAATTGAATAGTTTTTAATTAATTGAATATAAAACTATTACATATTTTATGAATTAGCATTTCAAATGAAAATTTTATTGGATTCAAAATGTTCATCTTGTTCCAAAATGGGCTCAACAAATATTACAGCACTCTTTATATTACCTACTTTTACAACGTTTTTTTTTTTTTTTTTTTTTTTTTTTGACTCTGACTTCCGATCATTGTGATTAATAATTTTATTTATTATAATATTTACTAAATTTAAAATAAGATATTTGAATAGGTCATCACCAGTGCCGTCCTGAGGGGGCGTAGGGGGATATCTTTGGGACGGCTTAATGCTTGTAAAAGTAGCCTATTTTAGTGATGTTTTTTAATAAAAAAAATATTCGAAAACTTCAAATAACATGACTTTCAGGATCATACCAACATTTGATAACTTGCTAAATAAGTTGTTTTGGTTTCTTACCATTTAATGTAAAAATTTCAAATAATTCTTAACAAAAAATGCTAAAGTATTGTTAAGACAACCAAATCTCTCTGCATGTTATGATAAATAATGTAAAATATGCACGTTATGAACAACATTATTCTTTCCATGTAATGATGTGTAGTGATTAACAAAAACATTTAATAAATTTGAAGCTTGCAATAAGCTATTTTTAAACTTAGAAGAACATATACACCCTTTATATGCTTTCTAATAGAACAGTTGTTTATCTTTTTGTCTTTAAACAACACCTTAACAAACTAAATGTGTACAAATTAAATGCATTTGTTTAAATGGTTTTTTTTATGTAATATTATAACCTTATAAATATAATATACCATGAAAATATTATAATATAACTTAAATTAATAATAAAAAAAATATTATAATAGTTATAATAATATTATATTTTTATTATTGTTTTTTTTTTTTTTTTTTTTTTTTTAATGATACTTTGAAAATTATATTTTTACTAATTTAGTTAAGAAAAAAATTATATTTAGTAAAGTTAATAAATTCCTTAGCTTACTGAAAATATATTTGATAATCCCAGCTAACACAAAACGTTCAAGTACGTTCGGCGAACGTTGTGAACGTTCGAGCACGTTCTATGAATGTTCATAGAACGTTCTTGAACGTTCGCAACGTTCATTGAACGTTTTGTGTTGGCTGGGATCTTAAGTCAAATTTTCATAAATTATAAGGAAACTAACGTTATGTAGAAAGCTTAAGTTTTTATAAAATTTACGCATGTACTTTTTCTTTTGTTACAATCATGGTTTAAGACTGGAAAAAGATCGGTAAGATTTGCAAAATTGGCACAGGGATGACGATAGTAAAACGATCTTGGAATATCACTGGTACATGAACGGCATCACCGGCGCGGTGGTGCCTATTATATCCAATAATCATAATCTAATGATAACCATGTATGGACCATGCGTGAAGAGTTTTCTGGGACCCCAGTTCTTTAAATATTTTCAGGTTCTTTCACTTCTAATTGCAGTTTCTATTAGCTGAATTATTCATTTCTGAATGTAGTATCGTTATCTGTCAATATTTCTTTACGTACTCCTCTTTTGAAAAGAAGAGATATATAAGAATTATCTTGCGTACCTTTTCTTTGTTGTAGTTAAAAACTCCCTTTTAACAAATCATAAAGTTTGTTCAACTCCAAAGTATCTGGTCTGCTGGTGTATTTCCAAAATTGATTGCTTATTTGTCACAATGATTCCGGCACTATTTGTCGAGTTTTAGCATTTTCATCTACCAACTAGGTACTCTCGTTAACGGATCGGCGGGATTAGTTTTTGCTGATATCATTTTCACATTAACCTGTAAGTTTTATTTGTCAATTAACTCCCGAAATGTTTACTACGTTGTATCAATAATTCATTTGATGCTTTTATAAGTTTAATGTTAAATTATCGGAAATCCAGTAAATAAAATTTATCTTTTCTTCTTTTGCAGCACCAACATTATCAATCAAACGTACTTTACAATTATTTTTCAAAAATTAGTATCAGATACTATTTTTTGAAAAATAATTGTCATTAAACAGTATCTACAATAGCTTTTCACTTTTTAGCAAGAGCGCTAAATTCATGGCTTCTTGAAAGTAAGTCAAAAGTTGCTGTCGCAACCGTCTCCCCCATGCTTGATACAAAAATTTTAAAGAAACTTCCAACAAATGCCTTCCATTTTAAACTTTTATTACACTTGATTCTAAGGCCGGTTAGCTTTTGAAGCTGGTAGAACTTTTTGACTATTATTATATAAAAGCAAAATCATTTATTTTATAACTTATTTATATTATATATATTTATATTACTATATTTATATTTATATTTATTGTATTATTATTTATTATTTATATTATATATATTTATTGTGGATGATCATTTATCATGGCTCCCACACATAAAATATATACAATCAAAAATTAGTAGAACCATTAGTACTATGTGTCGAACTCGCCCATACTTAAATTCACATAGTCTAAAGCTTATATACTTCAGCTTAATTCATTGTTACATTACTTATGCAAATATTACGTGGCAAGTTGTCCACCAACAAAACTTAAAAAAATTCTTTCCTTACAAAAACATGCTTGTAGAATGTTGTAGATGTTCCAGATATCCAAAATCCACACTCAAGTATGATTATACCTATGATAAACGAGGAGGCCTTGCAAAAAATTAAGAAGGTGGAGGCCTGGGATTAAAAAAGCCCTAAAACACCCCCTTAAAAAAAAGTTTAGGGGTGTAAATTTTGTATGGTCATAACTTATGTAATTTACAATATTTTTCTACGAAATTTTAAATCTGTCAATAAATTTGAATTTAGTTTTAGATGGTAAAGTTGAAATATTACTACATTAGTGCCCTCACACTTGGGCGGGGTGGGGGGTTTTGGTGATGCGTTTTTTGGCTTTTTTGTTCCAAGGCCTCCGCCATCCAATTTTTTGCAAAGCCTCCTCATTTGGCATAATTGTACTTAAATTTTAGAGCTTGTACAAATTTCACACATTTGGCATAGGCATCTTATGTTTGGAGCTTGTGCAAGCTCCAAACTTAAGTATACCTCTGCTAAATGTGTGAAAGTGTCCTAGAACATCAAAAAATCCTGCGGGCGCCCATGCACACATGCCACTTCTTATATACAGGCCCTGAGAAAAGCATATTTAAGGCAATATATTTTTTGAGTCGACAAAAAACAGGTTTTAGCAGTGCCGTGGCTTATGGGTCGGAGTCCCCTCCCCCCCTCCTCCTCCCAAAAAAAAAAATCATTTTTAACTGACTTACTAAATAGGGGTGCGTAATAAAAAGGTCCGCCTCAAGTATAGTTTATTTTTATTTGATTCGTCATTATAACACAAAAATTACAATTTAACCCGACCGGGGATCGAATACCGATCTTCGTCACCTCAATCTGTAGAACTAACCGTTAGACCAAGCGAACACATCGATAAAAAGTATTTTAACTATATTTAAATTAATAATTGCATATAAATTTGAAGATGTTTGTTGATTTCGGATCCTGTGCCGCAAACGAAGAGCTTTTGGGTCGTATAAAGTAGCTAAGGTACCTCCTTCACTTTTTTTTTTCTTTTTCCATAAACTTTTTCATTGAAAAAAAAGTGTATATGTGTGCGTGGATGGGTATTTCAAAAAATATGTACTTTTGTTTAGGGGGGGGGAATCAAAAGTACGCATGGCAACAGGGGAGGGAGGGGGTCAGATTTCAAAATTTTTGGCGTACGTACTTTATGGACGACCCATTAGTATATGAAAAATGAAAGAACGCCGAATAAAACTCTTGATGCTAAATTATAACAGCAGCAGAAAAACTATTGAGTGATTATGTAAAGAACTTTGATTTAAAAAACTATCATTTATTAGAAAATGTAACCGACAAGGATAACATCTGCATACTTTTACTGCTAAAGCTATTTATTAAAGCTAATTTCTAAACTATCAAAAGCTATTTCCTAAGCTATCAAAACATATAGGGTGGAGGCATAATCGCATATGGAGGCACAACCATTTTTTCACATTTCCCTTTGAAAAATGTTATCTAATATGGCAAAAACATACCATGCATTAGTAAAACAGTTTCCTTCATTTTGCTTATGTCAAAAAGAGTGCCTGTTACGTTTCTGAGAAGTTGTGCACAATAATGTTTATTTTGATAAAAATATTATATTTACATCATATTTTTCTAGACCATTTTTTGATGTTTAAGCAATATTTGATTTTAGTGTTAAAGATATATTTTATCAGCATTATTTTATCAAGTGAAAACTATTTTTGACATCAACATAATCTAATAAGCAAGCGATGAAACTGTGTTCTTTTTAAAAACTGTCCTCTGGGGGAGAACCGCATAGACACGCAGGAGGCACAACCGCGTACTTATGATATTTATCAAAGTTAGGTAATTACGAATAACAATAATTACAATCGTCACTCTTGAATGTGTTCATGTAAAAACTTGAATAGAACTAAGAGTATATTGAATGAGAAAACACAGACTGTAAGTACAAAGAGTGTCTACGCAGTATGCAAACGTTTTTTTAGCATTTAGCAATTAGCACAGTATTTGCAAACGTGCAACAAAATCTGAGCTGTGACAATTGTAAAGAAAATGTACCAAGAAAAGTGTACCCCCAACGATTTTTGTGAGGATGCGGTTGTGCCCCACAATTGGGGTAAAACTGTTTTTTTCACTATGTGTAATTTTAGTGTAATAACATTTTCAAAAAACTCTTAATTTTTTTCTTAACTGCATCAATTTAAAGCTTAATGATGTGGTTATTGAAATAAACTGTTAAAAAAACACATTTTTCATGCTCGTACTTTAGCTAGAATTACCGATGTTGGTTCTTTATATACTTTTATGGGTCTCTTTTGTGGTGCTGCGATTTGAACAATGGAGAAACATTTGAAAATATATTTGATAAAAACATTCAATTTTTAATTTATCATAAAATTAGTGTAATAGTATTCTAAAAAAGACATTACGTGTATAAAATGTGGATCTTTAACACAATATGCAATTATATAGTAAATTTTTCTCTAACTATGCCAAAATATTATTCGAATACCAAAAAAATTAATCAAATTCCAAAAAATTAATTCAAATAATTTAATCGAATTCTAGAAAATTAATTAAAAGACAAATACGAAAACATAAATATAAAGAAATGGTAAACTCTAATCAAGCTCAAATTGACCCTTCTGTACTTTCACCGACTCCTAGAGTCCGATTATGGATTAAAATTAAACCATCATATGTTTATTTAGAGATGGCAGTGACCTTGACCCGCTTAATTAGGAATTATTAAATGGTACACTCTAAAAACAGTCCGTTAAAAAAAGAAACGGATTGCGCTTTTTTGTCAAATTAACGGATTAATTCGTTACCAAAAACCAGAAAATTAACGGAGTAAAATTAACTATTTACGGATTCTTTGAAATTTCGTTAATTCAACGGATTAAATATTTTAATCGGTCAAAAAAAAAATTTCAGTATATTATATGTTTTTATTTTGAAAATGATAAAGTTTTAAATGCGTTTTTCTCACATTTACATTTACATCGTAGATAAAAGTTGGTTGCAGTGAGTGTAATATGCCATTTTTTAAAAAACTTTACATTTAGTAGACAAAGCAAATGGATAAATATAATTTAAATTACGCTATGTTATTTCGAAGGGGACAAACTAAAAATCAATCCCTAAAAATTATTTCCTCACTTCAAAATAAAGCCATTAAAATCATCCACTTTCAGAAAAACCATTTCAACAATGTCTCTTTGTTATATAAATTATCACAGGTTTTAAAACTTCATGACAACATCAAACTTATGAATTGTACCTTTGTATGGGATTACTTGCATGGTAGACTCCCAAGTGCTTTCACTTCTTTCTTCTCCCAAACCAGTTCCAAACACTCCTATCTCCTTAGATCCTCATCATGCAAAAATATATTTGTTGAACATAGCCGAACAATAATATATGGCAAAAACTCTATAAAGCATCAATGCACCAATGAGTGGAACAATCTCCCCCACTCCATAAAAACTGAAAACCCGAATTCGAGATCTGCCTTTTTAAGTAAAATTAAACAAAGCTATCTTGACAGTTATGTATAAAAATAACAGAGTACTATTACCATAGTTACCATACTCAATGTTTATACTAGATTTAAATAATATTTCCCTATTTAGTATTTATTATTATATTTATTGGTATTTATATTAAATAGTTAGTATTAGTTCTTTTATTCTATTATCTTAAACTCTAATCCAATAATTTTTCTCTTTACTCAATAACACTTCTTTTCATCTACCATTATTCATATTATTAACCTTTATTATTTAATTATATTAATCAGTTACTATTATTTTTATTATTATCTATTGTCAGTATTATTACGTACTTGTTTTTATTAGTTTTAGTACTTTTATTATATATAAAGAATTTTAATTTTTGTTACTTGGTTATTGTGTCTGCTGTATTATTATTATTGTTATTATCATTATTGTTATTATTGCTATTATTATTATTATTATTATTTTTTTTTTTTTTTTATTTAATATTTACAAGGTTTTTTCGTTTTTTTTTTTTTTGTTTTTGTTTTTTTGTTTTGTTTTATAAGGTCTCTGCTTTGAATTAGTCGTGTACTATTTGCACTATCCCTTCACAATAATATAGTTGTAATATTTATATTATATTGTAAACCGTATCTATTTTTGTGAAAAATATATTGAGTGATTGATTAATTGAAGGTTATTTAACTTATTTTAAATTTTCTATATAAAGCTTTATACAGAAAATTTAACAATAAGGTTTATTTTATTTTAAATTAAAAGCCATTAGTATTACTAAATAATATATAATAATATATATGGTAAGTTAATACATATAATATATGGTAAGTTACTACATGTCTAAATCTAGAAAATTATGCAAGAATATATGCAATCCATATAGTCTATATTATAGAAATAAAAGTTCAACTAATCCTTTACTAGTAGTAAAGGGTTAGTTGAACAATTATTTCTATAATATAGACTAAATGGATTATTTATAGTCTTGTTTAACTTTATATTTTAGACATATGACATGTAGTAACATACCATATTAGTTTAAATCAGTTGTAAAATTAAAAATGTTAACATCTTTCATAGGTATATTTATTTATGTCAGTTACAGCTAAGTTTACATGGCTAGTTAATATGCTTTTATAAATTGCAATTTTTATTAATTCCCAAATTAAACATGTGGCATCCAATATCATAAACTAAGATTATACTGGTGTGTTTATATTATTTTAGAATTTTTTGTTTTAGACACATGGCATTTGTTATCCCACTGTAAGTTAAAACTAGTTGTAAAATTAAAAAATTTATATTGGAACTTCTTTTTCTTTTACCATTCATGTTTATTTATTTATACTATCTTAGAATTTGCTGTTTTAAAGGCACTGTATTTAGTGTCACATTGTAGGTTTAAATTGGTTGTAGAATTTATATTGTAACTTGCACATTTATTTAGTTGAGTTTAATCTAAGTTTATATCTGATGTGTTTGTATTATTTTAGAATTTACTGTTTTAGACACGTGGCATGTGGTATCCCACTGTAAGTTTAAATTAGTATATTTAAAAAAAAATTATATTTTAACTTGCATTTCTTTTGACGTTCATGTTTATATAATTAGATTACAACTAAGTTTGTGTATGGCTTGTTTATATTATTTCAGAATTTGCTATTTTAGACACTTGGTATAAGCTGTCATACTGTAAGTTTAAATTGGTTGTAAAAATTATATTGTAACTTGCATTTCTATTGGCGTGCATATTTATTTAGTTGAATTTCAACTATTAATAATAATAATAATAATAATAATAAGTTTATATCTGGCGTGTTTATATTACTTTAAAATTTACTGTTTTAGACACGTAACATGTGGTATCCCACTGTAAGTTTGAATTAGTAAATTTAAAAAAAATTGTATTTTAACTTGCATTTCTTTTGGCGTGCATATTTTTTTAGTTTAGTTAAGACTAAGTTTATATCGCACTTTTTAAACTATTATTCTACTATATTCTATATTCACTATTATTTTAGAATTAGCTATTTTAAACATGTGACAAGTGGAATGACACTGTAAGTTTAAATAAGTTTTAAAATTAATTTTTTTATATAGTTACTTGCGTTTTTTTTTGGTCTGCATATTTAATCTTGTTTTGATTTATCATAGTTTTTAAAAGGTTAGAGACCTTATTTTTTGCTTCTGATAGGTATTGATGTATGTGAAATGTATAGAGTCTTTTAGTTATCAGATAATGTCAAGGTAATCTAATACTTTTTTTTTAATTTACATTTTAATAAAGATATAATTTACTTGTTCCATTTAACTTTATCTTTAAAAAACGATATCAGAGATAATTAAAATAACAAAATTTAGAATAGAAATTTATATATAATGAATTAGCAAAAACATTTTCTATAGTGCTATCAGTAACATTTGGTAGCTAGTTTTGGTTTGGTTGGTTTAAATAGATTTTGGTTTTGAATACTGTTGTTACTCGTACACAGGTTCGCACTTTAAATCGGACACCATGCTGTCAACTCCTTAAAGATTAATATAAATAAAATAAGGATAATATGGAAACTTAATAACATACCTAGTATAGAACCAAAATAAAATGTTACAGATAGCACGATAGAAAACGTTTTTGGTAATTCATTATATATAAGTTTCTATTCTAAATTTTGTTATTTTAATTATCTCTGATATCGTTTTTTAAAGATAAAGTTAAATTCTCTGATATCGTTTTTTAAAGATAAAGTTAAAAATCTTGACATTGGTTTATTTTAAACATCTATTATATATATGTGTGTTTTTTATATAAATGTACTAGCTTGAGTATAGTGTATTAAAAATTTTTTTTAAGTATTTTTATTGTAATTTAAAGTATATTGGATTAAATATTATAAATATTTGATTAGTTTTCAATTTTTGGTTAAAACGTGTTTTTTTTTGTTTTGTTTTTTTTATCTTCGCTTCCAAAAAGGTTGCAAGCAACCACTGATTAGTGTTGGAAGTTACTGGAAGAGAAAAGATGAAGATTGTAGAGCAAGATAACGATTGACAGACGACTTAAAAGATTGCAAATTATATGAATCAGGAAAGCAAGATAAAGAAAGCGAACTCCAAAAAACTGATGTTTGAGGAAAAAAACTAGACGAATAAGAGTTTTTGGAGCACTTAGGAACAGTAACAGAAATAGGATGAGACTTAATTGAATGACGAGTAACACGAGAATGAATTTTAGTAGATGGCACAAGAGACGCTAGCTCTTTCGAGCAGTGCCCATTATAGTTTTTGTAGAAAAGAGAAAGAGAAGCAACATTACGACGACGTGACAGAGGTTGAAGGTTGGCTGCAAGAGCAGGTCCAACTATGTTTACAATGCGTTTTTTGCACCTTGTCTAAAAGAGAAAGAGCATCATTAGAAGATCCGGCTCAGATATGGCAACAGTATTCCATACAAGGCCGGATTTGAGATTTATAGAGATAGAGAATAGAATCCAGAGTAAGAAAGTGACGAGCTCGATAAAGAGAAGCAACTTTAGCAGATTTTTTTTTTTAGTTAATTTTGCAACGGATTTGATATAAGGTTTCCAAGAAAGATCAGAAGTAAGAGTTAAGCTTAGAAGATGAAGGGTAGGAGACTCATCGAGTACATAACCGTTCATAAATATAGGAAGGTTTAAACTATTGCGATAACAATTGGCCGAAAAAAATTGAGTTTTATCTGCATTAAAGTTCACCAGCTGCTGCGAGCCCCATGCTGTAGTAGAAGTGAGATCCTTTTCAAGCTCAGATGCCCCCTGCAAGCAATCGGAGGGAGTTGGCTACTTATCGTGACAAGAATAAATGGTAGTATCATCACCGAACAATGCCACCTTAGATGTGAGAATATCTGGAAGATCGTTAATGTAAATTAAAAAGAGTATAGGGCCAAGGATTGAACCTTGAGGAACCCCTGAGGTTACAGAATAAGAAGAAGAGTGCTGTCCATCGAGGACAACTTTTATACTACAATTGGAAAGAAAAGATTCAATAATCTTAAAGATGTTTCCAGATACACCGTAAGAAGAAAGCTTATGGAGAAGACCAGCATGCCAAACTTTATCAAACGCTTTAGAAATGTCGAGAGCAATGGCCTTAACCTCTCCACCTTTATCTAATGCACGATAAAACCTATTGGTTATTACTGTTAGCAAATCAGCCGTAGAACAAATAATCAAAATCCATATTGATGATCAGAAAGTAGGTTATGAGATTCAAGATGAGAGATTAAGTGTTTGTTAATTAAAGATTCAAAAACCTTGCTTATTATAGGAAGAAGACTAATTGGACGGTAGTTAGACGAATCGGATCGCTCTCCAGAATTTTTAAAAATAAGGGGTAACAGATGCTGCTTTCCAGCAGGCTGGAAAACAAGTATCTGATAAGCACTTGTTAAATAGTTTTGAAAGGATAGACGACAGCTCCGGAGAATACTTCTGCAAGACTATAACAGATATGTTGTCTGGGCCGCAAGCTGTAGAAGAGTCTAAGCGGGAAATCACTTTAGATACAGAAGCTGGAGTGATACGAATTTCGAGCAATGGATCAACCTGTTTGAAGGCTATATCAGGTAGAACGCAACTAGTGGCATTCAGAGATGATATTGATAAAAAGTTCTTGGCAAACAATTCAGCTTTGTCTTTTGGTAGGTGACAAAGTCTGAACCATACAAAAGAGGTGGAATTAATGTAGAATATCGAAATAAAATAATGCAATTAAATAAAAATGCAAACAATAACAAATATAAGGATTATTTGGTTATGAAGTCACAAATCTGGCCTCTCTAATTTTAGATTTTAGTGATTTTAACGAAATAATCACTAAAATAACTTGTTAACACATTTATTTCATAGGAACAACAACCGCGGAAAATTTGCTGCCTAGTGTAATAACTCCTTAATTTTATCGGATAATTCGTTGCAGTAACGAAATAAATCCGTAAATTCAACGGACTATTCCTAACGGACTTCAATTCGTTAAAATTTTAATTCGTTAACTTAACGGATTTCCCGTTAGTGCAATAGCGACAGATACAATTCGTTGTTTTTTCTTAGAGTGTATATATACCCACCAATAGCAACGGACAAAAACGCAGGTCCAGAAGATATCATAATTTGACTTTTTGTTTAAATTGATGTTCCTGCAAGAAAGATGGGATTACACTGCACTTCATCATGTGTTACATGTCACGGGATTCACTGTATGAATGTGGAAAAAGTAGACAAAGAAAATAATGCAGCCAATGACCGTCTTGATGATGTTTTTATACAAATTTTTTTAATAAGGTTTTCGTTTACTTTGTAAATATGTTTCAAATCTTTTTCTGTAACTTTGCCGAATAATCACATTTTTCTGTAACTTTGCCGAATAATCACATTTACGGCTCCAAACATCTTTATGTGGAATTTTTTAAAAATTAAGTAGAATCTTAATTAGAATCCCCCTCAGCTCCTATGGTATGGTACTTTAGTTATTATAATTTATTTTTCAGTTAAGAAAATTAACTGGCACCACTATTATTATACTAATAATATTTAAAAAAACTACACTAATTAAAATGTTATTTTTCGACTAAAAATTTTTATTTTTGTACTTTACCGCGTAAACTTTGTAACGTCACTATTTTAAATAATAGCTCTCTGCATTTTTAAATGCATAGTTTTTTTAAAATTGCAGAGTTTTGTGTTTTTAAACACAAAATAACTTATTTCAATAATATAAAGGAGGAGTTGTTTTTTAAAAGAGCGAGTGTTTGTATAAAGAAGCAAGTGCTTGTATATATAGGAAAAAGTTTTTTGTATGAATTCAGTGGCAGCCAATAAATTACTCAGGTATTTTTAGTTTTAGTTGGTTTAGTGCTTTTTTCATTTAAAAAATGATAAAAACTTAAAGCAATTTTTAGAATATTTCTAGAAATATTCTAGAAACTTGTAAAACAATATCCTGTGCACCTCTTTTTAAACTTTATATATACACTGTTAATATATATATATATATATATATATATATATATATATATATATATATATATATATATATATATATATATATATATATATATATATATATATATATATATATATATATATATATATATATATATATATATATATATATATATATATATATATATATATATATATATATATATATATATATATATATATATATATATATATATATGTATATATATATATGTATGTATATATATATATATATATATCTATATATATATATATATATATATATATATATATATATATATATATATATATATATATATATATATATATATATATATATATATATATATATATATATATATATATATATATATATATATATATATATATATATATATATATATATGAAGAGTGTATTTTCAAAATGCGGTATATCCATTTTTGTGGTATTGAGATAATTGACTTTTTTCGCCACAGCAACATGTCTCGTATATTTGGAAAAATTATAGTTTCTTAATGTATATATACATAAAGTATATTATATAGGGTAAAACACCCAGTGTTCGCCAGGTGTTCCAGTCGTCGCCAGTTTTCCATTAAAAAACATGCATGTCAAAAACTATTTGGTTGAAAGTGCCGAAATAGTGTCTAGAATGAACGCACATCATTGCTTTATATTTGACGAAAGTTTGACGATCGTAACTAAATAAATAAACTCTCAGGATTTTTTTGAATGAAAGTGTGTCACAAAAAAACCTTAATCCTTAAAATTTTTTTTCAGAAATCTTTTTAAACAATTACATAAAAAACATATTAAATATCAATTCAATTTCACTTTTTTTATTCCAGATTGATGGGAAGAACAAGGAGAAGATTGTACCAGGGCTATTCTTGGAAAAAAATTAAGGGGGGCAGGGTTAGGGGGGGTGGCGAAGACTGGAACACATAATAGTACCTAGTCCAGTCTTCGCCAGGTAAATTTTTTTTCTTTAAAGTGGCGTATATGGGCTTAATGGTAAAATATGGACTTTGACCCATATGCCAGTCTTCTTTAGGTTGAATTTCGTTTAAAAACAAAAAAGTTATAGGCGTTTTAAATTTGTCCAGTGTTCGCCACCCCCCTTTTGCCAGTGTTCGCCATCGGAAACAAATTATTATTTTTTATTTTTTATTAAATGTATAAATATAGCTAAGTATTTATTTTTTATTTCAGAAGTAGGTTATCTGTTAACCTAGTTATTAAACAATACTAAAGCAGTCCAAATAGGGCTATATAACTATATTAAATTAATTTATATATCAAGTTAAGACTTATAATAAATAGTTTCAATAAGTACCTAGGTACATAATATCCATTTAGAATTATGAATACTAGTAAATCAAAGTCCAATAAGGGTTCACGTATGTCTACAAGAGATTCTTACACTGAGGAGGACATTAGAAAGGCAATTGAAGAAGTAAAAAGGTAATAAAATTAGTATGCATTAATAGACATAATTTCAATGCTTAAATTGCTTATTGTGTAGTCATAATAGCCTAATGCCTATAATACATTTAAAAGAAATACATAGGGTAAGGCTGCCTAGTACTGATAAAGTGGTTGCATACCTAAATTATACTGTGCTATATTTCAGTGGTGAAAGAACTGCTTCAGAGGCATCCAAGTTGTACAATATCCCGCGCACCACATTGAGGGACAAAATAAGTGGTAAAGCGCCTGTTGTAAAAAAGATGGGCCCACAAATCTACCTCACTGAAGCAGAAGAAAATGTTTTGGTGAATTTTATTGTTAGCACACAGAAACGTGCCCACCCTGTTACCAAAGAAACCATTATGTCATTGGTAACTAGTCTTCTTTCGGATGAAAGGTTACTTATGGAAGTAAATAGAGACCGTTCCTTTCAATTTGGAAGATCAGGGACTCGACAGCCAGGGAATAAATGGTAAGTAGGTTGTGCCTAAGTTATAAAAGTTGACCTATAGGTAATTAAAATAAAAAAAAAATGTTATAATTTTAATAACGAGTCATAAGATTTTTCATTACAAATTAACTTTATAAAACATTTGTAGCTTAATAAATAAAGCTTATAACAATTGATACAGACATAAAATTAGTCTAATAGAAACAGCCTATACCTAGTCGACTAATTTAGCCATTATTTTCTAAGGTATAAGCTATTCCTGTCGAGGCATCCTAACATAGTTGCTCGCATGACTGAATCATTAAGTGCGAATAGAAGAAATGTCTCACAAGCTGTCATACAACAATGGTTTGCTGATATAAGATCGTACCTCTCTGAACATGACCTTCTTGAAATCCTTCAAGAACCCCAGCGTAACTATAACATCGACGAGTCGGGGTTCCAGTTTTCACCCAAGGTTTCCAAAGTTTTAGCTGCTAAGGGTTCTAAAAATGTACCGTATGCGACATCTTCAAAAGAAAAGGAAAGAATCACTGTTCTAGGTACATTTTCATTTTATTCTTTTGCTCATTTTTATGTTATTTCTGTAATGCTTTTCTTTTAATGCTGCACTATAAATTGCTTTTTTTTCAACATATCTCTGAGCATAATAGCTTAGCATGATACTAGCTTGGCCTGCTTGCTAACTTTTGGTTTTTTTGCACTTTTCTTTGCAGCTAACGTTGGTGCCGATGGCTCTCTCCCTCCACCGCTTATAATTTATCCTAACCTTCGTATTCCTATGAATGTATACGAAGCCATTCCATCCAGTTTATTTGCAATCGGAAAGAGTGAATCGGGATATATTAACCATCAGGTGCTTTATGAGTATCTCACTAATGCATTTGACCAATGGTTAACTCAACATAATATACAAAGACCAGTTATAGTTTGGTCCGACAAACATGAATCGAGGCTGCAATTTCATTTAGTTAAAACCTTAGCAGACCTGCAAATAATGCTTATATTGATCCCACCAAACTGTACCCATTTCATGCAGCCTTTGGACGTAGGATTGTTTGGCCCTATGAAAAATGAATGGGCTAAGTGTGTGAATAGGTTCAGGGCTGCCAACCCAAATGAATACGTTACCAAAGAGTCCTTTGCAGGAATGTTCCTGCCAGTGTACACAAGGGTCATGAGTAGAGAGAAAATAGTAAAATCCTTTAAAAAATGTGGCATACAGCCATTTGATCAAGACGATCCTGATTATACCAAGCTCACTCTTGAAGAAGCCCACTCCGGAGACAGTCGAATATTTGAAGGAGTGCTTCAAGACGGTCGTGTTGAAGCTTCCACTCAAGTTGAAAATTTTTTTCATGTCAATGTTGCGACACAGACATCCTCTGACATCATCTTGTCTGGTAACACAAGTACTAGCACGATGGAAGGACTGGGAGCAGGCCCAAACATTCACCTGTAAGTGATAGCTAGGTATTAGTATCTAACATTTGTATCAATATAAAATAATAAGCCCAGCTAGCTAGTTAGTAGCTATTATAAACCAATTTTTATTTATAGCTATTACAGGGTAATAAAAGTTAGTAACAATTATAAATTAATTTTTATCTATATTACAGGGTAATAAAAGTTAGTAACTATTATAAAACAATTCTTATTTATATTACAGGATAACAAAATCATTTGATGACTTTGTCATCGATTCGCCACGATTTGATTCACTCAGAATGGTGAAGAGGCAAAATTGGTTCCAATATGTCTTTGATCGAAATCATCGGCAAGAGGATGCACCAGCTGTTGATTCCCTTGTTGTTTCCCCTGTTCATTCACCTAGTATTCCTCAATATATAGTATAGTGTTCCTCAATGTCAGCCCCTCCAAACAGGACTAGGCCTATGTTGGTAGAACCTCAAAGACAAGCAAGACCACCTGCGATTAGTCCTGCTCTTAAAAGTCATAAGTGGTTCCCATCTCCAAAAAAAGCTATCGGTTAGTGTATTAACTAGGCTACCTATATTTTAAATTTATTATTATAATTTCCATTTTTAATCTCTGTAAAATTACCACATGTAGCCTATGGTCATAAATTTACTTTATTATAACCTGATTATTATTTTAATTTTCATAGGAAAGGTTCGTACAGTGGCTCAAGAACTTCATGCCACATCTGTAGTGACTTCAGATAAAGTTGTCTTGATGCTAGAAGGTATTAGGCTTGAAAAAAAACAACAAGAACAAGCAAAAGAGGAGAGAAAAACGAAGCGCTTAGTTGCTGAATTAGCTAAACGCAACAAGCCAAGTGTTCCAGCTAAAAGAAAGTTGCTGCCAGCAACAAAAATGGCAAAGAAGAAACCAAAAAAATTTTCCATTACATAAAAAAATTATTCAACAATTATTTAAATATATTTTTAATACCAAATAACTAAAAAAAAGAACTCATTTTTTAAAAAGTCTGAGGGTGGCGAACACTGGAACAGGTTCAAAAAATTGCCTGGCGAACACGGGGACCGTTCCAGTGTCCGCCACTTTCAACTTTCGGGGGCTATAGCCCCCTTATTAATTATCGGAGGTCATTCGTTCTAAGTACAGCGTATAGCCCAACTATCCATCTGTACGATAAATATTTAAGATCAATCATTTATTGAAAAACGAGTGAGAAAAAAATATTTTAGTGGGGCAGGGTAGAAAAAAGTGGCGAATACTGGGTGTTTTACCCTAATGTTAATAAATAAAATATTATTAAATAAAAAAATTTATTTTTTTTGTCAATAAGTTAGCATTTATTCTCAAAATACTGTATATTCAATTAAAGCTTGTTAGCAAAATGCGGTATATCCATTTTATAAAGATGTTATGGAAAGTTTTTAAACTTTAAAAGGCCTGAATAAGTTTTAATGATTAATTTTAGTTAACATACTGAACAAATATGTGTATTTAATGTTTGGTCATTATATTTTATTGATAATGTGAATGTAAACAATGTTTTATTAAAGTAAAGTAAACTATTACATTTCGCGGCTCGCGGTTGTAAATTTATATTTGTTTCGGAGAGTTAAATATGGACAATAAACAATAATATTTTTTTAGTGTTGTGTAGTTGTAACAATGATGATCACTATTTTTAAGTCTCCATAGAACTAATGGACAATTAATATAACATAAAAGTCATCGTTATATTTTTGAACGAAATAAAATTTTAAAAATGAAATACTGCAATAGCCTCATTTTATTTGCAACAAAGCAATTGTCGGTTTAACAAAAAATAAAAAGGAAGTATTATTATTGAATGCTTTCCATTAAAAAACAGGTAACAAGTATATTTAAACTTATTAATTTAAGTTGCCTTTTTAATATATTTTCTATCATTATTCCATAATTCGTTCAGTTAAACAAACAAAGCATGGTAGTTTAAACGAACACTAGAACTAAGAAATGCTTTTCTTTTCTTTTGTTTCATACATCATATCTTTTTTTCTATGTGAAATAGGATATTAGGTAACGCATTAATCTTGTCCATCGCAATCCGCCATTTCTTTAACGCAACTTTAAAATATTTGCGCTTGCGCAGAAGTAATATACATTTGCCACGGATTGGTCAAAATTAAATACCGCATTTTGAAAACAAATAAAAAATTTTATACCGCGTTTTGAAAATAAATGTTTTTTAGAAGTAAAAAAATATTGGGTTATACTTCGTTTAGCATATATTCGGACACAATGTCTGCTAGGTCCTTATAAACTAAAAATAAACCACACAATTTCTAAAAAATTTTTAAAATGGCGTTTACCGCGTTTTGAAAATAAACTCTTCATATATATACATATATATATATGTATATATATATATATATATATATATATATATATATATATATATATATATATATATATATATATATATATATATATATATATATATATATAAATATATATATATATATATATATATATATATATATATATATATATATATATATATATATATATATATATGTATATATATATATATATATATATATATATATATATATATATATATATATATATATATATATATTAGGGCCCTTCGAATCGACAGTTTTCGTTTCGAATCGAATCTCGAATCAAAGCAGATCTTGATTTGTGATTCGAACCACGTTTCAACTCAACATTTTGAAGTCTAAATTAAAGCATTTTTTATTTAATAATCTATATTTCAAAATAAAATAAAATAAAACAATTGTCTTTATTGATGCTTCTTGCCGTGGTTAATCTTTTAATGACTGATTAAGTTAAGTTAAAAGTTAAATTATACGGAGCAGGCGTGTTCCGTAAGCCCATCAACAGCTAGCCGTGCTAGCTCGTGCGAAATTGCACGGAAGATGATGCGCTGTAATAATTATTAAAGCTGATCGAATTTTGCTTTGAAGCGATCGACACTGGTAGCACTGACTACTACGTTAGGCAATGCGTTCCATGGGTGAGCGACGCGGTTGTTGAAGGAATTATAGCGAACGAGGCAGTTGTTGTCCATTTCATGATGAAAGCGCTTGCGATGACCGTAGCTAGGTGGAATGTTGGATAGATCTATATGCCAGCTAATTGAGTCGATACTGTTTTCGAATTTTTATTTTTGAATGAGGTCGCCGCGTAAACGTCTATTTAATAGAGAGGTGAGACCGAGTTTGATGCAACTTGTCTCGTAATCGAAGCGCTTTATTTCGTGCGGTACTTTGGTAACCCAATGCTGAACACGTTCTATGACATTTATGTCTTTTTCAAGATGCGGGGACCTGGCAGAAACTGCAAACTCGAGATGTGGGCGTATATAAGTGGTGTAAAGTTTTTCCCATATATTGGTATCTCTGCTTATAAACGTGTTTTTCAATGTCGCGAGGACTTTATTAGCCTTGGCAGCGGCTATTTGTGCTTGCCTCTCATATTTTAAGTTGTTGGAAATTTGAACGCCTAGATCTTTTTCGGATGTTATAGACTCGATTACTGTTCTAGTGACGCTACCGTTAGCGTCGTACTCGTTCATTAAATAAATTTGTGGGAAACATTGTACTTACTGAAATGCATGACTTTGCGTTTCTTGATGTTTTCGCTACTGATGTGTTCGGGTAAGTCATTAATAAATATTATGAACAGCGTAAGACCTAGCACTGAAGCTTGCGGAATGCCACTGGTAACCTTCACCCAGGTGGATGACGTATTACCAAATATGACACGCTGTGATCTATTTGAAAGGAAAGCTTTTATCCAGTTAAGAACGTTACCTTTGATTCCGTAGGGTTCAAGTTTTTGAAGTAATCTTCTGTGAGGGACTTTATCGAAGGCTTTTGCGAAGTCAAGAAAAAGAACATCTACTGGAAGCTTGCGAGAAACGTTGTAGGTCAGAAAGTCCATGGCCTCAAGCAGATTTGTGACCCAGGCTTTTTTATTGACGAACCTGTGCTGGCAATCGGCAATAAGTTTATGAGCTACAAGGTGCTGCATGATTTTTTCTTTAACAATTTTTTCCATTATTTTGCATGGTACTGAGGTAATGGAAATAGGCCTATAGTTTTCTGTGTCGAGTCTGGAGCCTTTTTTGAACAGTGGCGTCACGTTTGCCGAGAGCCACTCTTTTGGGACTACACCTTGATCCATCGAGTTCTGAAAAATGATGGCAAGCGGGGTAGCCGCCGCATCAGCGCATGTTTTAAGCACAAATGGACTGATACCGTCACCTCCAGTTGATTTATTGGCGTTGAGAGCAGATAGGTGTTTGTGAACGGAATCCTAGCTGAAGATGACGGAAGAGATTAAAGCGGTTGTACGTTTAACAAAGGGAGGTAGTTGTTGACCTGATGGTTCGATTGTGAATACTGACTGGAACTGGCTGTTAAGTATATTGACTATGGATGCGGGGTCGCTACTTATTTCCCCAGCGAGTGAGCACATAGAAGTTATCTGGTTATTGACGGCGCGTTTGTTGTTTACATAAGAGATAGACGCTTAGGGTTCCATTTGTCGCTAGCTAATTTTTGTTCAAATGCTCTAATTGCAGTGCAGGAAGCTTTTTTGACAAGGTTTTGAGTTTGGTTATACTCTTTGACAAGAGGAATGATTCGCCATTTTGCTGTTGCGGTTGAGGTACCAAAGTTTTTCCTTACGTTTGATTAGTAAAAAAAGTTCGCTGGTTAGCCAAGGCTGCCTGTGTTTGGCCGGTTTGGAGGTGACACGCGAAATAAACTTGTCACATAATTTGATATAGTTGTCGCAGAAGATTTGATAACATTCGTCGGCATATCGGTCTTTAAATAAACTAACCCAATCGACTTGGGAGAGTTTCTCGTTTAGATTCGCGTAATTACCTTTCCTGTATCTAAATTTTGAGATGTTAAAACGGGGAGAGTTGCAGACGTTTTTGGCTAGCTGGTGTTGCCATGTCATAGTGCAGTGACCTTGCGAGGCGCTACCAAGAGGAGGACCGATTGTAATATGGCTTAATCGTTCGGTTGTTTCGGTAATTACAAGGTCTAGTGTATTTTTGAACAAACCCTTGGTTTGGATGAAGGTAGGATTTATAACGTCCTGGTGTAGATGTAGGTCAAAAATGGTTTCGGCAAATTTAGTGCCAAAACTAGTTTCAGCGCCGGTGGTATTGGTCCAGTCGTCGTGCCATATGACGTCGGGAAAGTTGAAGTCACCGGTGATTATTAGACCATTAAACTTTTTGTTTTCTACGGCCGATTTCGCGTAGGAGATAGCTTTTACTATTTCGTTAAAGGCCAGAACATTATTGGTAGGTGGGCGATAGATGCAGCCGATTAGGAGAGATTCTTGTGGGAGTTTATGTTCGAGCCAGATCTGTTCTGAGAAATTGCATTGGAAATCGATGTGAAATTGAGAGTAGTCAATTTCGTTGGCAATAATGTTGTTTTTGACATATATGGCTACTTCTCCTCCACGACTAGAGCGATCTTTTCTAAAGAGATTGTAGTTGGGAATAGCTGGTGCTGATCTGATTAAAAAGGTATTTAAAGATAAGTAATGCTATTTTGATAGCGTCAAAGCTCAGAATATCTAAAATACCCGCAACAAAAACAAAATAAGTAAGGATTCAATTTTAAAAAATTTTTGAATCGTATCTCGAATCATATTTTTGATTTGATTAGATTCAAAATTTCAAAGCTTCGCAGATCCCTAATATATATATATATATATATATATATATATATATATATATATATATATATATATATATATATATATATATATATATATATATATATATATATATATAAATTCAAGCCATTTGTGATACGTTTTTTTATACTCTTCTTTGGGTATACTTTCAGGTAGCTTCGTTATGCGGGTTTTTTGGTTTTCAACGTCAGTATCGTCATCAAGATTTTTTTTTAATAAGTCGAATAGCCAATAATCGGATGGAGCTAAGTCTGTTGAGTATGGTGGGTGGCGAATTGTTGTAATTACAGCTTGGTTTAGACAATTTGTGACGGTTTGAGTAACATGGGGTTGAACTTTATTATGGAGAAATTTGAAATTGTGAGTGCCTGTTTTAGGTCTTTGCTTATTTATTTTTCACATAAGACGTTTCAAACAATTTTTTATATAATATTTGCTAGTAATAGTGTCTCTTTTTTCAAAATAACCCAAATGAACGAAACCTGTTATTTTAAAGAAGATGTAGAACATGCTTTATGGCTAAAACCTATCGCATCTTACTATATTTCTTGGACTTTCACCTTCACCAACCCAACTAGCGTTAGCTGACTTGTGTCCAACTTATCTCAAATAAAACCTGGGTATATATATATGTATATATACCCAGCGGGCTCAGACGTCAATCAAACGTCTTACGGACGTCTTAACTAGGTCGCGACGTCTCAGACCAAATTAGGACGTCCAAGAGACGTCCGGTGAAGACGTCTTTGTTAGGACGTCCTTGTAACAATAATATAAAGACTATATTAGGATATATATATATAATATATATATATATATATATATATATATATATATATATATATATATATATATATATATATATATATATATATATACATATATATGTAATATTTTTGCTGTAGAAATAGGATTTTTCCATCATGGGTTGTATAAATAATTATTAAGATTATTACTTATGTTGACACCTCATTACTGTGTTGTTTCATTTAATTTGTTGTATAATTATTTATATATACATGATTTATACATTATATTATAATGTTTACATGATGCATACATATTCATTATGTATATATATATATATATATATATATATATATATATATATATATATATATATATATATATATATATATATATATATATATATATATATATATATATATATATATATATATATATATATATATATGTGTGTGTGTGTGCGTGTGTGTTTGTGTGTGTGTGTGTTTGTGCATGTGTGTGTATTGATAAATGTTGTATACTATTCGAAATACATCTCTAAAAGGGAAAAAAAATTTATTTTACTATCGCTTTGATTCTGCTGAGTATCAAATACTTGATGTTAGATGCTGTTGCAACGCTAAATTTGTATTTTTTATAATGCTTTTATATTTTTTAATAATATGACTGATTATTGCCAAAAAAGGCATAAAACTTTAAGTTTCAATCCAAAGATGTATTTCTGCATTTAAATTATTATTTAATGTATATATATATATATATATATATATATATATATATATATATATATATATATATATATATATATATATATATATATATATATATATATATATATATATATATATATATATATATATATATATATATATATATATATAAATTATGTTAGTGTATTCTGCAAACAGAGTGATGTCTGCAATTGCAATGCTCTAAAAGAACAGAACAATTGAGGTTGCGTAGTCATAGAATTGGAGCTGCGGCATTAAAAATGAGTCAAAGTTGCTAAACAAAATCATGACTAAGACTCTAATAGTAAAATTTCTCTGTATTGCATGTGCATGTACAAATTATTTAACCTTCAAAGAACTTTTCATTTATTTGGCAAATAAGATTTTTTTAATCATTGCATAATATTGTTTTAAAGAATTCAAAGAAATAATCAAAAATTTTGCTTTGGAGTTGGAATTGGAGTCAGAGTCGTTCTCTGTAATATATATATATATATATATATATATATATATATATATATATATATATATATATATATATATATATATATATATATATATATATATATATATATATATATATACAGTATTGTGTAAATTAATTGCATCAAGCTAAAAAAATAACAAAAAACATATGAGCTCTTATTTAGATCTTATTTTATTTCTTTAGATTATTTTATTTCTTTAATTAAACAAATATGGGTGTAACACCTAGAAAATGTTCTAAAGTCGTAACTTTGATTCAACATTCTGGAAAAAGTTAAAGAGATTGCAGAATTTTTCCATGTCAACCAGTCTACCGTCAGCCGAGTGTTCAAGCTCTTCAGAGATACTGGTGGTTTTTCTCCAAAGCAACTGGGCAGGTGTGGTCGAAAGAAAAAGACTACAGCCAGAGATGATCGTTTTCTACTACAGCAAAGTAAGAAGAACTCCAAGAAGACAAGTGCCCAGCTCAGGCATGATCTTGAAAGTCATTGTGTCAGTGTCTGTTCAAGCACTGTTAGGCGGAGACTGCTTTGTGCTGGGCGGCTAGCTAGAAAGCTTACCAAGAAGCAACTTTTGACAACAGCTATGAAGAGAAGAAAATTGGAATGGGCCAAGGAATACAAGCAATCGACCAAATATGACTGGACAAAGCTATGATGTGAATTGTTTCAAATAATCTGTGTAGTAAGTCTTTTTCTTCTTCTGTCCTTCTGCAGGCATTTTTGAGTATTATATTGGTAATCCTACAGTGTACTATGGTAAAAACATTTCTAACCCAATATCAAGGTTTGTAATCACTTAATTTACACATTTGCTTTATTTGCAGGTGATATTCTCAGACGAGTGTCATTCTGAGGTTCAAGGACAACGGTCACAGTCTGTTCCGGATCAATCGGGGAACGAATACGCGAAGGTCATATCGAGCAGCATGTCAAACATCCAAATAAGAAAATGTTTTGAGGGTGTTTCACAACAGCTGGGCCTGGAGCACTTTAGCCTGTGACTGGCATGATGAATTCCGATGGCTATGTCAATGTTTTGATGAGAAAACTGAGACCAGAGATGACGAAGCAGTTCCCTGACGGTGAAAGGATGTTTCAGCAGGACCTAGCACCATGTCACACATCAAAGAAAGTCACCAAATTCTTTGAAGGCAGCAGAATTATTACTCTATAATGGCCAGGCAATTCACCTGATATTATTCCCATTGAGAATTTATGGGGTATAGTTAAGAAGAGACTTAGAACTCGCGACTGTACCTTAAACCGAAGTATTAAGTATTAGATATGAACTGTTATTACCAAAACTGTAATAAACTAAGTTCTACAGTTGTTTTTAGCTTGATACAATTAATTTGCACATTACTGTATATATATATATATATATATATACATATATATATATATATATATATATATATATATATATATATATATATATATATATATATATATATATATATATATGTATATATATATATATATATATATATATATTTATATATATATATATATATATATACATATATATATATATATATATATATATATATATATATATATATACATATATATGTATTTAGATATATATATATATATATATATATGTATATATATATATATATATATATATATATATATATATATATATATATATATATATATATATATATATATATATGTATTTATATATATATATATATATATATATATATATATATATATATATATATATATATATATATATATATATATATATATATATATATATATATATGTATGTATATATATATATATATATATATATATATATATATATATATATATATATATATATATATATATATATATATATATATATATATATATATATATATATATATATATATATATATATATATATATATATATATATATATATATATATATATTGCGATCATGAAATAAATGCGCTTTTTTATAATAAAATTAAGAAATACTTACTTTTCGTAGCAGTTCGTAGGGGTCCAGAAAAGATCCCATCTCAATTTCCAAAAGATGTAAACGGACATTCATTTTCTGTTTTTATATTACATACAAGTATTAAAAATGGAGAATATGTTCCTCGTGATTGTTTGTTTGGAGCAAAGTGAAACAATTGATGTTTTGTTTTCCTTGTTCCCTTTTTAGTTAACTACCAACAGCAAGTCGCTCACGTTTAACAACGATATCTGGGTATTGTTTTCAAAGAAAATGGAAAAAATTACATGACAAAATTCCAGAGCATCAAAACAGCAGCAACCATAAATATTGTTATATTAAATGGCGGCAATTGGAAAAAAGTATTGATTCTAATTCCACTGTCGATGTTATGCTGTTGCAGACCATTAAGAATCAAGCATCACACTGAAAACAGGTTCTTCGCCAAATTTTAGATGTCACATTGTTTCTAGCCGAACGAGGTTTCGGATTTAGAGGAACAAGTGATTTAGTTAGAGTTGCAGCAAATGGCAATTTTTTGGGCATTTTAGAGCTTTTGAGCCATTTTGATTCTGTCTTGAAAGACCATCTGAACAAAGTGATGAAGTCGCAGAAATTGAAGAGAACACAACAAGCAAATTACCTTTCACCGGAAATACAAAATGAGTTTATAGAGTGCTGTGCTAAAAAAGTATTAGAAGTTGTTATAAGTGAACGAGAAGCAGCAAAATATTATTCAATACTTGTTGATGCAACCCCTGATTCAGCACATATGGAACAAACTGTATTTATCTTGCGTTATGTTTATTTAAATGAAGGAAATAATCTCTACAAAGTTCAAGAGCGATTTCTAAAGTTTGTCGACTGCAATCAGAAAACAGAGAAAGCTATTGCTGAATTTATTTGCAGTGTTATTAAAAAACACAATATATCAATGATAGAGTTTCGTGGTCAAGGTTATGACAACGGTAACAATATGAGCGGTCAGTATAAAGGAGCAAAAGCAGATATAATTAAAGAAAACCAATTGGCAATTTATTCTCCATGTGCTTGTTATAGCATAAATCTGTGTGGTGTCTATGCCGCAAAGTGCTGTGCAGACGTTATAAACTTCTTCGGTGTTGTGCAAATGACTTATAACTTGTTCAGCTCTAGCCCGCAAATATGGCAAATTTTAAAAGAAAACATTGGATGCTCTTTGCATTGTATGTCAGATACACGTTGGTCAGTGAGAAATACAGTTCTGCAAGCCAGAGATGTAACTTTAGATGTAGAGATTTTAAATTTAAAAAGCTTAATTGATGACCTCTTTTTATTGAAAAATAACTGGGATTCAATTTTAAATGAATGCAAACTTGTTGTCGAAAATCGGGGTATGGTTTCCAATTACATATTCCCGGAGAAAAAACTCAGACAAAAAGCTAGATATTCAGATGAGGAACAGAATAATAAATTAGGCAACACCAGTGCAGAATTTTGTTTCAAGTGCGATGTTTTTTATGTTCTTTTAGACTGTGTCATTGGTAATATGAATTGCGTTTTGAGGCAACCAAAGATCTTGAAGAAACATTTGGTGTTGTATGGAAAAATATGACATTAGATAAAGATCTGCTGCGTGAGAAAGCTTCATCTATTTGCGTTAAATACAGCATTGATGTTTCTCTCGATTTAATAGACAAGTTAGAACATTTAAAGACAATTCACGCATCAAATCTTGGCATAATACAATTATCGCCGTTTTAATAATTAAACAAATTCCATGAGTTGAAGCTTGATTTTCTTTTCCCAAACATTTTAGTTGTTTTTAGATTTTTTTGTACACTTCCAGTTACCGTTGCACAAGCAGAACGCTCTTTCAGCACGCTTGCAAGAGTTAAAAATGTTTTACGTTCTACAATGTGTCAAGATCCAATTTTTAATTTGGGAAGACTAGCGATTCAGGCGCCACTTGCAAGGAAAAATAGACCTTGATGCTGTTATCGAACTTTTTGCAAACAAAAAATTTCGCAAAGCCTATTTTAGTTAATTTCAGTACAATTAAATACAACTATTTATTTTAAATTACTTCTATAATATATATATATATATATATATATATATATATATATATATATATATATATATATATATATATATATATATATATAATATATATATATATATATATATATATATATATATATATATATATATATATATATATATATAATTGTTACAACTTTTTATGGAACTATTAGTTTCATGCCATTCGACAATCATTCAGCTATATTATTCAAAATTTATAAAATAAAAAACCGTTAAAAAATACAATTTTTTAGCGTTGCACAGTGGGTCAGATCTTAAAAAAGCTGGTCAAAAAGGAAAAAAAAATTTACCGTATTTGATACGGTATTTTTGGACTATAAGGTTGGCTTCACTGATGTTGGGACTGCTTAATGCCAGGTATCCAGAAGATCAGCTGTTCATTTCGTGCGCTATATTGCAGATCCTTTGTCTGTCGTACTTGCGGACGTTAAAGCTAAGAAATCGTCTTTTTTTCAAAAATAAATATTTTTGTTGTGTGGACGCGAAACAAATATTTTTAATATGGAATTTGTTTCACAAGGTATGTACTAATTAAAAAACAAAAATATTATTAATAAGTCATTAATTATAAAGGTTTTTTTTTTAAATTAACTTAATACAGAAAAATATTTTATAAAATTGTAAAACTTGCTTTAAAAATAGAGATAAGTTACGAATTCCACAATATTCCACTTTCATTTTCATTGTGTTTGTACGTATGCAGTATTTTTTTTTGTAATTTAACATTCAAATTCACCTACTAGTACCAACCTCACTTTTAAGCTATGTTTTATATGACAGTTGCAAAATGCCGTTATTGAGACATCTTGAAAAATGAAAGTAAAATTATTTAATTATGAGCTACATTTGTATAATTTTAATTATAATCGATGTCTAGAAGCATTATAAAGAAGATTAAAAGTAAAAAAAGTACGGGAACAACGCTTTCTTCTACACAGTGAGATGAATAACTTAGAAAAGGACAGTGATCGCTACACACACCGCCACACAGTAGTTACCATTTTCCAATCTTCAAGATATGATTGCATTCCCTTTTTTTTCTTCTTGTTTCATATTTTAAACTGAATAATTGGTTATTTTTTTAATTAGATTTTTTAATATTAAAAAATATTTTTTATTAAAAAAGTTATTAACTTCATAATTAAATTAAGAAAAAATTAAATATAAATACAAACATTGTACATGTTTTTTAGCGCTTTTAAATATTTAATAAATTATGTATTTATTTAAGTTAATAAATAAATACATAAATAATACATAAATTGATAACTAAAATAAAAGTTGTATTTGTATTGTATTGAAAGTATTTATATAGTAGTTTATATTTATCTATGCAATAATTATAAATGTATCAATACAGTAGTTTGTATGTAATTTATACAGTAATTTAAATCTTTAAGTCATTATCTTTTTACAGTATGGATAGAATTCATTTAAATTACTTGTTGCAAGTTTTATTAGACCACACCGTTCAACGTATTTTACTGCTGAACCAAGACAATATTACATATAAGAGTGATTCAGAAATATTGAATATGACTTTGAATTGTAAGTGGGGCTTTGACTAAACATCCGGACAAAGCATTTATAAAATGACTTTTGAAGATCCGAATATATCAGATGCAAGTTTACTTTTTACTTCGCTTGTTCCATTGCAACTTGTAGGTGTAAATCAAGAAACAAAAGAAGAAAATCTCTTATGGAGTAATCCGAAGCCATCTTCAACCCTCTTTTGCAGACCTCTAAAATTGCAATTTACAAAGAAAACCGAGGAAACTTTTATAAATGAGAAAACGCATTTTGACAAACAGATCGAACAAATCCAACCATTAAAAACAACTACTCATATGAAAAATGTTTTTATTCAATACAGTTTAAGTATGACCATGTTAGATGGTAAAGTATGCAATGCTATCACCAACACAAAATCTGCGCAACGGTGTTATCTCTGCCAGGCAACTTCCAAGCAATTTAATAACATTGATAAAGTTTTGCAAAGACCGGTAACCACTGATTATCTAAAGTACGAACTGTCAACTCTACACGCCAAGATTCGATGTTTTGAATGCTGTATTCATTTGGGATACAAAAAAAAAAAATGCGAAAAAATGGCAAGCGCGTAAAGAAGAAGATAAGTAGGAAAAAGCAACAATGAAAGCTAGCATCCAAAAAGCTTTCAAACAGCAACTAGGAATTTTAGTCGACATGCCAAAGCAAGGGTTGGGCAGCACGAACGACGTAAACACCGCTCGACGTTTCTTTGAAAACACTCTAACATCATCCTTGATAACTGGTGTTTCCGAAGAATTAATCCACCGTTTTCATATAACTTTGCAAACAATTTCGAGTGGACATGAAATTGACGTTGAAAAGTTTCGAGGTTACATCTTAGCAACTGCAAGACACTATATCAAAGAATATCCTTGGTACAACATGCCAACATCAGTACATAGATTGCTGATCCACGGACCAGATACCATTTCTTCGGCCATTTTACCCATTGGTCAACTGTCCGAGGATGCTAAAGAATCAACCAATAAGTTTATAAAGCAATATCGTTTGGGTTTTTCTCGAAAGTTTTCAAGAGTTAAGACTATGTAAGACGTGTTCAGGAGATTGTTGGCAACGACAAACCCATACATTTCATCTCTGCGGAAATCAACACCAAAAAAATTGAAGACTTTGTTGCCAGAGGCTGTTGCCCTCTTGGTTCCTGTAACAGAAGATAATGAAGACTCTGACGCAGATGCCGATGAAAAAAAATTTAAATATAATGAAGATTTCAACAAAGAGACAGATCAAGATGAAAAAGAACCAAAATGATTATAACTGAAACAATATGTTTTTTCTATATTTAACACTATCTTCCATCATTTGATCCATTTTTTAGCATTTACGGACACATTGGATCCACCTTTTTGTTTTAATTTTGTTAAACTTTTTTTTGTCAAATTTTTAATTTGTGGTCTGAAAGAACCTTTAAAACCCATTTATAAACAATTTAAACAATTTTTTTAACATTTATATCCGCCATTTTGTTTTTGTTTTTTTTTAAGCAAAATTTTAATCAGTAACCTCAAAAAATATTTTACTATGAAATTTCAGGCAAATCATTCAACGTTTTCTTATTTTGACCAGCTTTTTCGATATCTGACCCACTGTGCGTTGCAACGGTATCTGACGTCAAGTCTACGTGAGACGATATCATGAGTTCCTAATCTCCGGTATCAAATTGTGAAAGCAGAAATTTTTTATCTATGCCTGCAAGAAGAAACCAACTCATTTTTTTTTTCATTAAGTAATGATCCTTGATCATATGTCTTAATTAAATATTTTTCATACAGACAAAGATTACATCTTCCAGTTGATTCTTCGAGCTGATACTGGAAGATGTAATCTTTGTCTATATGAAAAATATTTAATTATGACTTATGATCCAGGGTCATTACTTAATAAAAAAAAGTGAGTTGGTTTCTTCTTGCAGGCATAGAAAAAAATTTCTGCTTTCACAATTCGATACCGGAGTTTAGGAACTCATGATATCGTCTGACGTAAACTTGACGTCAGATACCGTTGCACAGTGAGTCCAAATCGCGAAAAAGTGGCCAAAATATTTTTCCGATTTTTTGTTTTTATCAAAAGCAGTTTTTTATACTAAAAATATAATATAATAAACTCAAAAAAAAATTCTTTTACTGTAAAGGAAGTTGAAATTAAATTGTTTTCGGAAAATATTTATGCTAAAGTGTACAAGAGTTTGTTTGCAAGATTATTCAAGCGTTTTCTTTGTTGATGATTAAGCATGAAAAGATTAGAACTTTTAAACATAATTGAGGAAGTTGGTATTAATCATGTGGGTTTGCAAGCTGTTTTAGAAGCTGAAGTGAGAATAAAAATGATCACCTATGAAGAACTGTCCGATGTGGAACTCTCAGAAAAAATTAGACTTTTTATTCTGAAATTTAGAGTAAAGTATACAAAGCATAATCGTAATTTTGCAAGACTAACTAAACAACAACTACCCTGGTTAGAGGGTGAGTTGTTTCAGAATAAAAAAGCTGAACTTGATTTAGCTTTAAAAGCCGGTAGACCAGAAAAAAAATGGACAGAGTGTTCATTAAGAACAAAAAGAAGAAAAGTTTCAAGGTAGTTTTAACTTAATTTTTAGAAGTAATTATTGTGTTTCTTTAAAAAACATGTGACTTTAAAAACAAGTTAAATTATTATATATATATATATATATATAATAATTTAACTTGTGTATATATATATATATATATATATATATATATATATATATATATATATATATATATATATATATATATATATATATATATATATATATATATATATATATATATAATAAAAATCTAAGTAAGGCAGGTAAGGCTCTTTAGCCATGGTGAAAACAAAAACAAATTAAATAGGAAAAAGAAAATTCTTATATAAGATCCCTTTTAAATGTGATTAAAGGTAGGAGGTGCTCTTAAACCTTCTATGGTAATCATTCTAGTGATTTGGTAAAAATACTTAGTCCTTGTATATAACAGTTTAAGGTTGGAAGGATATTTATTTGTAAAAGATTGATTCACGTTTTCCATAGCATCATTTTAGTTAAGAAATGATACTAAGGAAAGCTGTTTAAGTGACTTAAAAAAATGAGTTGAGTTTGAGTCAACTCATTTTTTTAAGTGACTTAAAAAAATGAGTTGAGTAACCTTTGTGAAAATTTGCATTATTATAATGGAAACACTTTAATCAATAATGATTATGTTTTTTTAGATTGGCTAAAACCCATTCAACTAAAGAGTTAGCAGAAGCTGCTGTTGTAAGTGCTAAATCAAGTCCTGAAAAATTGGATTTGGGAATGTTTTCTCAAGTTCAAACAAGCAAAACAAAAAAAAGGATAAACATCAGCCAACTATGATGTCTGCAGAACAAGCTTTATCACTTAAAATTCATTGTGATTTGAGTGATTCGCAATATCAGATTATTCGAAACTTATCTCTGATGCAAAATGCTGACATTTATCCCCCGTTAAAAACAATCCTAAAATCAAAAGTAGATTGTTACCCAGAGGGTTTGCATATTACAGAAACATCTGCAAAGTGTAGTTTACAGAGCATGGTTAACCATACTTTGTCCCGAATTTTGAAACTAAAGTCTGAGCAGCTTCAGAATTTAGATGAAACTGTGACTAGTGGAGTATTTAATTTGAAATGTGGCATGGATGGGGCATCTTCACAAAGTATTTATAATCAAAGATTTGATGATACTGATCTTACTCCTGGAATGCAAAATGAACAATCAGTATTTCAAACTGCAATAGTTCCTTTGAAGTTAAGAATTGGGGATACAAACATCTGGAATAATCCAAAACCATCTAGCCCTCATTTCTGGAGATCTCTTCAAATACAATACCAAAAGGAAACAACTAAACTCATTGCAGAAGAAGAAATAAGTCTTAATTTTTCTTAAAATCAAATTGAAAATCTCGAGGACTATATTTTAGATCTACATCTCTTTAGTAATGAAAAGCATGGTTCCATAAAAATTGTTGTTGACTTAACTATGCTTGATGGAAAATCGGTAAATGCTGTCATGGCTTTGAATTCATCGCAATCTTGCAATGTTTGTTTTGCAAAGCCAAGCGATATGAACAATCTAGTAAAAATCAGAATGTTCACTCCTGATGAAAAGTCTCTTAAAACGGGAATATCTACATTACATTGTTGGGTTAAACTGTTTTAGTATGTTCTACACTTAGGATATAAAATGAAAATTAAAAAATATCAGGCAATATCAGAAGAACATAAGCTTTCTGTTGTTGAGCAAAAAAATGAAATTCCGAATCGGTTTAGAAGTGAGCTCAGTCTTGTTGTCGATATGCCAAAGCATGGCTGTGGTTCTTCAAACACAGGTAACACAGCCAGAAGAGCATTTGAGTATGCTATTGCAGATATACTTTTGAGATACTATTGCAGATATTACAGGAGTTGATTTTAATATTATTGTTAGATTAAGAAATATAATGAAAGCTGTGTGCAGTGGGTACCACCTTGATTTAGAGGCTTTCAAAAAATATTGTTTAGCTACTTCTGAAATGATAATTGAAAAATATAACTGGTACATAATGCCACCTACTGTACACAAGCTGTTAGAGCATGGTTATCAAATTTCTGATTGCTAAAAAATTATTTGTTTTGTGCCTAATACATCCATAATGATGTTATAGAAATTAAGAAGGGGTGAAAAGTGGACATTTAAAGTTTTTTCAGTTTAAAAGTTTTAAACTCTTCTTTAAAAACACAAAATCGAAAGCTAAAAAAATCGAGTTATTCCTTTTTTTTTATTATTGAAACAGTAATTATAATATCATAAGAAAATAAAATAAAAAAGTTTGTCAATGTTGCAATGATACAAAAAAATAATCAACTCAAAAAAATTTAAAAAATTCTTGAAATTTTCTCGGATTTTTTTTAATTATTAAGCGCTTAACGTTACTCGCGAAACTTGTAAAACTCGTAATAAAAGTTCTGCAAAACATGTTTTCCAGTAATTGGGCAAATATCCTTTCTAAATTATAAAAAAATTAATATTGAAATAGTTTTTAAAATCGACTTTTGGCCACTTTTTTATGATTTGGACTCATAGTGCGTTGCAAGGATAAAAAATTGTATTTTTTAACGGTTTTTTTATTTTATAAATTTTGAATAATATGCCTGAATGATTGCCGATTATTTGATTGATACTTTTTAATTATGTTCCACTTGATTAACGGCATGATACCTGCATTTTTATGTTTCCATATTTCTTTAGAAAGTTCTGTATCGTTTTCGTATCTAGTAGCGTTAAATGATTTTAAATGGTTTGCAAACCTAAGCTTGAATGAGCTTTCACTGATACCAGTATATGATTTTTCGGAATTACTAGGGTTAGGTAAAGATATAGTGGCTTTATACACGACATTTTTAGATAAGCATTGATTAGTTAAAGGGCATGAAGGTTTTTTAATACAGTTGCAGTTGGTGACAGCAGTGGATTTGTTGCATAATATTTTTTGGTTAAGTGAATTAATAATTGATCCAACACTCGGCATGCAGCTTTGATTGTATTTCTGTTAAATATCTTGTGGAACTTTTGATGAAAAGGAAAATGCAAGTCAATTAACTTAAGAAAAAGGTGTCCTTGTACCATATGATGCTTCTCTATTGCTTATTTGTATCATTTGGGCCTACATATGAATGGTATTGTATGTTGTTTCTAAATCCAGACTTTTCTAATGCATCTTTATAAAAAAGGGCAGTATTTTTAAAAATTTTTTCGCTGAAAGAATTGGTTGATAACCTACGCTAAACTGAAATTGGTAACTGTTTTAAAATATTTGGTGGGTGGTTGGAACAAGCGTGGATGTAATTTAACGTACTATCAGGTTTGTGGTATGGTTGGAAACTACTGTTGTTAAGGTTCAATGTTATATCTAGGTAATTAACAATTTTCATATTAGACTGGATAGAAATACTAAGGCTATTATTATTTATGCTTAAATATTTGCGTGAAACGTTTCTTAATATTCTCCATTTTAGAACCGCTTGCATTTTTGAACACAGCTAAGCCATCATCTCTATACAACCCTAAATCATGCTTGCTATAAAATTGGGAAATTTGGAAAAGAAGGAAAATTCCAACTAGTTCACAAACCTCTGCACCATAAAATGCACCCATGATTACATCAAACAAACCATTCGATTTCTTTATCCAAACTTGGTCGTTGTTAAATAGTAACGATTTTCGCGCGTGAAGAATTAAAGATTTATGGTCAGTAGCGATGGTAACATATTGCTCTGCAAAGTGAATGGAGTCGATAAGTAGTTTTTTGTTAATTGAAGGATAAAAATCAACAATGTCAAAAATAAGGAATTTATAAATGTATTTATCTTTAATATTAATTACGTTTTGTGTGTTATTCCACTGATTTAGTTGCAAAATATTTCTTAGATTGGTATTAATATCAGATAAAATATGCTTACTAACTCTTCCGATTTTGTTCTTAGCGGGATTTATAAGGCGAACCGTAGGGTTATTTGAAAAGTTTGATTTATGGTCTTTCAATGTAATAAAACAATCAGAAGATCCATTTATATTGATTTTGTTATATATATCGTGATTCTTCAAAATAACCTTTCCTTCTATATTTTATACGGTCTTTTATCACGGGGTCGGCTTTTTTATAACTGAAAGTATTAGCATTCATCATTAATTTATTATATTCTTCTTCTGATAGTTTGTATAAATTTGAGGTTTTATTAGCATAAGTGTAAGTATGCATTGATTTTCGAATAGAAGAAATGTCGTTTTTTAATGTATTTTGAAAGCTGCATTGGACAACCCTAAACTGTATATTTTTAATTAATTTGAACAAATCGCTTTCAAACACAGTCATATCTTATTATTATTAATATATATATATATATATATATATATATATATATATATATATATATATATATATATATATATATATATATATATATATATATATATATATATATATATATATATATATATATATATATATATATATATATATATATATATATATATATATATATATATATATATATATATATTAACGAAAGTTTTTTTAGCTTTCAGTTAAATATAGTTTTTTGGCTCAAAAATATAAACTCAGATTTCAAAAAAAAATCGATATAAAAGTCAAAATTCGTTTATTTGTTAAATTCAGTGTACACACAACGGGGGCTTGAAAAAACAAAATTTTTATAATGTTTTCGGGGTAGAGCGAAAACTTGTCTCTACACATAAGTAACTTCTGTGCAAAATTTCGTCACTCTAGTACAATCTCTTCTGTTCTAGCAAGGGAAAACAAATTTCAAACATATATATATATATATATATATATATATATATATATATATATATATATATATATATATATATATATATATATATATACAAGGCCGGCGCGATAGGGGTGTGTGGGGGGTGTGACACTCCCCCCCCCCCCCTATCAATGATTTTTAGTCGGCAAACTGGACCCTTAGTCGGCAAATCGGACCTTTTTAGACTAGTTAGTCGGCAAATGTCGACCCTTTCGATATAGGTTAGACAGTCGGCAAAAGTTGTAATGGCACCCCCCACGTGACACCTACTCGCGCCGGCCCTGTATATATATATATATATATATATATATATATATATATATATATATATATATATATATATATATATATATATATATATATATATATATATATATACATATATATATATGTATATATATGAAGAGTTTATTTTCAAAACGCGGTAAACGCCATTTTAAAAATTTTTTAGAAATTGTGTGGTTTATTTTTAGTTTATAAGGACCTAGCAGACATTGTGTCCGAATATATGCTAAACGAAGTATAACCCAATATTTTTTTACTTCTAAAAAACATTTATTTTCAAAACGCGGTATAAAATTTTTTATTTGTTTTCAAAATGCGGTATTTAATTTTGACCAATCCGTGGCAAATGTATATTACTTCTGCGCAAGCGCAAATATTTTAAAGTTGCGTTAAAGAAATGGCGGATTGCGATGGACAAGATTAATGCGTTACCTAATATCCTATTTCACATAGAAAAAAACATATGATGTATGAAACAAAAGAAAAGAAAAGCATTTCTTAATTCTAGTGTTCGTTTAAACTACCATGCTTTGTTTGTTAACAAACAACATGTTTAACTGAAAAATGTTAAACATGTTTAACTGAACAAATTATGGAATAATGATAGAAAATATATTAAAAAGGCAACTTAAATTAATAAGTTTAAATATATTTGTTACCTGTTTTTTAATGGAAAGCATTCAATAATAATACTTCCTTTTTATTTTTTGTTAAACCGACAATTGCTTTGTTGCAAATAAAATGAGGCTATTGCAGTATTTCATTTTTAAAATTTTATTTCGTTCAAAAATATAACGGTGACTTTTATGTTATATTAATTGTCCATTAGTTCTATGGAGACTTAAAAATAGTGATCATCATTGTTACAACTACACAACACTAAAAAAATATTATTGTTTATTGTCCATATTTAACTCTCCGAAACAAATATAAATTTACAATTGCTTTTTCCAACGAAATGTGATATGGAAGAAATGTGGGTTCCTTATTATCAGTTGTTTCATATCCAAGACGCCACCTTTCGTAAATTAAAAATTTAATAACATCTTCTTTTGTTCGAAGTAGTAAAATCTGTCGGTGATCCGAAAGTCGGGCAGTCTAACGCTCTTCGCTTTAAAAATTTTGAAGATTTTGCCATGTTTTGTTTCTCACTGCTATTTTCTTTCTCACTCACGACCTGAAGCAATAACTTATAATAATTTATTAGTTGTAAATAACTATTGGTTAATCAATTAATAATGATAATTTGGAAAATAATCTGCTAAAATAATAGTTATTACAGTATATGCTCGCATATAAGCCAAGAAAATTTCAAGACAAAATAGCAACTTCGACTTGTGATCATAAAATATAATTAATTAATTGTTTAACTTAAATTTTATAATGTTAACTTACTGTATACTTGTGTTTAAGTCATGTTATTTAAACTCAGTCATTCGACTCCCACCACGTCCCTGGAAGTACCGCGCTCAACTTAATTTCTCCGCGCAGCGGTCTTGCTTGTCAAGGTTCGTGTTTCCGAGTTAAAGAGTTGAATCGTGGTTGTACCACGATTTACAACAACAACAAAAAAATTTAAAAAAATAAAAATGAGTAGCATCCTCGGCTGTAGTGGCCCCCTCGGGCCTTGGGGAGGTGAATAATTGAAAAAAAAAAAAAAAGAAAATAAATGCAAACTTATTGACAAAAAAAAAAAAAATTTTATTTAATAATATTTTATTTATTAACATTATATAATATACTTTATGTATATATACATTAAGAAACAATAATTTTTCCAAATATACGAGACATGTTGTTGTGACGAAAAAAGTCAATTATCTCAATACCACAAAAATGGATATACCGCATTTTGAAAATACACTCTTCATATATATATATATATATATATATATATATATATATATATATATATATATATATATATATATATATATATATATATATATATATATATATATAAAGATTTTTTTAAACGTCACAGAACTTTGTGGTAGTGTGCAAAAAATGCACCTATGTATTGTTAATTACTGTGCAAAATTTCGCGCCACACGGACAATATGTTCTGTTCTGGCAAAGAGTCTAAAATTACGCACAAAATTTGTTGTTGTTTTATTATACTTTTATTTTTTTTAAAGTCAATTTTGTAACGTTATTTCAAAACCAACCACATATTTCGATTGGAATAAGTGTAGCTGTTTCTATTCTTTTTTCGATTTCTTTTGTTCTAATATTGTCAATCTTTTGAGACAAGTATACAGTAAGTTAACATGGCTTAAACACTAGTATACAGTAAGTTAACATTTTTTTTCTTTCAATTATTTGTAAAAAGCTGGAACAAATGCAAAGTATTCTGATTTTTTCCATTCCAACAGTTTCAAAGAAACGTGTTATTGATTTGATTGATGCATATCACAAATCTTATATCGTTATCAAGTCTGCTTATAAAAGCATAGAGAAAAGCGTGACAACTAAAGCACGAGTTAAGAAGTTTAAAGAAGAATCACGCTTTCTTTTTGATATAGCATGATATGTGTTTTTGTTATAGCATGATATGTAAGTGTTTTTGATATAGCATGATATGGAAGTGTTCTACGGTAGATCAGTGCAATGGGTTATTTGTCAACTGCATTTCAACCAGTTGAGCCAGTTAACTGCACCTTGCCATCAGTTAATATACCAAATTTGAGTAAGGACCAGAGCAATTGGAAAGATATTGCTCTTGCCATTAGATCAGGCATATCTCCTCCAGGTCTTGCTAAGCGAGATCCAGGCCATAAACATATCACGCTAGTTGACAACAGCCAACAGAATATCAAGATTGCATGTTTCCATTGCAGAACCATCAAATAACTTACGTACCATAGTAGAGTTCGTTCGCAGAGTGTATGCATCTTCTTGGTTTTGCATAAAAATCCATCATTCAATTAAGGATGGAGCGCGCAATCTTTACAAATTAATTCAATCATCCAGATACCTGGATCAAGTCAACCGCAACGTCATTGACCCAGTAATTTTTCGAAATGCTTACTTTGCATCTCCAGTAAACATTCTGCTTGCAATGCTAACTGATAAGAGAACACATATCAGAACTCTTGGCATACGAAGAGTGATAAAAGCACGTGAATCCATTGAGATGGTTGGAAACGTTGGGACAAAAAAATTTTAAATTCTGAAAATAAACTTTGAAGCAAATGACTACACTGATCTAATCGACTGGTCGTCCACAAAGTTACTCCACCACCAGTACTAAATAATGTCACTACATAAGATTTGAAAAAAAAAATGCTAAAAAAAATAATATCAATTGACTGGACTTTAGCAAAGTTGCCAAGCCACACACAAGCCGCGGAAAGAACAGTAAAATTGGCTACGGAGGCCTAGATGACATAAAAAACGCCTTAAAAATATTTCAAAAAAATGGATTTCTGAAATTTCAAAAAAAACAACAACAATAAATTAAAATAATAAATCCAATTAAATTTGAACATAAAAAGAATACTTTATACAAATTTAGCTTTTTTTAATTGCAATAATAGTATTTGCAACTGGCGCGTCCAAATGGGCGTGTTCAAGTCCCTTGCCAGAAAAGAAGACATTATAGGGTGTTGAAATTTTGCACAGAGGTTATTTTTGTATAGGGCATGTATATATTTATGTATACTTATGCATATTATATATAAAAAAATAAATTGAGGAGCCCTCCTATTACACACATGGTTTAATTTGGCTTCCACATAAATTTGGGCCTAAAAACGTCATCTTAGCTGTTCCTTAGTCTAATTTACAACTATTTTTTATGAGTTTATATTATAGCTATTTATTATGAATTTATGTTGAGCTAATTTATAGAAATTTACAATAACTAAGCTATAATCTAGTTTAAAAAATGCTAATGTGTATTGGGCACCACATCTATAATTAGTGCTAGACTTCGAGCCACCCTTGTGTAAATCTTTCCTGATTGCCTTTCTAAATTTTATTAATTTGTTAATGAAGTACTGGGAAAAAGTGCTATTAGGGAATTAGTGCTAGCCTTCGAGCCACCCTTGTGTAAATCTTTCCTGATTGCATTTCTAAATTTTATTAATTTGTTAATGAAGTACTGGGAAAAAAACAAAATAAAATAATAATAAATCCATTTAAATTTGAACATAAAAGAAATACTTTATAAAAGTTTTTTTTTTTTAAATTGCAATAATAGTATTTGCAACTAGCGCGTCCAAATAAGCGTGTTCAAACAGAAAATTTATTATCATTGTATAGTACAATATGTGTATAATGCAATCTGCCACGTACGTGGTAAACAACGTTTTAGTTATAAACTTAACCCCAAAAAAATACATAGCAGTTACGCAAAATTTTACTATTTTCTAATAAATCGAACATATAAACAACTCATACCGTTTACATGCTCTGTAAACATCACTATCATAGTTTCATCCCTTAAGATAGATACTATCATATAGTTTTATACCTTAAAACTATTCCGACAAGTTTCGTGGATGCTTTAATAAAAGAAAAACAGAAAACTATGTTAGTCAAACTATTAGAAACTTGCGAGAAAGGCGTAATATATATATATATATATATATATATATATATATATATATATATATATATATATATATATATATATATATATATATATATATATATATAAAGAGTATATTTAAAAAAGAAACACGTACACAAAAACAAAATTAAACTATATAAGAAGTTTTTTGTTATTTTTGAAGAGATTATTACTTATGTATACTTCTGTTGCCATTGATTTATGTCTTTGTCATACTGAGTTTTTAAACTATTATATTTTGCTTCATAAATAGCTTTTTCATCAGCTGTTAATCCATTCCAGCGTTGACTCAAAAAGGCAAACTTGTTTTCACCGTTGGGAACTGATTGCAAATTTTCTTTCATGAACAACACCCAGGAATTTGAAGGACGAATAGGGCGATTCAAAAGACTTTCCTTACTATACTTTTTTTTCTCTTTAAGGTTTTTCCGCTTGATTGATCGTGCTTTTTTTTCTTTAATCGCTACTTTTTCTTCATCAGTTAGGCTATCCTGGTAAACAATCATTTTTTCTTTATATATATTTTCATAGCGTTGTTTTTCACTCAGAGAAAGATTTTTCCACATTTTAGAAACTACTTTACTTCTCTCAGTAATATCAGGATATTTGAGTCGCAATACTTCTGATTGGTCATTGGAAAACATAATAAAGGGAGCAGGCGGACGCTTTCTTATAACCTAGTTAGATAAAAATTAACTACATACGACATCTTATTGTTTAGTTAATAAAAAAATATTAAAGTAAAGATAAATGTAACTAAAATAATATTTAAAATTTTTAAATATTTGTTGCTAACCAAATCAAAAAAAAATAGGCCAAACATTTTTATTGAAGCGCATCACAGAGTTCAAACTTTTTTCAATAATTTCGTATACATGTGATTTAGCTTAAATTAAAAAAAAAAAACATGCAATTTAGCCGATTATTCACAAGTAAGTTTTTCACCGAATGTGTAAATTTAAATAATTTTCAAAAGTTTCTTAAAAAACACTTTCTTTTTTGTTAAGTTTGCAAAGCAATAATGGAAAGTAAATTCTTGATTTGATCTCTATGTTTAGTAAGCATTGCAAAATTTTGGAAGTTATACTGACAGACCACCATTTTTGTTGCATAAATTTAATCAAATTAAATCAGTCAAACGAGTACTCGGTTTCAAATTAGAAATTCGTGGAAAGCTTATATCAGGTTTCAAAAATTTTTTTCCCCTTTTTTTTCTAAGAATTATATATGCAACTTAGCTTATCATAACCGAACATCTAATCAGAAATTGGAGAGGAGATATTTCTTCTGTTAAATACCAAAGATGTCGAGAGCAGCAACAACAACATTGTTGTTGCTGCTCTCGACATTATTGAAAATTTTGTTATAAATAAACATTTCTTAGTAAAAATCATTATACAGTGCTTCAATTGTGTTTATACGCGCGTAAACCATATAAAATGGCATAGTTATTTTTTAATTTTGCATATACTTTCTTCATACTCAGATGTTTGCTTTTGCCAGGCCAGAAAAAGTAAACATCTCTGATAGGTACAAAATTATACACATCCATCTAGCATGATGGAAGACCCCAGGTTTGTAACACTGATCATTTATGCTTGGTTTATAAAATAGTTTGGTGTTTTAAAAAAAACAGTTTTTTCTAAAAGAAGTATTAAAATTTAATGAAAACTTGAATCATACTTTATTTAGAGCATATTTCATTTTTAAAGTTGATATCATACTTCATTTTTAAAGTGTCAAGCTAATGATTTAGAGATCAACATTCCTTAAAAAGACAAAATTTTATCTAATATATAATAGTTAGCACCACATAGGAACTTTTTATTGAAGCGCTTCTCAATTATCTTTGCAGAACCATTTATCCATCCTGAACTAGATAGAAATAAATCTAAATCTGAGATCTGATTGCTATATGGTTTTTAAACCATATAGCTAAATATTTAAAAACATTCATAAAATATGTATATTAATATTATAACAAATTAGTTAAATATTTATAAAGGAAAAAAAAACATTCTATTAACTAAAACTCAAAGTACAAGAGATTACTTTTAAATCTGTTTTAAATCTGTAATTTTATTTTGGCATTTGATCTTTAATTTGTCTAGTTTATGTCATAAACTCCGAAATTCAATACAAAGCCACAAGCAGAACACTATTTATAAAAATTACTAAACATTATTCAGTCTGGAAGTAAAAATTTGTCAGGTAAAAAAAAAATGCTACAGTTTACTAGAATGTGGCTTGTCTTTGTGAAGTGCATACAACCTTAAAACATTAGATGCATACATTATGTGTACGCAAGTTAGCAACTTTGCACATTCAAAAGAGAACATGTTGGAAACTTATATGTACTTTACAAGGGCAATGTTTTTGGGTGAAAATGATCATCTGTCTAATCTACAGGTTTTAAAATTTTTTTTATCAACTACAAGCTTTCAACATGTACCGTCAAAAGAGAGTGACTATGAACAGTGGGGTGAAAATGAACATCATTACCAAGTTTACTAAAAGGTGAAGAAATACACACAATAGAGATTAATAGTGCTATATATTACTTTGTTTCAGTTGCTTAACTGAGGAGATAAAACATCTTCCAGAAAGAAATAAAGAACTTAATGGTGAAGACACCATAATGGTTCTTAACGAATCCATTTTAGATATTCTTAAAAACAATCTTAGCTTAGGCACAAATCTATTTAAAAAAGGAATCTATTCATAATCTAAAAAATAAAAACATGAATTATTCAATGTCATCTAAAATTGGCTAATCATTATTCTCATACCGCATTAAAAATCATACAAAATAATAAAATTAAAATAATTTACGCATAGTGTTGATCAAGCCTAGGACTTTTCCAGGAGTGTTAATGTTCCGTTAAAAAAAGTACTCATTAGGCTAACAGTTTTTCTTCTTTGATGCAAAAATATTTAAAAAGTGTTCAGTCATCCCAATTGATGATAGTTTACAAGGTTGCAACACCATGTTGAAAACTTGTAGACTACATGTTGTAATCGTTTGCAAACTAGTTTTTTTAAACTAGTTTTTATAATAACATGTTGAACAACTTTGTATAAAAAATAGTTTATGTATTATAAAAATTATTTAAATATTGTAGTAAAATAGTGATGTAAATAAAAACAATATATGTATTATAAAAATTATTAAAATAATTATACCGAATATATTCGAATTCGAATTACTCAGATCCCATAATAATTTGATTGTGATTTTTCTTAGTCAAATAATTTCTGTTATTTATTTAATGCAATTAATTAACATTATTTATAGTCTTTCTATTTTTATTAACATTATTTATATTTGAAGAAGTCCCTGTGGGCATACATACATACATACATACATACATACATACATACATACATACATACATACATACATACATACATACATATATATATATATATATATATATATATATATATATATACATATATATATATACATATATATATATATATATATATATATATATATATATATATATATATATATATATATATATATATATATATATATATATATATATAATATATATATATATATATACATATATATATATACATATATATATATACATATATATATATATATATATATATATATATATATATATATATATATATATATATATATATATATATATATATATATATATATATATATATATATATATATATATATATATAATTTAAAAACCTTAATCTCAAAAACTAGTTAAAAAGATAATACAAATCAAATTGCTTGCTGATCTACATGCGGTGGATGAATATTAAAAAAATCAGTTGATTAAAGAGTTATAGTCTATATTATAGTTATAGTTATAGGTCTCCAATATGAGTCGAATCGAGATTTTCCTAAATTTGATCTGCTATGCAAAGCATCTGTAACCTAAGATGGCACCTTTTATTTTTTTCAAAAGTTTTTTTATACGCATCAATTAAAGAGTGTTAATAAAAACCAAAAAAATTATTAGGCGCTTATTTATAACCCCCAAAAGATAGTCTCTAAAAGTCAGGTAAATTTTCAATAAAATTATTACTTTTTAAAAGTTAAGTTATTGTTTCATTTAATTTTATATTACTAATACGTCAATCTAAAAAGTACTAATAAAACCGAATAAATTGTTATATTTTAGAACTAATTAATAATGAGTAATATGCCTGAGCTTTCTACTTGCTGTATTGGTAAAGCATTAAATGAACAGTGCTATCTTATCAAGTTTAACAAGTCTAAAAAAAATAAATGCTACCAAGAACTGTTTACACTAAACCGAGAGCTTCTTTCTTTGAGAAGCAAAGTAAATCCCATAGATTTTATTTGTAAAAGTTCTGAATTGCAAACATAATACAAAAGAAAATGAACTCCAAGAAAAGGCTGTTGCCAATGTGCTAGGTTTAGAAATAGATGCACTTGGTGGAATTGAATCACCCTCAAAAAAATGTTTGAAAAAAACAAACACAGATTTAGACAATATTATGACTCAAATTAAGTCAAAATTTGAAAAAACATTGTCAAATTCTGAAAAAATCACACTTCTTACACTCACTCTAGACAGTTGGTCAATAGAGAAATCTCAGAAGTATTTTTTGACTTCAAAAAGATCTGTAATACAAGCCAGAAAATTAAGAAAAAAAATTGGAATACTATCAAAACCTTCTCCAAAACCGGGTAGAAAACTTAGTCAAGATGTAATTACAGAGGTTGTTCATTTCTATGAATGCGATGAATATTCAATGGTTTGTCCAGGAAACAAAGAGTTTATTTCAGTTAAAGTAGATAAGTATAAAGCAACACATCCAAAAGCGACTTCTACTAGTCAATATGAAAGAGTTACATATTGATTTACTATATATATATATATATATATATATATATATATATATATATATATATATATATATATATATATATATATATATATATATATATATATATATATATATATATATATATATATATTTATATATATATATATATATATATATATATATATATATATATATATATATATACATATATATATACATATATATATATATATATATATATATATATATATATATATATATATATATATATATATATATATATAGTGAGTTTAAAAAGAAATATAATTATCTTAAAGTTGGATTTTCAAAATTTTGTGAGTTAAGGCCTAAGTGGTGCATTCCTGAGGGTGGTGTTTTGGGTCTGAATGCAGTTTGTGTTTACCAGTACCATCAAAATGTAAAGCTCCTCGTACAGAAAATTCCTGGAATTGCTGATTACAAAATCTTATTGAAATTAATGTTTTGTAGCATTGAAAATAGAGATTGTATGCTGCATAGCTGTGATCTACGTCCTGCTAAAGAGGTTTTGTTAGATTACATTGACACTTTGTTTACAGAAAATAAAATTAGTAAAGTTAATTTTTATCAATGGCAAAAATCAAATTACCGATGTACTTTAGCACCAGCAACTTTACCTTTTGATGAATTTATTGAAATGGTTTATGAACAGTTAGATAATTTACGAGAGCATCATTTTATATCAAACAGTCAAGCCACCTACCTCCAACATTGAAAACTAATTTAAAGGAAAATAAAGCTTTAGTTCTTCTTGACTTTGCAGAATACTATAGCTTTCTAATACAGGATGCAATGCAAGGTTTTCACTGGAATAACAGCCAGGGAACTGTGCACCCCTTTGTTGCGTTTTTTATAAAAGATAGAAAACTTGATAGTCAAAGTTATTGTGTTATATCAGATCATCTGAAAAATGGAACAGATGATGCTCATTGCTTTATTGATAATGTTATTAATAAACTTAAACAATTACAAACATTTGAACACATCTATTTTAGTGATTGAGCTGCATCACAATGTAAAAATTACAAAAATCTTATCAACTTATGCTACCATAAACACGATTTTGACATGACTGCAGAGTGGCACTTTTTTGCAACATCGCATGGTAAAAGTTCTTGTGATAGTGTTGGTGGAACAGTGAAACGTCTTGTTGCACGAGCCAGTCTACAGTCACTTAAGGATCCTATTGACACACCAAGCAAAATGTACAGCTGGTGAGTTCAATATGTCAAAGGAATATTATTTTTTTTGTTGACAAAGTTTAAATAGAAACACATTTTACAAACTTCAATTAGAAAGAGAGATATCATTCTACTTCTTCAATACCTGGGACACAAAACTACCACATTTTTATTCCAATGTCACTCACCTCAATAAAAATAAGAAGAGTTTCATTTGATAGTATATGATATGCACTAATGTGGATTTTTCTACTTTTTAAGTTACACACCTGGAGAATATGTGGCCTGCATTTATGATGTTCAATGGTATTTAGGAAATATTCTTAGTATTTCAGAAGAGCATCAAGATTTTCGTATTAACTTGATCACAAAAAGTCTTCTTTATTTAACAAGTTCACGTGGCCATACAGAGATGATCTTTGTTGGGTACCTCTGATGCATATTTTATGCAAAGTACAATCTCTTAAGGTCCAGTCAAACAGAGGAAGATTTTATAATATTGACTTAAAAGAAATCAACGAGATTATTTTATTATTTGAGAAATTTAACTTTTTGTAAATTTTATTAATTTTGTTTATTTTCTGAAAAACTTTTTTTCATTAATACAATTTACAAATTGAAAAAAACATTTTATTTTTTTTTCATAAAAAAAAAAATTGCATTATAAAGCGGAGAGATAAGGGGGATGGGATAGAGGTAGAGGGGACAGAGGGGGAGGAGAGAGGGGGAATTATATATTTTTTAACTATTGCAATTATAAGGCTATGAGCATTGATACTTTTTAATTAATATTTTATAATAAATAACATTATTTAGTTCAATGCATTTATTTATTATGTTATTACTTTTTTATGGAAAATTTACCTGACTTTTAGAGACTTTTGGGGGTTATAAATAAGCGCCAATTAATTTTTTTGGTTTTTATTAATTAACACTCTTTAATTGATGTGTATAAAAAATTTTATGAAAAAAAAAAGTGCTATCTAAGGTAACAGATGCTTTGCATCGCAGATCAATTTTAGGAAAACCTCAATTTTGGAGACCTATAACTTTTAAATGCAGCTCTTTAATCAACTGATTTTTTTTTCCACCACATGTAGATCAGCAGGCAATTTGATTTGTGATAATTTTTTATCTAGTTTTTAAGATTAAGATTTTTAAAATCTTTTAAATTTTTAAAAAAATTTTGTTCTTAAAACAAAAATATTAACTTTAGCCCGCCATTATGGAAAAAGTTAAGATGCCAGAATTTAAATTCCCCTAAAGTGTCCACAGCATACTTGTTATCTTATAATAACTGAAGTATAAAACTAACTTTTTCAAAAGCTATTGGCTGTTAAAAATAATGAAAAAAATCTTTTTTCTTGTAGAGTGAAATTTTATGCAAAATAGCCCACTACTTAAATAGCGTTTTCTCAAGAATTATATAAGATACTGATCTAAAATTTTTAAAACATGCTTTTTACATACATATGTACAAAATCAAAAAAATTCAATAAAATCTGAGATGGTCCATGAGGGACCTTTGCACCACTAGGCATGGAATGACCCTTAATTAAATATTTATCTAAATATATGGTTACTATATATTACAAATCATAAAATCACTGTAGTGAGCAACTTTCAATAATAATAAAGATTCAAAATTAGTATATTGAAAAACAACTTCAAGCTAAATATAAAACTAAAAAATATTCCCTGAGTTTTCCCTAATTTGAAAGATTTTTGAAAAAAGTTCCCTGACTTTTCCAGGTATTACCTGATTTTTCAAACTTATGGAACTTTTCCCTGATTTTCCAGGTTTTCCCTGAGTGCCATGAACCCTGTTGTTACACCCATTTACAGATGCTTCAGAATTAGCATTTCGGATTGTTATTTACATTAGATGTCAATATAAAGAAAGTTCTATCAAGCAGAAAAAATGAGTGGCACTGCTTCCAGCCGTAACCATCTAACAATTAGAACTACATGGTGCAGTATGAGGATAAAGGTTAAGTTGCAGTGTCTAAGAAACCTACTAAGTCAACTTACAAGTCAATCAAAGAAGTAACATTTTGACGGACAGCATGATTGCAATCTGGTAGATACATAATCAAAGTAGGAGATTTAAAACATGTGGCTAATAGAATTGGAGAAATTCATATGGAAACAAACCTAAGACAGTAGAGATATGTGCCAACCAAATAAAACCCTGCTGATGATATAACAAGAAGAATCACAATATCAGAACTAAAACAAAACTTTAGGTGGTGGAAAGAACCAGAATTTTTGGTTGATCAAAAGAAATGCAAAAAAGGAGAGATATTGAAGCAACAACAATATAGAAGCAAAGAAGAGAAAGGAAAATTTAACTATTTTAGTTCTTGTAAAAGATAGAGCATGGCAATTGCAACCTAAGAGATTTTCAAGTTTGACTCAATTTACCAGAGTGCTTTCTTTGATGCATCATTTTATAAACAACTGTATGTCATCAAAAACACACAGGCTTGTATGAGAGTTACAACCAAAAGAGATTGTTGAATGCAAAAAATGAACTAATAAAGCTTGCAAAAAGAGAAAGTTTCAAAGAAGTTACAGCACTGCAACTTCTTTGTAAATAGACATAAAATGTGTATTTACTGTAAATCACCTATTACACAAAACAGGCCACACTATACATACAGTCTGTTTAATTGATAACTAATTGAACACTATACATACAGCTAACTCCTAACTGTTTTATAAAACAAATAATTCTACTCCACTTCAGATACTCCTCGTATTACAATTATGTGACATATGCACAGTTAATCTTTTCATTTATACATAATACAAAACACACTTTGTACGACATTTACCTGTGAGGTTACAAAATTCCATATGATTTTAAATTATTAGTTGTAAAATATATACACAGATTACTAATTGTAAATAAATTATATATATACAGATTATTAGTTGTAAAATATATATATACAAACTATTATTGCTATATGTGTGCATTTCAATATTAATGTTCTAGATTATCTAGTTGTAATAATTTGTTATTTTTAAGATACATGTTATAAGACTAATAGTATTTATGTCTAGCTTAGGTTATACCAGTTTAAATGACTTTCAACCAATTTTGTACTAATAACTCATTCTTTTAAGACATGCTACTACAGAATACACGCAAACATACATTACATTGGTTATTTACATTACATACACAGCTATGAGAACTTAAAGTAGTTCACAACTCTCACTGACCCTCATTATACTGCAACAGACCACTGAACTTACTGTCTTTCGCATCATAAAATTACTCACAATTGTATGTAAGTTTTACTGAACTCCACTATCTTCTAATCATTGACACTCAACACTAACAACGATTCAGTAACACTACAATTAATGACTCTATTGACTATTGTTAATTGATGTTATTTAGATTTATTACATTTTACTATGATTAATTTCTAGTATTTTTCTTCTTAGAGGCTTTTGACTTTCCACTTTTAAACTTACTATGCATCTAAAAGGTGTTCACTGCTCAGTGCAGTTCTACTAGAATGTATTGCATTAAACACAAAAAGTTACAGCACTGCTAGCTGAAAAATCCTTACCAAGGACAAGCAAGTTGCTATCTTTAAAATCAAAGTTAGACATTTAAAATATGTGTCATATTTGCCATATGATGCCAGATTCCATATTATAATGTAACGGAAAAACTGGATAACAAAACTTATAGTAAAGAAATATCGCAAAAAAGGAAAATTAGCACTAACCTAAGCTTAAAAGTAAAAAAAACCAAATAAACAAAAAGAAAACACTATTTTCACTTTTTTGAAAAACACTTTTTTAACCACATAACATGTATTAGTTGTTATATATATATCTTTCCAGATAACTAAAAATGAATTTTTTTTTTTTTTTTGAAAGTGTGCAACCGGTTTCCAAATGTTTTGAGGCTGTAAACCTGCTATACAAAAATTTAAATCACCACTGGCATAAACTATGTCTTTTTATTTAAGCAAAAATGCAATACACACATAATTTCAGCACAGATTTTCTTAGAACTTGATACAATAAACTCCAAAAATTGTTAAATAATATATCCTCTATAAGTTTATCTTCAGATTCTACAAATGCAATAGGACAAAATTAGTTTTTTTCTAGTAGATAAAAAAACTGGAGATATTGGTTGTAACAAAAATGTGTTACTTTCTTTTTCTGTTTAATCTAGAGTGATAAATAATTGAGATTAATTTTTTTTATTGTGAAAAATATTTAAAATAATCCTTTTAAAAAAGGTTTAAAATAAGAAGAGTATAAAATAAGAAAAGTTTAAAATAAAAAGAGTTTAAAAAAAGAAAAATTCAAAATAAGAAAAGTTTAAAATAATATTTGTTTGTTAGACAAGTCATTAAAGGAACTTTTTATAGTCTCATTTTAAGAGACACATCATTTTACAGCTTATTATTCATGTTAGAAAAAGGTACTTTGTTTAATTGTTTTTTCTTTTGGCATAAATAAATATTGTATCGATTTTAGGGAAATGGTCTAGTATGTCAGTTGTAATAATGTATAAATTTTTAGTATGTCAGTTGTAATAATGTATAAATTTTTGTAATTTATTATTATACATATCAACAAGAATAATCAGTGTCGTTGAACTTTCTATTATTCTAATAAACTTCATTGAGAGAATTTCTTTTGCTATAAAAATTGTGTAGTAAAGATTTTTTTACTTTTTGATCTTTAAGTTAAACAATTCTAAAACTTTTGAATGAACTTTTGTGATTCCTACAATAAGAAGTTGAGATTAAACTTTTATTTCATTTCAGGTGTTTTCAACCTCTGTACTTTAATTTCATTTCAGGTGTTTGTAAAAATGTAGTAGTATTCCAGCAAATGATTGTCTGTAGTTAGGAAATTGATTTGGTTACTTAATAAACTTTTGCTTACCTAATAAACTTTCATAAAATTTGTTAACCTAATAAACATTCCTTCACAAGTTGAACTTTCAGCTTTTATGATTCTTCGAAAACACAATTATTTTTCATGAACATGTTGATCTACTTTCAATTTTTGAAACTGGATACCACCTTACCTATGCAAGCCTTTTTCAAGTTTTCAATTTTATTTTTTTTTTTTTTGTTTTTTTTTTTTGATAATTTAAAAAAAAAAAAAAATTTTATAGGAAAACATTCTGACAAGGCAAAAGAGTATATAATAGTAACCATAGTAATAACAAACTTAGAAAAAGAGAACAAAAAATTTACTTACAGGTAAATTTTGTTTATAATCATTCATTTCTTCTGTGAACTTTTGCTTGTAGTACTGGTGCAAAGCATCAGGTTCGCTTCGCCACATATCAGAAGCAGTTTTCATTACATTTTTCAAAATTGGCTCATTCAAAATTGAAGCGTCATTGGTAGTTTTTTCTGCAATTAATTCTTTTTTATCCTTCAAGTACATTCCAAAAGCAGAAGCAGGTCTTTTCGATATTGTTGACTATGTTTATAAACATAAAAATTTACATCTTTATCTATAAGCAATGTACAAATATATATATATATATATATATATATATATATATATATATATATATATATATATATATATATATATATATATATATATATATATATATATATATATATATATATATATATATATATATATATATATATATATATATATATATATATATATATATATATATATATATATATATATATATAGTTTCACTTTAAGTTTTCTTTAAGCAATATTTTCTATGACCAAAGAACATTTTATTTTATTTGGTACTAAATAATAAGATAATTATAAAGTATGCTTTATAAATATTTGTACAAACTGCTTTACTTCTTAAACAATTAACTTTTTAAATTGAAAAAAATTTATTTTTTGTTTTTTGTAATATTTATAAAAAAATCCAAAAGATTTATTAATTTTTTTTAACAATTAGCAATATTAACCATTAGGTGCAAGAAATAAAAATTAGTAAGTGACCAAGATTGAAATTTGACAGGGCCAGGTTTGATAAAAAATAGCTGGGGCTGGGTTTGTGACCATTTTATTTTATTATTTGGAATTCATGTTAAATTTTATTAAATATATTTATTTATAAATATATTTATTTATATATAAATATCATTTATATATTAATATATTGTTATTTTTAAATATATTTATTTATATATAAATATCATCATCATCATCATCATCATCATCATCATCATCATCATCATCATCATCATCATCATCATCATCATCATCATCATCATCATCATCATCATCATCATCATCATCAACATCATCATCATCATCATCATCATCATCATCGTCCTTTCTCTCTTATGCTGTTTCTCATATATAAACTATTGAGCATCTTTGCTTAACTAGAGCTCATTCTTACCATATGTAACGCACTCTCTTCAAGTTTTCTTACTCTAACACTACCATTTTCTTCTGAAGTTGCTACCTTTTTGCATGCTGATAACCAAACCACTTAAATTTTTTCTGAAAAACGTTGTTTGATACAATGTTTTTCTAATCTCTAAGACGAAGTCTAAGATTATGGCTCCTTTTTTATCTTTTACTGTCATACCACACATCCATCTGATCATCTCAACTCTTATGACAAATTACAAATATTAAAGTTTATATAAATATGTAAGGATATTGCAGATCTTGTTATGAGATTTTGTTTTATAACGAAATAAGTAACTTTACTTAATATACATGCAGTAGTGGTGTAGTGGTAGAACGCCCATTGTTAAAAGTTAAATTTTGTTTGTTACATTACTTTTTTTTTAACTTTTCAGAGTTAAAGAGTTGAAAGAGGGTTGTAACCAATAGAAATAGGTTGATATACATACAACATATAATATACTTTTTAATTCTTCTTCTTTATAAATTGAAAAAAACTTTATAGTTTTCAAATTTAACTGAAAGTTAAATGAAAATTTGAAATTGTTACCAAACTTAACTGAAAGTCAACTTTCTATTTCAACTTCAGCACGGAAGTCGAAGCCAAAGTCAACTTCGCCTTTCAGTAAAATTTGTAATCCGAATTTTAACCAATATTCGCTGGCCCTAACCCTAATATATATATAAAAAAAAGTTAATGAGAATTTTTATTGAAAACTGAATAACTTGTATTGTTGTTGTTATCATTTTTGAGTTGTTTGTTCGCATTTTGATTCTTAGTTTTAATTTATTCAATTTAAACATTTGAAACTATTTTCCATGTCTTTCAAAAAATCTTTTGAAAGATGATTTTTTTAAGTTACTTTAAATTATGAATAAGTTAAATTAAATCCTCCATTGTAATGGAATGATTTAATTGCTTTATTTTTTTTGTATCTATTTTTACAAAGAATTGTTTAAAACTTTTTTTTTTAACTTGAGTAATCAGAGCTTAAAGTGAAATTTCTTAAATAGACTACGAGATTTTTTTAAAGTTTTTTTTTTTTTTTTTTTGGGCAACTTTGGGAAAAAATAAATGCTTATACAATTTAAAAATAATATATCTATAACACTTTAATAATCTAATTAAAATTAGTTCATTCATTAAACAATTATTAGAAGTAATTAGTGAAAAGCGCTTTGCATAACTCGAATAAAACGTTTCAAAAGATAAGTTTTTAAGGAATTTATTTTAAATGCAATTAAAAACGTAACAAAAAGTAAAGTTTGAGTTAGAGTTTTTTGCCTTGAGTTTGAGTTTCTTGAGTTTTATTTTAGTGCTTGTATATTTTATTTTTGTAAGGAATTGTTTTCCCTTTTCATTATTATTTTTTTAATTTTCGTTCCAGTCTAAGTTTAGCTAGCAATTCATTTTTCAGTGCATTTCTGAAATGTTTAAAAAACATCTAAACAGTCAAAGTTGCCAAAAAATAATGGTCAAGTTGTCAAAAAATAAATTCATTTGCAGTTTCTTTCCTGATTATTTAGAATATTTTATTGCAGATTTTTGTTTTTAAATAAAATGGTTTCAATTTAATATTTTATGTTTTTTTTAGATAGACCTAATTTTTCACACCATAACTGACAAAGCTTTTTTTTTTTTTTTTTTCTTTACAATTTGACAACAGCTGTTTTGATGTTTTAACATTCAATTAAAAAACTGTTACGTTACAAATAACTTTTAGTCATTGTTCTTTTTTAAAATTTTAATTTTTTAAATAAAATTAAAAACAAATTATAATGATTAAAAATAAAAATAAAAATAAATTTAATGTTATATTAAAATTTCTTTTTAGTAGGTATGCATTTTTTATGATAAATTTAAAAGTTTGAAATTATTTTTCCATGTCTTTCTAAAAATCTTTTAAAAGATTATTTTTTTCAAGTTACTTTAAAATATTAATTTAAATCTTTCAATGATTTAATTGCTTTATTATTTTTTGTTTCTATTTTTACAAAGAATTGTTTAAAAGTTTCTTTTAAACTTAACTTACTAATTAAAGAATGAAATGATTAAAAATTAAGACTTTAAAAAGACTACTTTTTTTTTTTTTTTTTTTTTTTTTTTTTTTCTACGTTATTAAGGCTAATTTATTTTCTTTTTCCTAAGGAATTGTTTTACTTATTCTCTAGTTTTTTAATTTTTTTCCTTGCTTAAGTTTAGCTCAACATTGTTTTTTTTTCAGTGCATTTTTTTTTCTGTTGCAAACAAAAAAAATCATTTGCGTGGTCAGCAATAGCGCTCGATTGCACGCCATTCCTGTCCAAGCTTTATTTTGTAAAATTCAATTCCCGTCGGTCAAAATGTTCAATTACTTTGTAAGTTAATCAGACAATCTGATGTTTTATTCATATAATGTGGCCGATGTTAGTTTATCTGATGTTTTAGCCAGACAATGTGGCCGATGTCCGACCATTAAATTGAGCCCTAATTTTTTTTTTTTTTTTACATGAAAAAAAAAAAAAAAAAAAAATAGAGGCTCAAATTGAGTGATTGCGAATTGCAATATCTGGAAATATTTATGGTCATTAAATTCTTAGTTTATAAAAACCATGAACTGTTTTAATAAAACGGTCAATTTATCATTTGGCAAAAATTAATGAAAAACCAAAACAATAAATTTACCACTGCAAAAATAACATATTTTGAATTATTATTTTTTAAAACACCAGATTAAATATAAAATAAAAAGTCGGTCCAGAAACTTTGCGCAGTAATTAAAAATCAACCAATAAAAAACTATGCTAAAGCTATTTGCGCATTGTATTAAATATTGTATCAAAAATCAACCAATAAAAAATTCTATTAAAGCTATTTTGACAATGTGTGAAACATTAATATTGATTTTTGTTTAGGGGGAAAGTTTAAGGAATTATTTATTTAAAAATTCTAATGTTTTAAATTAGAAATTAGTTAATTGATAATAAAAATAATAATAATAAAGTTTTATTTTAAAATAAATTATTAGAGTTTTTTTGTTTTGTTTTAAAGGGATCCCCAACTGCTGAGACAAGTTGTGTTCATATTAAAAATAAATGTTTAAAAAAAAACATTTGGGTTAAATTTTTTTGATTGAAACTAAATAATGAATGCATACCAATAAAATTAAAACTATTGTTTTAGTCGAAGCTTGCCTTCTCCATTTTTTTTTTGGTTCTCGGAGTCTGTATGTTAGCCGCAATCTGCAGACTTGATAATTTATTCCATGCGTGTTAATTTATAACAGTTTTAGTATATGACATCATCGCAATATCTTTTTAAGAGAGCGTTTTTTTGTTGCTGTTTTTTTAAAGATATAAGTATTTTTTCTACTACAATCAGAAAATCAAATATTTGCATAATTTTTTACTAAATCACAAAAAATATTTGTGACTCAGTAAAAAATTATACAAATATATATATATAAATATTTTTATATTTATAGTATATTTGTAGTATGATGCAGTTCTTGTTTTATATTTAGTTCATATGGTTTAATAGAGTTGTTTGCTTTATGTTTAACTTTAATTTAGTTATGGTTTAACTCTTTCACTACTGCAAACCACTTGTAGCAGCTTTCGAGTATGCTTTACAATTTATCTTGTTTTGTACATAAATTTCCATTCTAGACACATAAATTTGTTTGTTCTGAAGGTTCGATTAATTCTCTACATAATCAAGAAAAAATAAGAGCTATATTGTGTAATTATAAAAAATTTATCACAAATTTAAAAAATCTTGAATAATCCTTCATAAAAAAAACTTTAAATTTAGTTATAAAATAAAACAGTGTTAACACTGTAAAACTTACTTGTAGAAGTGTTAAGTATTTAGTAAAGTAATTACCAAAGTATTTTGAAGAAAAAATATTATTTTTATTCATTAAATTAAGTTTGTTTTGGACTTAATGTTTTAGTTACCACTTACAAAAACAATAGCTTTAAGCACTTTGCATTTCTTATTGTTTAATGATTCTTTAATGCGTGTTAAAAACTTTATTATTATTGAATTTTAATTATTTGTCAATGTTATGCTATTCACATGTTATTTAAAAAAATGTGCAGTTGCAACAAAATGATTTTTGTTCGGCTGGTAGCAAACAATTTAATGTGATTCTTTTATTTTATATTTATATTTTTTTATTATTAATTTTTTATTTGCATTCACTCCCAACAAGGCTGCAAGCAACCACTATTAAGTTGGGAGTTACTAGGAAAAAAAAGAATAGAGTTATAGAGCAAGGAAACTTTTGACAGAAGACTTGAAAAGTTGAAGGTTTAATGAGTCAGGAAAACATGAAGATGGGAGAGAGTTCCAAAGGATTGAAGTGCAGGGAAAAAAACTAGATGAATAAAAGTTTTTAGAGCATGCAGGGACAAATACAGTAAACGAATGAGACTTAGCTGAATGACAAGTAAAACGAGAATGAATTTTAGTTGATGGAACTAGAGATGATAACTCCTTTGAGCAGTGACCATGGTAGTATTTGTAGAAAAGAGAAAGAGATGCAACTTTACGACGATGGGAAAGAGGCTCAAGCTTAGCAGATAGTCCAGGGACCTTGTCAAGAAGAGAAAGTGAATCGTTAGAAGAACCAGCCCAAATATAACAACAATATTCCATACAGGGACAAATAAGAGATTTATAGAGGTAGAGAATGGAATCAGAAGTAAGGAAATGGCGAGCACGATAAAGAGAAGCAACCTTAGCAGAAGCTAATTTAGCAATCGATTGTATATATGGTTTCCATGAAAGGTCAGTAGTAAGCGATAATCCAAGAAGACGTAAAAAGGACGACTCAGTAAGAGGATTGCCATTCATTAATATAGGAATGTTGACCATATTACGGTAGTTGTTTGCAGTAAACAACTGGGTTTTGTTAGAGTTGAAATTCACAAGCCACTGTGAACCCCAATCTATTACTGAAGTGAGATCGGATTCAAGATCAGCTGCTTGTTCTAGGCGATCAAAAAGAGAAGACTTTTTGTCAAGACAGGAGTATAAAGTTGAGTCATCAGCAAAAAGAGCTACTTTAGATGAAAGGTTGTCAGGAAGATCGTTTATGTAGATAAGAAACAAAACAGGGCCCAGGATGGAACCTTGGGGAACCCCAGAAGTTACTGGAAATAAAGAAGAGTCTCGGCCTTCAAGGATGACTTTAATAAACCGGTTAGAAAGAAATGATTTGATAATCTCAAAAACTTTCCCAGAAACACCATATGAAGCAAGCTTATGGAGAAGACCAGTATTATAACTATTTTTTGTATATTTTAGTACAAATATTTTTTATACCTTTAATTTAGTTTGATTAGAACGGTTATTAGTAAAATAAATTGCTTAATATTTATTTTCTACTTAGTTCAGTTGATATGTTTTATACAAGTCACTCATTTATTTTTTTTCATTTTATACTTTAAAATAATTTATACGCTTTTGTAAAATTATGCTTTTAGTATCTAGTTTATATTTAGTTTAAACCACTACATTTACTGTAAATAATTGTTATATATTAAATTTTTATTTTTATTAATTTTATAAACTTGTTTTTAGTAGCATTTTCTTTAATATGAATACAACTGGTCTTAGCAGTTAGGGATCCCTTTAAAAAAACTATAAAAAGTTTAAATTAGTTTTTATATATTTAATTATATATTATATATTTATATATAAACTCATCTGTTTTTAATTTTAAAAACATATCTGCAAAAGAAGTACAACCATTTATTTATAAGAAAATATTGAATAAGATTTAAATAAGATATAAAAGTATTTTATATCTTATTTAACAATTTCTTTTACTTAAAATATTTGACCACAGCTAAATTCCTTTAGATTGTTGTGATTAACAGTTGTTTTTTAACAATTATATCATACTTTATTGTGCTTTATTTTTCTATTTTTATCTGATGTTTTATAAAATGAATTAAAATATTAAAGTTTAAATCATAATCTTTAATAATAATAAAAATAATAATACGGTTTTATAAATAATAGTAATAATATGGTTTTATAATAAGATTTATATCATAATTCAAGATCAACAAATATTTTTTATTGAATCACAACTATCGAGTTTAATGATCAAAATAGTTATACGGTTTTTAAAAAGCTAAAAATATAGAGACAAAAAACATTTCCAGATATCGCAATTCACGATCACTTAATTTGAGCTCTGTTAAGTTTTAATTTAAAGTTTAAATTGCAGTTATAGTGGAATGCGCAAGTTATAATGTAATTAGGAAATAACATATTTAACGCTATTTTGATATTACTTTTAGTAATTGTTTTTACCTAACATAACGCTAAAAAAATACAATTAAAAATGCAAATATTACAATATTTAAAATCACTTTAATTAATTTATTATATGCTGATGATAAAACACATGTTATTTTTAAAAAGTATTGAATTGTTGTAAAACAGTAATAAAACAATACTGCAAAGTTGTTTTGACAATATAAAGACTTTTGTTATACAAGTTCTTTATATTGTTTTAAAACAAGTTGTGGTAATTTAAAACAACTTAGTGGCGCTTTTTTATACAGTTTTTAACACTATTAACTTAAAACTCATTTCTAAAAAAACAAAGTAAATAAATAGAGTTGTTTTAATTAATAAATTAAAACCTTTAAACTTCATATTTGCGCAAAACATCTATGAACCAAAAAAAAAAGCAAAAGCAAAAAGATTTATAGCTATATCTATAAACCAAACAAGTAAGATCAAAGCATATAAACATTAGATACCAAATTTTTTCTAATTTATTGCTTTTTGATCTAGCGTCCCATTAAAAATTAAATTAGAGTTGTGTAAAGTTTTAAAGTTAAAAGTTTTACTTTAGTAAAACTTTTAACTTTAAAACTTCATAACTCCAAAACCGTAACAGATTTAAATATATAGGGTTTTCAGATTAATAATTTATACTCAATTATTAGCTAATTTATATTATTGAAATTTGAGTAAAACTATCTTTTTAATGTTATTTTTAATTTTTATTAAGATCTAGTATGTTTCTTCACCCAACATGATATGGCACCACTTACTGTAACTGATTCTTCACCTACCATGAATGAAAAATCATATTTTATTTTGATTTTATTTATTTACCTTTAAAAAAAATTCATAAATTTAATATGATTGCTTAATAAAAGAAACAAAAGGTTTTTTATAAAATTTATCAACTAACGATTTTTTCTCAATTAGAACTTTGTTATATGTCTATATATATCTTTTTTATATGTGTTTTTTTTTTGGCATTTAACTCTTCGCTGTAATTTATATCTGTAAGTGCTTCTGCAGTTGTTTGTTGGAACATATTAACCCTTTGACTGTGGCAAGCCATGATCGTGGCTTTTCCGTTGAAGTGGCTTTTAAAACTGATCTTTAAAATTATGCCATTATTGGAAAAAATTATTCTAAATATCATTAACCATTTATACAATGAGGGCTTAAATTTTTTGTTTTTAAATTTTGTTGATGCTATAAAATAAAAAATGGCATACAAATCTTAAAATTGTTTTTTTTTTCATTTTCATTTCTTTTAGTTGAATTTTTTTAAACATCTTTTAATTTTATTAAGCAGCCAAAGGGTTAACTTAATTTTTATAACTTTTTCCAGATATTTTTTTCTTTTTCAAATCTTGAATCTTATTATTATAATTCATCTCAGATCAGGCCTTGTTTTAAAGCGTTAAGCGTAGAGCAATTTACTTTAAGCAATTTTTACGCAAGCAGTAAGCGATTTTGGTCAAGCAACTTTTATCTTTTAAATTATACTTTAAGCGTAAGATAAATGAAGTAATTAATTTTTAAAAAAGTCTAAATGTTTGGTTATGTTTGTTTATTTAAATAATAGATTTTTTCATTAAAAAATATTTACTAATGAAAAAAATAAATCTCAAATAAAATTAAAAATTTAATTTTTTTTTGTTTTTATTTTATTGTAACGATTGATTTTTTAAGCTTGAAGCAAAGATCATAAAAACATACTTTAATTCTGATAAAGACTATATGATTTAATTTAAAACTAATTTAATTTTTTTTATCAGAATAAAATTATATATTTTTAATATATAATTTTATTCTGATAGAAAAAAATCAAAAATTAGTTTATCAAAATTAAAGTTAATGCTTGGGTTTAACTTAACTGTCAAATCTATTTATAAATATTACTAAATATTGTTTATTTTTAAATTTTATTTGTTTTAGAAAAAAAAAATCAGCTTATTTTTATCGCAATTGTTTTTTCGGTTTTCCTTCCTAAACATTTTTTTTAACTCAAAATTAAATTTTAAATAAACATCTGCATCAAAAGTTTGCGCAAAACCTAAGTTAAACTTTTTTTTTATAACATAAGTTAAATCGCAGCGATAACTTTTTAATAGACAATACATTCAGCAATGCAATTTTAATAATAAACTAATAAACTTTAAATAAAAAACTTTAAAGTAAATAAATTAACATAATTCTTTCATTTGTGACTCGGTAATTTTTTTAAAATAAAAAATCATTTGCAGTTGCAAAGCTGCCATTAGAAATTTAAGAAACAATCATTTTAAAAACTGAAAAATTTAACATATTTTAATTCATTTATGGAAATGTTGAGAAAAGAATTTTTCTCAACATTTCCATAAATGAATTAAATTTGTTAATATCAAGCATTTTTAAAAATGCAATAATAAATTTATTTAATATTTAAAAAATAAATAAAAAAATAAACATTCCTTTATAGTAATTAAAAAGCCGTTGAATAACATTTAGCTCATTTTGCAATGATATATTACTGCAGTAAATTAAAAAAGTTAATGTTTTTAAAAAATAAAAAAATAAAGAGAACTTTATGATGTCAAATATCATGTTGAGCTAATACAATAAGTATTTTTTATTTAAAACAAATCATTATGCCTGCATATCATAAATAAAGTATAAAAAACATATCAAATGAATATTCCCTTGGGTTAAATTATTATTTACTTGGTAATTTAGATTAACCTAAATGTTTTTTTTAGAGAAAAAAATAAACAAAATAAAATACGCCCAAAAAAATGTTTCCATAATGGGTAAGTTTATGGCAACATAAAACAAAAAAAATTAAAAAATTTTTTTAGTTATAAAAAAAAACCATAACTTAAAACACACAACTAGTGTGTTTTATGTTATGGTAATCATGGTTATAAAAAGTTACTGCCCCCTTTATTTGTGCCCCTATCTACTATAAAAACCAGATCAAGGGGAGTCAACCAACCATATCTTTGTTTTTATTAAAAAATGACTTATTATTAGTTGCACACTTCCCAAAGGCCAGTAGGCAGATTAGAGGGTCACTGGTTTCTAGTAACACATTCAACCATAGATAATTGAAAATAGGGTTATTTTAAAATGTTGGCATTTTTGGTGTGAATTTGACAAATTTATAATGTTTGCATTTAGTTAGATCTAATGGTCGTATACGCTGTTAATCTTAGATCAAAACAAAGTGTTACAAAAATTTCTAAGTTGAGTTCTAAACTGCAACAAGTTGTCTATATTTTGCCTATTTATTGCAGACAATACTAGCTAATCAGAAAACTTATCTGTAAAGACTTATAGATGAATAGAAAAATGCTACAGTTAGTTTCATTTTGGCATATTTTAGCAATTTAGGATTTTTCAAAAGTTGAGAAGGTCGTAATTTTTCACTAACTTAATACAAACTAATGAAAACAACTTTTTTAAAGAAAGAAGTATCCAGAAAATAGTTCTAGAAAATGAGACACTTGTTGAAAGTGAGAAAAAAGTTATACAGCTCTAAAGTAGTCTGTTTTGATCATTTATAAATTAAGGGGGTCCGCTGTGCCATGTTTCTAAGACTATAATTTCTGAATTGTTGTAGTTGGAAGTCTGAAATTTCAAATTCAACCTATAATACATAATACAAATACAAATACATAAAAATACATAAATACAAACTACACACTAACAAATTAATTTTCAAAAAAACGCTTTTTTTCGATTAAAAAAAATGCTTCTTGTTCAAAGTTTATTGACTCTATTGCCTCAAAAAACTAACGTTTGTGCGTCAAATTAAACAATGTAGACAAAATGTCATTATTGCAAACGTATTAGTTAATAATTAAATTTAAAATAAAGTCATTTTTTTTTAACTAACACATAATTACTTACAAGAATAAGTTGTGTAGCATATTGTAAAAATATATTTGTATATTGAATTTTTTTTTTATAATTTTTTTTTATATATTTGTGTTGTAAGGGCTATTCCACGACCAAAAATGAATAGAAGTCCAGTTTTTAACAAATGAATATTGATGTAGACACATGAAAGTTTATTTAAAATATTTCCTTAGTACAAAAATAAATTCATTTCAGTCATTTTTATGGTTTCGAAAGCGACGGTTATTCTCATTTTTGCTTGATAAAAAAAAATAATTATTGTAAAATGTTTTAGTTAAATTAACATTTATGTTAATTTTGCTATATTTTTTTGGTTCAAATTGATAAGGTTAAATAGACATTTTATTAGAACTTAAATTAAAACAGGGCTTGAATTAATGCAAAAAAATCTAATCGTGAAAAAATATATATACTTTCGCTTCCCCCCTCTCTTTTATAGCTCGCGCCGATGTGCGGTAATGGGGGGAGGGTCTTGCATTGGTATAAAATTGTCTCTTTAGCACGTAATTGTTATCTTTTAACATACTATATCTCATGTTTAAATGTTATCTTATGATTTTCTTGTTTGGCGGAGTTTAAAATAGCGTAAGTTACTGTTATAATTTACAGCTTAATTTATAATTTAAAGTTTAAGTTGCAGTGTAATGAGCAAGTAACGTATTCAAAGTAATACTATTAATAAAGTAATTGTTTTTACTTAACAGTTGTTTATAGTAGTTGTTTTTGTTTAACATTTTCCAAATTAGCTTAAGTTACTGTTATAATTTACAGCCTAATTTATAATTTAAAGTTTAAGTTGCAGTTACAGTGTAATGGGCAAGTAACGTATTTAATACTATTAAGTAGTTGTTTTTGCTTAACATTTAATTAAGTAATTGTTTTTGCTTAACATGATACTTAAAAAAGTAAAAGTAAAAAAATAAGAGTAAAAAGCAAACATTACTATATTTCAGTGACGGATCCAGTGGGAGAATGGTGGTATGCATCCCCTCCCCCACACCAGAATCTAAAAGTCTTGAAAATATCATAGAAATTGAGGACCTTGTTTTTTGCTTTTTTGTTAGGAGACAAAAGATGGTACAAAATTCAAAAATATTTTAACATCTTCCACCAAAAACTCCTAGATCCGTCACTGCAATATTTAAACCACTTTAATTAGTCATAGAAAACTGTTTAATACGATCACGCTGACAATAAAACACAAGTTTTTAATGAGTATTTAATTGTTGTGTTAATGTAAAACAATTTCGTGATGCTGTTTTGTTGCTGTTTTATACAGTTTAATAACAGAAAGTGCATTTAAAATAAAACGAAGCAAATAAATGAAATTGTTTTAATTAATAAATTAAAAAATTATCGTCAATAAATCAAAAAACATCGTCAAAAACTTAATAAAAAATTAGATTTTTAAAAACGACGTTTTTTATAATTTATTGTTTCTTGAATAAAGGACTAATAAAAGTTTAAATATAATTAAGTTTTTCATTTAAATGGTTTTTAAGTTGATGTTTATATTCAAGTTCTCTATTTCAATTGTTTTCCAATAAAAAGTGAAGCAAAAAAATTTGGTTTAATAAATCGAATTATACTTCATGTTTAAAATAAGGCTTAAAAACGTTAAAGTAAAAAAATTGTTGGTTTTTATTAGCATTTTTATACTGTTTGAAAAAAAAAACTAATAAAAAAGAATTAACTAATAATATATTAATTAATAATTATTAGAATTAATAATAATAATAATTAGTTCTTTTTTATTAGTTTTTTTTTTCAAACAGTATAAAAATGCAAATAAAAGTCAGCAATTTTTTTGCTCTAACATTTTAAAGCCTTATTTTAAACATTTTAATAAACAAAGATAAAAATCAGGCTGTTTTGTTAGAATAAAGAAAAAACTCGAATAAACATCTTTTCCCTTTTCAACTTTTCGCTTTTACGAACTTTAAAAAATTTTCAAAATAGAGATTTAAAGTAATTTAAATTCAAAAATGTTTTACGTTGAAAGAAAATCTCCGCGCGAAAGAGCAAATCATCTATTCATCTATCTATTCAGAATAATAAATTTTGTGTGACATTCTTTATGATAAAAACATTACTTTTAAGAATTGGTAAAAAAATGCTAAGCTAGAAAAAAAGTAATTAAACAACCAAAAAAAAAACAAATCACGAAAAGACTTTTTTTAAGAAAAAAACTAATTGCGGAAGTGTGAAAAGCAATCGCGATCGCGATACGCTTAATAGGAGCCCTGTAAAAGTTTTTTATAAATAATGTTTTTGCAAAACTAATTAAAAAAACTTGATTAAAACTTAACTATTTTATCACGACTTTTTTTTACTTGAAAATCGTAGTAGATATTCTAAAGTTGTTGTTTGTAACTTCAAATTTACTGGAGAATCAATTTTTTTAACAATCTAGTTTCATTTAATGCCAACAAAAAAGCATTAATAATTACCTTTAAATTAAAAAAATTTATCAAAATGAAATACTGTTTAACCTGTTTCTCCTTATTTTATATCTTTATAAATAACAAATAGATTAATAAATATGCTTAAAATAAACTGAAATAAACTGCATACAAAGTATTTTGAACAAAAAAATTTCAAACAAATTATTTTACAAACTTTTTTTTTTTTAATTATGTTACAAACTTTTGTATTTTTATACTCGCAAAAAGGTATAGAAATGTATAACTGTATTTTAAAATAAATGATTAAATTAGACTAAAAATCTTTATTTTTAAAATTAAAACAATTCCATTTTATAAAAAACAGTTTATTTAGACAAAACATTAAAGAAATATTAAAATGATTTTGATTTGTTTTGTTCTACTTCATGATGCCATCTACTGCTCTACTTATGTTCTTAATTATAAGAAATTCAATCATCTAGAAAAAAACAAAACTTAAATAAACAACACTTAAATTGCAATTTCAAGATTAACTAAGATTATTTTTGGTTATATTTAAATAATACAAGCCTCTAAATAATTAAATTCCCTTTTTATTTGTGCCCCTCACCAGCATAAAAACCAGGTCATAGAGAAATGGCTTACAATTTGGCTGCATCCCTCACAAGAATCAGTTGACATGTTAGAGAGACATTTGTATAATTATTGTTTTGCAAACAATTCCCTCTGGACAATAATTTCAAACAATCATTCAGAATAACGATTAGCAATTGCATAACTAATTCCCTTTATAGAAAATGATTGCTAAAGTATTCCATAAGAGACTAATTCCGCACAAAGAATTCTTACTTAAAAGCTGTAGCATTAAACTCAACAGAGGTTCAAATAACACGAGAAGACTATGCACAATTAATATAATAATTAATTGTAACAATTTAATATATAGATATAGAAATAAATATCAATCAAATAATAAAGCAATTCTCTTTCCAATAAATAAGTATAATTTTATGATTGAAACATTGATGGAAATTTGTTTCCTTTTATGTTACAATCATAAAATTAAAAATCTAGATTATTAAAAAAATGCTGCAATTTTTGTAATGAAGATTTTTAACACAATTAAAAACGTTAACATTTTTAGACATTAGGGCCTCACTTGCCATTAATCATAGATCAATACAAAAGTGTTTGAAAAATTTACCAGTTTTTTCGAAATGGTTAAAAATGGACCTTGCATATGAATAATACATTTTAAGATATAGTTGGATTCTAAACTGCAACAAGCTACTTATAGTTAGCCCATTTATTGCTAACAAGAGAAGCTATCCATAAAACTAGCCTAAAAGGAGTTTTTCATAAATAAAAAAATACTACAGTTAAATTCATCTTGCTAATTTTTATAGCATTTTTCAGAACTTTTCCAAAGTTTGGGATATTTTAAATTTTTTCTAAAATGACATAAGTAAATAAAAACTACTATTTTAAAGACAAAACTATCTTGAAAATAATTACAGAAAAAAGGGTATTTGGGGTTATCTATAAAGGATGTCACTATTTTTTAGACAATTTTGACTCACTCCCCCTCTTTTTTTTGTCACCGGTTGTCTTTTTTTGCTATAACACCCACCCTCCTTAAAAAGGATGCAATAAAATTGACCCACCCCCCTCCTTTTACTTTTTAAAACAAAATTTGTTCTTATTTTTTTTGAAATTTTTCACATTTACATTTTTCTGTGTTCGAATACCATTCAGTAGCGTATTAGGTATTTTCACGTTTGTTTTAGTTGTTTGTTCTTGTAGGCCTTGTTGAAGAAAAAAAAAATTATGTTATATTACTCTTCTTCTATATATTAAATTTAATCACTGTGTCATGGGAATTTGCCATACTCTTTGTCCATCCAAGGATTTTCTTAAATAATTGTTAAATTGATATGATTGGAATAGGGCAGTTTGATTCATCTGAAATAGTTGCATCATATGGAATATTACCGCCTTCCATTTAGATTTTGTCCTAATCAAACCATTCAGCAAAGGCCGTGTTCTCTTCTACTGCAGTTACAACCATTAACTCTCTTTTGTATTTGGTGGCAGTGCAAACAGGTCTAACTTGCAAAAGGGTAATAGCCATTTGATTAATAAAATTGGAATGGGTAATACTGACATTTTTTTAACATGACTCGGGAGGCAAAGTACAAGTTACAATGCTTACAGGTTTACAGTGACAAACTTGATTGCATAGAGGAACAAAACAGATCCTAAGGAGGAAGTTTGAATGATTTCAATTATCAAGGAATGTTGCTCTGAATATTGGAAAAATACAGAAAGAAAACGATTCTTGCTAGTGACATCTGAAATGGCTACAGCTTTCAAGCCATCTTCTGACTAGCAGTTTGAAATAGGTGGAGGCATTAATTGACTGGGAATAACAAGGAAATATAAGCTTTTCAAAAAAAAACATCTGGGATCCTCACATTTCACAATTTGCGTAAAATATTGGCTGGTGCGCACTAGCCAATATTTCATGCAAATTGTGAGAAAAAATGAGAGGCAAACCATTCCTGATCCCTTGATAATAGATGATGAGCATTGATCTCTATCTTGCCATCTGGATCAATATACTCAACCACTGTTAGAGTAATCAATCATTAGACCTGAAAAGATTGAGGCACAGATCTTTATAGCAAAATCAAAATTCTGTTTCTCCAAAATAAGATTCACTGTCCTACCTTAAACATAAGTTACAATGAATATAATTAATTCCTTAAGCTTTGCTATATATATTGTATTTCGATAAAGAGTTTATAATAAAAATGAATTTGAGTTCCTCAAAAGTCTAGATGAGTTAAATAATGATTATATATATATATATATATATATATATATATATATATATATATATATATATATATATATATATATATATATATATATATATATATATATATATATATATATATATCAGTGGTGTACACTGGAATTTTAGATGTTTGAGTTTTGACACTTACAGGTATTGTGCAAACTCCAAACTTTTGTATGTTCATGCTTATGTCAAATGAGAATGTTTTGCAAAGAGTTGCGATGATAAGACTATTATTTTTATATATCTGATGATAAGATAATTATTTATAATTAATTATAATTATTAGATGATAAGATTATTATTTTTATATATCTATATAGTTTGTTAGCTTAGTTACTATAGTTTTACTTATTAACTTATAATACTAAGCATAGACTTAATAGTTTATTATTATATTTTCCACTTATTATAACTATAATATTTTACTTATAATCATTTATAATTTATTATTATTTTAATATAAATTGTTTTAATTTATACTTACAACTTATCATTTAACCAATTATAACTTTTTTTTAATATATATTTACGTTATTCTTCTTTTACTATATTAATAGTATTTTTTCATTATTTATTTTAACTGTTAAATAAATATTATTTTTGTTTTACTATTTTATCAATTGAATTATATTTATATTGTTAATAAATACTATTATTATTTTTGGTTATATTGCTGTTCATATTACTCTTTGTTTCCTTATTTCAGTTCATTCAATCATTTTATTATATAAACTGTACCACTTAAATGTCTACTCACTGCAAAGATTGCTTCAAGAATATTAATAAAAACCATCACTACCTTCAATGTTATCATTGCCTAAACCTTTTTCATAAAAAATGTTGTCGTCTGAATGATATTGAATTTAGAATATTGAAAAACTCTAAAACATCTTGGTTCTGTATTTCATGTAGGGAAAAAATTTTTCCATTCAGTACTTTATCAGATAAGGAGCTGCACCTGCAAACAATAAATGATAAAGTGATTCATATTAATGAATTCGAAAACAACATATCATCTTTCCCAAACACCGTACAGCCTAATCTTTATAATGAACTTAATGATTTTATTTCCCATCAACTTAATAACAACAATGACAATGACGTAAACCTCGAAGAATACCCTATTAATTGTAAATATATGGACATAGAAAGTTTTAACTCTTCTAACATCGACAAAAATAATTCTTTTCTTTTTCATTTAAATATTGCTTCTCTTGTTAAAAATTTTGACGAATTAAACTCACTTTTATCTCTTATTAATCATAAATTCAGTATTATTGGCATAACTGAAACTAAACTAAAACATGACATTTTACCAACTATCCCATTAAATCTTACCGGTTATGTTTATGAGCACACTCCAACAAAATCTTATTTTGGAGGAGCTTTACTTTATATATTGAATACATTAATTTACAAACTTCGATATGACCTTAATATGCTTAAACCAAAACTTTTAGAATCTGTTTGTGGAAATCATAACTCCTAAAAAATCAAACATCATTATTGGCTGTATTTATTGCCATCCTAGTATGGATATTTCAGAAGTTATTAAATCATATTTAATTCCACTTTTTGAAAAGCTATCTATGGAACTTTTTTAATAGGCGATTTTAAAGTCGATCTTTTATTAGCAAACTCAGATAATTCTGTCTCTGAATTTTTAGACGCTATTGCTTTAAATAACTTTCTTCCCTTTATTTCATTGCCAACAAGAATCACAAATCACTCAAAAAACTCTAATTGATAACATATTTTCTAATGCAACTTCTACAAATATTTTTGCCGGTAATTTTACTTCTACAGTATCAGATCATTTGCCCCAATTTTTAATACATCCTCTTTATAGAACCAAAATTAATTCTCGTAAAAGCTGCATTTTTCGTCGAAATCTAAAACAAATAAATTGCGTCGAGTTATGTAGTGATTTCTCAAAAATTAGCTGGATTAATGTAATCAATGTCAACGAAGGTAAGACTAATAAGTCATTTGAAGAGTTTTTCTCAAGTTTCAATTCTCTTTTAGATAAACATGCACCATTGAAAAAAGTCAGCAATTGTTGCTTATCAAGGGGTCTCAAACCTTGGATAACACGAGGAATCTTGACTTCTATTAAAATGCGAAATAAAATATTTAAAAAATTTCTTAAAGCAAAGAATCCTAATAACAAACTCAATCTAGAAAAATCTTATAAAGCATATAGAAACTTACTTGTTACTCTCACCCGTCGTAGTAAAAAGAACCATTACTCTAAGTTCTTCTCTGACAATGCCAAAAATTTGAAATCTACATGGAATGGTATTAAAAACCTTTTAAACATTAGTTCGAGAGTTAACTTATCTCCTTCATGCTTATCTTCTACCAACTCCATGATACACGACCCCATTAAAATTTCGGAATCTTTTAATTCATTTTTTGTTTCAGTTCCGGAAGATTTACAGAATAAGATCCACTCATCCAATACTGACTTTAATAAATATCTTAAAAATCCTAATTGTAATTCAATGTTCATAAAACCTACAGACAAAAACGAAGTATTATCGATTATTCATTCTCTTAATGACAGCAAGGCTTCTGGACCTAACAGCATTCCAATACCTATTTTTAAAGCTCTTGCAAATGATATCTCTCCTGTACTTTCTGAACTATTTAATCTGTCATTCACAACCGGTGTATTCCCTGATATTTTAAAAACTGCTTCTGTTATCCCAATTCATAAAAAAGACTCAAAACTTGAACGTAATAACTACAGACCAATTTCATTATTATCAAATGTCAGCAAACTTTTAGAAAAACTTATGTATTCTCGTATTTACAACTTTTTAAATAATTCTGCTTGGTTTCATATTCGACAATTTGGGTTTCGCTCAAATCACTCCACTTCTCACGCTCTTATTAGCATTACTGAAATGATTCGTGGTGCAATTGGCAGTGGTTCTTTTGCTTGTGGTGTATTCATAGATCTTCAAAAAGCTTTTGATACGGTTGATCACAACATTCTAATAAAAAAGTTAAACTACTACGGAATACGTGGTATTGCTAATCATTGGTTTTCTTCATATATTACGGATCGCACTCAGTTTGTTTCAATTAATGGATTTGAATCCACACATAAAGTTATTAAATATGGCGTTCCACAAGGTTCCGTTCTCGGACCGTTGTTGTTCTTATTATATATAAATGATTTATCTTGTTCGTTAAAAAATTCTATGATACATCATTATGCTGACGATACCAATCTTTTATATATCAACAAATCCCTCACGACTATTTGTAAAAAAGTTAATCAAGATCTTCATCGCTTATGTAACTGGTTAAATAGTAACCGTATTTCCTTGAATGTCAATAAAACTGAATACATTATTTTTCATTCCCCTCAAAAAACTATTGATCATATTAAAATTAAAATTAACGGTAAAAAACTTTTTCCATCAAAATATATAAAGTATCTTGGAATATATCTTGATGAAAACCTATCTTGGTATAATCAACTGTATCATCTAAAAAAAAAAACTTACACGAGCTAACAGTATGCTTTCTCTAATTCATTACTATGTTCCTATCCAAACTCTTCGAATGATTTATTTTTCTTTATTCTCTTCTCACCTTTGCTATTGTTGTATTGTTTGGGGTCAAAAAAGAAACTTTTTACTTAACAATATTGCTAGTTTACAACGCGCATCTATTAGAATAATGACGTTTTCCCCAATGAGATCTGACATCGAAAAAAAAATTTCTGAACTAAAAATCCTAAAACTCCATAATCTTGTAAAGTTTTACAATTGTCTTTTTGTGTTTGACTTTCTCCAAAATAAACTACCAAGCCCTTTTTCAAATTTTTTTATTAAAACAAACGAAGTTCATAATCATCACACCAGGAATACAGAAAATAGTAAGCTATACTATTCTTTTTTCAGCACAATCAAATATAGTAAGTTTTCCATAAAACAACAATGTATCTCTCAATGGAACCAGTGTATTCCTGCATTAACAAAAAAGTCTAAGAAAAAATATCCACTTGTTACGAATTTTTTACTGCTCAACAGAATTCAATTTAAAAATATATTGTTGGAGTGTATTTCTTTATAATTTCTCTCTGTACTATAGTTGTCTTGTGGTTTGATTTTTATTTTATTTATTATTTACCAATCTTATATTTATTTATTATTGTTTTATTAATGTTACATTTTATGTTATTATTATATCTAATTATCATCTATGATTTGTACATACAATTTATATTGTATTATAATATTCTTAATATTATTGGTACTTTATTGTTATTGTTATTATTTTGTATTATTACTATTATTATTACATATATCATTATTATTTGTTTAACAATCTTTTCTTCTTTTCTTTATTATTTATATATACAGATATTGAGTTTTTCCTTTTTTTTTTTTTTTTTTTTGTTTTGTTTACTTTAGTTTCCTTTTTTTTTTTTTTCTTTCTATTTATTTATTTTTTCGTGAAATTTTTATGTTTTTTAGGTGTCACTCCATTGACTAGTTTGTAACTATATGAGTGACACCTAACCAATTTATATTAATTTACGATGAAATTTGTAAATTTTATTGATATGGTTGAATAAAATATTATTATTAATATTATTAAGAGCTTGGGGACAAAAAAAACCCAATTTTTGGGCCTACAAAATAATTTTTTTAGTATTTTTATCTAAGTTTATAATCATCAACAAATTTCAAATTTCATCCAATAATTTTTTATTTTTCGAAAATTATGACCATATAAAGTTTTATCCCCCCTCAATTTGAGGGGGCTGTAAACTTTGTAGGGTCATAAAAACTAAAAACTAAGAGGTTATTGCATGAAATTTGAAATTTGTTGATGAATATAAACTTAGATAAAAATACTAAAGAAATTATTTTGTCAACTTGTTGCTCCCACATTAAGGGCTGGGTGGGCCCAAAAATTGGGGGTTTTTTGTCCCCAAGCTCCGATCACCACAACTTTTTGCAAAACATTCTCATTTGACATAAGTATGAACATGCAAAAGTTTGGAGTTTGCAAAATGTGTGTAAGTGTCAAAACTTAATTATCTAAAAATCCAGTGTACACCACTGTATATATATATATATATATATATATATATATATATATATATATATATATATATATATATATATATATATATATATATATATATTTATATATATATCAGGCGTGGTCGGGAAGTGGGAGCGATCGCTCTCGAATACTGACCACGGAAATTATATTTAGCTGCGAAAAACTGGCCAGGTTTTTTAGTCGTTTTGAGAACATTTAAGTTTATTTACGAAACAAAAAATTTTTGTTTTACGGACTTACATGGAAACATAAAAAACTTAAATGTTCTCAAAACATCTTGGTGCAAAAGAATAAAAAGAATATTCGCGAACATTAAAAACCCGCCAAATTAACGAACAAACTAATTCTATTGGTTCAAAAAACTAAGTGAAAGAAAATTTTGGAGCATTTTGTTGAAATGTTTTAGAATTTTATATTATTCACGATTTGTTACGTTTTCAGATTTCTAGCATAAATCATTTTAAGAATATATATTAATTGTTTACAAAAATAAATGTTTTAAATATATATTAATTAAATTGTCAAAATTTTAAAAGTTTATTATAAATTATAGATTTTATTAGTACATTCTTATTTTTTATTTAAAAAGTATGTATTCTTTATGTAAATGTAATTTTGTTGATCTGTTTTTTATCATAATGTATCTTTTAAAGCAATTTTTATGATTTAAACAAAGACTTACAAAAATAATTGCGTTTTCAATAAAGTTATAATTGTTAAAATTAATAAAACTAATCATGTAACACATATAAGAAGTTTCTGGTTACTAAACACAAACAACGCATACAAAGTAACTCGTGGATGAACAAGCACCGCGCCTGAGGTCACGACAGAACACAATTATATATAGCAAATAATTAGATATAAAAAAAAGTTTCTAGATATTGGTTTACTAACTCTAATTATTTTCGCCTCATTTGCCATTCTTAAAAACTCGTTACACTTTTTTCTGTTTTTTTTAAACCCAACGTTGATCCAATGTATGTAAATACATCGCAAAAAGTTGATTGTTTTTACAAACTAAACCCAACGTTGATCCAATATATGCGATCAAATATTGCTATTGCGAAATTTTATAACTTCAATAAAATCTTCCGTGATTACTAAAATATCAAACCACAATCAACACAAACATGATTTTTGTTCCTATGATGAAGCTTTGGCTATGTTAAACATGTTATTATATACACAATGTTTAAGTCGGATGTATATGTATTAGGCCGGATAATAAAAATTAATTTTTTTTAGAGTTTGTGAAAAGTGGCGTGATATAGTGTTGTTTAATATTTACAAAAAAAATATTTCTAAAGAATTGATTATACTTTGCATTTTTAAGTTTTAAGGTTTCATATGCTAAGTATATTTACTTTAGTACATGCATTAACTGAAACATGCATTTAACCCTAATACTAGATATAATCCCAAGGTTATGAAATTGAACCAAACCTATACCTACCTAACTAAATTAACCCTAATGATATGATTAACTCCAACGCTATTATAACTTTATATTATTGTATTATTACTATTATATTATTCTATTTTTATATGATTGTTTATTAATTTCTGCTTTTATCAACTGATTGCAGAGTTTATCCGTCTCATATTGTATTTTTAGAAATTAACTGAAAATCTGATATGTTATAAAATTGTAAAACAATAATGATTTCAAGATCTAAAGCTTCAAAGAATCGTCATATACTTTTTGAAGAAGGTCGTGAATTACCCAATTTTTGCTTGCCAACCCACAAGCAAGTGGCAAAGCATACTTGTCTGAGAAGAATTATGAAACTGAACCACTACGGTCTGTTTGTAAGAGACTAGCAGAGAAACTTTCTCAGATATGGATTAAAGCATCAGTTCCTACTATAAGTCTTCGAGGCATAGAATTACAGCTGGAGAAGCACATAGGCGATGTTCAGAAAGTGATTCGATCAAAGTCTAACAAGTCAAACAAGATGAAATAGAAAAAGATCTTGACACATTGTTTGACATTTGTTCTTGTAAATGCAAAGAACTTTCATCTTGTTGCTGTCCAATGGTTCTGAAGGTGTCAGCAATTGAGCATGACTTCCTAACTGATCAACGCACTATACGTGTTGGCAGAATAGCTGAAATCAACAAGAAGGAATCCGCACGTGCTGAGAGGCGTTTAAAACGAAAATCTGTTTCATTATCAAAGGAAGAGACTGCAGTTAAGTGTGCCAGAGTCGTTGAAGCATCTGATAATGAATCAGATAATGAAACAGACAACAATTCTGACACTGAAACTTATTCCCCTTCCGTATTAGATGTCGATACCGAAGTCACATCTACTCGTCTGAAAAACCGTTGTTTAAAAAATATTGCTCTACAAGCAGATGGTTTTGGCATATCAGATAGAGCAGTTGCCGCGATTGTATCAGCAACTCTGGTTGATTTTGGTATAGAACATATGGGGCCAGTGGATCGGAATAAAATTCGCAGAGAGCAAAAAATACTGAGAACATCCTGTAAAAATGCTGATTGTAGAATTACTGGATTGTATTTTGATGGAAGGAAAGATCAGACTTTAAAATTTGAGGGGGATAGGCATACGGTGATTTCTGAGGAACATATTTCCATTTTATCGGAGCCAAATTCAAAGTATGTTGATCATTGTACGCCAACAAGTGGATCAGCCAAATCCATTGCAGATTCAATAATTGATACTGTTGACTGCACGAACCTTGTTTGTATTGGTTCTGATTCAACTAACGTTAACACTGGTTTAAACAATGGAGTTATACGCAGAATGGAAATTGAACTTGGTCGACCACTGCACTGGTCCATTTGTCTTTTACATCTGAACGAGTTTCCTTTGTGACATCTTTTTCACTCCTTAGATGGTGCAACAACTGGACCCCATTCATTTATTGGACCAATTGGCAAGTCTATTTCAATGTCTGTTCAGAAACCCATAGTCAGCTTTGCCATAATTGTTGATAAACCTATTATATGCGATAAGCAGTTGTTAAGCAGTGATCAACTGTACTTTTTCGAAATTGTTAATGCGGTGAAGACAGGTGTTGTACCAGATAGATTTAATTCTAGAACACCTGGGCGACTAAACCATGCAAGGTGGTTGACACTAGCAAACCGTGTTCTACGCCTCTATATATCTACTGAAGATCCATCAAATGAACTAATACTTTTGGCTAAATTTATTGTGAATTCATATGCGGTTGTTTGGTTTGACATTAAGAAACATTCAAACTGCTGGAATGCTGCTCCACACTATTATAAAATGATAGAAACATCACGATTTCTTCCTGTGCGTTATCGAATAATTGTTCAGCAAGTTTTGAAGCGCAATAGCTACCCGGCTCATATCGAGAGCATTATTCTGGCTATGCTCAAAGACAACCGTCAAGTGATCCGTAAGCTTGCGTTGAAGAGAATTCTTTGTGCTCGTGAAGATGACATACCAAATTGAAAATTTCAAATTCCTGAGATACGATTTCAAGCGACTAGTTATGAAGAACTGATTGACTGGCAAACACAGCCCCGCTTGGAACCTGTTCTGACAAAACATATTCCAACTGTACAAATATTGGCATGGCTTTCGTCAGTTGAAGACATAGTTATTGACATTGAGCCATTTCCATGTCACAATCAAAGTGTTGAACGTGTGATTAAAATTGTGACTAAATCAGCATCCAAAGTTTATGGTCATGAAAATTGTGATGGCTATATTCGCGTTCAACTGGAGCGCCGCAAGTTGATGCCTCACTTTGACACAATATCTGAATTTAAGAACATTTAAGTATAGTTTCTAATCAACGTTTGCTAATGATATATTGTTTTGACTGTTCAAATAATTTGAATTTTATTATACATTCAATCAATAAATAATGTAACAAATGAGCGTTTTTAAGTTAATTTATTTGAAAACTTCAAAGGTAAAAATGCAAAGTATAGCAAAGTAGTAGCGAAAAACGGTTTGCAGCATTGCATTCAGCGTATTTGAGAGCCAATTACTGGAAATTTGCGAAGAAATTTCACGAATTATTTTAAGTTATGATCCGGCCTAATATGTATATTTGTATAAGTATAAATATATATTAAATATTAAGTCAGATGTATGTGTACATTTATATATATATATATATATATATATATACACATAACATTGGCAGCCGATGTTGAGCCAACGTAACGCGCGACATTGTTCTAATGTTTTAACAACGTATGTGTGCTAGCTGGGTCAGCATGATCAGATTGACTTCAATCTTGCTTTTTCACCTGCCAGTGTTGCCTGTAATGACAAGAGTTTAGTTTGAAGGTATGGATCAACCAGTGTCACCACTTTATAAAAAGGTTTCTCCTCAATGCCTTTAAAACGCTCATCCAATGACTTGATTAGGATTGACTTCATAGTTTTTACATCTGCATTATAGCAGAATACCGTGTGTCTTCCCTTCAGAATTTTTGTTGCGTTGTTGTTTGAAATTAGGCTTAGCTAATTAAATTGTATAGAAATGTAAATACAGATACCAAAACAAACATGAAGTTCATGGACTATAAAAGTACTAAAAAATTGATTTGTAAAAATAAAGTATCAAGTATACATGTTATCACGGGCAAGAAAGATGAAATAAATATCTGACCAAAATTCAGACATCCGGTCAAATTTATGCCGGATTTGGGCCGGATTTGTAAAAATGGCCAGATTTCAGCCGGAGCAGGAGCCGGAGCCGAAATTCGGTACAGCCCTAATATATATATATATATATATATAATATATATATATATATATATATATATATATATATATATATATATATATATATATATTTATATACACACACACATATTAGGGTTATGACTTTTTATTAACCCCATGCTCCTGTACTGTAGTTTGATGAACTTTTGCCTAAAAAGCACAAAATAAACTATTATTTGCATACCTTTTCAAAAAAGTTCACCCCGCCATTAAAAAATCGATTTTGACATAAGTACTACTACAGGCCTTGTTAAGAAGCGTTATGCAGCTCGCATTTTGCCTGCGAAAAGGCGATTTGCCTACGCGTTCAGCAGTTATGCGTTACGCAAAAACTTTAATCTTTAAGAATATTTAAATTATCTTTTTATATCGTTTATGTGACGTTCATTCAGAAGTATTAAAGTCGTAAGCAAAAGCATTTAACCGCAATTGTAAACTAATAGATTTTTTGTTAAAGAAACAATTTGTTTAATAATTTTTTTTTTGTTTTTAAAAATTACTTAAAGAAAATAAAGTGTTTTAAGTTTAAACTTTTCATCATATTTAATTTTAAATATTAGATTTCATAAGTTTATAAACAATCAAATTTAAAAAAAGAAATATTTTCAATTTATTTTATTAAATTTAAATATTTTTTTAATAATTATAGTTTTTAGTAAATAAATTTATTAAATTTAATTAAAATTCTTTCATTTAATTTTAAAACAGAGCATTTTAAAATTTTTTAATTTTAAAATGCTCCATTTTTTTTATAAAATTACCAAAGTAAAAAAAGATTTGATAAATTTAATTCAAGTTACTTTAAAATGTTCGTAATACATATAACTTTATTTTAACTTTAGTTAAGTTTCAGGTAAGTTCCAAATACTTGTAAGCGCATTATTTTCCAGTTTTTATTTTTCCATTATTTTACAGTTTCATTCATTATTTACAGAAGCGCATTTTCATTTTATAACTACAAGTTAATAAATGACGTCAATACTTATAAACTCGAGTTATAAATGTTTGTTTGGGTTTTCCCTTTGCCGTTTACCAAAGAATTTTTTTTTATAAAACAAACTAAGGACGTATTAACAATACATCCTTGAACAAACTAAAATACAAACCTGTTAAAAATAACGTGATCAGTAAATAAACTTTTTAAAAACCCAACTTATCTTTATTTTATTTTAAAAACAAAACTAGTACTTGAGCTATAAATATAAGATACATAAATTTCAAAATTATAATGATATTTGTTAAAAACAAATTCTGCTTATAACATCTGAAAACCAAAAACACTATTTTTTTTTTGGATTGAGAAAAAAAATATTAGGTTTCACTGTACATAAAAATAAAATAAGCCGAAAAAGCAGTAAATTTCGTTTCTTCAGGCTTGGTCGGGAAGCAGGAGCGATCGCTCTCGAATACTGACCACGGAAATTATATTTAGTTGCGTAAAACTGGCCAGGTTTTTTAGTCGTTTTGAGAACATTTAAGTTTGTGTACGAAACAAAAAATTTTTGTTTTACGGACATACATGGAAACATAAAAAAGTTGAATGTTCTCAAAACATCTTTGTGCGAAAGAATAAAAAGAATGTTTGCGAACACTAAAAACCCGCCAAATTAACGAACAAACTAATTCTATTGGTTCAAAAAATACGCTGATTAAGTGAAATAAAGTTCTAGAGTATTCTGTTAAAATGTTTTAGAAATTGTATTATTCACGATTTGTTACGTTTTGAGATTTTTAGCATTGTTTTAAGAATTTATATTATTTGTTTACGAAAATAAATGTTTTAAATATATATTAGTTAAATTGTTAAAATTTTCAAAGTTTATTATAAATCATAGATTTTATTAGTATATTCTTATTTTTTATTTTAAAAGAGATTGTAGTCTTTATGTAAATGTAATTTTGTGTATTTATTTTTTATCGTAATGTATCTTTTAAAGCAATTTTTATGATTTAAACAAAGACTTACAAAAATAATTGTGTTTTTAATGAAGTTTTAATCGTTAAAGTTAATAAAACTAATTATGTAACAAACATATAAGAAGTTTCTGGTTACTAAACACAAACAACGCATACAAAGTAACTCGCGGATGAACAAGCATCGCGCCTGAGGTCACGACAGAACACAAATATATATATAGCAAATAATTAGATATAAAGAAAAATTTCTAGATATTGATTTACTAACTCTAATTATTTTTGCTTAAGTTGCCATTCTTAAAACTCGTTATACTTTTTTCTGCTTTAAACACTAATTAAAATTTAAAAGCCCACTCACTAAACATCATCAGCGATATTGTGAAGCAGTTTCGCTTCCTGGTCATTAAGTATTTTTAACCTTTTTAGTTGATTTCTATCTTGATAATTTAATTCTTATAGTAATTCAATGATTTAATTATTTCATTTGTTTATCTTACTAAGAAGAATCGCTTTAAATATGTTAAACTTTTCAAACTACGCGAAACATAAAATAGGTATTGAAAAAATTAACTTTTTTATTTATAAAATAAATTAAGCTTAAGTAAAACTAAAACTTGCAAACTTAGTTAAATAAAGAATATTTGTTTTCCTTTTAAACAATCATTTAAGTTGACGGTTGTATGTTTCTATAAAAAGTTGATGTTTCTATAAAAAACAATGCTTAATTTTATAAAAAAATTATAAAAGAGCGATGTTTCGAAAATATTTGTTTTAAATGTAATTTATTTAGCTTTAAATTTTTTCGCGTTTAAAGATATTTTATTTGCCTACTTTTTTTTTTTTTGTAATTGTCTCTCGTCGGTCCAATTAATCTTCGTCGCTTTTTTTTTTTTGCTTTTTAAAATGTTCTCAAAACGACTAAAAAATCTGGCCAGCTTTGCGCAACTAAATATTATTTACGTGGTCAGCAATCGAGAGCGATCGCTCCCGCTTCCCGACCAAGCCTGTTTCTTTACAACATTTATTTTATCAAAACAAACGTTTTTTTTTAAAAGGGAAAACCCAATCTATGCGTTTAGTTATAAGTACATTTAAATCCCTTTAAGAAAATCAACCATAAACAAGTGTTAAATTTAAATTATTTAAAAAAAAAATAAAAAAAAAAAACAACCTTAAAACGAATGTTTAAAAGCAAAAAAATTAAGTTTAAATAAGTATAAGATTTTAATACAAGAAGACTTTTTTTTAACCAACACTGAATTTTTTTTTTTATAACAACATTGTACAATTTAAAGCTATTTCGTTTCAAAGACTAACAATAGTTTTTAATGTCATTTTAAATTTAATTACAATTAAGTAAAAACGCAACTGACGTAAATTAACTTTTAACAATGTAAATATCTTTGAGTAAAGTTACATTTATTCACGTTTAGCTTTTCCGTTACGCAGCGAAATCTCGTAACAAGGCCTGCTACTATGTATTCAAATGTATTTAGAATGTCATAGTCATGTAATACAATAAATTTTCAATCCAAAAATCACTCCGACCGTTGACCTTGCTCTTGCTTGTTGCACAGAAGGAATGGAAGGTGCAATCTGTCTTTATTTTTGCATGATGAATAAATTTCTTCCATTACTTTGATTGTGCGCTCTGCACATTGATTACTTCTTGGTATTTGTAGTATGGATGGCTCTCGCTTCCAGTGATTTTTCAAAGATCTAAAAGCCTTTTTGTATGGATTCAGTATTTCAGCCAAGTTATTTAAGTCGTTTTCGTTGTACAGTTGGTCTGTAAACCAATAGTCTGCCCAGCCATACGACATAAATCATCATGCTCTCTGCAGAACTGTCTTTGTTAGAGGAATTAAAATGAAGGCCAGGTTTGCTAGTATAGCTCTGGAGTTCCACCTTGCATTGCTGATGTTGGGTATTTTCTGAAACCTGATCAATCAAAAATGTCCCTTTTCCTCAAAAAATGGGAACACCTGAGTAAGACAAAACAAAAACTTCATATCATCTCTCCAGCCTGTTGTTTTGAGAACTACTTCTGTTCCGTTATCAAAATGTGTTTTCAGTTGTTCGTACTCCTTCAACAGTTGAGATACAAATGAATGTTCGATGTTTGGTGATTTTGTTTTACTTCCAAGTTCTTCATCTATCACCAAACAGAGGATTCTATCTAATACATGGTGTTGACAAGCGATAAACTGAGGTTTGATGCATTTCTCTGTGAACATTCGTTGCAATATTACAACAACACCATTCTTTTTTCGAGTGTTAACGCTGGTGGTATCTGCAACAACCATCTGTATTGAATTCAATAGGTGAAATTCATCTAGGACTTTAGAAATTCCTTGAGCAATAGTTAAAACCCTGCCATCTACCAAGCCAAGGAAATCCAATTTGATTTCTCTTCTTTCATTTTTAAGGAAACCACTTGATAATCCATTCTGTTGATGTGCTTGCCATCAAAGTGTAAGGACCAACTTTCCATATGCAACCTTTCATTCATTTCTTCCTTCAGCTTGATTACCTCTTTGATTGATTGACTTGTAAATAGCTGATTGACATGGAATTGGGATGTCAATGCCTTCATGAGCCAATTGCTTGCAAATGTTAGCAGCTTTGTTTGTTGATACTCTTGTGGAGGTCACCAAGTTGACTACAAATTTACTTTTATGATGTTTTCTGCTTGGTGTAGGAGTTGTCTAATCTTCTTCATTGTTTTCATATTCACTGTCGTCAGCCTCAGTCAGAATCACTAAAACCAGGATAGTAAGATGATGAGTTGGATGACTCATTAGAAAGTTTTTGTCTTTTAGAGGGATGGATCATTTTTTTACTGGCCGCTTGGCTTGTAGAGTATCCCACTGTTCTTTTGCTTTCCACTTGGAAATGGTACAATCGCTTGTCCTCAGAAGATAATCATGTTCCATCCACTTTAGTAATATCAAAAATTTCATCAAGGGGTTCGTAGCTTCCCCACTTGACACATTTATCATAACATTTCAGAATTTTATCAAGCTTTGCTCATATAACTGGATCAGATATATGAGGAAAATTCAGTTTATTCTTCCACAATTTGATGATTTCTTTGGAAATTTCCGCTATTCCAAGTAAATGGTAGCGTCCAATAATTTGCTTTTGGAGAAGCATTCTGCACTTTTCTTCCAGTGAATATTCTTCCAAAGGGACCATTCTTCTTTTATGAGTCTTCAAAATTTACCAGATTATTGTTCCAGACATCCTTGTTCTTCTGAATGCTACTATCGCTAGGCTTATACGATGCCATATGTTGCTTCTATGTAATAACTATAAAATTAGCTTTTTTAATTGGCTTTTGGAGAAGCATTTTGCACTTTTCTTCCAGTGAATATTCTTCCAAAAGGACCATTCTTCTTTTATGAGTCTTCAAACTTTACCAGATTATTGGTCCAGACATCCTTGTTCTGAATGCTACTATCGCTAAGCTTATACGACGCCATGTGTTGCTTCTATGTAATAACTATAAAATTAGATAAGCAGCTATATATAGTCTAAAAATGTTCTAGAATATTTCAGAATGATCTAAATTGTTCTAGAATGTTTCAAAATATTTTAAATTGTTCTAGAATGTTCTAAAGTCTTCTAAGATATTCTGTTATTTTCCAAAATGTTCTAAAGTTCTAAACACTTCTAATCTATACAAGTTTTAAATGATTTGCAGGAAAGCCAGACACATTAGTAGTAGCAGTAACAAAATTAAATAAATATCAAAATATAATTTGAATTGCAGGGTGAACTTTTTTTACAAAATGTATTTTGAATTGCAGGGTATAATTTAAATTACAGGTTTATTACAAAATGTAATTTGAATTGCAGGGTTAACTTTTTTTACAACAGAGAGGAACTGAACATGTTTTCAATAATTTCTAATAAAAGTTCATCAATTTATGACACATGAAATTAATTTTTTTTAAAAAGTCAAAAATTCATACCCTAATATATATATATATATATATATATATATATATATATATATATATATATATATATATATATATATATATATATATATATATATATATATATATATACATATATATATATATATATATATATATATATATATATATATATATATATATATATATATATATATATATATATATGCATGAAAATAAAATTTAAACAAATATTAACACAATTCTTTTTCGATAAATAAAAACATTACGTTCCCTAATGTTGACTTCATAAAAATACATGTTTACATAGTTTTCCATGTTATTAAAACTAAAGTTCTATAAGTGTTTATGAAGAAAAAATGTCTTGCCAGTCTACAATAAATAGCATTCAAGATCTTACTTTAAAAAATCAAGAGAAAAACTGTATGACATGATATATGTGCTGACGAAGTATAGAAAATAGTAACTTTAAAAAACAAAATTTTGTCTGTAAAAACGATTTTTCCTTATACATTATTAACGCATATACCTGTGTTATACCAGTTTTTTCTTGATTTTACTTTTTTAAATCTTAAACATTATTTAATGTAGAATGGCAAGACTTGTTTTTTCTTCATAAACACTTATAGAACTTTAGAAAAGTTCAATATCCAGCATATCCGGCAAAAATATCCGGTACACCTCTAATTAAAACTAAAATAAAAAAACTCTGAAACATGATGTCCTTTTTCTCACCCTTGTCCATTTTATCTAAACCCCCTCCATCCTCTATTAGCATGACATCCTTTATGGAAGGCCCTTTGTTAAACTTAGAGAAAAGTTATTAGATTTTAACTTTATGTTTTTCATCATTTGAGAAATTGCATGTTAAAAAAAAAATTACCAAACACATACCTTTTTTCCTGCAAAATTGCGCAAATGAAGCAAATAATATTTACCACAAGCATTTAATAATTGAGTATCACAAAATTTTATTAATGTCCCCATTTTAATTGAACTAAAATAAAATTAAACTCAAAAAATTTAATAATCATTTTATATACAAAGTAACATCTTAGTTTTATTTTTAACATAAAACAAAAAGTTTTATGTTATTTTATGTTTTAAAAAGGCATCTTATATTTATTTGTCTTTTAAAAATTTCTACAAAAAAATTTGTTGTACTATGTGTAAAAAAATGTGTACTAAAGCAAAAACAAAAATGTTGTTTTTGCTTTAGTACACATTTAGGGGGTGAGAAAAAAGATTTCGCAAAGAATTTTTGTTTCACACACACACACACACACACACACACACACACACACACACACACACACACACACACACACACACACACACACACATACATATATATACATACTTAGTGTGCTGCTAAATGTATTATAAAATATTATTGTTAAAAAGCCGAAATCCCTGGACTGTTTCTATATGTGTTAAATATATCTGATTTAGATGATATCAATGTAAAATATTATAATATAATGTAACTGAAATTATAAATCAATGTACTAGCAAAATATTTAAATTGACAATATTAAAGAGACATTCAGGGCAACACAAGCCTATCAATTATTGGCACCATACTAAAGAAAAAGCAAATAAGAAAAATAACTCCCATAATTAAAAGATCATCCAAAGAGGTGTTTCAACCACAACGAAATTTAATATCTTTACTCAACAGACAATTAAGGCATGGAAAAATCTCAGGGAACAGTTATTGAATGTCAATTTTAAGAAGTTATTTGATAAACTTGAGACGGTAAAAACCTAACATAGTTATCATAGAACTAGTAACAGCAGTTTTAAAATATGGATTCTTACACATTTCATATGGTCAATTTCAAGAGAACAAATTTAAATGCGGTCAAAATATAATAAATATTGACTGTATTTGAATATAATTCTTAAACTATGGATTTTTTGTTTTATTCTTACTTGAATAAAATCCCAAGGCAATATATGATCTTATGTATGCCATAGGATCCTATAGAACATTTTAAATAGGGAGTTGTTTATTCCAAAATCCTTTAAAATTTTGTAACAAAAAAATGCCAGGAACGTTATAATAGAAATTGATAAGTGAGTTGATAAAAAATTTATTTATTCAAGTTTTACTCTGAATTCTTCTATATTCAGATAATATTATTAAGGGTTTTCACCCTGATATATTTTAAGCACTTTATCGGTAAACTTGAAAACAACAATTGCTTGATATATATGATTTATGATAACTTAATAAAAATAATAATAACAATAATAATAATAATAATAATAATAATAATAATAATAATAATAATAATAATAGCAATAATAACAATAATACTAATAATAGCAATAAAAGTAATTTAATTATTAAAACTATATTTATTTCGATATAAATTTATTTAAACAATTTTATATTTAAATTTACTGGTTTTAAATTTTATAAATAAAGAAAAAAAAATTAATAAAAGAGAGTATGAAAAAATAGAATAAAATAAAAGTTCACTTATTTTATTCATTTAACTTCATTTATAAAAGAAAAACTTACTAAAGATTTTATAGCAAATTTCTATTAAACTTATCACTAAGGGATGCAGAGATAAGATTCAAATTTTATAATTTTTTAAACTTGAACTTCCACCTTAAATAACTAAATATTTATGTAAAAATAAATTTGATTTAACAAAAAAAATTAATACACGCGTGGGAAGCTGCAAACTTTCATTCCGCTAAGTCAGTTGAATACCGTAAAAACCAGGACGTCAGGGTTAGGGTTTTAAAAAATATATTAAATAACTCACGAGTTTCGAAAAAATAAAAACACTAAAATATGTATTACGACAAGAAGAATTGTACGATATAAAAAACATTATCATTTTAATTTAAAAAGTTCAAAAAATTTAACTTTTTAAAAAAATTATTTTTATCCGGAATTCGAGGTACAGTGAACCTAATTCCGGATAAATACAAAATAAAGAAAAACTAACCCAATCAACACCACAACAATAACATGAACAAACGGGCTCTTCTATCGAAATCTTTTTTTTTTTTTTTTTGCTTATTTTAGATGGCTGACGTGTTTTCAAAAGTTTTTTTTCGTATCTTTTTTGCATCTTCCTTATTTTGAGACGCAGTAGCAATTTATTTTTTTTTTAATTCACTACTTGCAATGAATTACCTACATGTAACCTCACGTGGTGTTTGATAGTGTATGTAAAATTATTGGAAAGACGTTGCAAACTTTGTTTTAGGTAGTTGACCTACCATTTGAGTCATTACTAAAAGTCTGCTTTTTATAGTAATTAGACCACCATTGTTTATGTTCAATGATATTGCTTAAATCAAATTCCTGATAGTTTAAACTTATGGCACTTTGATGATTGAAGAATCAGAGATTTATATTTGTGCACGAGTAATTCGGCTACAGCTGCTCTTTTAGCATTCTCATTAAGAGTACTGCTTTTAATTTTTGAATTAAGTTCTTCACACTGAGCACAGCACTCCTTTGCTGGCCTTCCGAATCTCAAGTCAAAATTTTCATCAAAATAATTTCAAAAAAATTTATAAGAAAAGTTACAATTATCAGGATATTTTGCTCTATAAATTTCGTAGGGGAAAGCGGGGCAACATGGCGAACGTTTTGAAAGCTCCGAGTTATTGCAAAACTATCAGTTGTGAAACCGTAATACTTTCTCAGTATGTTTATGTTATTAAAATGATTCATTGTCAGCATGAATTTTCAGTTTGCAACTATAACATTTTGGAATAAATATTAAAATAAAAAGTTCATAAATTTATCAACTGGTCACGTGACTGGGGCAAGATGACTTACAATGCAATTTTTACCTCCAATTTTATAAAATCTTAAAAACTACCAATAACTCTAACTAAAGAAACACAAATCGTAAAAAATTGTTTATAAAGAAGTTAAACTTGAAGAACACTATTCATTATGAGAAACCGAAAGTGAGGAATTTTTTTTTAAGCGCAAAAAGTAAACTTCCAAAAAGTAATGCGTATAAAATTGCGTTAATAATATTTCAAAAAACCAATTGGTGTTTTAAAATACAAGATGAAAATACAGTTTTGTTTTCACCCAGTTTCAAGATTTTTTGTTGAGTTATTATATGAAAACCCATCTTGCCCCATTCGCCATGTTGCCCCGCTTTCCCCTAAAATGTTTATATAAGCGCATGTTTAGACCAAAAAGAAAACCTCTCGTTCATATTTAGACGAATTAATCGGCAAGGTGAAAATATCGTGTACTGTAAAAAGAATATATGTCCGGGACATGTTCTGTTTCTACAGTAAAAAAAGTTTTTCCAATAACTCGGGGCTTTTAAAACGTTCACCATGTTGCCCCGCTTTCTCCTATATCGTTAAAACATCTCTATCTTTTATTATATTTCCCCTTTTTCAAGTTAGCGATTCATATATAGCTCAACATAACAATGCTCATTTGTGAGTGTTTGACACAGAACTCGTGGCAGCCATTAAACCCGGGTTTTTTGGCAAGAAAAAATCGCAGCACTTTTTATAAGAAAATTTAAACAAATGTGTATGTAAATAATTTATGTAAACTTCAAATTATAAAATGTTAAAACATATATCAAGTTTTACTTTTACTTGAAAATTACTTTGCGCCATTATCTCCTTAATTTTGATTTAAAGCATTTATTTTCATTATCTCCTTAATTTTGATTTATACTTCTCCTTAATTTTGATTTAAAGCATTTATTTGGCATTCTATATGTTTTTTGTTTATTAAATAGAGATAAAACATTTTTTGTTCATTACGCCTCAGTGGTCGAAGTGGTTAGCTTGCTGCGCTTTCGATTTGAATTGCCTTGGTTCAAATCCTTGGGCAAAACACTTTTTTTTTTTTATCTTTTTTTATTTTTCAAAACCCAAAATAAAACATTTTTGAAGTTCTATAAATATTAAAAACATAACATATTTAAAAATAATATATATTATAGCGAACAAAGGGAGAAAGTTTTTAAAAAGCCTTAAATTTCTAAAAACATTAAAACAGCGGAAGAGATTTGTTGCGAATATGTCACGATAAAGATAGAGATATCTAAATACATTATTAACTTTGTTATTAATGTATTTAGATAATCTGCACCTAAATGCTTGCATATAAAATTCATTTTAAGTATAACGGCTTTTACCAAGTTGACCGATACTTTATGTCTGCCTCAAACTCATGTAAGAATGAACCTTATACAAAAATAATCCTTGTACTCGGCGCAACATTGACGCTAGATTTCTTTTTAAGAATCCCGCCAACAATTAGCCACTTGTAGGAATACTTTTAAGCATTCAAAGCTTTTTTGAGCAATCTTAAACAAATCAAAACATTTTGAAACATTGCAAATGAAAGTGAAAAATTAATTTTTTCATTTTTTGTTTCATTAAACAGTTCAAAACTTTTTTAGAATTTTTTTTTCTATATTTCCTGGTTCACATCAAGTATTTAAATAAACTGAAAAAAGCCTCATTTAATGTCTACAGTACACGCAATTAAATTAATAAATAATCTCTGAAGTACTTAATCGAAAAGATTCAATCAAAGGATTGGTCACCCAAAGTATACAAAACTGCAAAGTTGATAACAAACATTTTTAGAAAACTAAGATCGTTCTTTTCATTAGCAAGGTATCAAATAAAAAGTGTTGAGCGCAAAAAAATACATGTTTTTAGAATGCTTTTATTATGCTCATATGTTCTGTGGCGTTTTAAGTCAACAGGGAGACCTAAGCGGTAAAAGTAACTGCGCTACACCCAAAATTTTGGCAGGACAACCCTTCTTTCTTTTCAGTCGCCAGTAATTTAAATTTTGTATTTACTTATATTTAGCTATTGAGGTTCTTCAAAAAGAGACGACTGAATAAGTGCGAATTTCATAAGTGCAATCTGGCATAAGTGCAAATGGCGTAAGTGCGAACAGACATAAATGCGAACTGTCATGCGTGCAATCTAGAATAAGTGTAAAGCACTTGCAAAAACTGGCATAAGTGCAAGCTGGCGTAAATGCAAACTACTATAAGTGCTAAATTACATTTATGAAACTCGTTGCGGTTATTCTGCATTTAAAAATTTTGCTCTATAGTAAAAACTGCACTGCTAATTAATTCAAAACCATTTGAGATTAAAAAAAAAATCTTAAATGATCCATGAGTTGAGGTAGAAAAAAGTTGAATGCAAAATGCAGTTACTTAAATCAATGTTTATTCAAACATGGTTACAATTAAGAAAACGCTTTTACTTGCAAGTATACTGATCACGACAACATTTGATGCAGCTTCAATGTTGCCATGACCTATAGTTGTAAATAAATTATTGTGATAAACTGTTAATAAATAGTAAAATTGACAAGTATAGATGACTAGACTGAAAAACGGACAAACGAAAAATAAACGTACAAAAGGACAAACACACCATGAAAAGAAAATAATAGACGGCAGAGCGATTGCTACTTATAATTACTCTTATAAAATAAAAAAAAGAAACCATTTTTAGCAAATTTTAATACAAATATAACTCTGAACTAGCCATTTAGAGGAAAATCTAACATAATCATTTTTATAAGAAATAAGATTATAATTAGGGATTAGGAGGTTTGAATTTCTATAAGAATTTTCGTCAGAACAATAAGGAAAATTTTTAACTTATCGATATTTGTATTTAAGCTTCTGATGTTTATGTGTATTACCGTAAACTCATTCCTAAAGAAGTTGCTGGTATTGTTTTATATAAAATCTTACAACCCTTTACAACTAGTCTAGAGAAACGAATATTTAGGTTACTTTGTTCTTGTTATCCAATCAATGTAACATTTTGCAAAATATGCGCATTTGTATTAGAATCAATAAAAAAAAGTTTGAAGTTTTTTTTTTTATGTTTCCTAGATACCTTTTTTATGTTTCCTAGGTACCTTTTTTATGTTTCCTAGATACCTTTTTTATGTTTCCTAGATACCTTTTTTATGTTTCCTAGATACCTTTTTTATGTTTCCTAGATACCTTTTTTAACAAATGCAGATTTTGATCCATGGTATTTTGCACGAAGTTGAAACTTATTTAGGTTAATAAACTTTCATACTAAATTAAAAATTTCGTAATGCTGAAAGCAATTTAATTTTGATGAGTAACAACTGGCCCAAGTTATGCAGAGTGCTATCAATTATTGAGGAACAACTGTATTTAAGGTTATATTACAAATGCAGAGTTTTGAAACAATCAAAATAAATTTCAAAACAATTTATTTTAAAACCAAGTATGAGTGGTTTTATAAAATTATAAAAAAATTTTTTTAATTTATTTTTAGGTAATTATGTTAAAACCCATTCAGGACCAACGATACGGAGGGTAGGGTTGGGGGGACGTGCCCTCCCCCCTTACTTTTTTTCCAGAGGTCTTTTTTTTTTTAAAAAAAATTCTAGATATAGAAAACTTTTTTTAAAAATTGACGATTGTGCCCCCTCCCCACCACTTTGATACGACTGTCGTCGGCTCTGCAATTGTGGCTAAATTAATACCTTTTTAAATTACTTTTAGTAGCTTAGTCATACTACATGACAATCCAGGATTTTGGTTCTTAAAATAAACCTATAATAGTTTTACAATTAGTGGATTGTTGCATTAATACCTTTTTAGTTTAAATATATTTCTTTGTAAATTTTTTAATCGTGTGTCAACTCCTTTTTGTTTGAAAAAAACCTTTGAATTTGCAAACAACAAAAAATACTAGTTTTCACTAAAATTGCTTAGCTGTCAGTTAATTACGTTTATTTTTATAATTTTAACATTAGACAACATGCAACTTTAAGTTTTTTAACATCTTTTTTTCAATGACTTGTTTGATAAAAAAAAAAAAAATTATGTTTACATCCAAACTGAAAAAAAAAGAAATTCCAATCATTAAAGATTTTTTGAAACTTTAATGAATTTTTGAGCGGTATAACAAAATAAAAAGTGTCACAAAAAAGAGAAAAAGGAGTGTAATATTAGTAATAGTTGGTGGCTGGTGAAGGTCGGGGTTCAGTAATACGTAACGTGAGGAATAAAATATTAAAAAAGAATAAAAGAATAAAGAGTAGATTAAAAAATTAAAACCAGAATTACAACCTATTAAAAAAATTTAAAGTTTTTTAATTTTTAAAATTTTTGCTTTAAAAATATTTTCAAACGCAATGTCTTCAAAATTTGATGTTTATGTTAAAATTTTTAAATCTCAAAAATAAATGTTTACAAACACTGTTATTTTTCAATGTTTGGCCCATGTCAAGACTTAGAAAAAACATCTATACATGTCATGAAGATAAACCACTCATACATGTCATGAAGGAAAACCACCTATACATGTCATGAAAGAAAACCACCTATACAGGGCATGAAGGAAAACCACCTATACATGTCATGAAGGAAAACCACCTATACAGAGCATAGCTTTTACACATTTCAGTTTAAAAAAATGATAAAATTTTAATTACGTTTGAGAAAACAGTATTAAAAAATCCTGCAGTATTAAAATTCTGCATTTTGGCCTTCAATTCAGACTGACAATATATCTTGGAAACACGCACTCTTCAACACAGCGCTGTCGCTAGTGAGTTGGAAAAAAAAACTTGTAATCCCGTAAATTCAATTACCCCTCCAACTCCCCAAAATTGGGGTTGCAAGGTAGCCTAACCACGGCTCTGCTTCCACATGGCGCAACGTTATCTTATAAAATTTTATAAAAAAAATGATGCACTTAAGGGTGTGCCAACTTAATTGTCTAATTTTGTGTATATTTGACAACAAATAAATATTTTACACGTTAAGGTTAAAACCTCTTTAAAACACATTATTAAGTTTTCTAAGAGCTTACTTAAAATACAAATTTAAAATACACAGACAAAACTACATGAAAAAAGAATTTCAGAATTAAATCAAAATAATAAAATAATTAGAACTTTACATTTGTATTTACAATTAAAAATTGCGTGTTACTCGTGAAAAAACGTCACTATGAATACATTTAAACCTGGTCCTTAAACTTAAAATTTATTGGATTAAGTTCTGTTCTGCTCGCGTTCTGCTTTTCATTCCAAAAAACTTAATATTGGATAAGAAGTTATCGCATAAAAATTTGCAGTTTGCAGAAAACAAACTTTTTATATTTTTTTCCTTTTGCTGTATTTTCTCGTTAGATTTGTTTCTGTTTCTATTTTGGTAAACTCTGATAAAAATATCGTTAGATTTTCTTTAACGAGACAAATTGTCTGTTTATTTAAATAGAGCCCGGAATTCCAACGCCTCTTTTCTTACCAAGATCAAAAATTAATTTTTATTAAATAAATTATCAATTTTTATTATTTTTTGGGTTATGTTATTATGACCACATTTAGTAAAACGTAATTGAAAGTCATTCTCTGAACATTATTGTTTATGATTGTGTGTTTTTATGAGAAAACTCAAAAATCTTTAAAACGCACCTACTTTTACTGTACTCGGCGAGGACATATAGCTAGTAATGAAAGTCTAACAAACGAATGTTGTATGCCATAAACAACTGTTTTTCCGCGTTGTCGACAAACATTTTCCACGGTATATCTTTATCGTTATTCAAATATTTACAGTTATTTAAATATGTTTCACTAATAGTGTTAATTAATTTGTTGTCAGAAGAGTTTGTTGGAGGGGCAGATAAATATTTCCTTGCTGCAGCTTCTAAAAGTGGAAATTGACTGCAGTTCCAGTATTCATAAATATTTGTCTGACGAGTTACACGAGGTTGATGCAGGTAGACCATTAATTGGCGGTGTGCATGCTCTAAAACTTGATCATATGTAGAGTTAGTCTGTTTTAAAGTATCGAAGCTGATGTTGTCATGTGCATCCCAAAGGTTTGAAGAGTATTCAAATGATGATACCGAAAAAATATTTATTAAACGAGATGCTTTTTCATTTTGAACGTCTTGTACCAAATCTGAATTCTTTTTATTTTTTATGTGCAAAAAATCAAGAATTGTTTTTTTTCCGTATTCGCATTCTGCTGCGTCTAAATACATTTCTTTAAAACGAGGATCTAATAAGGTTGCGGCAACCAAACTTGGATTTTTCTTATAAGTATCGAAATGCCATTTTATTGCATTTCGTATTGCGGCCTTAATCCGCCACAGATCATCATCTTTTTCGGGGAGTTCTAATTTTTTAACAAGAATAGCCAAAATTGGAATTATAAGTGACACGCATGAATTTTCAGTTGAAATTTCATTTGTTGCTTCATAAAATGGTTTTAAAATTCTTAAAACTCCATTTAATAATTCCCATTCATCAAAAGAGAAAGGTTTGACATCTTCCTGTTCTCCAATATAAAAATTTATTTTGCTTTTTTGTTCTGTTAACCACGAAAGCATTTTATATAAATTTCCCCATTGTTCTTCGTCAGGCTTAAAAAAGTCATAAAACAAGTCGCTCAAATTTTGATTGCTTTTCAAAAGTCTAAAGTTTGTTTCATTTTGTTTTAGACTGTTTGCTATTTTTTTCGCTTTCGTGACAAGATTGTCAACAACTTGTTGTGTAAACATCAAATCATTCACTATTTCTTTAAGTGTCTGAGAAACGCAACAAAAATCAGGAACTTTTGCTTCGTTCATTGTACGTATCAAACTTGTACTATTATCTCTAATACCTAGATGCACTTTCTCGCTCAAATTCCAGTAATTGATTATATCTTTTAACTTTGGAATTAGGCGAACGTTGTGATTTGAGTTATCTTGTACTGTTGAACTGAGAACTACTGTTCGACGTATAGCTCCGCTAATAAAGTGTCCAATAAAACTAATTAGAGAAAAGGAACTTGTCAAACTTGTCTTGCTTTTTCTTTCATCAATAGTTATACTGATCCACTCTGTTTCTTTTAATAATTTTTGGAGTTGTATGACTACTAAATTATAAGTAGACGGCATAAGCGTTGTTTGGAAATAATTTTCTGATTTTAATTTATAGCGATTTAAACCCGCAGGGTCTTCAAAATTTAGGCGTTTAAAAGCTTCACCTTCAATTATTCGGTAAGGTAACATGTCTACGATCATTAAGTCCATAATACATTTATCAATCCTTTTTGCAGAAGGGTGGTCATCTGGCCAAACGGTTTGTACTTCTTGCGTCAGCTGAACGTTAGATGGAACAGATATATTTGACACTGAGTCATGCAATTTAGGTGATTTTAATCCATTTTTACGACTGTTAACTTTACTGCTGTATTCTTTGTAACTTATTTTATGGCATTTTTCCAAATGAGATTTAAGACCGTGAGTGGTTTGCTTTCTAGGTATTTTACTTCCTAAAGAATAATATTTTTGACAAGCGTGGCATTTTGCCTTACTTGTGTCATTTTGATTTTTAGAATAATATTCCCATATAGGATTTCGAGTCATGATATCACTTTAAAAGCGCAAAAACGCCTACGTCTTTTTTGCTTGGCTTTAGAATGCACAATCTGCGTGTGATCAAATCGAAACTTCGGGATTATAAAAATAAAATTTGTACTTTCGGTTTTTGCGAAACAAAAAAGTTTCGGCTTTCGAAACCAAAACAAATTAAAGCCATTGTTTTTAAAATAAAATCTTTTTAAATAACTTGAATATTTTTATATTCAGAAAATCAATAAGACAATAATAGAATCACTGGAACAAACACTAAGATATTTAAAATAGCTAATCGGCGTTTAAAATTGAATTATTTTAAACGTTTAAACTGAAAAATTTAAATATGAACTTTGTAAAAACAAATTTTATCGTTGTAAGCTGTTATTCAGCAAAACTTTCGCCGACAAATTAAAAAAAAAAAAAAAACTAGCCAAAATGATTTTTTGAAATATTACTTTTAAAAAATTTTGATAAAAATTAATTATTAAAGTTCTTCAAACAGATAAAAAAAAAAGGGTTTATTTAATGAGAAGGAGAAAAGAATGAAAGCTATTGCAATTCTTAAATGAAATTCACTTAACCCCTATTGTAAGTAGTTAGTAATGGGTGGGAGAAGTTAATCAAAGTTTAACGCGATCCAACACGTGACACAATAATAATGCGACAACAATATTTGCATTGTTATAATTTTATGATTTTTAGAATTTAATTTTCTTGCTATCGCCTCATCTGCTAAAACGTAAACTGCAAAAAAATTTTAATTAAACCTTGTTAATGGAGTTTATTTATAGAATGGCGGCGTATTTGTCAAAATGGTTTTAAGAGCGACTCCTATTCAAAGAGTAAAAACTCTTAAAACGTGGTATTAAAATAAATGCTGAAAGAGGGGTACTACGGGCAGTATAAAAAAAGTTATCAGCCATAGTTTAATAATATTTTTTCAGTATGTATATTTATTATAATAATTCAAATAAATTTTCAACTTAGAAATAAAAAAAATGGTAATAAAAAATAAAAGTTTAAAATCTAAAAACCTTGGTCACATGATAATTTCATAATCACTTTTTGTTACCAGATGTATTATATTGTGCAAATTGTCAACTATTTTAGGCTAGCTTATCTCAAAACAAACACGCTTTTTTAAAAATCTTACATGAACCAGCTTCAACAGGAGCGGATCCAGCATTTTTTTGGGTTTGAGATCGGGAGGCTGCATAAGCGCGAATTGGCATATGTGCGCACTGGTATATGTGCGAAACGTTGCAAAAACTGGCATAAGTGCGAACGGGCATATGTGCGTTTTGGCACATATGCCAGTTACTAATTTGCACTTATGCCAAAATTTCAAGTATCAGCATAAGTGCAAATTAGTATTTCGCACTTATGCCAATTCGCACTTATGCCAGTGTTTGCAAAATATTTTGCCGCACTTATACCAATTTGCACATATGCCAGTTTGCACTTGTGCCAGTTTTTGTAACTGTTTCGCATTTATGCAGTTCGCACTTATGCCAATTCACACTTTTACCAGTTCGCACTTACGCCATTCGCACTTATGCCAGTTCGCACTTATGAAATTCGCGCTTATTCATTCGTCCCTTTGAGATAGCTAACTTTCAGATATGGAGAAAACTCCAAACATTTATATGTTTACGCTTATGTCACATAAAAATGCTTTACAACAAATTGCGATGGTTGGAGCCTCGGAACACAAAAGCCCTAAAACGTTCGCATCTCCTATTTCAAACGTGAGAGCAACAAGTGGATAAAATATTTTTTTGTACTATTCTCAATTAGACTAATATTCATAAGTAAAATTTAAATTTCATAATCTCTCCGCGTTCAAAAACTATGACCATATAAAATTTGTAACCCCCTCAAGGGTGGTTAAAACTTTATATGGTCATAATTTTTAAACTCTAAAATATTTTACTATGAAATTTAAAATTTATTGATGAAAACAAATATAGTTGAGAATAGTACAAAAAATATTTTATCAACTTGTTGCTCTCACCTTTGGGGCAGGAGGGGAAAATTTAAGGGCTATTTTGTTTTTTGTAACTTTTTGTAAAGCATCGTTATTTGACGTTCCTTGTTTTCAAAATATTGTTAACGTGGTTTATGTTAAAGATGTATTTAAATTAAAACAAAAATATAAACAAATTCGTTGTTCATATTTTTGTAGCAAACAACTTCGTTATTTGTTACAAAAAATTTCGATTTACTTAAACGTAAATCACGTTAGCATTATTTTGAAAAACCAAATCACGTTTTAAATTAAAAGGCATGTAGATTTTCTTTTCGCTCCATTTTTTTGTTTTATCTCATTATCAACTTGTTACAGAAAAAGTCATTTTGCTCCTTTCCATTAGATGTAGTAATGTTTGCTTTTCCAACGAAGACCTGCTTTGTCGAAATATACTATTATTTTTGATTCCATAACAATGGGTCTAGGATACTTAGTGGAAAATTTTGACATTTGAATAATAGTCTCAGCTAGTATTTGCTTAAGATTATATTTTAAAGTAATTTTAACAAAAAATGTCTGAAAAAAAAAAGCTTTTTTTGTATTTAAACATAATTAGTGAAACCTGTAATCAGGGCCGGCGCGAGCAGGTGTTACGAGGGAAGGGGGGTGCCATTACAACTTTTCCCTAATTAAAAAAAAAAAAAAAAAGGTCCTCGTTTTCAAAAATTTGCCGACTGCCATGACGACATTTGCCGACTGTCTAGATTACCAACTAACCTATATCGAAAGGGTCAACATTTGCCGACTTACTAGTCTAAAAGGGTCCAATTTGCCGACTAAGGGTCCAATTTGCCGACTAAAAATCATTAATGGGGGGTGTCACCCCCCTATCGCGCCGGCCTTGTCTGTAATGAATTAAATTTAATTATATCTAATACTTTCGTTATTTTCATTACATGGTAATTTTATTTCATTTTATTTTCGTTAATTTCACTACATTATGCAATTTGTTTAATTTATTTATTGGTTTACATTTATAATTTTGTATGCATTGCAATATTTTTATTGCAATATTTTTATTGCAAGTTTATTGCAAACTTTATTTTGTGAATGCTTGGTCGTATAACACTAGCGTGTAAAGGATGTTGCAACGCCTATTGCAAACAATGTTTTTGTTTCTATGAGTCCTCAAGGTTTTTTTTTGATTAATTATTATTATTGATAAACAACTTTGATAACTTCAATAGAAGATTAAATTTATTATGTTGTTTTATGAATGAGAGTAAAGCGGTTTTTTTCACAATTCGAAAACAGCCTATAGACTTTAAACCAGAGATAATAACTTTTTATTTCAGTGTTTATAAGTTTGAACAAAGCAGTATCGGAGTGTATTTGAAGTTATGTTGGACGATTGAAGAACAAATTTGTATTGTTAGCAAACCTTGAGAAAATTTTTTAGATAAAAGGAATAAATTCAGTAAGCAACCCGTATTCCGGGTTATTTGAAAATAAATCAATGATAACAATATAAAATACAAATTGATCTATAAATAAACTATTTAGCTTTACTTGCTTTTTCTTAGCGACACAAAGACTACATAACATTTGTTAAAAAAATACCTGAAATACCTGAGGACTTAATAATAACAAAGAAGGTTTGATTATATTATCGCTTTATTTATAAACCCTCAATAAAGAAAAAAAAAGAGAAAGAGAGGCTGAGAGCGTTTCTAAGACAATACGTTAAAAAAAAGTTAAAAATACCTACTTAACAAATCATTATAGTTTATTAAATGATTTACTATAAGCATAAAAAAATGTAATTTTGAAAAAGACACAACATAGTAGTGCAAAAAAGCTGTAAAATAAAAAATTGTAACACTGGTTTTGTAATAATTTTTTTTAACTATGTTGATTTCTGGTTTCCTTCTAACAGCTGGCTAATGATTAATACAGAAAACTTCAAATCGTATAAATTTACTTAATTAAAATAATGGTTTAACAGATTTTGTTCTCAAACCTTAGTTCTCGTACTTTTTGTCGACAAAAGGTATGTGTGTTTAAAAGCAAGATCCCCGACGGACATTTGTTTTTAAAAGTTATGTTCTAAATGTCTTTTAAATGTCTTTTAAACGTTTTTTGCGTAAGAATGTTTAGAAGACGTTTAAAAGACATTTAAAATACATTTAGAACGTAACTTTTAAAAACAAATGCCCGTTGGGTCGTTTAATAGTATGTCAAACTAGTTTATAATACTCAATCTCTTAATAATGATAGTTCCATGTAGCCGACGATAAATTTAATTTTTTTAATAAATTAGTTCCCACTCTAGTCCATTAAGAATTTCTCTTCTCCCTTCCCCTCCTTGTTTATTATATCTAGACTAAAATCTACCTCACCATCCACCTTTTTGCATTTATCACGCAAGAGTACTAAAATTCGATTGGTTCATTAATTTCATGAAGAAACTTTTTTGAGAGTCTCTTTGCAAAGGCGGCTTTAAGCCCAACCAAGTGCTGCAAGTGACGGGGTAATAATACAAATATTGGTAGGGTAGTGTGGGGTAATCTGAGCCTATTTTTACCAATTTCTGACTTTGAGTTAAAAAAAAGCGATGTTTAGGTATCGGCGTTCTGACAAAAGATGTTTTAAAATCATGATTGGACATCCTGCCAAACAACTTTAACAATAAACTTAAAATACTATTCAAAAACTTTAACTATTACTTAAAATACTATAAATAGGTCTGGGGAGCCTTTATTTGAAGATGCCTATATAGATCCACATTACCCTACGTAGTGGGGTAATGTGGGTCTACATAAATTGTTGGCAGTTCCGGTTTAAAAAACTGCTGCTAATGAAAAATATAACATAGATTCTATATGCCCGCACCTTTATTATAGTATATATATACAAGGTTTTAATTTAAAAAGTGGTCTTTAGATATTTTTATTTAAAAAGAAAGTGCATAGATACACAGCACAACAATAAAAATTAAAAACTCAGAGAAATAAAAATAAAAAATGGTGATTAATAACAGAAATAATAATGTTTTAATGTGCTTTAAAAAAAAATAACTATTTTTTTGATCACTGCACTTTTCTGGTAACATTCATGCTATTTTGGGCACTTCTTAGATCATTTTGGGTATTTAAAGCTTCTCGCATAGCCGATCTTGGTATTTGTAATCTTGGAGATTTAGGGCTATAACGTTCAGGTGATTGATTGAGAATGTCAATACCTGTTATTCTTCTTTCTATTTTTTCTTTACTTAATGATGAGATACCTGTACCGCGAAATCCTGCTATAACATTTGCTGGAGAGAGTCTCTCACACAGTCTCTAGTTGTTTCAATAATGCACTCTAGTTGTTTCAATAATGGTATAAAGTGCTCGACAAACCTAAAAATAGAATGTATTTACTTCTATTAAATAATTTGTACCATCTTCAAGAACAATAAAGGCAACAACAAAAAAAAGAAAAAAAAGTTGGAAGAAAAAAATGAAATTTAAAAAATTAAAGTAAAATACCAGTTTTCAAATTGAACATCTTGCATCCATCCACTTGCTGTTACACCAAAAGCACATCCTGGTGGTCCATTTTCTATCCATTTAGAATACAGATAGCCTTCTCCCTTAAAAACAACAAATGGTGGAAGATATCTTCCACCATCTGCAGACACACAGAACAGCACAGAATAGATAGCTTTACCAGAAGAAGCAGCCAGTTCATAAGCATCTTTGCTTTTTGGATGTACATTGTTAAGTGGTTTTTGGAGAGCCTAGTCTTATCAAGGTTGTATATATTACTTGGTACTATGTTATTATTATGGATTAAATCAGATAAAATAGTAAAAAAATCTATAACTTAACGTGTTAAACTTTTAGCTCTTGAAAATGTAAGTATTTCAGGTTTACGTAATCGAAGTTTATCATTATGACGCTTCCTAAAAGAAATTATCCAATCTTTCCCAGGAATTCCATTTTTAAAAGGAGTTTTCATCCTCATGGCTGTGCAAAATTGAGCAACTAAATTACAAATGTCAAGAGAATCTAATGGAAGACCATATCTTTGGCAATACTGAGCTGCGGCACAATCACAACATATCACAAAAAAAAAATATTTTAACACCAAATTATACAATTTTTTATTTGACCTAGGTGAATATATTGTTTCATACAAATAAATACACACGTTTCTTAATATAAATTTTAAAGATATAAACTTCAAACATAAGTGTTTAATAGTTCTAAAGAATTATTTACACGAAAATAATTAGGTCTAATGAAACTAATAAGTTTATAATATTACTAACAATAACTTCAATAATATAATTACATATCATAATATTTTACACACATAGACTCACTTTACCCCACCTGATTATATTTCAAATTTTAAACAAACCATGTGCGTTAGTGTCTTAAAGGTATACTATCCTTAGGATATAGTAATTTAACTTTCAAAATAACCCTTTTTCATACGCTTTTGCCTTGATTGTATATTCTTTCTCTGAAGTTTAAAAACGGAGAAAAAAATGACTTTGTTTATGCATCAAGCATTTTAGCTAAAAAAGTGACGTTTCTAACAGCATAGCTAGGTTATATTTTAAAATTAGTTAGCCTAATATGTTATAACAAAGTGGTAAAAATTACAACTTTATACCTAAAGCCATTATCAATATAACAGATAAATATGAATTAGACCCAGATTGCCCGTAGACCCACATTACCCCAACCTACCCTATTATGACGTCTAACAACCGCTTAATACTATTGTATTTTTGTTACATTTTATTAGAAAATACAATTAGTAAAATGTTTACAGAGAAAACAATGCTTCGCAGATATTGCAAAAATTGTTTTATAAAGCTTGCTAATGTAAATTATACTTTGCAGGATATGAGAAAATTGGATAAGGTAATAAAAAGATTTACGCAATTAAAAGTAGCAATCAATCATATTTAAACAAATCACGTTTAAAAATATATTTTTTTAAATCGTAGCATAAACTATTCTTTGCAGCATTGGCAGATTGGTTGCTAATATACTTCGTTCTATTAGCCTATCAACTAAGTATCACAGTGGATACCCTACCGAAAGTCAGTAGCGGAAAAAGAAAAACTATCCTACCGAAAGTTTTTTTTATTAGTTAGTATTTAAAAAAAAGAATTTAAAACTTAGAATTTAAAAAAAAAAAACGAAAAAATGTGAAAAATTAAATAGGATTTTCCATAAAATAAATAGACTGCCAGCCCATACCAAATCCCTCAGTCAATGCATGTACACTCAACTGTAGCTGTATATAAAAGGTTAGCAATTATTCCATTTATTATGATTTCTTTTCTTAAAAGACCCAAAATCCAGTTGTGTTGGAGGCAGAAGTTTAAAATGTTCTGTAATTTTTGTATAGATGATTTCCCTAATACCAGTGCGTTGAATGGGGAACTAGTTTTTTTGGGGAAATATTGAGAAAGATTCTCTGCGACTATTCCTGATAATATATTCTTAACTCTTAAATCAACATCATTTCCTGGATTTGAAAATATTTAGAAGATACTAGGGACACTTCCTGTTAATTTTTGTGAGTATGAGTGGAGTTTTTCTGTTATGTGTTGGTTAAAAGACTATACAAGAAAAACAATGTCAGAAGATCCACTTAACGGTTTGGAATTAATGTATATCCATCAAAAAATTGTTCTTTATATTGATGTTATTAACAGATTTTCTATAAAAAAAATGACTTTAACGATTAGTGTTTATGCTGCTTATTCTAACACACACCAAGGACTTTAGAAATTCTTGTCCTTTATTACTGCTCTTCATGTAACAGCGAACAAATAGGCCTGAAAATCTCTGCAAAGTCCAGGATATCAATGGTGTCCTTAACAACACGGGTTATATGTAATCCCATTATTTTGTTTGGGATTAGCTATATGATTAGTGGTCATAGTTCAGGCAAATACTAACCTTCTCTTTCTGACATTGACAATCTCTTTCTATCATTTTCTGATTTCGTAACAAAATTAAAAAAAAAAAAAAAAAAAATTTAAATAAACTTTTTCTCAATCAACCTAATAATATTCTTTAGTTTTTGTCCCATTTAAACCAGTTTTTTACTGCAGTTGTTTTCAAAAACTGTTTCATTTGATCAAATATGATCTTCTTTCTTGTTGTTTAAAGTTAACTTGATTTAATTTTTGAAAATCTTGTAATATAAAAATATATAACCCTTTATTTAACTATGTATATAAATCTATTTGTATTTGTGTCACTCTCTTTTCTCTTTTTAATTTATTTTTTTGCGATTGTCCATGTCTGGAATGAAATATGTTCCTAGACATGCTGATGAGCCCTGATATTGAGCGAAACAATCATTTGTTGTTTTATATATTTATTATTCTAATTTGTTAAGCCAAAATGGTAGAAAAGAATCTACAAAATTTGAGAACAAAGAATCTTAAAAAAAAAAATCCCTTTTAATAAGAAACGCTTTTTATTGAAAAAAGTAAAACTAAGATATGAGCTTCTCATTGCAATAGAAAGAAAATCCCTTAAAATCCCCCAACCCAAGGGCAGGAAGATTTAAAGGGAATCATAGAAGAAGGAAGGGGGGTATTGGAGTGATTCCCTTAGATATTTTTTTATTGTTGAGATATTGAGCACATTGTTTAAAGTCAATTTGGGAAGCTTTTTCGAAGTGGCATGAAATTCGGATAAAATTCTGTAGTGCGAATTCTATTTTTTGGGCTTGCCTGCTTAAAAAATCATTAAATCTGTAAATCGCCTCACCTTAATAGATCAATCAAATTGAAAAATCTCTCCCTCTTTCCTCCTTTACTCCATGGTCCGATTCCACCCTTACTTACCAACCCCTTCGTTTTTTTTATTTGCCTTGTGGGCGTAGTTGCGTCACTTACAACATGGCGTACCGTGTTTTTTTTTTTGACGGTGTAAATAAAAAACCTGTGTCAGCCCCTGCTTTGCTGATTTAATAGATTTTACTTACAAAATCCGATCTTTAAATCCATTTAGTGTTGGGACATCCACTACGTGTTGTGTGAGAGAATTCCAATGTAATGAAACCTCTCCTCGCATCCTCGTACAATCTGACGCTCGAACTGTTTTTCATGGCTGCGCAAATTATATACACCACACCCAATCAGTTGCTGTTGTGGGACTAAAAAATTTATTTAGTCGATGTTGTTGAGTATTTTGAAATGCTCCTTTTAAGTGGCGACTCGGTCTTGAACATGCTCAAGTAACTTAATGTCTGTATCCATGATACGGGAAAAGCTTGAAAGACAAAGTCAAGATGTGGCCGAACAATTAAATTTGAATATTAAAAAAACAAATTTAATATTAAAAAAAACAATTAAATTAAAAGAAAAATTTTAAATCAAAAAACGTTTTACTAATTTCATTTTGCATAGTTATGCAACAACGAAAAATGTTTTTTATTATTATTATTATAAGGGTAGATTAGGGTAATATGAGCACCTTGGTAATATTATGCATACCAAGAGATTTTTAAGATGTAAGCAGTTAAGTTAAAGTTGCTTTGAATTTTCAGAATCGCTTTACAAATTTGTCTAGTCCTTTGATGCATATTTTTGCATTTCTTAAAAAATATGAGATTAGGGTAATATGAGCACCTTGGTAATATGAGCATACCAAGAGATCTTTAAGATATAAGCAGCGAAGTTAAAGTTTCTTTGAAGTTTCAGAATCGACTTTATGTCGTGATAACAGTAATCCGTATAGTTAGCGTATAGTTGGACTAAAAAAAATTTTGGACCATCGCTTTCTTTTTACTTTACTTAAAAATGAGTTTTTCGTATAAAAAAAAAAGGTTTTCGTCAATATTGCAACACATCCAACTTGTCCGTATCTCATCATGGGAAGAAGTCATCATTTTCATTAAAAGAAGCTCTGTCTGCCTTGTTCAAAAGATAAAGATAAAATAAGCATTCCACTAAATGCACAAAACTTGGATATAAAATGCATGAAAAATCCCTTTCTGCACAGTTAATAATAAAATTTTAATCTTAAAATTTTAATCTTAAATATATGAAGGGAATAAAACTTCAACAGCACATCCTAAAATCGAATTTTGTTGATTATAAAAAAGATATTTGTGTACAAGGGACGTATTTTCACTAAAACTAATGTAAAGTCTGTATAGTCATGTAGGTCTAATCACTTTTTCACCAAAACCATTTTTATGGAAATATGACCGGTATGCCATCATAGGCGCTATGCCAATATAGGCGCCTTTCCCGTACTTTAGTTGTAAAACGGATTCGGGGTGACTTGATTCAAATGTATAAGTTATTCAATGAAATTGAAAAAGTAAGTTTAATTAATAAAATTTTGCTAAGAAATTATCAATCAGCAAGAGGTCACTAAATGAAATATAATCGCGAAATAATCAGTTTTTTGCCTCGGCATTATTTTTTAACAAACAGAGCATCTTTTTACTGGAATCGACTACTTACTGATGTCGTTAATGCTATTTCTGTGAATTCTTTCAAAGCTAAACTTGACACATGGATTTTAAATAATGTAACTATGTTAAATAATGATATAGCTGTTTAAGTGTACTTGGTACATTCACCAAATTAAAAAAAAGCTCAAATGTATTACTATATTACTGAAATATTACCATTTTACAAAAAGAAGCGCTGCTCACAGTGCTTGTTAACTTTCTCGTAGTTTTTCTCGTAATTTATGCTGTATTTTTCAACCAATACTACCAGCTGGGCTAGTTGTGTGTGTGTGTGTGTGTGTGTGTGTGTGTGTGTGTGTGTGTGTGTGTGTGTGTGTGTGTGTGTGTATGTGATTTCTATGATAATTTAACAAGCAAATTAATTTATTATCATTTTACTGAATATTCAAATCAAATGTGTTTTCTAATGTCTTTTTTAGATAAGTTATTATAATCTAACTCAGCTAGTGCATTTATAGCATGTACCTTATATGAAAATGTTATAAAATGCATTTTTTATACATAAAAATCTTCGTATCTTTTTGAAAATTCTATATTCAATCTTTACACATAAAAAATATTTGTTTCATTAAAACACTCTACAAAGGTAATAGACAATATAATTTGTAAATCTAAAAAAGATTTTATTTTTTGTCATTTGTGATTATTTTCACCGTAGTTTAGAGAAGCAAAAGCTAGAAATAAGTTTAATGCAAGCTCAAAAAAAGGCTTACTTGGAAAACATCTACTTTTCGTTATTCCAAAAAAGTAATATACAAAAAAGTAATATATAACAACTTTGTATTGTTCTTTTTTAAAGAAAAAATGCGCGATTCTAAAATTGAAGAGCGTTGTTCTAAAAAGCGCCAAGCCACATTTTTGTTATTTTAAGGAAAAAAATATATATATATGTATATATATATATATATATATATATATATATATATATATATATATATATATATATATATATATATATATATATATATATATATATATATATATGTATATATATATATATATATATATATATATATATATATATATATATATATATATATATATATATATATATATATATATATATATATATATATATATATATATATATATATATAATAAACTAATTATCCAGTGAGCTATTTTTGAATATCAATAATTTTGTAATTGTAAATAAAGACGATGAACAATTTTTTTATTGATATTAACATAGTTAGATTTGTACCTTTTTTAATAAAGAGTTCGAACGTTGTAAAAACTTCTGAGAAAAGCACCTTTTAGAAAAACGCTCTTCAATTGATAAACTTGATTATAAAAATATGACTAATGTGTATTTTACGCCTGTGGGTCTCTACTATTTTATATTTTTGATTGAAATATTTAAAGAATACCCAAATGCTACAATGATAAAACGCAAATTTTTAAAAAAAAGAAGTGAATTTTAAAAAAGCATATAAGTTTATTACAATAAACCTTAGTGGTAAGAGAAATGAAAAATGAGAATGAAAGCTAGTAATTCATTTATTTACGTGTTAATAGTTTATTAAGTACTAAATTATGGTTTTGTGTAAGGATTATATTAACAATGAATATATCTAAAACAACGAAACTAATTTAACAAAATTAATATCCCCTATTTTTGAAATTTTGAAATATAACAAAAATTATTATAATTTTTTGAATGAAATAGATAATAACTGCTTAAATAATAAATATTATAAACCAGAAGAATTTAAGAGAGAAAAACGTAACAAAGATTTTAACATTTTAGCTATAAATATAATATAATATATATAATATAATATATATAATATAATATATATAATATAATATATATAATATAATATATATAATATAATATATATAATATAATATATATAATATATGTAATATAATATATATAATATAATATATATAATATAATATATATAATATATATATATAATATAAACGGTCCATGAACAAAATTTTGAATCATTTAAACATTTTTATTATTCTTTAAACTACCTTTTTGACGTCATATGTATATCAGAAACTTGGCAAGATGCAAATTCGCCCATGTCTAAAAATTCCCTATACAATTTATATTTATATAAAAGTCACCCACGAGTAATCAGCAAGGGAGGTGGCGTTGAAGTAAATAATCTTGATAAATTTGAATTTAAAAAGAAAAAATACATTTTCAAAAACTAATAAACATATTGTGAAACTTTGTGCATTAAAGTGTTAAATACTTCTGGTAAATCGTCTTTTATCTCTTCATTGTATCAACCGCCATTGGTAAACAAGTTAACTTCCTTAATATCTTTAAAAATTTCATGTCTCAAATGAGTAAACAAAATAAGCATATTTTCTTTGCAAGAGATACAAATATGGACGAATTATGTTATGAAATGTTTCCAAACATAAATAATTTTTTCAATTTTTTATTTGAATTTAATACAATACCCACCATATTTAAGCACACACGCATTCAGAGGCGGATCTAGGATTTTATATAGGTGTAGCTAAATTTGTGAAATTACGTCATAATTGCAATTATTTAATAAGTCGGTTAGTCTACGTCAAAAAGACGTCCGATAATTACGTCATGTAGACGCCGCCAGACAGTTTTTTTATCTGAGCGTCTTTAATTCACTTTTTGTACACATATATTTTACATTTACTTTTTAATGGATTATAGTAAAATAATTAATGGTAAAATATAAAATTTGCCTTGGCTATTCTGTTCGTAATTTAGACATTTTGTCTAACTTAACGAAGTGCACAAACTAGAACGTAAGCCATAGGACTTTGCACTCCATATGTAAGTTGTAATGCTGTCTAAAGTTAGCTCTCCAATTCTGGATTCTTTCCTTTATATTTTTGTTACTAATAGAATAAATGCAACTATAACTGCATTAACAATATGATATATTCAAATGATATTTACTTTAAAGTTGTATACTACTATGTATAACTATATATTAAAATAAAAGATTTGAACAGTCTCGCTATCTATAGGATCTTCAGGAAGCTAATTTATTACATCGTTGTTTTTTATGATTATCGAGCACTCTTTTTGTAGCATACTCTAACGAAATTAACACACATTTAAATTTTTTATTTAGTGGTTTACATTATTTATTTTAGAACAATTTTTAAAACATTTAACATTTTAGATGTCGAGGATTATGAAATCTACACAAAAATAGAAAATAAATTTATTTGTTAAACATTTATATCAAACAAAAAATAAGAGAAAATTAAACGATGAAAAAAACAAAAAAGATTGTAAATATAAAAGATATTAAATTATTTTATTCACATATAAATATAATAATTATTCAATCATAGACAATTATTTAAGGCTTAAAATAGCAACTTTAAACATTTCTCCCCAGAAGTTGAAAAAATTTTGTTAACCCTGTCTTTATCTGGAACTATTTCAGTATAAATTGACATTAAAACAAGGTCATTCAATGACTTAATTAACACTCAACTTCTTGAATAAGTTTTCAATCTCTTGGTACCTAGAATTAAATTTTTAAAATATTCAAGAATGTTGGAGGGGGGGGGGGGGGGAATTAGTCATTGTCATGACTATTGTTTAAAAATAGTAGACAATAGATAAATAATTTTTAGACAATAGTCATTGTCATGACTATTGTTTAAAAAATACTAGATGATTATATAAGCCTCTTTAGAAAGATCAATCAATCTTATTATATATAATAAAGATTGATTGATCTTTCTAAAGAGGCTTCCATAATCCAACTCTGCATGAATAAAGGTTGAATGCAGAGTTGGAATGATAGATATTTAGAAATTTCTGAAAGTAGATTTGCAAATATTAGTAAGTTTTCAGGTAACTTAACATGACAGTTGAAACTGCAAGCATCCCATATAAACCAACTTGCTTTCTGTTTGAAATCTTATATAATTAATAAGCTCATTAATAAGATGGTCCAGTAGAGGTAAAGAGATAGAAAGCTTAAAATAATCAGATGCTGAGAGATTATCATGATTGATTTGCTTTCCACATTTTCTAGTTTTTTGTTTTCTTTTACATTTAAAGTCATAGCTAATTCAAAAGCAATATTAGTGAACTTAGACCAGTTGTAGCTTGTAGACCAGTTGTAAATCAATACCAAATTAAATCTCTTGAAGCGTTTCCTTTTAATTGTCAATATCAAGATTCTGAAATTTGAGATATGTTGTGTTGCTTATCTTGGAGTCAATAACAATCTAAAAAATTCAATCCATCAAATTTTGGTTAAAGCTTACATTTTATTTAAAGTTACATTGAAATAAAATTCATACATCAACTATGAAGAAACTTTAGCTAAAAAAAAATGCCTAGACGTTTCTGTTTTTGAACCCAACAAGTAAAACAGACATTGATTAGCTTTAATAAATAATTATATTTCTGTTTACCAACAGAAATATAATTATTTAAACATGTCTGTAATTTTCGACTAAGGGCACATTTAAATAATTAAGGACAGTCAACAAACCTTAAGAAATGTTTACGAGTATTATAGTTATTGCCTATATATCTTATAACGATAGACTACTGTTTGAGATTGACACAATCAGATGCTTATCAGCTAAAATCAAATAGTATTTACTATTATTGATTTCAGAAATAAGAATCTTCTCAAAACCCTCATTACAACACTCTATTAGTTGATTTTATGTGGTTTAAAAAATAATGTGACATTTTTAGGGGCTGATATTAAATGATCTTATAAGATAGTGTCACCTGCATAAATTACAAAATTAAGTAGTTCGAAAATATTTCCTTCAACTCGCACTTCAGGACTCTCTTATATTAAAGTCTCCAATATTGTATTATATTTGATTCTACTCAACAATAGAATAAATTTATAAGATCCTCTTTAATTAAAGCTTAAATTTGAAGATTAAATTTTTTTTAGAAGAAATAAAAATGTAATATTTTAATTATTTACATTTATAGCAAATAACAATAAAAATTATTTATATAGGTCTGTGGCAAAACTATTATTTATAGTATTAACCTGTTTAATAAAATAATAATGTTTTAATTAAATGTTATGAGAATTTTTAAGCATTAAGCACAGAAACAGTTGTATCTAAGTAAACTAGTTACAGTTATAAAAAGCATGTTCTTTTTATTACAAATATAGTCTGTGAAAACAGTTTAAAAATATACCTTAAAGCTATAAAAGTTTTGTCAAAACCTTGATAAACATTTATAGCATTTTCAACTCAAAGTTTTACTATGAAATTAAACTGGTGAGTTATTTAAACCATTTCATAAACAATTTTTTTTGCAATATTTAATGGTATGAATGTGAATTATTAGCATTTGGAAGTTTTTTTTCAAAACATATCCGCCATAATTACAACTTACTAAGAAAATAATAAAGGCGCTTTGCTTATTTGAAAATAGCTGGGCATAAAAAGACTGGAAAATAAGCACAGCCACAAATCAAAAAGCAATCTAGCCACGAGTGTTGGCGGCATACAACTTTCCAATAAAATATATTACCTTAAAAAAAAACAATAATTTAGTCATCCTATGCCGTAAAATCGGTTTGTGGCATAGCCACAAACCGATATACAATGACCGATTTTTTTTTTAATTCCGTTTTTTTTAGCTTTAAGTAATCGCTTTTAAAGCCGAATTTACACAGCAAATAAAAACAAACTTATCTTAATTATTTATATTATTTTTACCTTATAAATATCTCGGAGTATTATATCGCTTTTTATTTCGTTGATTATTTTAAGGTATAGCCTTAGCCACAACGGCTATACCCTAGATCCGCGCCTGGCATTACAAACCGATCATCTTCTGCAATTGATAATATTTCAACAAACAGTTCCCTAAAAACTAAATTTGAATCAGGCCTCTTTATTGCTGACTTTTCTGATCATTTTCCGCTTTTCCTTTTAGCACGAAGTCCTATCTAATATTGACAATAAAAAATGCTTTGTGGCTTGCAGAAATCTTTCTATAAAAAAACTGAATAATTTTAAAAAACAAACTGCAAATAGAACGATAGAATAACGTTTATTCATCAACAGATTCTAATATTGCGTTTGATAATTTCTCAAGTACATTTCAAAATATCTTTGATAATATATGCCCAAAAATAACTACAGAAATAAAAAACAAAGGAAATAAGAATCCATGGGTGACAATAACTTTAATTAAAGCATCAAAAAAAAAAAAAAAGTTTAGGTAAAATTTTTGAAATCTAAAAATAAAGATGATGAAAAATCTACAAAAATTGTAAAAAGTTATTCAACATACTATAAAAGAAGCAAAAATAAGGTATTTTTCTAATCAACTTGATAAGTATAAATTCAGAGGACTTGGGCTGTTATAAACCAACTAACAGGAAGAGAAAAAAAGAGGCACACTTTATTACCACAAAAACTAATAATAAATTACCGATAAAAAAAATTATAACAAGCAAAACAAATATATGTCAAGAAGTTAACAAATATTTTGTTAATGTAGGCCCTTCTCATGCTTCTATCATTGTGCAACCAAATAAAAAAATTTGATATTTTTTTTGGGGAAAAACCAAACAGTGTTATAAATAATGAAAAGAAAACTAAACTTGAATTTAATAAAGCAATTATTGAACTTAAACGCAACAAGTCATGTGGGTATGATGGTATTTCCAGTAATGCAGTTATTTTTGTTATGGATAGTATTAGTAAACCATTATTTTATTTGATATCATCTTCATTTGAAAACAATATATGACAAACTTAAATAGCCAAAATTAATCCAATCCTCAAAAAGGTGATTGCAATAATGTTTCTAACTACCGACCTATTTCTCTACTTTCAGTATTTTTAAAAGTATTCGAGAGGTTAATTTATAATAGAGTTAATAATTACTTTACATTAAACAATTATAAAAAAAAAATCAGCTTGGATTTAAAGCAATTACTCTACTGAAAATGCTATTATTAAACTTGCTGACAAAATAAACGACTAATTTGTTTGATAGTGATGAACTAGTACTAGGAATTTTTATTGATCTTTCAAGGGCATTGATACAGTTGATCACAGTGTTTTACTTTCGAAGCTAAAATATTACGGTATAATAGGCTCAACTTTTAAGTGGATTCAAAGCTATTTGTTTAACAGAAAGCAATTTGTATGACTAAAAAAGTCAGGAACCCTCGATATTACATGTGGAGTTCCTCGGGTTTCAATCCGAGGTCCATTATTGTTTTTAATATATATTAACGATATGCATAAAGTTTCTCAGCAAATATCTACAATAATGTTTGCTGATAATACAACTTTACTTTTTAATCATCCTGATGAAAAGACTATTCTTTTGTTAACATTTTTATCATCTTTAATGACTTCCTCTTTTTCTTCTACTTCGGATAATGTTTTATCGGTTACATTTTGAAAATTGTCAATAATAAAAAACACTTGAAACGTAAGTAATTAATAATAAACTTTCAGATTTTAAACTATACCAAAATTAAAAAAACTCTCGTAAGCATTACAATAAAAAACAAGTAATAACAAAAGTACTATCTTAAAAAAATTTAACGTATAAATAATATCTATATCTAGTTAATATCTATATTTAGTTAATATCAAGCTAATTATTATAAAAAAAAAAGATCAAAATAACTTTTTTACTTAAAATATTCAGCTTACGATTTGCATTTTTTTGCAGCATTTTGAAGCTCTTTTCTATCAGCTGCTCGTTTCCTAATTTGGTTAGGCATGTTAACTCTATTGTAAAGTGAATTAGTATTAGTAGAGAATTGTAATTACAGTATAAACTCTGGAGAGACTATTTTTCATTTTTCGTTTACAAAAGATTTCATAATGCAATGACTTGTAATGACGCCTTACGTTTGTGAAACAATAAAGTGAAAATTGTTTTATGAGAATGATTCATAAAAATCAAATAATTATCATGAGAATTTTGACATCGAAAAGAGTCTAGAAATAATGTTTTGCGTCAAATTAAAAAAGGTACTTTGCATAAAAAGGGGGGTCGATCGCACCCAACAACCCCCTCCCCCACGGCACGGGGCTGAAATATAAGCTTTGTTTTTAAAAAGTTTAAGTGTTTTTTTTAATGAGTGACTAAAGGGGCTTTATGAAAAGGTTTTCATGATAAACGTATCATCCTTACCTTCTTTGAGTCCCTGACCGATTATAACAAACGATTTTACATGATTATATGAAAATTGAATAATTCAGCGAAAAAAAAGTTTTAATAAAAAAATGAAAATATACCAAAATATTATACCATACCAGGAGCGACAACACGGAGGCAGGGGGGGCAGGAGACACGTGCCCCTTCCCCCCCACTTTTTTTCTAGAGGACCTAATTTTCTTTCTTTTTAAGAATTTTGATATAGAGGTCTTGTTTCACAAATTAATGATTGTGGTTCCTCCACTTCAAAACCCGTGTCGTCGGCCCTACATACTAAAAGCTTCTGACTACTCCGTTATAACATACTATTTTATGTCACAAAGATTGCTTTGAATTTACTTATAAGTCAGACTTTTAAACTCCACATAGTGGGGCAGAACCAAAAGCAAACCAAAGCAAAACGATTCATTATAGCTGACTTTCCGACTCCAACCCAAATAACCCAAAAAACAGCAAAAAAAATTTTAGGAAATGTTAAACAGGTATTGGTATCATTGAAATTCCTAAATTTTTTTAAAATTGTCTACAAACAAAGCTTCGACTTCAGCACCATTCATTGTAGAAGTAGAATCAACAGAATCTCGTGACAACTTACTATCCATAGTTAAAAATTTTTCTTTGTTTAAAAAAATCAAAAACATTTATATCTGCCCTAAACAAGAAACATTGAACAAACTTAACATTGAATAGAAAAGCTCAATGACGGTCTTAAATTTAAGAACTGTTTTGACCAGCTATTTTAATTTGTCATCCATGGTGACCGAGTTCGTTGTATTGTTATCACCGCCAATAAAGTTCTCATCTACGGCAGAGAGAAATGTCTATTTGGCAACTGGAAGGCAGCATGCAATGCTTCCAAACCAAGATTGGTCGTATAATTTTGCAATCCAACATTTATACCTTAGCTTTTCAATTGTTATCAACCCCTCATCTTCTCCTAAACTTCTCAACGCCTCTATACTTACCCAACCTTTCTCGTTAACAAATACAATGAACTCAACTTTCTACTTGTACAAAAGGACTATCCCAATGAACTCTGCTTTTGTAAGACTTGGTTTGACATAGAAAAACTACTTTTGATTGATAACTTTTCATCACTTTTCTTTCTCTCGCGTTCATATACTCATGAAGGGGTCGCTCTCTATACAAAAAAACTCTCAGCACCTTTTTAATACAACAAAGATAAAACTCTTCTGGAACTGATAGCGTACAATTATAGTTTCAAATAAATATTGGTTTAGTACGTATTCTATTAGGTTGTATCTACAGGCCACCAAAGTCCGAAGCAGCTATTAACAAAGTCATCAACAAGTTGATTTGTCAATAATCCATACTTATCAAACAAAAAAAATTATCTTATCCTTGAAGACTTACATAACTACCCTGAAATTGAATGGAACAGTTCAGGTGGGTCTATAATGGTAATAATCTACAGATACGCGCATTTCTTAATCGAAAAAAAAATCATAAGTAAATTCAAGGACAATACTCAACTTCTTTATGACTTAAATAAAAAAGTTGTTAATTGTAAAGATTGTATTAGAGATCTAGAAAATAACAACAACGTGCTAATATCTAACGGATCTGAGATGGACAACTTGCGGAACAAACAGTTTTTTTTTGCATATAGCACTCCTCCTGGGTGATTCTCCTATTCTCCAGTAACGCACGGATGAGATTCTCAGCATAAATATAACATCTTTTCTCAAGCCGCAGTCGATTTGAGTTTCTCTCAACTGGAAAAATACAAACTACCAGGCATTGATTGATTCCATCCGTACATCCTTTGAGAATCCCAATCCGCACTATCTTTATCTTTTTCGTTGATATACAAAACGGAGCGCTTAATTTGTGATTGTATGCTCAAGGTTAGTCACAGGCTTTTAATTGTCAAATTACGCGCATTTAGCTTTGACACAAGTACCTGTGGATAGATAGAAACATTATTAACTGGCCGCAGTCAAAGAGATGTAGAAGGGGCGTACTTCTCTAATCAGTTGGAGGTCTTTATTAACAACATAACAGGCCTCACTCATTACTCGTTGTAAGCTGTTTGCCGACGACGCGAAACTAACAGCAGTTATAAAGAGCAAAGCTCTTCAAAATGACATTAATTTAGAAAAGTGAAAACTATGTTCTTTGACAAAAGAATTAACAATCACTTTTTTTATTGATGGCCTACCGGGTTTGCATACAATTTTCACCGTGACCAACCAGGTATATTAAAAAATTTACTTATAAAGTCCGTCACATCTGCCGCATTATTGAACAACTCTACAACTAGGTACATTTTTTACAAGAAAAAAAGAACTGACATTTATTATAGCGGAGCTTCGTTAGTTGCCCTGGTTGCAAATGCTTAAACATTTGTTATAAATTACTTATATATTAATGTTATTAATAATTGAACCGTAGCTACCCAAAAAATTAAAAATTTTTTGTAATTGTTGGAATTAAACTTTTCTTTCGGAAATTAGAAAAAGTTTCTTTCATGTAGTTTTATACGATTTTGTCTCCTATCCAAACGCCTAATGCACACTATAAAAATTTAAAACACTCTAAAATGCAATAGCTTGTGGATTTTCACAGAGTTCTATACCTTATTTTTCTTATAATACTTAAATGATTTATTTTTAAAATCTTATAAATTATTTTTAGTTGACTCATCAGTATTTTTATACCTGCCAGCCACTCTTTCACCTCGGTTTGTAGTAAAATATTCTTACCACCCGCCTGTGTTTAAACAGTTTATAATTTAGAATTACAGAAAATTAAAGTATACGAATAAAATATTTCAGTACACAATAAAAATATGTATGACAACTTATGGCATATAAGAAAGACTTTATAGATACAGTATTACATGTTCTCTACATGTAAACTAATGATAAAACATATTTCTATATTTCATTTTGAAACACATAAAAATATTAGTTCTGTTGTAATTAAATTTAATTATCTATTTGATCATTATTGAAATCCTTGAAGCTGATACTGCAAAAATAAATATTTAGTATCTGTTTCTGTTTTTGTAAGAAATAAGCAAAGTTCTCTTTTTTCAGAAATATTTATGCAATTTCTATCTTTGGACATTATATGATTAAAAGTACTAAAACCTCATTCTACTAGATATGAGGCTAGGAAATTTATCAATAAATTAAATACCTATTTTCACATATTTGGCATTTTTTTATTTTTTTATAAGTCTTCATATCCATCAATTACGTTTACTTTCTTCGTCATATTTGATTTCTAAGAATTCTCCTAGACATTTGGCATCAGCTTCCTTAATATTTACTTTTAAAGCATTCAATCGAATTTTGGCATTAGATTTAATTTTATTTATAGCCCGAATAACTATATACTTTATGATCAAAGAAGACTTTCACTTAATTTTTATAATTTTTAAATCACTTAATAAATTCATGATACATTTGGTAATTCAGGCTTTAAAAAAGCAACGCATACATTTAAAGAGAGATTTTTTTTATCGAAAACCTTAAACTTTAGAAAAAGGGTATTAAAAACGGGGTCTAACACATAAAAATTGTTTTATCTGGAAGAAAAATTACTAGATAGGTTCAATTAGGTTTAAGACGGAATGGTGCATAGTTTTTTTGAAATAAACAACAATTTTGGGTTGGGTTATGTGGGTCTATAAGTCAATGTGTTTTGTGCCATTAAGAATCTAATGCTTATACAACAATATCTTTAAAATGAAAATTAATATAAATTAGGTCTGACTATGTTTCTGAATTCATTTTTCTGACGTCATGTTGCTATGGATTCCTTTAGATGATTATTAAAGATGTAATGGTATCATGTTTTCAATTAAAACTAGTAGATAACGCAGCGTAGCAGTTTTAAAGGGTTGCACATTGAATTTTTATTACATAAACTTTTATAGCATTTATGTACAATTTAAAGCATTTATATACGCATGTGTGTGTATGTGTATATGTATGCGTGCGCAAGTGTGTATATGTATACATATATACATACATGTGTATGTGTATATGTGTGTATAAATATATATATATATATATATATATATATATATATATATATATATATATATATATATATATATATATATATATATATTAGGGTAGGTCGATTTTACTTCCGCATATTGCGTAATACTGCAGTAGTTGGAGACAGTTGAAATATGATTACCCTCAAAGTTTGAAAGATTTTTGATGAAGATTCGCTTGCGGATTTAATTTTTAAGATTTGAAGGATTACGCAAAAAAACACCTTAAAAAACGTTATACGAGAAAACTGACGTTTTAAATATGTTCATTTTAAAAATGTTTTTTATATTATTTACATTGCTAAATGATTTAAATTTATAATAATTTATAACAATTAAGTTAAATTTATAACAACTTGTTAATTGTTTAAAGACTTTATCAGTGAATCTTTTATCCTTATATTTACATAAGAATATTACAATAAACAATAATTTCACAATTTAAAACATTTTGAACAGGAATATATATTTTTAGAAAAATATTTTCAATTAAAAAATATCATCATAAGAATGGGAATAATGTCCTTTTGAAATATATGGTTTACGCATCTTCCTGCTTAGTAATTTGGTTAAAATGCAACTGTGTCGATTCTCGAACCCATAAACATATTGGGATGCTTCCGATACTAGTTTTACCGCTCGCTCAACACTCTGGGAGTGAGATGGAAAGTCGGAAATTTCAGGTTTAACGTTATTGTCAATCATATATTGGATTTGCTCAATTGAAAAATGTTGTGTTGTAGGGGGCTCCGTAACTTTTGTAATGCTGATGTCAACCAACTCATACCAATGATTAGCATTAAAATTAATTTCCGGAATTTTCATCAAATTTACTTTCAAAATTTCGTTGTTTACTCTATGAGTATGAACCGAAGTCAATTACCACATTTAATATAAATTTTTTCAAAACTTTATTTTAGTTAACTATAAAAAATACCTTTGCCTTAGAGCCAGTAGGATTTGAAAACCAAAGTTTCGTATCTTTTTGTCATTATCTTTTAGCATGGCATAAAGAATATTTTCAGGTTTTAGGCACAATGCATTTTTTTTGATGTTTTTTTTAACAATAAGTTTAACATCATCAAAGGGGAGATTATTTATTCTAGTAATAGTAGAAAAAATAAGGCGCGGGGATTCGTGGAATTTTGAAGATTTTTTTATTTCGAACCATGCTGGAGCATAAACTTGAACAATAAAGTATACAAGTTTTTTTAAAGAAACGGGTGGTTGATTGTCTCTAGTATATAAACAGAGAAGGCGAATAGCTAGAGTTAACCACCTTGCATGGTTAAGCGGTCTAATTTTATAGGCAGCCCATTTATCAGAAACTTTACCAAAGCCTATTCCTTTGCAATATTCAAACAAAAGTCTTTGATCGCAACTAAGGTCTATTAATATTTCTTCTGGAATATATCCATCTACTATTGGGTTTTCAATACGTTCAAACAAAACTTGATTTCTATCCTGAATATTTTCAGCACATCTTTTGCCAAGTAGACCACTGAAGCTTCTTGGCCCAGTTGTGTCACCATCAAGTTTTATAAAAAGAGCTCGTAACGGAAGTTCGTTTTGATGTAATGCGCATCCAATTAGGTGTAGTTTTCTTTTTAAAAGCTCTTCTAGTTTTACCACTAAGCCACTTATTGGTCCAGTATTGGTAGCTGTATTATCAAGAAGAACAGCTTGTATACTTTCCAAACTGTTATATTCTTGTAAAACACTGAACGTTTCGGTAGCAAGAACTAAGCCTGTAGCACCAGTAACAGGAATCGTCCTATGAGTCAAATAATTTCCACTCGATTTTCCATCTTCATAAGTAAATGTGAGGTGATGTTCAGGTTCAATGCATTTCTTTAGTACTTCTCCTTGAGGTGAGTTTATTATTTTACTTGTTTTAGTTATCTGATCGAGCTTGCCATCAACCCCAAGACAAATTAACTGTTTTTTTGTTCTGAGTCCACATCTTCAGTAACAGTTTTTACTTTTGATTTGGCTCTATCTAATTTGCATTTGTCAATCAAAATATCTTTTATATCAACGTCGTCTTTCAGGAGATGTTTAATGTCATGTAGTAAAGCATTTGCTAGAGCTGCACCTACGTTTGACGAGCACTCGTTTCTAACTAGTTCCATTGCAAATCTTGGAAGTTTAACCAAGTTGTATTTTCCAATAGGATTATTTATTGGTTTCCATTCACCTTCATCCTAAAAAAGTTAAAAAAATAAAATGCTTTATATTTCATCTACTACGAATATATCATGTAGTTATAAAACATTTACTTCCGTATTGGATAAACCACTTGCTTCTTCAACTAAGTTTACATGTGGTATAGGGGATTCATCTTCATCAACTAAATTATGAAATATTTTTTTTCGTTCTTTATCAAGTTTTTGAGTCTTTTTGACAGATAATCTATCAACGGAAGAAAGTTGATATGCACCTTTTGGACCAATTTTTTTTCTCTGATCACGAAGATAAGCTCTGTCTTCAAGAGGTACTTTATTACTTTGAGAGCAAAGGCATACAATATGTTCTTCAATGCAATTTTCTTTATTGCAAGAAACTTTTCTATCACTACAGGGAAACACATCTAATGAACAGGAACACGCAGAAATATCAAAGAGTTTGTCCAAGTTAGCATCAAGATTTCTTTTTGCGCTTGCTTTTCCGTGCTTGCGATTAATATCCTTAACAAGTACGAGAAGATCTTTTACTTTCCTATTAATAGATTTGTCAGTTATAAGAGGTAAACTTGGGTTTACTGAAGCCCAAATTGATTTTATATTATTGCTAATTTGCTGAGTCACTGATAAGATATCTGCATTTGGATTCACATGAATTAGATAGTAATAGTACTGAATAACCTGTCTAAAAGTGCTTGGATCTGTCATTGATAATTCACATGGGCCACCGCAATACTTTTTTTCACTTTTCATCCGTGTAATTGTAGTCGTAACTTTCGGCATTTTTGTATACTAATAATATATGTAAACTCTATTAAAGTATAGCACTTAGAGCCATGGGCCACGGCGTGACTTTTTAGTGGGGGAGGGGGAAAAACACCAAAAAAACCTAAAATATCAAAACTTACTACAAAAAATCTAGTTTTTAAAAAAAGGTCTATTTGAAAAAAACTGGGGGCCATAGCCCCTCAGCCCCCTTTTCCCCCCGTCGCCGTGGCCCATGAGAGTATAAGTTATTTATGAATTAAGTTAACATTAGTTCTTTCTGAAACTTTTATATTTTAAAAGGTGCAAAAAAAAAATTTTTGTAATATTAATCAGGTAAAAACATTACTGTAAATATATTAATCATAAGTATTTACCTTTGATATTTAACTATTTCTTTAAATTGTAGTTTTATATTTGAACCTTTTAAATACTTTATTTTTCAATACTTAAATACTAAAAAATTTAATTTTAAAACCAACATTTAACGATTAGCAAAATTGAAATTTAAAAGCGTGTAAACGATTTAGCGAAAATTTATTGGCTTCTTAAAACAATTGCGCTTTTTAAAATATCGTTAATTGGTTACTCTAAAAATTCGAAACGAGATACTTTAAAACGAGGTTACTAGACTTAAAATAAAATATTTCAATGTTTGAAATAAACAATCTAACAAAGCTAGTCCAATATTAAGTCTTGAAATGTAAATCCGCAAGCCATTTTTAAACCAGAACACCTGATATTTGGCAAAACCTTATTTCTAAGCTAGACACAGTAACTGCAACATTACGCAACTCGAAATTCAAAAAAAAAAAGCTAAAATCGACCTACCCTAATATATATATATATATATATATATATATATATATATATATATATATATATATATATATATATATATATATATATATATATATATATATATATATATATATATATATATATATATATATATATATATATATATATATATATATTTGTTGTTGTTGCTGTTGGTTTTTGTTTTCTTGAATGAATTATTAAATTTTCTTTCAATAAATAACTTTGAAATTTGCATATAAATAGCATTGCGTTAAGTTAACCTTCATGTTATTGAGATTAAATTACTCCCTTAACTTTTTTTAAAAATAACTTCGAGAGACTATTAAACTATTTTGCATTTTGTATAAACTTCTTTGAATTATTTTGTTTTTTTCCCTCATTTTTAATTTTAAATTTTAGTTGCAATGTATTTATATAAATGTCTTAAAAACAAGGGACTTGGTGATAAGGCAAACTTGTCTTCTTATTGTCCTTGCCATTTATATATATATTATAAAATATGGAAATTGTAAATATTTGTACGGCTAAATAAATGAGGAAAAAAAAACAAAAAAAACAAAACTGTCATTTTTGTAGAATAATGAATCTCTAATATACGACATAAAATTTTTTAGACAATTATTAATTTTTTTGCTTTAAATTCTTCCTTTAACATAATTTCACCATGCTTTAAAATTGAGTATCATATATTCAATTTGAAGAATTATAATATGATTTATTCTATATATTAAGAAAATTCGTAAAAAAAACTATGAAATATATTCCTTAGAAACTAGCTAACAGAGATAGAAAAAGATATTCAATTTGCGTTTCTAATTTAGCGCCTTGAACGATTAAAATTTTTTTGCGCTTAAAACATCTATTAAACATTTATTATGTTTAAACTTTTAATTCATTAATTTAAATATAATACATACATATTGACTTCAGTCATATTTTACTATAAGTTTTAAATACCTATTTTCACATACTTGGCATTTTTTTATAAGTCTTCATATCCATCAATTACGTTTACTTTCTTCATCATATTTGATTTATATAAAGGTATTTCTTTAAAAAAGATAAAAATGTTACTTAGACCCCCACTAAACGCGGTCCATAGATCATTATGATCAAGAGCATAAGTTTAAGTTGACCATTCTCAACTTAAACTTATGCTCTTTAGAAATCAATAAAAATGATGTATAAATCTTTTTGATTTAGTTTACTAAAAATGATGTCTAATCATGATTTAAAGATAATTTTCTTCAAAAAATTTTTTTTTTTTGCGATATGTAATTTTTACTTAAAGTCAAAAATAAGTAAAAATAGACTGAGATTACCTCACTATACCCTAAAGCAAGCAATAATATTATTCAAAGGAACATTATTTTTTGTAAAGTATGATTTTACAGCAGTAAATATGAATAATCCAATTGTATCTATTGCTGTCATTACTTCAATTCTACGCTTTAGGTCCTCTAAGCTTGAGATATATCTATATGCATGACTGAGGTGGAAAATTCATTTATTGAAGGTCTTATTAAGTTTTTTTCCAATGTTTTAACTTTTACCAATTTTTTCAATAAACGATAAGTTTCTAGATATAAGATTCTAGATATGCAATAAACGATAAGTTTCTAGACAAGTAAACAAGTAATCTATCAAGAGATTACAAGTTACATAAATTTTAGTTATACTGGTGACTTTTAAAAATTTTTAAGATTTTTTGTGTGCTTTTCATTTACATATTGTAAAGAAATATCATTTACATTTTTATTACTTTATGCACACTCATTTTACTTACGACAACGTCCTGCATACGTTTAACTTACGACAACGTCGTGTAGGCAAATACCAATTACAGTTATATCGTGTAGGCAAGTTACTTAGTATTATTTCAGTTATTTTCAAAGCATTTTGACTGTATTTGTAAAAAAAGTATATATTGTTAAAACTATTTGTAATAAAAGTATGTATTGTTAAAGCTATGTAGTTGTAAAAATATATGGAAAAAAAAAAAAAATTATTAAAAAACAACATAAAGGTATCTTCTATTAAAATAAATTGATGTATTTTACGGAACCGCTTTTAAAAACTATATCTGCATCATAAATATTTTACTGAGAGATTATTTTGGTCAATGGTAAATTTTTCATTATTATAAAATAACCGATTTATAATAATAATTAAAAGAATGTGTTTGTGTGTGTGTATATATATATATATATATATATATATATATATATATATATATATATATATATATATATATATATATATATATATATATATATATATAAAATGTACTGAGGAATATTTAATACAGGCAAAGAGGGGAACTATTTAATTTTAATTTTTGTAAGATGGGCTATCATTTTATGACAAATGTTTTCGTTGTCTAATTTTAAAAATTAGTTTGAAAAAATAGTTTTAAAAAATATTCCTAACCTAAAATTAAGATGAAACGCTGATTTAAAATTCAAAAAAATTTTCTTAGGGACCATACATAAAGGACGTCACCATTTTTTACCAAATTTTTGACCCCCTCCCCCTTTGTCTTTGGTTGTCTTTTTTCCTTATTCCCCTTTGAAAAGGACGTCATAAAATCTCGCCTCCTCTTATTTTTAACTCTAAAAAAATTTACTTCATCTCGCAATGATGTTTGAACCTGCTGCTACACCTTTGAAAAATAAAATTAAAAATATTCTCATACATTATCTTCTTAAAAACACATGTTTACATAGTTTTCCATGTTAATTAAACTAAAATAAAAAATCTATGAAGTGACGTCCTTTTCTGACAACCTCCCCCTTCCCCTTGTCTTTTTTTTTTTTTTATCTCAACCCCCTCCCCCCCCCCTATGGCCTCTTAAGGATCGTCCATAAATTACGTAACGCAAACTTTCACAATAAACAAAACAAAAAAGATCAAAAGTTTTCCCTCGTAGAATCTTAATTTAAATAAAAAATTAAATTAACCCATTAAGTTTATTGAAAATCGCCGCGTAAAAAACTTAATATTTCCTATTTCTGTTTTTTAAATATAAATTGGATTGCGTAATTTATAAACGATCCCTTAACATGCAGGATCTACATTAAAAAAAAAATAATAATATAATTTATATTTTTAATGATTCAGAGCAAAACAAATTAAAAAACAACAACAAAAAAAAAGCCAACAACGACAAAAAAAAAGGTTAATTTAAAAGTTAATTTAGCTTTCATTTATATTATATAAATTTTTTATTATTTCATTATATTTTTATAAACTATAATTATATAAAAAAATTCGTATTTTAATTAAAACGTATTAATAACGTAGATACCAGAAAATACTTTGATATAACTAAAAATTTCTAACTAAGAAATCGATAACTGATAATACCGTTTATGTCAGGAGTCTAGTGTTTAACACTCTTACCGACACTATGTAGATTTCAAATTTATTATTGAGATCATTTTTTACTAAAAATTTAATTCAAGATACTATTACTTCAGGCAGCATTGGTTTAGGTAACCGTTTAGCCGGTAGCCGTTTTACATTTTCATTGCCTTTGCTAAGAACTGAAGATCTTGTAGTTCGCAATTTCTGTATAAATGGTAATTTGACGGATCCATTGCTACATGATTTATCTAAAGATATTATAATAAACAAGCAAGTTGAGCAAGCAAGCTTAAATTAACTTGTTTTGAAACTTTAAAACTTTAAATTAATTTTTATCATATTTTTGTTATGTTTTTTGTTAAAGCATTATTTCTTTTAATTTTAAATATTTATCGTAACCTCAATTATTATTATTTTTAACTTTACTATTATTATTCCTACTTTATTATTTTCAATTTAAATAACTGTTTTATGTCCTTGTTAGTTGTTACGTTTTATCAGTCAACTGTTTGTAAGTAACTTATATGTATATTTAGCTTTTGTGTTTATGAAAACAAGTGACTTATTATTTTGATTATTATTGTTATTATAATTACTATTATATTTGTTATTGTTGTTTTTTTATTATTATTATTGTGGTTCTTATGTTTATTACTATAAACATTATTTTTATTATTATAATTACTATTCTTAAAATTATTACTATATAGGGGAGAGTTGCCTTAATTGAAACACTTAAGGAATAAATATTTATTAACCAAAGATGGCTTAACTATGAAAACATTTATGATTTGATTAATACAAACAGACAACCCTACTATACTTTTAACCACAATTTGACTTAAAAATAATTTTTTCAAAAATATTATTTTGTTCCAATCAAGGCAATTGGTTCCCTAAATTAAAACACTTTGATTCCTTAATCAAAACAGGTTATTTTTTTAAAAAAAAAACAACAGTAAAATCAACAAAAATTTGTAAAAAATGATTTTCACCGTTTTGAAAATTTAAACAGTTAATTCAAAACTTATTATAGGATTAGTATTACAAACTTAAAGTCTACAAACAAAAAATTGTATAAAGCTTCAACTGTTATGACGTTTTCTTAATTTATTGATTTTTTAGGGTTTATGGTTACTAAGTATTTTTTTAATTGTACTGAAACTATTTTTACAACCCTTTGATTTTATTACTGATTAGATAAGGAAAACTGCTCCAATCAAGGAAACTTTCGATTTTTGTTATATCACTACAATAACATGCTTGCAGCAACTTATAAGATAAGTTTATATTGTTATTTTGCATTTTAAATCCCATCGAATTAAATACAAAAAACGGTATAACCTATAGCACCATAGTTTACCCAGCGCAATCAATATAGTGTGAACACAAAATTAGATCACTGAAAAAAAAATGACGCAAAAAACCTTTAAATCATTGGTGCAAATGCATTTTTTTAGGAATAACTTTCAAAATGTGTCAAAACGTAGATAATAATGCGTTTTACTAAAAAAATGCAAAATGTAGCCATAATTCTTTTTTTTTCAAAAATAAATGCAAGTGTTCCAATTTTGTCAACTCTCCCCTATATATAAAGATCTATATTTTTGGTGTTTACTTAAAATTAGTAGAATTACTATTTGTAAATATACATGAGATTAATTTTCAGAATATAAATGATTGACTGATTTGTTTTGCAGTGAATCTTTTGTTAAAAACCGAAATGTTTGTTTAACCAACTTTCAAAATAAGTTGTTGTTAGAGTTTATGATTCTAAAGACGTTAAGGATTGTATTTTATCCCGTAATTGTTCCATACTATCAAATAAAACAAGAAAACCCTTACAACCAAGATATGGTTTGTAGTTACCTTGGGTAATTACAAACCATATCTTATTTTTATTGAAAGATTTTTATTGAAAAAAATTTAATTATAAATGATGTTAATATTTAAGTCCTCAAGCTTTATAATTTTACCTTTGTTACTTGGAACCTTGTTCGTATAATTTGTGAGGTTTGTTATATCTTTTATTTTTGACACTTTAATTGTTTTCATTTTTAACGCCTCTATCGGTTCCACTTTCGTTAGATTTTTAAAAGATCTTTCTTCAGCCATATGCTTCGAATAAATAAACGTTGCCGTTTGTGATTCACTAGTTCCATCTGATGAATATTCACTATTTGAGTATTCACTATTTGACATATTAATAAATAAATAAAAAAGTGTAAAAATTTAAATAAAATTTGAAAATAAATTTTTTGAATTTTATTTAAATTTCTACACTTTTTTTCAAAACTAATTGATTGACCTCAACAGAAAAAATGAAATGAAAAAATTAATTTAATAGAAAAGTAAAAAACACTTTTTAGAAACTTAAAAAAAATTACCGTTTTTTCAGTTTCATTTCATTCTTGTATATAAATGCTTTAGTTTCTATTGGTTTGTTTTCATTATTCCAACTTTCCATATTCAATTTTTCTCTTTCTTTGTTATCAGTTTTCAGAGTTAAAACTAAATTTTGAAACTTCAAATTAAATTGACCTGAAGTTCGATAGAGATCAAAGTCAGCCCATGCAGAAAATAAAATGCGAAACACTTCAGCCTATCAAAAAAATCAAACAAGACATAAATTCAAAATAATTAACAGTAACTGAAATGAATGGAATGAGAACAATGTACTGTAAGTGCCTAATACAAGGTGTACGGGGGGAGGGATTTTGGATCTGAACAAAAGGGTGGATGAGAATTTTTACAGAACGCCTATGAAACAACTTAATTTTAGTACGGCTTGCGGTAGATTAAGCATTTTTTAAACAGCTATTTTATCATAATTTCAATACAAATTATTATGTTTATATAAGTTTTATACTATGGTGAAAAATAAACCAAAACCTAATTTTTGACGAACCAAGATTTACTAGACATTTTAAAGATTGACGATATATAAAGCCTAATTAAACTGAAATTTTTTATTCTTATCAGTGACTAATATTTGTATTTTCCGATTTTTTTTTTAATTTTTGAGATTTGGAGTGAAGGGGGAGAGGGGGAGGGGGGAGGTGAATTTCTGAAAATTAATAAATGTCCCCACATGTCCCCACTTAAGAGTGGTAACATAAATGGATTGAAACTAATGGAATGAAAAGAATAAAATAAATATAGTTAATTGATATAATGATATAATGAAACAAATAGAATAGAATGATAGAATAAAATAAATGAAAGAAAATGAATGGAGTGGAATGAAATAAATGAATGGAATGAAATGAGCAGATTAAAACAAATGAAATAAATTCTTTATTAATTTCATATTTCATTTTTTTAATTTCAGAAGTCAATTAGCTACATCTTACCTGGGCTTCTCTAAACACATACGGCTGAGCTTTTTTTAAACTTTTTCTTGATAACAGTTCGTTTGCTATTTCATGAGTGATATCTATTTGTAATGTAGGTGGAACTGAAGATTGGATAAAAACATCAACTATTGCTCGAAACTTATTTTCAATAATATGATCATCTACATGTCTGTGGCAAAGATACTAAAATTAAAAATAACTCTCAGCAAGAGGGCTGTCTAAAAAATTATGCAATTTTTTGCCGAGTATATTTGTATGATAAATCTCTTAAAAACTTTTAAAAAATCAAATTAAGTTTAGTAAAATAACATTTTTTTTTTTTACAATCTTTTATTTTTTTAAACTGAAACTTTTTATTCAAAAATATTTTTTAAATTCAACTAAAGTGTTGAAACTATTGACGAATAAATTATTTTATTTTGTTTTAATTATTTTAATATGTTTTAATAATTTTTAAATTTATTATGCCACAATTTAATTTCAACTTTTACCACAAAATTTAATAGTGGATTTTTTAAAAGAAAATTTTGATAAAAAAAGAGACCTTCATACATTTGTAAAACAAAATTTTTTACAGCTTCAACTTTGAAATATTGTACATATTTGTTAACAAATTCTGTTTGGTTTCCTTATATGAACAAGGTGAATAAAGATAACAATAGCTATTGAAAAACGCATGTGATTGTTAATCCATTATGTCTTTTTATACCTAGTGAATAGTATTCTGATATCATTATATTAGGGGGTTACATAATGATAAGCAAGTTTTATTATATACTTCATAAAAAAGAATGTTGCGGTAAGTTGCCCAGTAGAAGACTTTGTTAATAGTTAAACCTCCTTGATTTATTTCCTGTAAAAAATTTTGCAATATTTATATAAAAATAAAAGGTATCACGTGGATTTTCACCTTCACAAATAATGCACCTAGCAACATAAACTAATGTCCTTTAATATCAACACTCCCTGAATCTTTCAGAGGAGGTATTTTGGACAAGATCTAAACTAGAGATGCACAAATATGATGGTGACTATTTAGTATTTAGCCTATTTAACTACCTTTTTTATGATTCAATATTTGACATAATAAATTATGGCATATAAATTTAAAAACTATTAAAGCACAATAAAAATTATTAAAACACAAAAAATTTAAAATAATTTAAATATTGCAAACTATTCGAACGACTGCCAAATACCAGTTAGTAATGGAAAAAAAATCGCATTAAAAAGAATAACATACAACTATTTCTTTTTTTAATTTGAAAAAATAATTGGCATATTTGATATTTAAAATGGACTGCAACATTCTACAATTACTGCTATGTTCTTCATTGCATGACCCATATATTTTTTGAGTTCCGGTCTGTTTTTTAAAATTGTTTAATTTATTGATGTTATTAACGAGTAACTCTTATGTATTTTATTAAACAGCAAAATACTATCAAAAAATAAAATTTGATAGCAAATGAATGCGTTTATATGCAATAAATTAAATTACGCAAACAATAAGAAAATTTTAGCAAGTTCTGTTAGGATAAGGCTTTGCGTTTACTGATCATTACTTTTAAGAGTTTGCTGTCCAATTTAAACGAACAGTTTTATGGTAAAACCAATTTCACAGTATAGTCAACATATGCACTTCAATTAAGCAGGTTGGAATCCTCAAAACAACTAAGTGTCACGGAATATTTTGTGCTTCGGCAGAGCACATAGCTGAATATTCTGAATTCCAAAAAATCACTACTTGTGGCATCTTAAATCTAAATCAATATTGTTTAATACATCAAAACTTTGATAAAAAAGCAAAAACATTAACAGCAACTTTATATGGTATTTTTTCAAGAACTTGTTAAACAAATTTGAATTATGTTTCTGAACCTTTACCAAATTTTCAGAATTTTCTAAACAGCTTTTTAAAAGATATTTTAATAACCATTACAGGTTTGAGCTAAAGAAATATCAGTATCTGCAGTTAATAATTTCATTTTTTTACCTTGGATTTATCCTTTGGAATGCACACATTTTAAATTTTCTCAATGAGATTTGTCTAATTAAATAGTCTTAATATCATACTTTGCAACTGGTAACATTTTGTAGAGAAACTTTGTTTCCTTAAACAACCTTATAGTCATAAAACTCAGTACTGTATGCCATGATGGTACTGCAATATGGGTTTAACATAAACCTCATCAAGAAGTAAAATGCATGTTTTTTGTCTTTTATTTCTAAGATTTAGGAAAATATGTCCAATATTAGTGGTATCATCTAAGGACTAAGATTTAGATGTAATTGTTCCTAAAGTAAGTTAGCTTGGCAGTTTAGAATCTTCTCTGATGCCATTGTAGGCTGATCATGAAAAATACTCAAATGCTTACATAGTTGTTTTAATGCTTATACAGTTGTTTGAATACTTTTTTCCCCAATATATTTTATATACAAAATTTGTTGATAACTTTTTTTTGTGTGTGTTATTTTACAGCTATTTCAAAACCTTAATGCTTCTGGAATGTGAAAAAAATTTGCTCAAAATATAAACTTGGTTAGATGATAAAGGCATAACAGTACATTTAATTCCACAATGAAATGCTTTGAAGGTCAGATCTTTATCAATACGAAGAAGAAATTTAAGAACAGTACTTTCCATCAGAAAGCCTGAGGTTTGGATACATATAACATTAAATAAATAGTTGATAATAGAAAAACTAAATTCATTTGGTTTCTATTTTATTTTAAAAAAAATTATATTTTTTACATTGTCTTGCAAATTATACGTAGCTGATTCATTCTCCTCTTGACAGCAAACAGTAAGACTTTAAGCTATTTTTTTACATGGCAATAGTTCAGTAATAACTAAACTTGGCTTTATGCAATCAATACTGATGGAGCATGGCAACGCTTTACTTCTTTTTCTCTTCTTCTTACACTAATTTTTATGGAGTCCATAGAAAAAAGTCAACTACCTAATCAAATTAATTCAGCAAATAATAAATAACTGCAATATATTAAAAAGCGACAAGACTGATTTTCAAAATAATAGATCTATGTTGCTTCTTTGTATTACTTTTAAAATACTTTAAGACACAATAAAAAAAGACTTAAAAACATCTTCATGAAAATAACTTTATAACTAATCAACAGCATGGTGTTGTTAGATAGATCATGTACAAAGTTTAATTAAAGCTCTGAAATATATTACAAGTAATGTTGATTAAGGAATTCCAATATATATACATATATATATATATATATATATATATATATATATATATATATATATATATATATATATATATATATATATATATATATATATATATATATATATATATATATATATATATGTATACATATACATATATATATATATATATATATATATATATATATATATATATATATATATATATATATATATATATTTGTATGTATATATATATATATCTATATTTAGGGGTAATTTTCTTTTATCTTTAAAGATATCAGTACTTAACACTTGTTTATCCTGTGACTGGTATTGTTTTTAGTAAGTGTGGTTCTAAGCACACTATGACATTTGAAGCTCACGAAGGTTTGATCCCCATCTATAAAGTCTTGTTTTGATAAATCATTTAATCCCCATCTATCAAGTAAGGTTTAATCCCTATCTATCAAGTAATGGTTACAATTGAAAATTGTAGCAGCAAAATGAGAGGAAAACCATGGTGAAGAGTGAGGTTTGACTTGGAATTGTCGAGAGGGAATAAAAGATTCCATGCAGTCTAAATCCAAGAAGTTACGTTAGAAGCATATTTGTCAGCAAGAAGATGAAAGATTTTTACCCAAGGGCCATCACAAAGAAAATCACGGAATGTCCCAGTCAGCTTTAAGGTAGCTGTAAGAGGTACAATGATAAAGAAATTCTGATGATAAATAAGAATGAGATAACAGTTTTAGAGAAATCAAGCTGTGATCAGAAACACCTTAGAGTGAATGTTGAGAAACTGAGCACTGACTAGGATCAGAAACAAGACATAAGTCGAGTAGAAATTGTAAATAATTCTGATTGTCTGGAATAAGAGTTGAAAAGTTGACTATTTGTGTTAGAGATTGAGAAAACCAAGGTGGTGGACCTTAACGCCTGCAGAGTCACTGAAACTAGAACCAAGTCATTTAGTGTGATGAGCATTAAAGCCACCAATAACAACAATATTGGCTGAAAGATAAAGAGAAAGGTCAATTTGATCAGAAATAATACCAAAAAGAGTCTTGAGATGAAGGAGAGCAAAATATAATAAAGTCTGGTGAACTTTGTAAGAGATAAGAGTCAATAGAAGAAAAGGTTATTCAAAGACCACAAATATTAGCGAATAATAGGATTAGAGAACTTGGTGATGATGATGGTTTTTTGTGTTTTATAGTTTTTGATACTTTAGTCATTTTTAAATTTGTTTTAAAGAACTTGACTCAAAGCACAGATAATGCTTAGTAAACTATTTAAGAATCCAAGCAATTGCTTTATTACTATTAACAAACCTTAAGCCTTAAAAAAGGGCTCTAAATATGGCCTCAACAATGCACACCAAAAAAATAAACAGGAGTTCTGTCCATGCGTAATATGGCATTGTACTCTGATATTTTACAGCTGTTGACTCTTTAAGTATGCGGTAGCAATGTAGTGGTAGAGCGTTCGCTTCAAACGCAAGTTCAATTTTCGATCCTAGTTCCATCTCCCCCACATCCCTGGAAGTACCGCACTCCAGCACGGTACTACTGCACTTCAGCGCGATACTGCCTTGTTCTTCAAGATTCCTGTTTCGAAGTTAAAGAGTTAAGAGAGGATTTTAACCATAATTAAAGTAGCCTCTCGACCTTGGGTAGGTGAATAACATAAAAAAAAAATAATACAAAAAATTATAGTGCACAAAAATATGTCTAATAAAGCGTTATCATCTTTTTTGTTATTCAATTATCAACTTTATTTTAGACTATAATTTAATATAAGTAGAACCCAATATTAAAAAGTAATTGCTTTTATAATTTAGAATTTTTATTAGAATGGAAATATTTGTACACATATGAATTTTTGTGTCTCTTAATGTGTAACAGTCATGAACACTATATGAAAAACCTAACCAAAATAACTGTAAATAAACCTTGCAAACTTGTAATCAATCATTTAAAATCTGGAAAACATATTCGAGTTAAATTATGAGTATTTCAGTCTAATGATTTTTAGAAAATCTAACAGTTTTACCATAATAATGCGCACATACAAAATAAACAATAATTAAAACAATATTTTTACAATAATACACCTAAAAAAAAGAAAAGAAAAGTATATCAATACTTATTATGTCGCCTTCCAAATCATAAAAAAGTATTGAATATAAGAAAAAAATTTTACCTTGTATTTTTGCACTTCTAACCAAAAATCTAAATTTTTTTCTAATTCAGAGTAATGAATGTTGATAAATTTCTTAAATAAAGCACACATGTTTGGTTCATTGAGTGCATTACGGAAAGCCTTGACTTCACAACTATTTTCATTAAATCTGATGTCTGATTGCTTTAAATAAATTATTATTGTCTATTAATTGTTATATCTTTAAATGATTTAAAGTAACAAAAAAGGTTACATTTAAAGTAAAAAAATCATTAAAAACTCTTTTTTTTTCAATAAAATGTTCACACAGTACCCAGACAAAAACTAAAAACTAAGCCCCAAATGACATAGCATAAATAATCTATTGCAACAACTACCAACAGGCTAGGGGATCATATACAGCAAAAGGTATATTTATAAAATCACTGGTTACCTAGACAATAAATACTACAGTTGAACTTGGTTAATTCAAATCTTCAAGGGGTCTCAAAATATGTTCTAATTACAAGAGTTTTCTAATTATAGGAGTTCAATCCTAAATGTTAAACCCTTAAGGGACTGACGAATTTGTTCAATTTAAATAACCTTTCAAATTTCAGAAGTTTGAATTAAAAGAGTTCAACTAAATATAAAATTTGGTAAATAAAAGATATAACAAGTTTTAATTCATTCACTAAAAACTATTTGTTTATTCAAAATAAAACAGTAAAAACAAATTTCAAATTCATATGTCCAGAACTTAGAAAGTGCTATTAAGAAATTTACACTTTAACAAACCAAAATTTTTTAGTATAAAACAATTTCTAGATGAGAAGAGTAGAAAGACAAATTTTCTAGATGAAGGTAGTTAGTAGCAAAATCTATTGTGTTCTTGATCATGTAAAAAATACTTTAAGGTATCAAAGATAAAAAAGGAAGTTAAAAAAATAGATAAAAAGAATTTAAATAAGATCAAAATATGCCTCTGATTGAGTTTCCCAACGTCAAGCAGCTCAAAGATTCAATTGCAGCCATCATTATATAAATCACAATCTTAAAAATAAATCAGAAATTAGACTTTACATGCTAACAATACATGATAACACAAAACTAACTTTACATGATAATAAATTCACATAAAACCTATAACCATTTATCTCAAATCCTTGAAAAAAAAATAAAAAGTAATCTCATTAATCATCTCATCAAAAATGGCTTGGCAATTAATAAAGAAAGATACATTGATTGTCAAAGTAAGTTATTATTACCATTAAATATATTTGTTCTGGCTAGATTTAGGTAGTTCACACTATTCTGATGATGCTGCTAAATTTCTTGACACAAATAAAATCAAACACATGTCAAAAGTAAAAAATCCAATTAATGCTCTATAAGCACAACTACTTGATTACTTTTAGGCTCAATTTAACATTTTGTATATGAAAATAATTGGCAAACAAAAAGTGTTCCTCTACTAAAATGTAGGATTAAACTCAACAAAATGGACCAGAAGTGGCAAAATTATATGCTCAACTGACTTCAATTTGCCTAGTTTCACTTATAATAATTTTATTGAAAACAACAAACTTTTTTTTAACATAATTGAATTGGCTAAGTAAAAAATTCTTTTGTTATACCTTAGTAATAGCTCAGTAATTAAAGCTATAGTAATGCATTTGTTTATTTTTTATTTTTATTTTTCATATGTTAAAAATGAAAAACAACTTCATCATCAAATTCATAGCTCTTTATAATAAATATATAAAGAGCTATGAATTTGAGAAAAAAAAATGTTTAGATATTTTTATATAACCACCGAGTAAGTTTAAACAAAGATGACAGAAATCTGATGGTAAGCATTAATGTGAAAACTTTTTTATTAAAATGGTAAAACTTCATAGACATAGTGAAAACTGATGTGTATAAATTTAATGGGTAGGGGTATAAAAAGAATAAAAACCTGGATTGGATTTCCTTGAGAATAAAACTATTTAATGTCAAGTTAAAAAGATAAAATGGAAATCTATTTACTTAACCATGTATAAACATTACTTTTTTTTATTGTTATTTTTTTTTACTGAGAATAATAAAAAATAAGTCTAATAGCAAAACCAGAATAAATAAAAAGAATTTTGATAATATAAACATATTTTAAATTATTAAACTCTAAAAAATATGTTACCTGGTTCAGATATCTAATTTGATTTTTTTTTTTTGAAACTATAATTTTTTTAGGTAAATCATCTTTAGCATTCTGCAAATATTTGTTTGATTTCATATTCAAATAGAAATGCTCCAAACGCCTGTAGACATATTTTTGCAGTTCTATAATTGCTAATTCATTAGGTACTTGATAAATAGAATCACTAACTTTCTCGTCAAACAATAAAAGCTTTAAAAAAACAAACAAAAAAACAACAACTATAAAATACATTGTTAAAAATATAAATACTGCTAAAAACTATATTTTAATTTAATTATAATAAACACTTTTATAAAGTGTCAAACTTGTTGATTAAAAATTTACCACATACATTTTTCACAATTTCTAGAGGTGCAGGTGAATTAGATCCTAAGAAATAATTTTCATTAAACCATTTTTGAGAAATGTACAATGCTTGAGTGTCTTTATAAGATAGATCTGAAATATTTACATAATCTTGCATGTCAATATAGGCCATTAGATCCATAAAACCTGTCATTAAAGAATATACCATTTGTAGTTTAATAGAAAAAAACATAAGTTAACAATAATAGTCTTCAAATATATAAAATAGATATATAGTCTATTTATATAGAAATTTTGTATTTTATGATTAAAAGCCTAGAGGCTTATTATCATAAAATACAAAATTTCTATATAAATGACTCATTAAACATGATTAAACATAAATATATAGTTATTGCTGTTGTCTCTGATAACAACACTTTAACAATAAATATAAGAGTTTATATTTATTCTTAAAGTGTTGTTATCAGAGACAACAGCAATAACTATATATTTATGTTTAAACACATTTAATGAGTCATATGGTTGAGCAATATACTCTACCAGTTAGTGCACATCAATCTGGTAGAGTGATGTACTCAAACTGGTAGAGTGATGTACTCTCTGCTAGAGTGTTTAACTTTACCAATTAGAATACATCACTCTGCCAGAGTGATGCACCAGTTGGAGTACATCAATCCATATTTATATATATTTTATAAATCAGCAAACTTTGTAGTTTTTAATAAAATTTAATCAAAGATTAACCAAATTGAAAATAATAATGAAAATTGTTTGCTAAATTATATTTGAAGCAAAGTTATCTAACTTTCGAACATTTTAAGTTTACAATTTTTAGTATAATTGTTATAAATAAATAGAATTTAATTGAAACTTAACCAAATCGAAGATATCAGTGAAAATATTTATTTGACGCATTGGTATTTTATTTTCGAGCATTCAAAGTTTGAAACTTTTATTAAAGTATTGGAAGTTTAATTATTTTATGCACTTTTATTCAATTCAAAATAAAAGTCCAAATTTAGTAAAGTTTTTTGCTAAAGGGACTCCAAAAAACAGTACGAGTTATTGAATGGTCCAACTTAATCAGGGTACAACCCAAGTGGATGATTTTATAGGGAAATTGAAAATTGTCCAACAGTCTGTTTAAGCTAGAAAAAATGCAATTAACATTAGTCTCAAATCAAATGTTTAATAATAATGATTTTCAAATAAATTTCAAATAAAAAATTGATTTTAAGATTTAATTAATTTAGTTGATGTATTTTAAAAATTTTATTTTAGAAAAAAATAAAATTACATGACTTTAGCAACTTTATCAATTTAAAATTTGTCAACAAAACAGGGAGCAAGTTAAAACTCAGTTTTTTATGATATTTATTACTTTATTATAGTTATTAATACAATAATTTGAAAACTATGTACTTTTAAAACTAACATAATTTTTAATCTTTCCAAAAAAGTTACCTATTTTATGATTGGTTTCCAAGAAAATTTGAAAACTTCTTCTACTGTCCTCATTTTTAAGTAACTGGATAAAATCATCATTCTCTTGTTTATCATGATTTGTTTGCATACCTATTTCTAATAAACTCTACATAAAATATATTTTTTAGATTTTATTTAAAAATCAGTTATGTATTTAATTATACATTAAAACTAGGAATAAAAAGAAAAACAACAATATCAAAAAAACATATTTATTCAGCAAAGTTACCTTGAAGCATTCCTTTTCAATTTTACTTTGAACTTTACTATTTAAATCAGAAGTATTTTCATCATGAATATAATCAAAGCGTTCATGAATAACTAACTTGATTGTTTTAAAAAAGATATTAAATGAAGGTTATATAGTGAATTTTCTTACTGAATAAGTTAGCATATTTAATTCTAATAAAATTTTTTAAATTCTATTTTTGTCTTTACTTAATTATAATTAATAGTTTTAAATTTAAAATAAATAAAATAATCTTTAAATACCATTTCATACTCAAGATTTTCATTTTCGATGAGTTGAACAAAAGGTAATAATAATACCAACAAAACTTCTTGTTCAACATTATCAAACAGATCTTCATAAGGAGGGTCTAGTTTATCATAAATTATTTTGTTGACTTCCTCAGGTAATTTCAAATCATGTTTACTCATTGGACAGATAAAAATCGAGTAGATATACTAAAATAATATACGTAAAAAGATGTATAACATATATAACAACAGTCTAAATGTTAAACAAGCTTTAAAATCAAAAACACACCAATAGAATAACATTTACAACATAATAGCTGAATGAAACCACACTTTTTAACACAGTTTAAATAGTCTTAATAAAATTGTTTTAGCAAATTTATATTTGACATTTAAAAAATTAAAAATTTGACCTTTATTTAAAATGTTACAGTGTAATATTTTAAATAAAAGCCTGTATTAAATTGTTAATCTTCCATTTTATTACAATCAAAAACAAACTGTAGACATGAAAAGATGTTTTAATTATTCAAGTACAGTTCCATGATACACAACTAATAAAGAAAAACAAGAGAGAAATTTTATTTTTATACAAAAAGCTCAGACAATGAAAAATATTTATTGGATAATGCTAAACTTTGTAATCTTGCATGAAACCTAATACTAACTAAAGATCAAGATGAACAGCTTAGCTCACATCTTTAGAAACTTCATTAACTGGCACAGGGTACAAATACTTTACAGTTTCATCATAGTAACAAAGAACTTGTGCAATTTTTTGCAATGAGTGACAGTATTTGCTACAACACAAATTTCTTATGACAAGTCTTAGGGTTGAGCATATCATTGATACACTGTAAATTTTTATCAATTCATCCAAGTCAAATCTGAAAGCAGTATTCTTTATAAAATTGACATAAAAATGCTTTTATATATAAAGCATTTTTATGTCAAAGTCTACAACCTGCACAACAAGTTTCTGGAGTTGTTAAAGTATGATGCAACAACAACAAGTGCTGAGTTATGGAGGGTGTATTTATAGGTTTACAAATAAAAATACAGCCATTTTGCAGGCAACCTCTTCAAAGACTTAGTGCCTGCAAACAGCTTTGCAACATGCTCTTCAAAATTCCCAACAATTTAGTCAAAAACAGCATGAAGGCAAATCTATAGCCGAGAAATTCAACCTAATATGTAAAACAAATGAAACATATTCCAATAATGCTTCATGTAATATAATTTGTGTGTGTACGATTATGCGAGTTATTTGCATCGATAAAATGTTAAAACTGTCAAATCATTTATGTCTTATGTATAAAAAATGGCAGGTGAGGCAGATATTTTGCATATTTTAGCATGCTTAACAACATAAATAAAAAAAGAACAAGTTATTTAACTTTTCTATTTTTTGAAAATAATTTTTTGTCATCAGAAAGTCAGAAAAGTCAAAAAAAACTTTTAATAGACTTATAAACTACATATGGTAACATTTTAATTATTATTTCAACATTTTATATTGACATACTACATATAAATTCATCATTATAATGTGGAATCAAAAAAATATATATATTTACATTAACTTTCTTTTTCACAGAATCAGGTGAGAATGAAGAAGAAAAAAATAAGTCATGGTACTGCTGAACTGATTTCCAAAATAAATAGCAGTTCTGCCAAAACTGAAAAGTAATAATAAATAGCAACTCTGGCAAAACTGATAAGTAAAAATAATGGAAAAAACTCATAAGTAAAAATACTCAATAATATCAAAAAATAAAAAATTAAAACATTAGGAGTTGATAAAAATAAAGATGATAAAAAATATGCTTTCTAAATTTTAACATTCAAAATAAATAAAATTTAACATTAAAATTCCATTTCTTAACATTCAAGATACCATTTTTAACATTCAAAATGCCATTTAAAAATTTAATAAAACAAAAAAACTCACAGAATTATTGACCTTTTCCAAATAATTTAGGAAATAGTACCCAGTAACCTTTTCGCACTGCAACATCTCAATTAAAGAATTAAAATAAGACAGTTTTTTTTCAACAAAGAACAAATTTCCTTTGTTTTCAAACAATGCACTAAAATGAAAAAAAAAAAAAAACAGTTTTTTATAATTTCGCTTATAATTGTTATTTTACACAAACTATAATTGTTATTTAAAAACCTTATAATTATGTTTAAAAAAAATTTAATTGTTTTTATGTCAAATTAGTGAATAAATACTTTATAAATAATGTTTAAATCAAAGATCAATTAAAGAAAAGCATTCTTTTTAAAGTAAAAATTTGAAGTTTTCCATAAACTTACTTAAGTCTTCAAATAAAATGAAAATGAAGGTACATAATAGCATATCTTCAATTTCATTATATATCTTCTTATATAATGAAAATGAAGATGCATATGAATTCATTTAGAAAGGGAAATATGAATAAAATATTTGTAAACTAAGTGAAGATTCTACAAGGTTTTGCATATAGAAGTAAATAAATATTTTATTTTGTTTAATACAGGGCAAATGCACTTAATAAATTTATGCAAGTCATAAAAAACAAACTTTTTTTATAATAACAATAAAAGCATAATATTATTACCAAAGAATGTTCAAGAACTCTAAAAATAATACAGGAACCAAAAGTGTCATTCTAACTTTATATTCAGTTTTATTCATTTTATATTCAATTGCTTTTTATGTAGTTTCTGATTAAGGCTTCTCATTTCTTGTAAAAATCTAATTCCCGGGATTCTGGGACAAAAATGATTAACTTTCCGGGATCCCGAGAAATCCCAGGATTAGTTAACAAGCAAGAATTTATCAAACTGGTTGGGGGGGGAGGGGATGTGTAAGTTCAAACAAATACAAAAAAAAGTGGTTTAAATACTATTACTTTTAACAAGAAAATAAAGACAAAATAATTCTTAGAAACTAAGACTCTCAAAATAAAACAAATATAAACTTCAATAACACTATATTTTATATATATTAACTTTTAAAATAATTTTTTAAAAAACATAAATTGTCAATAGCGCTATCACTTAATGATGACTGAGTTTTCGTAATAAAAAGACCTGCCGCAAAAACTCTTTCTGAATTGATTGAAGTCGGTGGGATAGTTAACAGAGCATTATAATATGTCTAAATTATTTGTATGCTTTTTCGTTGCATCAAAAATATCCATTTCTTTTGTAATATTGTTAACGTCATATAACACATCTTCTGGACTCTTAATTCGACTAACGTTCGTAATGGCAGCTTCCAATTTTTGATGAAGTGTTGATTCAGATTTTGTCTTCAAATTTTGTTTGACCATAATCGAAGTTTCAGTCCTGTCATTACTGCATTCTAATTTTTCAATTTCAGTGTAATTTCCACCACCATCAACATCCTCAACAAAAAGCTTAGAAAATAATTTTGTAGCCGTAGCTTGAAGGACTGATTTGGAAGGCAACAATAATACAGAATCTATGTTCGATTTGATTATAATTTGATGGATTATTTAAATAATTTAGCAAGCCAACTACACTTTTATTCCGTCTTTCAACAATTTTTTGTAGCACATACTGCAGCATTTTAACCAAAAAACAATCTTTATTTTTGTGCAAAACATCAAATATAAACACTAATACACCCTCTGCATCAAGTAGGGATGCAATGCGTTGGTCAAGTCTTTCAATTCCCAATTTAATTGGTTGTAACGCCGTTACAACCTACAGTCTGTACCACAAAATATTCCTCCTCCGAAATATTGTTAATATTGGTGTGTTTAAAATCTATCAATGTTTTTAATTTACATGTTTTTAATGTAATAAATTGCTCTAACATTGCAAGAAGGCTGTTCCAGATAAAGATTTTCTTTATCTGAAATAGTTTTTTTCAGATAAAGATTTTCTCATAAATTCAGATTTTGCAATAGCATTAATAGAAAAACCATCTACAGCCGCCAATTTTTAAACAATTTCTTCTACAGATTCCTTTTTTATAAATGACGTAATTTTAGGTTGACCATTTCTAACTTCAAAACTTGTGTCTTCCTTTGGCCTTTTTTTCGGTACTTCAATTTTGACCTCGTGAAGATTTTTTTAATGAGGAAAAAGGCCACTAGTTGAAAATCCTTTGCACATTATTGTTGTTTTACATATATTACAAGTGGCAAATTCTGTGTTTTTCTTTTGTAAAATTTTACCATGCCTTAGATCTACTTGACATAATGCGCTATATTTTTTATCCTATTAATTAAATAGATTAAAATATAAATATAAAACTATATTACCTACAATTAAATCCCGAAATAGTGTGCTGATAGTAGATTTACATAAATTATTTAAAATTAGCTGTAATTACTAAACATATATTTTAAACTTCACTTACTTGGTTTTCACTTATTTCATTTTTTACATACAAACTACTTTCTTAACGTAACTAATTTTTTTACTTACTAACTAATCACTTTTATGCGTAACTAATTACTTTTTTTGCATGTACAAGTACTTGTAACTTGTCCGTGGTTATTTTATATTGATTTGGTTCGTTTGTTCAAGCTATATATGCTGTAAGTTACAACATAAAAGTAAATCAAATCTATTTATAAATCAAATTCAATAATAATATTCTATCTATCTTTGACACAAACCAAAACTGCAAAATATTGGTGATTTAATTGCCCTCTATAAGATATCTTCCTAACTTTTATAGAAATTCATTATAAAAGGGAAAAGGAAGTAGTTAGTACTCAAATTTTGAGTGATAATATTTTAATATCTTTACATTTGTAAAGATATTTAAAATGTTATTACTCAAAATATGAGTAAAAATATGTTTAAAAAATTTACTGGGATTCCTGGGAGATTTCATTGAAATCCTGGGATAACGGGACGGTTTTTTACCTCCAAGATCCTGGGAAAACGAGATCCTGGGATCTTGTTTGAGAAGCCCTATTTCTGATGTAATTTTGTTTTATTGTTTGGTACTTTGGGCTAATTTTTATTCAATACTTTGGACTAAATATGTTCTGTACTTTGAATTACAATAGAATTAGAAGGCTGTTATTTTTTATATTTTTTTAATTGTAAGACTTGAATCAACATTGTGTTTTATAACATTTTCTTAAAGTTTTTTGTTATTCAACTTTATATACAATGACATTTTGTTCATCTTAATCTAATGTCACCTTTGACTATAAAGGGGAAAATGCACTATTTTTATTTAACAATATATATTTCTATTTTTCTTAATGTGTACTTATCCCTATAAATATATATATCTCTGCTTTCAACAACATTTTATTTATTTACAAAATTTTTTGTGTTGATAATTTTAGTATTTTTTATTACGCTCTTTATAAACTTATAAAGTACATAAGTAAAATATAAATTGTTAAAGTAAAATACTTTAAAATTTGACTATGAAGTATACTTAATTAAAAGGGTTATATATATATATATATATATATATATATATATATATATATATATATATATATATATATATATATATATATATATATATATATATATATATATATATATATATATATATATATATATATATATACTTACAAACATCACCCAAAAATAGAAGGATTATCTTTTATATTTCATTTGTATGATTTTTATTAGAAACATGTCAACTCTTTATTATTATTATTTGATTTCTTTAGCTCTACTTTGGCATTCTATCATTTATCATATCATCATTGCTTTAGTTTATCAGGTGTTAATTTAGTAAAAAATACAGTTTTAATTTAGTAAACTTTATATATTATAGTAAAATTTATGATTTAAAATTTAATTGATGGATCATTAGTTAACAGTTTAAAAAATAAATAAATCAACTCAATTAAGGTAAGTATAGCTTTATATTCTGTTATATTGGTTCCATTGGTTTGTACTGTTAATTAATGTATTATTGCCAATTTGTTAATAATTTATTGTTTTTGTAATTAGTTTGTTTTGTTTTAGAATTTAACCATTTTTAGCACTAGTATTTTTAACACTCTGAGTAGATAATTTTTAGACAATTTTTAAGTGTTAAAGTTTAAAACGATCCCAAACCTTAGAGACATGTTATGTTCATATTAAAGAGAATGATTTAAAAAAATGTTTGCACTAAATTTTTTTGATTACAAAAAAATAAATGAAAACCAAGAAAAACTAACTTTTTTATTTTAGTTGAAGCTTGCCTTCACTGTTTTATTGTAGGTCAAAAAGTCAGCATAATATAAGCTGCAATCTACAGACTTGATAATTTATTCAAATGCATTTTATTCCGAAGAGTTTTAGTACATGACGTTTTTGACTTTTTTGTTTGTTTACATAACCGAACTCTTACGCAAACAAAAAAAAGTTATACTGATGAAATAATAAGTTGCACTGATGAAATAATAATAGTATTTATAAGCACACAAATGAAGTTTTGAAAAATTGTGTCAAGTTTAAAGATTGACACAATTTTTCAAAACTTTTCTATAATCAACAAAAAAAAAGTTGTAAATACCAGAGTAAATTAGTTGTACTTTTCAATATTCTTTACCTTATAATAATCATATAAAAATACAAAGATTCGAACTTACCAGAATAATAGTTGGAATATTATACTAATTAATGTTCTTCTTTTCTTATTTTAACAGTATCAAAAATAAGAAAATGTTTCTTTTAATAACATAAACAATCTATTATTAGTTTTATGCAAAATTGTATCATTTTTGTCATTTTTTCTATTTTTGTTGCTGGTTACACTAATAACTTATTTCAAATTTTTTTTAAATAGCATATAAACATTAAGATGTTAAATATTAAACATTAAAAAATTAAACAAAACAAAAAAAATAAAATTTTAAACTAAAAACCATTCTTATTGAAACTAAAAAAGATCTAAGCAAGCAACTGCTTGTCATGTGCTTTTATGTTAATTTGCACACTTTACCACAAAAACTAAGAGAGATGCTGCAAATGAAACAATCAAAACAGTTCTAACATTTTTTATTTGAATAAGAACACAAACATTTAAACCAAAGACTTTGCTGCAAGTTTTAGTCTTTAATATTTAAGAAAGATTAAGTCAAAATTTTAACAGAGGTAATTATAGAAAAATTATAACAGAGGCTAAAAATATAGAAAAATTATTCAATTAATATTGCTGTATTTTAGTAATTAGCAAAATGTGATGTTCTCTAGATATACTAGACTAGGTATTTAGCCTAAGATCCTGGGTCGTAAGGTTCAGCTGAAAGTGGGATAAGCTTTGTAGAAAACAGCAGAATTATGTTACCCAACCACATTTTGAACAAATCAGATAGTACATTAAACAGCTTATTTCTTCTAACTTCGATTTAATAGAAAAAAGTTTCTTATATTGTATACACATTAAAATGCTAAAACATTTATTGACAACTATTTTTGAGTTTTTGAAAGGTCCTTTGAACTTATTTTTTTAAATCTAATGCTAATATTTTTAACAAACACATACATTGTATATTTGAGTTTAAATGGTTTGGTGGATATTGATTTTATACAAAACAGGTAACATTTGTGTAGTTCTTAACAAGGACACAATTTCACCAAACATAAAGGGTCTAATTGAAAAATGAAAATAAACTGTCACTGTTTGCCTCTCGCCAAATAGCATATCTGGTTCTTAAACTTATTTATTCTACTCCAGGTATACCAAAAATCTTCTTTAAATCAGATTAAAGTAACAAAAATATATTTTAGATTGTCCCAGAGAATTGTTAACAAAAAATTGCAAAATCTCAATCTATGACCAAATGAAAAACAATGATTTAAATCTGCTAAAACTAAAAACTTTGGGTTTAACCAGAATTTTGCCCAGTTCTTAGTTAAAACCTCTTCCCCAATATATATATATATATATATATATATTTATATTTATATATATATATATATATATATATATATATATATATATATATATAATATATATATATATATATATATATATATATATATATATATATATATATATATATATATTAGGGCGGGTCAAAACCATACTTTTTTTTTAATTTTGACAAGCAGCACTATGTGGAGTTTTTGAATTGGTATAATAAACTATGTAGACTAATTTTTTTTTTACAAACACCCCTAGGGGTTGCACCACACACCCTAATTTTTCCACAAAAAAAAAAATTTGTATAAAATTTTGTAAAAAAAAAATTTTTTTTTTGTTCCGTTTTGGAATATACATTCTTTTAACAAAAGAATGTATATTCCGAATAAATTAATTGTAAATTAAATTATTGAGCAATCCGTAATAAGTTAAATGTTAAATGGCATAGCGAGGAGCATTCCTAAAAGTTAAATATAAACAATATCAGATTTAAAAGGATGGCGTAAGTGAAGAAGAAAGTTTTATTTAAATTTTGAATAAACATTTTGAATAGTTAATTATTTTTTGTAGAGAACTTTAGTCTCTATACATTGTATATTTAGTGTTTGTGTATATATTTGTCTACTTTTTATTTTTTAGTAATTAAAAATAAAATATAACTAATAATAAGCATCATGGCAACATTTCATACTCGCAGTAAAACTGACAACTGAACCTTTGGAGAAGGTTCTAAATTTCCAACTGCAATGATTCCTACAAAAAGAGATGTTGTGAAATATTGCTATTATGTTCACAGAAATAAAGATGCTAACAGCAAAGGATCAAGTTCTGCTCATAAATGTTACAGATTAGTTAACACTAAAATTGAAAATATTTGGTGTAAATTCAGTTTTCCAACAATCGAAACAGTAGGATTCATATGTATATATATCCTATGTAGCATTCTCAGTATTCTCAAATTTATGTAGATTAATGGAAAAGCATCCAATTTAAATAAAACTTCAAGACTTAAAAGAAATGCTAATTTTTATGACAAATTAAAAGCTTTTGACAACATGTTTGATATATGTTCATGCAATTGTTATGATTAGGAATAGAAAGAGAGAAATGCAGATGTAATATTAAAGTGTCAATAAAAGAGTGAGATGCGTTTGTTGGGCAAAAGAAACGCACAAATCAATTTGGATTACTTGATCGTGTCTACACATCTACTTTTAAGAAAACTGAAACTAGAAAAAAAAATTTTGAGAAAGACATTGATAGACAAATAATTGATGACAATTTTTATGAATCTGATGATAATATCATATTAGATGAATCTAATAATGAATATGACAAGCTAAATGACTCTGATGTCATAAAAAAATGTAATCAAAATAAGTTTCATTACAATGAACTAGCAATCATGGCAGATTGTTATCGTTTCAGTTGCAGAGCAACTGCTGCTGTTGTCAATGCTGCTCTAAAAGACATGGGTATACAAAATGAATCAAATATGCTTGATAGGAAAAAAGTAGAAAGAGAAAAACTTTGTGTTGGATAAAAAAATGTAAATAAGAAAAAATGCGAGCACTTGAAATTACAATGTATTGGTTTTGATGGAAGAAAAGACAATACAATAACAACTGCAGGGATAACTAAAGAAGAAAATATAACAATTGTTAGAGAACCAAGCAGCAGCTATATAGATCATCTAACACCTGATAATGGAACTTCTGACTGCATTGCTAATGAAGTTCTCCATTTAATATTTGAAACTGGCAGCAGGGGTTCTTTAAATGCTCTCTTATGTGATGCAACTGTATTAAATACTGGAAAATTTTGAGGGGTGATAAAATTAATTGAAACAGAACTCGAAAGACCAATGCAGTGGCTCATTTAAGTGAACTTCTGTTTAAACATGTATTTGAATTGATTAATGGAAAAAAATAACAGCGGATTTAACTAATTTAGCAGTAGTTCCTTTCAAAAAAATCAATGGTTCTTTTCATTTAATTCCAGATAATATCTTTAGTGAATAAAGTTCAGATCTTTACAGTATCTGTTTATTTATTAAACATTCATCATCCCCGGTGGCTCACAAGAGCAAACTGTATTCTACGTTTATACATTTCTACAGATGCTATGCACCAGGATGGTTCCAAATCAAATCAAGTTATTTGGCAATCAATGGCGCTCAGAAATTTTTGGTAGCTTGCTCAATTAATTAAAAATGCAGTTATTGATGTAAAATACAAGGAGGTAATAGAGCAAGTTTTGAAGCAAAACTCATATTTTTCTAACCCAGAGAATATTTTATTGACGATGATAAGTGATGAAAGAAAACAAGTTAGAACTACAGCCGTTCAAAGGATACTTAAATCCAGGAACATTAACAAATCCAATAGACATTTTAAACTTCCTACAACATTAAATCTTGGAGCCAAAGATTACTGTGAATTAACAAATTGGGACATCAAAGAAGTTCATTCACCACCTTTACTGAATGATTATTCAAACGAAGATATTATGAAAGCCAATGACAGTACATTAAGTATCCCAAAGTATTCTTGTTATAGTCAGAATATGGAAAGAATAGTTAGAGTAATCACAAAGGCAAAAACAGATATCCCAGTCAGCCATTTGATATCATAATTATATCATAATTATATCATACTGATCTCATACTGTGAGATCTATGATATCATAGCATGATACGTTTATGAAATCAATATGATATCAAAATGAAATCACATAGTTATATCAATTTGAGCTCAAATTTGATATCATAATATGAGAAACTTATGATATCAAAAGTTGTCATATATTGAGAAGTTCATGATATCATGATTATGTCAAAATGAAATCACACATTGATGTCACCCCAACCTTAAAATTTAATATCATATTTTGATATTCTCATGAGAAATAAACTTTTTTATTCAAATATTACAACACCACTGTATATATATAAAATATTACAGCACCTTCATATATATATATATATATATATATATATATATATATATATATATATATATATATATATATATATATATATATATATATATATATATATATATATATATATATATATATAATTATTATTGTTATTATTAATAAACATTTTTTATAGCCATATGGCTATGAAAAATGTCACAAATTTGTAATAAACCTGTACAGGAAAAAAATGCCTAAGTTTGATTGGAAAGCGCAGTATAAATTAGAAATTTATAAAAATATACATTTTTTATAACCTATAAAAACTTTTAATTCCTTTTTTTTTTTTTAATTTCTAAAAGTTTTATTTCTTTGCTTAAAAAAGGTAATAGCAGAAAGCATTTAATTTTTATTAAACACCTTGTATCCCTTATTCTAATAAAATACCTAAACAGTATTTTAGTAGAACATTTTTGTGGTATATCTAAATCATTAGTTATATAAAATAAAATAAAACAATTATAAAATAATTATATATAAAAGTAACTTATACCCCCTTTTTCTCTAAAATGCCAAGAAATCAGATTTTGTGTGTGTCCCCTATGGAGGCTAGCACAGACCTTAAAATTGGTATGCATCCTATACACATATATAGAAACCCCCCACATTATGCTGCTTCTTAATAAAAAATATTGACCCGCCCTAATATATATATATATATATATATATATATATATATATATATATATATATATATATATATATATATATATATATATATATATATATATATATATATATATTGTTTCTTTATGGTTTAGAAGAATATATATATATATATATATATATATATATATATATATATATATATATATATATATATATATATATATATATATATATATATATATATATATATATATATATATACATATACATATATATATATATATATATATATATATATATATATATATATATATATATATATATATATATATATATATATATATTCTTCTTTACGGTTCACCTAACCATTCAAGCGGAACGCTTGGGTTAGGTGAACTGTAAAGAAGATTTAACATAAACAATATAAACTAAACAATTCGTTCAAGAACCAAAACGTGTCTAGCGTCTGGGGAAATTGTATAAAAACGTAGAGAAGAGAGGAATATAGGGATAATTAGAAAAGAACAAAAAGTAGAGAGGAATATAGGGATAATTAGAGAAGGACAAAAATATAGGGATAATTAGAAAAGGACGAAAAGAAGAGAGAAATATAGGGTTAATTAGAGAAGGACAAAAAGAAGAGAGAAGAATGAGAAGATAGTTGGTTAAAGACAATGAGTACAATGAGCAGTTTAATAGAAGTTACTGGTCGTTTATAAGTTGGACAATACTTGGGTGTTGGCAACTAATACTACTCGTTTTAGCTATATTGTAACAATTATTTTGTAATTATTTTAGTTTTATATAAACAATTGCATAACGTTGTTATTGCGTAATATATCGTGTAACATTTTGGAGGCACTGCCCGGATACAAGTCCGCTGCATTTTTACTTGCTAACTTTCTTGTTCACTTATGAGCCGACTACACTCTGGGAAAAGATGCTCATTTAATAAACCAACTTGTCGTTCAGATGCAGCCACTAACTCTCCCATCTCTCTCAACAAATCCTCCTCCAGATCTGCCAACTCATTAGAATTATCCGATACCAATCCATTTAAACAGAACAACAGCCCCTCTCCTAAGAAAAGTACTAATATGTCCCTGGAACAAAGTCTAGATCGCTTGGCAACAAAACCTATTCAGGAGTTGCAACCTAAACCATTCAAAGGTACGGAGACGGAGGATATCACTGAATGGCTGACCAATTTCTGTCGAATTGCACTTCACAACCAATGGACAGATGCGAGAAAACTAATTGCACTTCCACTATATTTAGAGGGCAGTGCTTTAGTACACTACAAAACCCTTCCTGATCACATTAATAATGACTTTCTCTAACTTCGAGAACAATTACGACAACATTACGATAATGCAAATATTGCATGGAACCGAAAAATGGAATTATTCAGCTTAATGCTTTAACGAGTCAACAGCTTGGCATAGATGGCGAAACTAAACTAAATTTGTTTATTAAAGGATTAAAACCCCACCTACGCGATGCCTTAAAACTCAAGCAACCTGTCAACTATCAAGCAGCAGTGGCGTTTTCTAAATTGCAATACACAATTGCGTCAGATTCACCCATTTCCCGATTGGAAGCTAAGCTGGATGCACTTCTTAATGCTCCAAAACAACCAGTTATAGCTGCTACCTACCGCGAGCACCCTGACATAAATAAACGTGTAGATGGACTGAAAACAGAAATAGATTTGTTAAAACAAGGAAATCACCGTCGTCCCCAGTATGAAAGATTTTGTCCAATCGGTCGCAACCTACGTACTAGCGATGGACAAATTATATGCAATCGATGCTTAAGAGTAGGGCGCGTTCAAAGATTGTACCCCGAACAAGCTTCTCTGTTACAGAGAAAGACCTATTATCAACCTATATCACTGCAACAAAACCAACATAATCCTCAAAACTCGCCTAAGTTTGGTAATATGTGTTTCCAAAAGGGACGATCCCAAAACAGCACACCAGGAAATAGACATTATTCAGATAACCGAATACCTTCACTGTACACTAATACTATCACATTGGATCCAGAATAGGACCTGTGCTATGAGATCTGGGGGAAAGTTAATGGTAAACCGGTAATTATTCTTATGGATACGGGAGCAAAGTCTAGTGTAATCGGTTCAAGCATTTATGACAGTATAAAGTATAAAGTTGCTGAGCTGATTCCTTATTGCAGTAGACTTGAAATTACAAATGGGACTCGAATTAGTATTTAGGACAAATTTCATGTAGTATTAGCATAGGAAGTAATACGTTTAAACATAAAGTTGTGATTGGTAGGAATTTAACACAACCCCTAATTCTGGGTTACAATTTTATGCACCGATATAAGGTTGCACTTGACTGTAGGCAACACCTAGTTAAATTTGACAACAAGTTCAGTGTCCCAATGAGTGAAAAGACAGTTCACAATAAGTTTACGACTGCAGTTGGTTGTAAAAAGCCTAATGTTGAGGCGTGTGTTGAAAAACTAAGCCGAAAATTATCTCCAACAATTGACTTTCCCTTACCGCAGAGATCCTACGTTAATGGTATTGCACACACCTATTTTGAGAAAAATGTTATTAATCAACTACCAAAACTATTAGACGTACCTCATCAACCCGTTCTTGTGTGTCCCATCCATCAATAGGCTCCAAGTAATAACTATCAAATTGTACCAGAGAAAGTTGTTCAAAACAAATATAATAGTCAGAAACAAGTGACATTTGAAGATACAGAAACAAAAAAAATTTCAAAAAATTTCCGCAATAATTTTTTGAAATTTATTTTCGTTTCTGTATCTTCAAATTTTTTGAAATTTCCGCAATTATTATTTTGTCTTTCTTATTTGGAACCACCAGGGTGGTTCCAAATAAGAAAGATGAAATAATAAAAGACGACTGGGAAATCGATTGCCACAGCCATTTGTTGATGTAAGAAAGATAATGTTTCCTATTTTTTCCTAGTATGTTCCTTCTACCAACCGTTACGACAGCTATCTACATTGGTGAAGTTTTTGATTGTACAAGAGTACAACCAATAGGAATTTATCAACTTCAAAACAATCACTACTTGTACTCACAACATGTACTCATTGAATGAATCCTATCGACCTCAAACCACAACTATACCATTATATCATTGCTACGCTGAAAAAGTCAGTCTCAAATGTCAATCTAATTTCCATAACCAAAAGACTAAGAATATGGAGTTCACAAAAATAACAGTACCAGACGGAGAATGTTTTTCGACTATGAACACAAAAATATCACCTTACAGAGGATTACAGGAAATTAGCCCCGGTACATGGAAAACCGCTGTGTCTGACAATTTTCATTATGCATGGATGCGCACAGAAACGGCAGAGTATACCCATTTCTCTATGATTAAATATGACGGGTAAATTACGGGACCAGTTGTAGTACTGGAACTAAATATCACAAAAAGTACGTGCTACTATTTTATGCGCAGATGTGTTCCTAGTGAATGGCCACAATCAGTTATAGTTTGGAGTTCAAGTAAACATGATGAAGAGG